>CM030359.1:46768619-47375172 GCA_017893485.1 Hemerocallis citrina
CAAATTAATTAAGATGCACTAGTTGATACTCATGCCACCAAGAGCTGTCACATTTACCCGATATCCGGACCCGACTCGAATCCGACATTGGACCGAAACCGATCCGATCTATATGGGTCCGGGTCCTAAATTAAAGACCCAATGCACTTCGGATCCAGGACTAGGTCCGGTCAAAATAGAACCGACCCGGATCTGAACCCGGACCCATTAAAAAATACCCAAAAAATATGAAATTTGAATAATAGGGTTATAGGGATATACATTTAAATAGTAATTGTTGAAGACAGATCTGTATAAATAATATTTATTCATGTACTTAAGTGTAAAAATTGTTGGAAACGAAGGATATCTGGTGCAAAAATACTTAAGTGCAAATATTTATTTCCTGCTACCAAATCCGATGGGTAAATTATTTTAACTAGGACCTAGACCCGGACTCGGATCCGGACCCAATTTTCGAAAGGGTAGAATTTTTGGACCCATAAAGTATTGGGTCCGGATCCAGGTCCGTAGAATGAAGGACCTGATCTGATAGAATCCGATACCAGCTCTAATGCTACCCACCTCCCATACGAGGGATATAAGGGGTGATGATGTTTTCTACATAGTTTGTTGGAATGAAGCATCTAAAATGACCAATAAAAGATCAACATCACAGTTAAATTTTTCTATTAAAAAAAATCACTATTAAATATAAATTCAATATATCCCAAAAAAATACAAGGATGTTGTAAATCCCCGGAGGGGGGGGGGGGGGGAGGGATTTTTCTGCAAAAATAAAAAACTTGAAATTAATAAATGCGTCAAGAAAAAGATAGTTTCAGAAAGCAAACAGAGCAAGCACGCAAAACACAGCGATATAATGTGGTTCGACCCCCAGGTCTACGTTCACACCACCTACTCGTAGCAATTCTCTATCACAAACGTTCCACTATACTTAAAAGCTTGTCCAGTGATTCTCGAAATTCAGGTTGTGAGTCCTATTACACCTACAGGACTTCTATAAATAAGCCTCGTACACTCACCGAAGGAAAAAAAAATAAAAATATGCCAATTTTTGAAAATATTTGCAAAAAAGGGGACAGTCCCCAAACTATTTGCGCTCGTGGACACAACAACTAAACTCGTTGTTCCCAACGGCGATTTTAGTTGTTTCATGCTCGCCATTGGGACACGGTGAGTTTAATGCTAATTTTTTGATAAGCTCGTTGTTCCCAACGGCGAGTGTAGTTAAAAAAATTTTGAAAATAACTCGTTGTTCCCAAAAGCGAGGATCATTGTACTAAACTCGCCATTCAGAACAGCGAGGATATAGGAAATTTCGCATAGGAGAGCCAACACTTGGTTGTAATCTTATTAGATATTCGTTGTTCCCGACAGCGAGGTGAAATATACCAAACTCGCTGTTGGGAATAGCGAGTATACTGGGTCCCCACTTGACTTACCCGATTTAATTCAACTCTTCTCTCATTTCTCTCTCTCTCTCAAACTCTCTACCATTTCTCCACATAAACCCAAAACCCTAGCTTCCTTCTTCTTGGCATTCATAGAAGCGTGGTGAATGTTTTCATTGATTTCGAAGAACATTCATTCTTCCCTCCTTCTCAGAATCAAGATTATCATCTCCATAAAGGTATTGTTTCTATTGTTGAACACTTGTTTATATTCTTTAAATTTGAAAAAATCTGAAACATAATTTATGTTTCTATTGCTTCAAATTGAACGGTTACGTTTGAGATTTATCAAATTAGTTACTTATAGTTAAAATAATGTGTAAAATAGGTTGGTTGTGGTGACATTTTGGATGCCCACTTAGTGTTTGACGAAATGTCCAATCAAGTGTGGATTGTGGATTGATGATGGTCAAAAAAATTATTTATTTATTTACTTGTAGGTATGGAATACTAAATACTTGTTTGGTGTTATTACGGGGGAGAAAATTATCGTGACCCGAAAGTGGGATACAGTTATAGAGGTGCTGAACCACAAGTCATTTGGGTTGATCATAACATTAGAAAACATGAACTAGTGAATAAGTTATATGAAACTACTAGCTGGGATCGAGTTGAATGGATGATTAAAATCCAATGTCGGTACTCTGCGTCAAAAGGTGAAGGACAATATTTCATGGCCGTTCCCATAACCGATGATGATGCTCTTGCTGGAGTAATTGGACGGTCACTAGATCAATACTCTAATTGGACAGTTGTTGAGATGTACCTTGAGAAAATTCCGATGCCAATTCGTTAGTGTAATTCTCTTCGTACTCCAAACACATCAGGTGAAGTCCCAACTCAAGAATCAAGGAACATTGTCGTTGGGTTGACGAACACTCATGAAGATTTGAGGAACTTCGAAGATACATTCTCAATCCCAACCGAACCAAATAACATTGAAGATGAGTTGTCTGGTCCTTCTCAATTCATATGCGATTCGGTAAACAATGAAAATATGGGGGATTAATTCAATCGTGCATGTATGAACAATGATTTATTAGATGTCGATGAGGAAGAAGAATGTGATGAAGATGAGACGGGTGAAGAACATGAAGAAGATGAAGAAACTAATGTAGCTAATGTTTGTGGTGAGACACAAAGTAATTGTGAAGACAACGTCCAATCCAATAAAGGTCGTAGATACTCCTCTTCTCAACAAGGGTTTATTGCACATTCAGTTGAATCTGAATCGGTTGACTGGGTTAATAATGTGGTTGTTCATCAACATTAGGGCCCTTCAATTCCTGATGCTGGCGAAGATGCTTTATACATTGGGCAAATGTTTGAAACAAAAGAAGATGTCCAATATGTGGTCAAAATATTTTCAAATCAACACCGTAAATTCGTAATAGTGAAATCATCGACCACCGTGTACAGCGTCAAATGTAAAATGATACCAAAACTGTATACAAAAGCGGATAGGGCAGTAAATCCATCACTTGGGAGATTCAGTAGTCCCGGTTGTGCTTGAAGATTTCGTGCAGTTGTTCCAAAAGGACAAGCATACTTTATTGTGAAGATGATAGACTGGCCACATACATGTGTTGATCCATCAATTAATCAAGACCACTAAAAAATGGACTCAAAGCTAGTTTCGGGTTTGATATTGCATGTTGTGAAGGCACAAACTGGAATAACCCCGACGGCAATATGTGAGATTGTGAAACTTAAATTATCAAATATCATATAGCAAGGCATGGAGTGCAAAGCGTAAAGCTATTGAATGGCTATACGAAGGGTTTGCAGAAGCGTATGAGAAGTTTCCTGCTCTTTTATCAGCATTACAGGTTTGAAATCCGGACACTGTTGTCCATTGGGATAAAGTCAGCAGTGGGGTTAGTGAAGAAACATTCAAGTCGGTGTTTTGGGCATTTGGGCCGTCGATCGAAGGGTTTAAATCATGCAGGCCAATTATAGGCGTTGATGGCAAATTTTTGTATGGAAAGTATAAAGGACCCCATCATTATGGGAATGTACACGCGGTAGAAAAATTACGTCAATCCATTGAAATATGGTATGCCACAAGTGAATATTTGAGACAAGAAATGAATCCTAATTTTCGGATGACTGATCCTTCTAATCCAGTACATCTAATGTCCTTTTCAGGAGCTAGAGGAAATGCATCTAAAAGGGGGATATGGCGAAATCGGTAGACGCTACGGACTTGATTGGATTGAGCCTTAGTATGGAAACCTGCTAAGTGGTAACTTCCAAATTCAGAGAAACCCTGGAACTAAAAATGGGCAATCGCATACAACAAGTTATTTCCTTTGGCTTTTGCATTATTCGATGGTGAAAGTATAGCTACATGGTCATGGTTTATGTCTTGTATTCGAGAACATGTAACGGATCGGCAATGATTGTGTGTCATCTCTGATCGTCATTCGGGTGATGGAGATACAAAACGGTGCATGGAATGAGCCTCATGCATATCATAGGTTGTGTATGCGACACTTTGCTGCAAATCTTTTTTACCAAATTTCATGATAAAGCTTTGAGAAAAAACTTGAAAGTGGTTGCATGTCAAAATCAACCAAAGAAGTTTGAGAAGAAATTGACGGAAATAGAGAAAGTCAATTCCGTGGTTGTCATGTGGCTGAAGGAGAAACTATTTGAACGATGGTCAATATTCGCAGATGGAGGACGTCGTTATGGAATGATGACTACAATATATCTGAAGTATTCAATTCGGTTTTGAAAGGTGTTCGTAGTTAGCCGGTGACTAAAATTGTCGAGAGGATATTCTATCGCCTCAATCTATACTTCACTCAACGTCGTCAATTGGCTTTAGTAATTTTTTCGCAATTTTTAAATAAATAAAACGATTAAAATAAATAAAAACTAATTTTTAATACCTATTTATGGCGTGGCGCGATCTGGGCCCTCTATCAGTGTCGAGCGCGATTTTCTGGGCGATCGAACGATCCACGTTCCTCGGCAGATAACTTCTTCGTATACGAGGGTCGGTTCCTCATCCCCTCGGCTCGGCGGCTCGGCACCTAGCTCAGAATCAGCCGAACTACGTGGCGTGATCCTGAGTGTCCATCTCAGTGCGGATCCCCAAAAAGCGCTATCTTGTTGTTTAGCAAACGTGGCAGGATCTGGGCCGTCCATCACGACGAGCGCGTTTTTTGACAAGATCCGACGGCTGAGAAGGGTCGGCAGATTTTTTCTCCATATATGGGGGTCGGTTCCTCATCCCCTCGGCTCGGCGGCTCGGCACCTAGCTCGGAATCAGCCGAACTACGTGGCGTGATCCTGAGCGTCCATCTCAGTGCGGATCCCCAAAAAGTGCTACCTTGTCGTTTAGCGAACGTGGCAGGATCTGGGCCGTCCATCACGACGAGCGCATTTTTTGACAAGATCCGACGGCTGAGAAGGGTCGGCGGATTTTTTCTCCATATATGAGGGTCGGTTCCTCGTCCCCTCGGTTTGGAGGGTCGGTGCCGTTAGCCGAGGTATGGAGTTGGTTGTTTTGAAGAGTCCTGGCTGTGGAGCGCCGCCACCCTCCGACTCAGTAGCTCGGCTGCGTAGCTAAGCTCTTCAGTAGCTCGGCTAGGCAGACCGGTGGCCGGAAGCTCGGAAGGTACACGTGGTCAGATCTGGAGCGTCCATCATTGCGTGAATCACGAGGACTGGGTTCAGATCACGAGAAAACGTTATTTTGTTATTTTGTGGGCGTGGCGCAATCTGAACCGTCCATCGAGTTTTGACACAAATTTTGGAGAGATCCGACGGTGATTCAGCCTCAGAAGGATTTTTCTCCATATGTGTGGGTCGGTTCCTCGTCCCCTCGGTTCGGAAGCTCGGTGCTGTTAGTCGAGGTATGGAGTTAGACATTTTGAAGGGACTCAGTAGCTCGGTTGCTCAGCCAAGTTGTTCGGTAGCTTGGCTAGGCGAACCGGTGGCCAGCAACTCGAAAGGTACACATGGTCAGATCTGAAGCGTCCATCATTGCGTGAATCACGAGGACTGGGTTCAGATCACGAGAAAACGTTATTTTGTCGTTTTGTGGGCGTGGCGCAATCTGAACCGTCCATCGAGTTTTGACACGAATTTTGGAGAGATCCGACGGTGATTCAGCCGCGGAAGGATTTTTCTCCATATGTGAGGGTCGGTTCCTCGTCCCCTCGGTTCGGAAGCTCGGTGCTGTTAGTCGAGGTATGGAGTTAGACGTTTTGAAGCATTCTGGCTCTGGAGCATCGCCACCCTCTGACTCAGTAGCTCGGCTGCTTAGCCACGCTGTTCAGTAGCTCGGCTAGGCAGACCGGTGGTAGGAAGCTCAGAAGGTACACGTGGTCAGATCTAGAGCATCCATCATTGTGTGAATCACGAGGACGGGGTTCAGATCACGAGAAAACGTTATTTTGTCGTTTTGTGGGCGTGGCGCAATCTGAACCGTCCATCGCGTCTTGACACGAATTTTGGAGAGATCCGACGGTGATTCAGACTCGGAAGGATTTTTCTCCATATAAGAGGGTCGGTTCCTCGTCCCCTCGGTTCGGAAGCTCGGTTCTGTTAACCGAGGTATGGAGTTAGATGTTTTGAAGTGGACTCAGTAGCTCAGTTGCTCGGCCAAGCGGTTCGGTAGCTTGGCTAGGCAAACCGGTGGCCGAGTCGTGGACTTAAGCGATTTACGGAGTCTTTGTTTTGAAACATCACAACTCTCTGCTTTGGCGCTTAGGCTTCTTAATGGGCTTTTAAATTCCCAAGGAAGCCTAAACGTCGCACCGGGGTTATAAATTCTTACTCCCCCACCCCCAAGCTCATTTCTCACTTTTTACTTCAAGCTTTCACTTTTACTCTCTGTGCTCTCTGCTAGCGGCGATTTTTTCTCCAAGGCGGTTGCGTTAGCTGTCGTGTAGGCCAGGCAATTTCCGGCGAACTTATTCCGATCGTGAACGTCACTTCAAGGGAACATCACATCAAGGTCAGTTTACTTGCCTTAGCCTTTTTCTAGAGATGTCAAGGGTAGACTCGGGGAGTGAGGCCTCGTCTTCGGGCGACAGTGGTGCCGAGGAGAGGAGGCAGATGGAGATCCGAAGGAAGGGAAAGTAGGTGGCCGAGCCATCCGTGGCCGAGGCGAGGAAGAAGAAGAAGAAGAGGGTAGTGGCCCAATCTCCTGTAGTCGAGGAGATTGTGGAGACTCCGAGGCAAGCCCCTGAGTCGGGCCGGTACCCTTGTGTACTGTCCGGGCATGCTGGGGTCAGGCAATACGAGGGCGACCTCATGAAGAAGGCGATCATAGGTCAGTCGGAGGTATACGAGGAGAACAACCCGGTTCTAACCACCGAAGCGGACGAGATTGCGACGGTGTTATCCGAGAAGGATCTACTCCGGATCAGAAAAGGGTTCGCCATCCCTCCGGAGTACAAGTTGATTCTCCCTGGCCCTGGGATGCGAGCGAACTCCAAACTGTCGTCGTCGGATATGTGCATGTTCGACTACGATTCGCTGAACGCGGGGTTGCGCTTTCCTCTGCACCCCTTCGTTCTTCAGGTCTTCCGGTGGTACTACCTCGCGCCTACTCAGTTCATGCCGAACACCTGGCGCCATGTGAACGCCTTCTTGCTGCAGTACCGTAACGCCGAGGTCGAGCCAGACCTGACGATCTTCCGGAGCATGTATCGGGTTCACAAAATGCACAAGACCGAGCATCGCTACTACCTGGCGCCGAGGAAGGGCGTTCGGATCATAGAGAACCCGGACTCGATCAAGGATTAGAAGAAGAAGTTCTTCTTGTTGAGGGAGCCCTCGATGCTGAAGGTTCTGACTCAGTGGAAAGTAGAGGTGCCAAAGTTTTCGAGAGCCGACTCGGTACTGACTGCTGCCGAAGAGGAAGTGGTGGGGAAGATCATGGCTCTCCCGATGTTGAGCTAGAGGGAGATGACCGAGGAAGTGCTACATGGGTCGGGCCTCAGTCCGATCGACCCGAGTACACTCCTGACATCTCGCAATACATTTTTTTCTTCTAAGTTTTTAGCTCGTTTTACTAACTTGTTGTTTGTTTGTTGCTTGAAACAGAAGCGCCGAAGATGGACTTTTTGGCGATGATGAACGATCGAGGCAAAGTTGTCGATGGAAGGAAGAGGAAGAGGCCGAGCACGACCGCCTCGTCTGGTCGGCCTTCCAAGGTTGCTTCGGCAATTACTCCGCCTCCCCCCGTCGCTGAGGTCCCCTCGCCAACGGTGGTTGTTGTCGCCGAGCCCTCGGCTCCTACTACATCTACCACCGCCGATGAGGCCTTCGACGTCTCGGCGGCGCTGTCGCTTCAGGCTCTGCCGCTGACCGCTCAGCCGAGGTGATCTTGACCGAGCAGCATAAGCAACTGTTCGTTCCGGACTAGCGAGTCAAGAAACACGATGGCTTCCTCGGGAATTCTCAGATGTCAATGCAGGCCGTCAAACACTTGGCGACCCCGAAGGATCGAGCCGCGCTGAAGGCGGGGACGGTTGGCAACGACACTTATGAGGTCGCTCGGTCGCTTGTATCGGTAAGTTGCGCGTACCATTTCTGCAGAATTTCTTCAAGTCTACCATTCGGCACTTACTTTGTTCTTACTATCTTTTCGTTTCGGCAGGCCACTTGTCACTTCAACCATCTCCTTGAAGCGTTCGCCGAACAGGAGAAGGAGTTGAAGGCCGCCAGTGATAAGGACAGGGCGGACAAGGTGAAGGTGGTTCGGCAGCTCGAAACAGAGCAGAGGCGAGCCTAGGGCTTGGAGTTCTGAGTCGCCGACTGATGCTGTTTATTTCTGAGAAACGTGTGGAAGCACCAGGTGTGAGTTCGAACTCAATTTGTATTGAAGGAGATTGCCGCTCGTCTGCCGACCTTCAGTTGACCTTCTGGGGCCTACGATGAGCTCGGAAAGATGTTGAAGGTTGGGCTCGGATCGGAAGGGTCGGATCCGAGGTCTTGTGTACCTGCAGACGGTCCTGAAACACCGGGGTTTGTCCCGGTGGCGGACCCTCCGACGCTCTAGTCAGTCTCTGTGAGAGAGTAGCAATAACTAGGTATATTTAAGTGGCAAAAGATTGATCACCTCAAAAGGTGGGTGTGGGTCTAGTATTTATAGAGAATCCCAATCGGGTTTGGTTCCACTTGGGGGCCGGGTTTGGATCCGAAAGCCCATGGGCCTGACGTGGCAGAAGGCCCAGGGGGTTTAGGGCGGACGTGGCGATACCAGGAGTGGTATAGGGCTGACGTGGCGAAACCCTTGGCGGTATTTGGAGCTGACGTGGCCCATCGTGAGCCTCCTGCGCCTCTGGGGGGAATCTGAGGGCCTAGGCTGCGCCAGGTCCTCCTTCTGCCCCGCCAGAGAGGGGAGACGGCCTGTGGGACTGCCCCGGATCGGACTCCGAGGGCTACTGAGGCTCGTCGGTACGAGGAGGCCGGCACCGTGAGGGCAAACACGAGGTTCGGCGCCGACCCTGAAGTGGTCCGGAGCCGAACCAGGTTGCCATCTTTACCTTTCTGAGTGGGAATTGTATTGGGCCCTGGTTGGGCCTCAGGCCATTTTTATCCTGTCACACAAGCCCCCCACTCCTGCGGGGGGTGCGGGAGCTAGCCGTGGAGGAGTGTTTATGATTGTAAAAAATGGGAGGGCGGATCATAGGGCCTTCCTGGTGGTGCTGCCCTGAGGCTTGGATAGGACCTCGAGCTAGTCGAGGGTCTACGTGTAGGTGAAGGCGATGGCGAACCGTTGTCTCTTCCGGAGAAGAGTACCCTGGTGTTCGACTGAACCTCGAGAGGTCGAGGGATTACGTGTCGACAAGGGTGATGGCGAGCCGTTGCTTCTTCCTGAGAAGAGTACCCGGGTGCCAGACCGAACCTCGAGATGAGGGGGAATTATGGGCTGGTAAAGGTGATGGCCAGCCGATGGATCTTCCGAAGAAGAGTACCCGGGTGCCAGACCGGACCTCGAGCTGGCGAGGGATTATGGGTCGGTAAGGGTGAAGGCGAGCCGTTGTTTCTTCCTGAGAAGAGTACCCCGGTGCCAGGCCGAACCTCGAGACGAGGGGGAATTACGGGCTGGTAAGGGTGATGGCCTGCCGGTGGATCTTCCGAAGAAGAGTACCCCGGTGCCAGACCGGACCTCGAGCTGGCGAGGGATTATGGGTCGGTAAGGGTGAAGGCGAGCCGTTGTTTCTTCCTGAGAAGAGTACCCGGGTGCCAGACCTAACCTCGAGACGAGGGGGAATTACGGGCTGGTAAGGGTGATGGCCAGCCGGTGGATCTTCCGAAGAAGAGTACCCGGGTGCCGGACCGGACCTCGAGCTGGCGAGGGATTATGGGCCGGTGAGGGTGAAGGCGAGCCGTTGTTTCTTCCTGGGAAGAGTACCCCGGTGCCAAGCCGAACCTCGAGACGAGGGGGAATTACGGGCTGGTAAGGGTGATGGCCAGCCGGTGGATCTTCTGAAGAAGAGTACTTTAGTGCCGGTGAAGGCGAGCCGTTATTTTGCCCGAACCGACCCCCGTATCGGGCGGCCAGTCTGGCACTGGGTGACGTCAGCAGCACATGTTTCGAGGACGTGGCGTGATTTCCTAGGCGGCAGTTGCACGTCAATCGGTGAATAGTGACTGCGAAAATTGAGGAGTTGTTCCTATCCCCTATAAATGTTCCCCCCTCTCCTCCCATCGCCTATTTCTCTCTTGCCTCTTACTTTTTCAAACAATCCTTCAACTCTTCAGCGCTCGTCCCTTCAGCTTCCTGCAGCAAGGTCGTTTTTCCGAGGTGATCCCAGGTTAGTTGGTAACCCCGTTTAACTTAGGCACAGATGGATAGGGCTCAGTCCGGCTCGTCGGCGTCGACCTCTGGGGAGGGGCCGGTAGGCAAGGAGGAGGTCGTACACAATGTGAAGCCATTGCGATCTCGGAGGCATTTCGTGGTAGAAAGCAGCGACTCTGAGGAGGGGGGCGGTAGCTCAGACGAAGTTCGAACCCTAGGGTTGGCTTCCGGAGAGGAGGGTGGCTCCGAGGGAGATGGCTCCGCAGGGTCTCTGAATCCGCCCGTTCTGGGGCGTTTGTCTACACCTTCGCCGGAACGGACTAAGAGGAGGAGGGCTCCGAAGAAGAAGGGATCGAGGATTGGCGGCCCGAGCGACTCGGTGATAGGGTCGTCTGCACAACCCCGGTCTTTCCGTCGCTACCCCGATGATCTCTCAGATAAGGAGTCCTCGGGGGTCCAGCCGTTGTCGTCAAGCCGGAAGAGGTTGAAGGTGGACGCATCCCCGACCGTTCTGGAGGCAAGCGACTTGGGGGCTCTGCAGTTGGCCTACCACATAGGGCCCAGTTATGAGCTTATGCTGCCGAGTTCTACTCTTCGGCCGACCGATCCCCTGCCGGATAGGTATTGTATCTTCCCTGTGGACGCCTTTATCTCCGGCCTGAGGCTGCCCATCCACCCATTCGTTCGGGAGGTGTTAAATTGGTCGTCCCTGGCGCCGATGCAGTTTGGGCCGAACTCCTGGAAGCAAATCATCTGCTTCGTGCTGTTGTGCGAGGAGCAGAGGGTACCCCTGCGGCTGGGCGTGTTCCGAGCGATGTTGTTGATCGGCTCATCGGCAGAAGGAGTATACTACATCTCGCCTCGAGGTAAGGTGAAGGTTGTCCACGGTCATCCAGATTCCATTAAGTTCTGGAAGAAAAAGTATCTGGTGATCCGGAGTGAGGATCCTTGGGCTATCCCTACTCGGTGGAACCATTCTAAGCCGAGCTACGCAGCACCGGGGCCGGGGGACTTGACGGCGGAGGAGTGGAGACTCGTTAAGCGTCTCCGTCTGTCGTATAGCATCAATTGGGGGAAGGTGACGGAGGCCCATCTGGCGAGCGTCGGACTGAGCCCTAGCCCGGCCGTGCCTCGTACGTGGTTGTTTCTTTCCTCACACTCTTCTTGTACTTTCTTGCTCATTTGTTCTTAATGGATCTTTTTTCAGAAATGGATGAAGAGTCGATTAAGGCGCTGAGGCTCGCCATGAAGAAGAAGAAGGCCGAGAAGAAGGATGTCGTGGCGAAGACGACCGAGTTGTCCCAGGTGGTCTCCGAGGCCCCCATTCAGCCGAGGATGAAAAGGACTCGGTCGGAGACGGGTGGGGACGCGGTGGTCCAGGGGGGTTCGGATCAGGGTGCGGCCGCCGACCCTGATAAGGGGAAGGGTCCCCTGGTGGATCCCGGACTAGAGGAGAGACTTCGGCGAAGGTGGGTGCCAGATTGGTCGATCCGCGAGGGTGATTGCCTGGTCCGGGGGCGCCAGGCCGTGGAGGTTAGATAAGCTGGCGACCCCTCGGGATCGTTCGGATATGAAGTCCCAGACCCTGGACGAGGCGTACGTGCGTCTTGCGCAGGCCACTGTGCTGGTAAGTCAATCGAACCCCCTAGCTTTCGGGTGATGTTGTTTAAGGAAGATTTCTTAGTAGTGTCTGGTTATGGCAGGCGACCGTGCAGGGGGCCCATGTGAGGGGCCTCTACGAGGCGGCGTTGCAGCGAGAGCGAGACCGGGTTGACAAGGCCGAGCAGGAGGTGACGGAATTGAAGGGAGAGCTCGAAGGCTCTCGTAAGAAGGAGGCGGAGACGAAGGCGGCTTTTGACAAGGAGAAGGAGGAATGGGCGAAGGCGAGGGTGGCTCAGGAGGAGAGGTCGGAGAAGGAGAAGAAAGAGGTGACTGAGTCGTGTCAGATCCTGGTGATCAACGCCCAGGATAGCAGTTATGCGAAGGCCCTCAGCCATGTGAGGCACTTTTATCCGACTATCGACCTGTCCAACCTCGAGTATGATATGGAGATTGAGGGGACACCGAAGACCCCTGGCGGACAAGGGTCAGATGATAAATCGGTTGCCGACCCCCCAACGGATCCGGCTGATATAGAGGTGGGAAAACCAGCTGTATAATTTTTGTCCTTCTTTTTCCTTCTCTCGATTGTATTTGCCTTCCGCGGACTGGCCACCGCATTTTTTGTATGGGGAAACTGAATTTATAAAAAGAGGGTTTTTTGGCTGGCTAAGTGTTCCAACTTCGAAGAATTTCTGAACCTCTTTGCTTATATGTCTTGAGTGGGCTGGTTCTCTTGTAGGTCACGGCTCCCCTTCCTGAGGTGGACCCCCTTCGTTCCGACGTGGCGTGGCTTCGGGGCAAGGTCGAGGCCTTAGAGGCCACTTTGGTTCGGTATCGAAAGAGGGCTCGCGACACTGATGCGGCCTTCCATTATTACAGGAACAAGTCTGAAGCCCTAAGTGAGGAGGCGAGCCGGCTGAGGAGGGCGATGGTGGATCGGGAGCTAGGGGGCGTTGGTCTTGGATACACCATGTCAAGTTCCTCGGTGCAGAGGCCTTCCTCCGAGAAGCTACTTCGCGATGTGATAGTGGAGAAGGAGATGGAGATACACCGCTATAGGACTATGTTGGGTGTTTCGACATCTTCCTCGAGGGGTCGGCGAGCAGAGGGGGCTCCCTCGGCGTTGCAACTGATGGAACGCATTCGATCCGTGGATGCCCAGAGCTCCGTGGCCGGGGTGTCGACGGTGGCAGAACCGAAGGACCGTCATGACGAAGAGAGAGTCCCAAGTCGTTTGGTCGGAGTGATCCCGCCCTTCACCGGGTCCGAGGGGCTCTAAGTCGGCGATCCCCTTTAGTTTGAGATGAGTGGAGTGGTCCTGTAACGGTATTTACTTGTTTTCTCCGCACAAAATAAAAGAGTATGAATAAAGCTTTCTTTTCCTTCTTTGCTCTGGCTATCGGGGTGGTTAAGGGCGGTGTAGGCGAGGTCGGGCTCCGCCGATTCGTGAGGGATCGACGCGGGGCGACAGGGAGTCCTCCGGTCCGGAGTTGGGTCGAACCTGCCGAGGCGTTTGGGGATGAGACCCGAGGGAGAACCCAGGTGCCGCCCCCATTGCCCGGTACCGGGTCGGAGTTGCCGAGGTATTTAACTTTCGACAAAAAGAGACTTCTTTTATACCAGACCGGGGGGGGTCGCTGAAGCGGCCCTTTACACACGAATGTTTACAAAAGTTTTAATTTACTTAAGCCATGCTAGAACCTAAGCTTGCTCTCCCCGGAATTTCATGAGGTGCTCAGCGTTCCAGGGTCGGCTGATGGGTCGGTCGTTCATATCCGTCAGTCGGTATGTACCAGGGCGTACAGCCTCGACTACGCGGTATGGGCCTTCCCAGTTGGGAGCCAGTTTCCTCTTCTTGGTTGGATCAGAGACAGATAGCTTTCGCAAAACCAGGTCCCCTGCCTGGATGCTGGTGGGGCGGACTTTCTTGTTGTAAAATCTCTCGATCCGTTGCTGATAAATGCTCCTTCGGACCGCGGACTTCTCTCGTACTTCGGCGACGAGGTCCAGGTTAGCCCTCAGGGCGGACGCATTGTCGTCTTCATCGAAGGCTATGATCCGGGGAGAAGGCAATCCGATTTCGACGGGGATGACTGCCTCGGTCCCATAGGTCAGATTGAATGGCGTCTCCCCCGTGGGGATCCTCTGTGTGGTTCGGTGTGCCCATAGTACGCTGGGCAGCTCCTCAACCCATAGCCCTTTGGGGGAATTGTCAAGGCGCTTTTTGAGGCCGTCGAGGATTTGCCTGTTCGCATTCTCCGCTTGGCCGTTAGACTGAGGGTGGCAAATGGCGGAGAAACGCTGCTGGATGCCGATGTCCTGACAGAAAGATTGGAAGTTCTGCCTTTGGAACTGGGTTCCGTTGTCCGTGACGAGGATTCGGGGGATCCCGAATCGACAAATGATGTTCTTCCAAAAGAACTGTTGCACTTGGCGCTCGGTGATGCTGGATAGTGGTTCGGCTTCGATCCACTTGGTGAAGTAGTCGATGGCGAAAATCAGAAATTTCTTTTGCCCTACCGCTGGGGGGAAGGGCCCCACAAGGTCCATACCCCACATGGCGAAGGGCGTAGGGCTCGCCAGGGATCGGAGGTTGGCTTGAGGAAGCCTTTTGATGGGGGAGAATCTTTGGCAGGGGCCGCACCTCTTGACTAAGTCTTGTGAGTCTTGGAGCATGGTGGGCCAATAGTACCCTTGATTCAGGGCCTTTCGGGCAAGTGTCCTACTCCCCATGTGGCATCCGCCGATCCCCTCGTGCAGGTCTTTGAGGGCGTAGCTGGCCTCGTCCCTGGCGAGGCAGCGGAGGTAGGGTTTGCCGTCGGCCAAGGTGTACGAGCGTTTGAAGAGGATGTTATCGATCATGACGAACCTTTCAGGTCGGATTCTGATTCGCCTGGCCTCGGCTTTGTCTTCAGGAAGCTCGGCCCGGTTTAAGAATTTTCGGATGGGAGTGGTCCAGTCGTCCGGGCTGGTCCCCTCTTGCACACACATCGCTTCCGGCTCTGGGCTACTGATGCTTGGCTCCAAGAGGACCTTGACGAGCACCGTACGATCGAGGCCTTCGAAGGAAGAAGAGGCAAGTTTGGATAGCGCGTCGGCTTGGGCGTTCTGTTCCCTGGGGACTCTGACAACCGTAGCGTCGTCGAAGAACGCCAAGAGTCGTCGGACCGCCGCCAAATACCTCATCATTCGGTCGTCGCGGGCCTCGTACTCTCCGTTGATTTGATGGATCACGAGCTGAGAGTCGCTAAACGCCCGGATTCGCTTGGCACCGGCTCGGTAGGCGAGGGTCAATCCGGCGATCATGGCCTCGTATTCTGCCTCGTTGTTGGAGGCTGGAAAGTTGAGGCGCAGGGAGTATTGAAGTAGGAATTGGTCGGGGCCACGAAGGATGACGCCCGCCCCACTCCCCGTTTCGCAGGATGAGCCGTCAACAAAGACCTCCCAGGTCGGATCCGATTCTTCTACGTCAGGTTGCTCGGAGACAGTGCATTCAGTTATGAACTCGGCGAGGGACTGCCCTTTAATGGCCGCCCTGGGATGATAGCTAATGTCAAACTGGCTCAGTTCGATCGACCATTTGACTAATCGGCCGGAGTTTTCGGGCTTGTGGAGGACGGTCTTCAGTGGTTGGTCGGTCAGTACTTGGACGGAGTGGGCCTGGAAGTAAGGTCGGAGTTTTCGGGCTGCCATAACCAGGGCATAGGCCATCTTCTCTATCTTCGCGTATCTCGTCTCGGCCGGGTGCAGCACTTTGCTTACATAGTACAGTGGTTTCTGAACTCCTTCCTCCTCTCGGACGAGGACGGCGCTGAGGGCGTAGTCCGAGGCGGACAGGTAGAGCCAAAGCGGCTCGCCCGGTTCGGGCTTGCTGAGGAGAGGCGGGTTGGCGAGGTACTGTTTCAGCTGTTCGAAGGCTTCTTGTTGATGGGTACCCCACTCGAAGCCCCCTTTCCCGCACAAGGCTTTGAAGAAGGGGAGAGATTTCTCCCCTGACTTGGAGAGAAAACGGCCGATCGCCGCCAACCGACCCGTGAGCCTCTGAACCTCTTTGACATTCCGGGGCGGGGACATGTTAATGATGGCCTGTATTTTTTCGGGGTTTGCCTCAATGCCGCGCTGGCTGACGATGAATCCTAAGAACTTCCCCGTGGAGACGACGAAGGCGCATTTAGCCGGGTTGAGCCTCATGTTGTGGCGTCGGAGGACGCCGAAGGCTTCCTCGAGGTCGGCGACGTGGTTCGGCCCAGCCCGGCTCTTGACAAGCATGTCGTCGACGTAAACTTCTACGTTGCGGCCGATCAGGTCCTTGAAGACTCTGTTGACGAGTCGCTGGTACGTGGCTCCGGCGTTTTTCAGCCCGAAAGGCATGACACGGTAACAATAAAGACCTTGGTCGGTGACGAACGAGGTCTTGGAGATGTCTGGTGGAAACATCCGGATCTGATTGTACCCCGAGAACGCGTCCATGAAGGACAGCAGCTCGTGCCCTGAGGTCGCGTCTATTAAAGCGTCGATGCGCGGGAGGGGGAAAGGATCTTTCGGACACGCTTTGTTAAGGTCCGTGAAGTCAATGCAGATTCGCCAACCCCCTGTCGCTTTCTTCACCATGACGACATTGGCCAACCACTCGGGGTAGCTGACTTCTTGGATGAATCGAGCGGACAAGAGCTTGTCCACTTCTGTTTTTACAATTTGTTGTCTCTCCGGGGCGACTTTGCACCTCTTTTGGACGATCGGTTTAGAGTCAGGGAGGACGCTCAGTCGGTGCATGATCAAGTCTTCAGAGATTCCGGGCATATCAGAGGGCTTCCAAGCGAAGAGATCAACGTTGCGGCGGACGCAAGCGATGATGCCCGTCTTCAGGTCTTCGGCGAGTGAGCAGCTCACCCGGAACCATTTCGACTCATCCTCGGTGTCGAATAGGACCTCCTCCAGTTCGTCCACGGGCTCGGGGGCGGGGCCGTCTTTGTCGGGTTCGAGTTCAACGGCGCTGAGGGGGAGCACACCCCCTCCCCTGGTGGTAACGCAACATGACCGTGCTGCTTCGACGCTGTCTCGGACGATGCTGACCCCTTGGGGAGGGAATTTGAGTTTCAGATGGTGGGCCGAAGGTATCGCCTGGAGGGAGTTTAGCCCGGGTCGGCTGAGGATGGCGTTGTAGGCCGCCTTGACGTGGATGACCATGAAATCCAAGGACTCGGTCCTCTTGTCAGGGGCCGGTCCAGCGGTGACGTCGAGGGTAATAATTCCCTCCACTACGACCGGGACGCCCGAAAGTTTGAGCAACGTGCATCCTGCTGGTTTGAGCTTCCCTCTGGATAATCTGAGACTTTCGAAGGTTCTGAGGAAGAGAATATTTACCGGGTTGCCGTTGTCAACAAGGATTCGGCGAACCTCACAATTGGCCATGCGGAGGCTAACGACGAGGGCCTCGCAGTGGGGGAGGTGAACTCCTTCGGGGCCCTCTCCTGAGAAGGAGACTGGCCGCGGTTGTAGCTCAGGAGAGGGGCTGTACTGAATAGCGTTCGTCTCCTGGGTGAAGGTTCTTTGGGAAGTATCGGTTTCTCCCCCCACCGGTCCCCCGTGGATGTAGTGTAGGGTGAATGGCGTATCCATGGATACCTCGGATTCGGGATCCTGACCCTGGGTGCGGTTTGGGTTAGGCTTCGGGGTTGGTGATCCCCGGTTCCTATCACCTTGCCGACCCCGTGGGCCGTCATCCCTGTGGGTCTGCCTCGGATGGTTCGGGGCCGAGTTGGAAGCGGCCCTTCCCCAGCTGTGGGTAATCTTGCGGTTGAGGATTACTCTCCGTAGGTCGGGCTGGGCTGTCCAGCCGACGCTCCTTTGGGACTCCCGAGGGGGAGCCTTGTGTTTCGACGTGCGTGGCCTGGCTTTATCCGTGGGTGGGGGCGAGTCCCGTTGGTTGACGGGGGAAGCAGCCCCCTTTCCTTTGGAGGCCATGAGGATTCGGCTGTCGATGGCCTTTGAGGGTCTGGGTCGGATCGGCTTCTGGAGCAGCTCTTCCCACAGACGGCGCCAACCTGATGCTGTTTATTTCTGAGAAACGTGTGGAAGCACCAGGTGTGAGTTCGAACTCAATTTGTATTGAAGGAGATTGCCGCTCGTCTGCCGACCTTCAGTTGACCTTCTGGGGCCTACGATGAGCTCGGAAAGATGTTGAAGGTTGGGCTCGGATCGGAAGGGTCGGATCCGAGGTCTTGTGTACCTGCAGACGGTCCTGAAACACCGGGGTTTGTCCCGGTGGCGGACCCTCCGACGCTCTAGTCAGTCTCTGTGAGAGAGTAGCAATAACTAGGTATATTTAAGTGGCAAAAGATTGATCACCTCAAAAGGTGGGTGTGGGTCTAGTATTTATAGAGAATCCCAATCGGGTTTGGTTCCACTTGGGGGCCGGGTTTGGATCCGAAAGCCCATGGGCCTGACGTGGCAGAAGGCCCAGGGGGTTTAGGGCGGACGTGGCGATACCAGGAGTGGTATAGGGCTGACGTGGCGAAACCCTTGGCGGTATTTGGAGCTGACGTGGCCCATCGTGAGCCTCCTGCGCCTCTGGGGGGAATCTGAGGGCCTAGGCTGCGCCAGGTCCTCCTTCTGCCCCGCCAGAGAGGGGAGACGGCCTGTGGGACTGCCCCGGATCGGACTCCGAGGGCTACTGAGGCTCGTCGGTACGAGGAGGCCGGCACCGTGAGGGCAAACACGAGGTTCGGCGCCGACCCTGAAGTGGTCCGGAGCCGAACCAGGTTGCCATCTTTACCTTTCTGAGTGGGAATTGTATTGGGCCCTGGTTGGGCCTCAGGCCATTTTTACCCTGTCACACCGACCTTGAGGCAGACCTGGAACGGACCAAGGGGCGGCTCGCCGAAGAGGTCGCCAAGGTCACTAAGGTTGCCGAGGAGCTGGCGGCATCGGCTAAGGCTCTGGCAGAGACGAAGGCGGAGAAGGACGCCTTGGCGACGAAGATCAGGGCCGAGGTCGAGGCCGAGGCGAAGGCGCATATGGCCTCGAACATGGAGAAGTCCTACCAGAGGGCGCTCGACCACGTTTAGGACCACGTCCCCGGCTTTCAGCGGGTCAGCTACAGGCTGTGGCCCAGATCCGCATCAGATGGCGAGGAGGAGGGAGGCGAAGCGGATGAAGGTGACGAGGGAGAGGGCGACGACGACGAGGAGGTGGTCGCCGATGTTGTGGTGACAAACCCCCAGGCCGGGGCGAGAAATGAGGGGCCGTCTGGCGAAGCGCCTGTGGTCGAGCTGACGATGCAGGTGGACCCCTGATCTTCTCGTCTTTTTGTAATTTTATTTTCTCTTTCTTTTTTTTCCTTTTCAAAAATGTAATGCCTTTTTGCAGACTGGCCACCGCCTCTTCTTTTATGAATGAAAATTTTATCTCAAATTTGTCCAAGTGTTTGGGTCGGTCTATAGTCTTCCAATTGTGACGTTCTTGTATTTCAGATCCTCGAACATGCCCTAAATACCGTAGTAGCTCGGTGCCATGTCGAGCTGTTTAAGCAATCTCGCGAGGCTCGCCTCGAGGGTGAAATCGAGCTGATCAGGAGGGTGTCGCTCAACGTGGAGAAGAAGAACAGCGAGCTGCTGGCTGAGGTGCACCATCTCCGGATAGTCGAGGAGGAGCTCTCGGCGAAGGAGGCAGAGCTAGCCTCGATGCTGGCCGAGCGAGATGAGCTCGCGAAGAATGTCGAACAGCTGTAGAGGGTCATGGTCGACAAGAGCATCGAGGTGACTAACTTACGTCGTATTATATCCGATAGCGCTGAGTGTCCCGGTTTGGCGAAACTCCCTCGATTCAAGATAATGGTTAAGGACGACACTCTGAAAGATAGGATCGTTGAGCTCGAGAAGGAGGTGGCTCGTCTGAAGTCTCAGCCCGTGAGGACTAATGTCCGCAGCACCTCGTGCACTCGCGAGGAGAGAGAACGAGGGATCACCTTCTACGAGCTCGCGACTCGTCCTCAAGTCATTGGTCGGATAGTAGCCGACGCACAAAGCGGAGTAGCTGTTAGCTCGAGTGGAGCCTCGGTCGGAGCCACCGTTAGGCTCAGTGGCGAGGCGGCGTCCCAGTTCGTCGGCCTAGAGACAAGCTCGGAGGTGAAAAGACGAAAACCCCGATTGTCTCTAAATCGGAACGTCCCTGTTCCGAGGAGGCACTGAACGAGTGGCGTCGAGCTTTAGACTTGCGCCGTTCTCCGTGTTGTAATGACATACCTTGTAAATTTGTCAAGTCATTTTTTCGCTGTAACTTTTTGCCTTGTAAATTTATCACGTTGTTTCAATAAAATCGAAGTTGCTTTCCTCATTGTTGTGCCGTAGTTGCCTTACTCGAACCATAAGGACCCTTAGTTATCTTCTTCGAGTGTTTTAGCTGTGGAACTTTAGTTTTTTGCTCGGAGTATACCGAGGCGACTTTGCACTTCCGCGGTGCGATAGCTCGGATTTCAGACGCAGTCCACGTGGCTTAATCTAGACGGTCGATCATGATCATGGCACACATCACGAGGTGGGGGGCACGAATTCTCAGAAAACACTATCTTGTCGTTTTGTGGATACGTGGCATGATCTGATCCGTTCATCACGTTCTAGTACGCATTTTGAGATGATCTGACGGCGAAATTGGTTCGACAGAATTTTTCTCCATATGTGGGGGTCGGTTCCTCGTCCGCTCGGCTCGGGGTATTGAGTGAGCGCAGTCGAGCCGAACGCTGGACTCCGAACCACCGTTAAAGTTGCTCGACGGTTGTGGGAGCAGTTCCGAATGGCGACCTACTTCTAGCTTGCTTACGAGCGAACTTGCGCAGTAGAATCGAGCCAAGTGTTGGACTCCGAACCATCGGTAGAGTTGTTCAACGGTTGTAGGAGCAGTTCCGAATGGCGACCTACTTCTAGCTCGCATACGAGCGAACTTGCGAAGTAGAATCGAGCCAAGTGTTGGACTCCGAACCATCGGTAGAGTTGTTCAACGGTTGTGGGAGCAGTTCCGAATGGCGACCTACTTCCAGCTCGCTTACGAGCGAACTTGCGAAGTAGAATCGAGCCAAGTGTTGGAATCCGAACCATTGGTAGAGTTGTTCAACGGTTGTGGGAGCAGTTCCGAATGGCGACCTACTTCTAGCTCGCTTACGAGCGAACTTGCGAAGTAGAATCGAGCCAAGTGTTGGACTCCGAACCATCGGTAGAGTTGTTCAACGGTTGTGGGAGCAGTTCCGAATGGCGACCTACTTCCAGCTCGGTTACGAGAGAACTTGCGAAGTAGAATCGAGCCAAGTGTTGGACTCCGAACCATCGGTAGAGTTGTTCAACGGTTGTGGGAGCAGTTCCGAATGGCGACCTACTTCTACCTCGCTTACAAGCGAACTTGCGAAGTAGAATCGAGCCAAGTGTTGGACTCCGAACCATCGGTAGAGTTGTTCAACGGTTGTGGGAGCAGTTCCGAATGGCGACCTACTTCTAGCTCGCTTACGAGCGAACTTGCGAAGTAGAATCGAGCCAAGTGTTGGACTCCGAACCATCGGTAGAGTTGTTCAACGGTTATGGGGGCAGTTCCGAATGGCGACCTACTTCTAGCTCGCTTACGAGCGAACTTGCGAAGTAGAATCGAGCCAAGTGTTGGACTCCGACCCATCGGTAGAGTGAAGAGCAAAGGCAGGGAGTTGTAAACAATTTTTACAAGTAAAATATGAAAAAGATTTCTTTATTGATGACTAATGGTCGGCTGCTTCTAAATTTGCGAGCCGTTATTACAAGAGAGAAATAAAAGAAAAACATTACAAGTGATAGGAGTGAAACGGTTCGACATCCCAATATACTTGAGAGGCGTTGGTGCTCTCTTTTGGTATTTTAAGAGATTGTCGGCATTCCAAGTCCTGGGGATCTCCCTGCCTTCGAGATCTTCTAGTCTGTATGTGCCGGGCCGAACCACTTTTGCGATCTTATAGGGTCCCTCCCAATTTGGAGCCAGTTTGCTCTTCTGTTCGGGGAAAGAGATGGCTAGCTTTCTGAGGACCAAGTCCCCTTCTTTGAGGTCGGTAGGACGGACTCTTTTGTTGTACGCCAACTCGATCCTTCTTCGGTAGTTTTGTTGATGAATGGCTGCTCTTTCTCGGATCTCATCAATTAGGTCCAGATTTGCTCGGAGCTCTCTGGCATTCTGTTCTTCTTCATAAGCCATTAGACGAGAAGAGGGTATACCAACTTCTAAGGGGATCGTAGCTTCGGACCCATAGCTGAGGTTGAATGGGGACTCGCCTGTGGGGGTCCGTTTTGTGGTGCGGTAGTTCCACAGCACGTTGGGGAGCTGATCGACCCATAAGCCTTTGGAACATTTATCCAACCTCTTCTTAATGCCGGAGAGGATCTGTCTGTTAGCATTCTCGACTTGGCCATTCGACTGGGGATGGAAAATGGAGGAGAATCGGTGTTAGATGGCAAGGTCTTTGCGTAGAGCTCGGAAGGCAGCCCTGGTAAACCGGGTTCCGTTATCTGTTATGAGGACCCGCGGAACGCCGAATCGGCAGATTACGCTCTTCCAAAAGAACTGAACTACCTTGTTCTCGGTGATCGTGGCCAAGGGCTCGGCCTCTATCCATTTTGAGAAGTAGTCGATTGCCACGACTAAGAATTTGAACTGACCGGGAGCCGATGGAAATGGCCCTAGTAAATCCATCCCCCACATTGTGAAAGGGATTGGACTTGATAGGGAAGTGAGTGGAGCTTGTAGGAGGCGTCGGATGTCAGAATACTTCTGACAAGAGCTGCATTACCGAACGTGTCGTTCGGCATCTCGTAGGAGAGTGGGCCAGAAATATCCGTAATTCAACACTTTGCGGGCTAAGGATCTGGATCCTGAATGTGCCCCGCCGATGCCCTCGTGAAGTTCTCACAGGGCGTAGTTGGCCTGCTCGGGGGAGAGGCATCTCATGTAAGGCCTGCCGTCTACCTGTGTGAAGGAGCGTTTATAGAGTATGCCTCCGATTAGTGTGTATCGCTCGGCTCGGGTTCTGACTCTCCGAGCCTCCTTAGGATCTTCGGGGAGGAGCCCGTCCCTTAAGAATTCGACAATGGGTTTCATCCAGTTATCTTCAAGCAGGACTGGCAGCGACTCCAGAGAGTCGGATGTTTCATCCTCTATACTTGGCTTCAAAAGGACCTTTATCAAGACGGTCTGCTCGAGATCTTGAAGGGAGGAAGAGGCTAGTTTGGGGAGGGCGTCGGCTTGAGCATTTTCTTCCCGGGGTATTCGTTGGATGAGGGCTTCTTCAAACAGTGCCATGAGGCTCCTGACCTTGGCTAAGTATTTAACCATCCTATCATCACGTGCTTCATACTCGCCGAGGACCTAATTTACGACCAGCTGAGAGTCACTAAAGATCCGGAGGCATTGCGCCCCTGCATTGCAGGCCATCTCAAGGCCGGCTATGAGTGCCTCGTATTCTGCTTCGTTGTTAGAGGCCTTGAAGTTGATACGGAGGGAGTATTGGAGGATGAAGTCATCTGGGCCTGCCAGAATGACCCCGGCTCTGCTTCCCTCATTACAGGAGGACCCATACACATAAACTGACCAGACAGGTGGTCCCTTCATTGCTTGGCTGAACTCAGGGATGGTACTTTCAACTATAAATTCTGCTAAGGCCTGAGCCTTGATCGCGGTTCGAGGCTGATATGTTATATCGTGCTGGCTCAGCTCGATAGACCACTTCATAAGGCGACCTGAGGTCTCTGGCTTGTGGAGTACTTGCTTCAGCGGTTGGTCGGTAAGAACGACCACCGAATGGGACTGGAAATACGGGCGAAGCTTTCTCGCGGCCATCACCAGGGCATAAGCCATCTTTTCTATCTTCGGGTAGCGGAGCTCGGCATCCCTGAAGTACTTTGCTCACATAGTAGATGGGCTTTTGAGCCCGATCTTCTTCCTTACTAAAACGGCGCTGAGAGTCTGCTCGGTGGCTGCTAGGTAGAGGTAGAGGGGTTCACCAGGAACGGGTTTGCTGAGAAGTGGAGGGTTGACGAGGTAAGCCTTGAGCTGGTCGAACGACTCCTGCTGTTGCTGCCCCCATTCGAAACCCTTAGCCCCCCTGAGGGCCATGAAGAAGGGGAGGCATTTCTCCCCGGACTTCGAGAGAAAACGCCCTTTGGCGGCTAGGCGGCCGGTTAGCCTCTGAACTTCCTTAACATTCTTGGGAGGGGCCATGTCTAGTATGACCTTGATTTTCTCAGGGTTGGCTTGAATCCCTCGTTGGCTGACCATGAAGCCGAGGAACTTTCCTGACGAGACACCGAACGCACACTTGTTCGGATTGAGTCTCATGTTGTGCTTTCTCAGAACATCAAACGCCTACTGTAGGTCAGTCACATGATCGGCTCCTCGGATGCTTTTTACAAGCATGTCATCAACATACACCTCCATATTCCGGCCGATTTAAGCTTGGAAAACCTTGTTGACGAGGCGTTGATATGTTGCGCCTGCATTCTTCAAACCGAAGGGCATAACCCTGTAGCAGTAGAGGCCCTGATCGGTTACGAATGAGGTCTTCGGGATATCCGGAGGGAACATCCGAATCTGGTTGTAGCGTAAGAAGGCGTCCATGAAGCTGAGGAGCTCATGTTCCGAGGTGGCATCAATTAGAGTGTCAATACTCGGAAGAGGGAAGGGATCCTTGGGGCAAGCCTTGTTGAGATCGGTAAAATCGATACAAATCCTCCAAGTCCCATTGGACTTCTTCACCATTACAACATTCGACAACCACTTGGGATAGTTCACCTCTTATATGAACCGGGCCTTCAAGAGCTTGTCCACCTCTTCTTTTATAGCTAGCTGGCGCTCAGGGCGAACTTGTGCCTCTTCTGTTGAACCGGTTTGGACCCCAGAACAACGCTGAGGTGGTGGACTAAGAGCTCTTCGAAAATTCCAGGCATGTCTGCAGCTGACCAAGCAAAGAGGTCTCGGTTCCTTCGGATGCACTGTACTATGTCCGAGCATAGGGCGGATGGGAGGGTCTTGCTAACAAAGAACTTTCGAGTTGAATCCTGCTCAGAGAAGCGCACTTCCTCCAATTCATCCACCGGCTCGGACGTCGGTCGGGCAGCATCGTGGGGGATTTCCAGAGTTTCTAGGGATAGGACTGGACCGAGGGCAGAGGTCATGTAGCACTTGCGAGCCGTTTCCTGATTGCCTTTTACTTCCCCTACTCCGGCCCGAGTGGAAAACTTCATTTTGAGGTGATAGGCAGAAGGGACGGCTTCAAGGGTGGCTAGGCCGGGCCAACCCAGAATGACGTTGTAAGCTGTAGGAACATCTACGACTATGAAGTCCATCGACTCTGTTCGGGTGGTAGGAGTTTTGCCAGCGGTTACATCGAGGGTGATCACCCCTTCAATAGTCACTGGCACTCCCATGAACCCATGGATCGTGTAGCCGGCGGGCTTGAGTCTGTCTCGGGAGAGCTTTAGGCCTTTAAAAGCGGCGAGGAAGAGGATGTTAACGGAGCTGCCATTGTCTACTAGGATCCTCTCCATTTTGAAGTTTGCCATGTGGAGATTGATAACGAGTGCGTCACAATGGGGGTGCAGAAACCTTCAAGATCTTCGTCTAAGAATGTGACGGGCACTCCGAGGCCTTTAGGAGGAGGAGTGGCGCGAACCGAATTGACTTCCCTAATGAACGCTTTTCGAGAAGAGTTTGAGGAGCCCCCCATTGGGCCCCCATGAATGAGGTGGAGGACATGCTCCTCTTCGAAGTTAGGCGTTTCATCGCGTTCAGGTCGCTTGTTAGCCCCCCAAGGCGGGAGAGGAAGTTTGGCTCGGTCCTTTCTTACGAACCTGGTCAGCTGCCCCCTCTGGATGAGGGCTTCTATCTCATTCTTCAAGGCCCGACAATCATTGGTGTCGTGGCCATGGTCCCGGTGATAACGGCACCACTTCTCTTTATTCCTTTTCTTAGCGGGGGTGTTCATCCTCGAAGCAGGAGGTATGATCTCTTCCTTCTCAACTTCCATTAGAATGGTAGAGACATTGGTGGTGAGAGGAGTAAATTTCTCGAATCTGGGGAAAGGTCGGCGCTGGCCAACAATATCCTTCTGGAGCTTCTTGGCTCCTTCCTCTTCTGTTCCCTTTCTCTTAGACCCGGAGGAAGACCCCTCCAAGTTGGGACGGTGCTCGGCTTCTTCGGCCCGAATATACTTTTCACTTCGGAGGAGGAGGTCAGAGAAGTTCTGCGGGGGCTTCTTGGCGAGGGAGGAGCGGAGGCTGGAGTTGAGGACATTGGATTGAAATGCTGCTGCAGCGACCGACTTGTCGAGGGATGCTATGGACCTGGCTTCAGCTGTGAACCTTTTCACATAGTCTCTCAACTTCTCACCCTTATTCTGGTGGAGGTAGAGTAGCGAAATGCTGGTCTTCTTAGTTCGGCGGCTACTCACGAAGTGGGTGACGAAGAGGGTCTCAAATTGCTCGAAGGAGAATATCGAGGAGGGGGCAAGGCGAGAGTACCATTCTCGAGCTGGACCCTTGAGAGTTGCAGGGAAGGTTTTACAGAGCAGAGCATCGGAAGCTTGATGGATAAGCATGAGGGTCTTGAAGCTTTCGATGTGATCGACTGGGTCAGTTTTCCCGGAATAAGTCTCGAATTGAGGAGGCTTGAAGCCGATTGGTACGGGTGCATCCATTATGGTTCGGGAAAAAGGAGGTCGACTAGGACGAAGGGCCCTTCCTCTAAGCTCTTCTTCTCGGTCTAACTGACCCAAGCGTCTCTCCATTTCGTGGAGACGGCGGTAGACGGCTTCATCCCTTCGACGGTAATCAGCCGAGCCACTAGACTCGTCTTCGTACGAGAGAGAGTGGGGGCTACGAAGACGGTAGCTCCTGGAGCGGCGAGGACTTTGCATATGCCGGGAGTTGCTAGGAGCTGGAGGAGGAGTTGGGGACCGTCGGCGAGGACTTCGGACCGACGGAGGAGAGGGAATCTTTGGAGCATTGGTGTTAGGACGGAGATTGAGAGCTTGTAGGACGGTCGCTTGAAACTGCTGGAACTCGGCATGAGTGATGGGTGCCTCATCGTTCCTATGATGGTGCCGACCGACAGGGGAATGGGGTCTCCTCCTGTGATGCTCGAGGGACTCTCTCCGACCCCTTCGGATAGGGGACCTTCTGTTGTCTCGGCGATGAGGAGATCGCTCATCCGGACGGTGTTGGCGAGAGGCTCCCTCTCGGGCCCGCTTTTCATCCAGACGGCGGTGAAGATCCTCATCCTTCTGCCGATTGAGGACGGTGTTGCGGAGGTCGGAAGCTCGGGGATTATGGGAGGCCATAGAGTCCGAAGAGGCATTGTGGATGGAGACGTGGTCCGGATGGAGAGGCTATTTCTGCGGGTTGAGACCCTTAGGAGGTGGTTGATTCTGAAGAGGAGGTAGGTCTTGCTGAAGAGGGTCCTCTGCTTGGGTGGGAAGTTGCCCCTGCTGTTGAGCGGGTTGAGGGGGGACTTCCTGTTGCTGATCGGGGTTGGGTCCTCAGTTGGACCCCCTGGATCTGACTTTTCTTGGAGGCATGGCTAGAGAAGATCTGACCAACGGGAAGAGGGGAGGTTGCTATTCGTTAGTTTCCCACAGATGGCGCCAATCTGTTGCCGCTAAATCTGGTGTGGGGGCAAACAGATAGTATTTGTGGATTCTTATGAAACTTTGAATAGCAAACCTGTTACCTGTTCTGCCGGAGTTTGACGCTGACTCCCGCCGTGCACCTGCAAAAAGTGCGAGACACCGGAGTTGTTCCCGGCGACGCACCCTCCGACGCTCAAGTCAGTAATCAAGAATGATTATGAAAGAGCGCAAAAACTAGCAAAAGATTGATTACCTCTTAATGGGGATGGATAGGGGAGTATTTATAGGCGCCGCTGGGATCATATTAGGAATGTAATCCCCCTGTGGTTAGATAAGGAATGTAATCCCTAATCCCGAGTGAAGGGATAGATATAAATCAGGGTCGTTGATTAGGATTTAATCAGAAACCCTAATTCTATCCCTTCTGGACCGGGTTTGCTGCGGGTTGAAATCCGCACCCAGTTGAGGTGGATCCGTTCGCGGATAAGTGGGTCTTCGGGAAGAGAACCAGTACCCACTTCAGACCCGTTGGTAAGTGAAATTACCGTTTTACCCCTAGGCTTCACGATTCGTACCCGATTTGGACGGTTCCGATTTAACCCCCTTTTTAGCCATATCAGTCTTCTAGTGTATGTTTCATCCATAATACATTTGCACAACAAGACCATACAGCTATACATTCGGCTTCAGCGGTGGACAAAGTTACAAATTTTTGTTTCTTATGTGCCCATGAAACGAGACAATTTCCCAAGAAGTGACAAGTGTCACTTGTGCCTTTTATATCAGTTAAACATCCTGCATAGTCAGCATCTGAATTACCTACAAGATCTTTTTTTCGGGTACCAAAGACCCACATTTGGAGTACCTTTAAAATATTGAATGATGCGCTTAACTGCAACCAAATGTTATTATTTTGGACATGACTGAAAACGAGCACATAAACAAACTCTGAACATTATATCAGGATGAGAAGCAGTAATATAGAGTAAGCTACCAATCATACCACGATAGAAATATCAACATTGTTACCAGATTCATCTTTGGAGAGTTCAGGAGTAGTGACCATACGCGTTTTGTATGCATTTGTGTTATCTAGTCCAAACTTTTTTGACCAATTCAGTGGTATACTTAGATTGATTGATGAAGAAACCATCTTTGCATTGTTGTACTTGGAGACCAAGGAAGTAATTTAGTTCACTCATCATACTCATTTCAAATTCATCCTACATTTGTTTTGAAAACTCCTTGCATAGATTTTATTAGTAGAACCAAAGATAAATAAATGTCGTCAACATAAATCTGAACAATCAAAATATCTTTAGAGTGATATTTGATAAATAGTGTGGTGTCTAGTTTTCCTTTTGAAAAACTGATGTAAACGAGAAACGAGCTTAGTCGCTCATACCAAGCATGAGGTGCTTGCTTCAAACCATATAGTGTTTTATCAAGATGAAAATACATGATATTGGTGTGTCAGGTTAGTGAACCCTGGTGGTTGTTCAACATTAACTTTTTGAGAAATAAAACCATTTAAAAAAACACTTTTAACATCCATTTGAAAAACAGTCAAATCCATGTATGATGCAAAAGTTAATAAAATATGAATGGCTTCAAGCCATGCAACAGGAGAAAAAGTTTCATCAAAATCAACACCCTTTTGTTGGTTATAACATTGAGCGACAAGATGAGCCTTATTTGTAACAATAGTACCAGATTTGTCTAATTTGTTCCTAAACACCCATTTCGTTCCAAGAACGGTTATACTACGGGGGTCTAGGTACAAGTCTCCATATTTGATTTCTTTCAAATTGATTAAGTTCTTCTTGCATGACAATAATCCAGTCATTGTCTTGCAGTGCATCCTTAATATTTTTAGGTTCAAGTATGGATACGAATGCGGAAAAACACATAAAATTCTTTTCTTGAGTACGAATAGTTACCCCCGTTTTCATGTCACTCCGTATTAATTCTGAGGGATGACTAGACATGATTTTCCAATCTGGGAGTTTTTCGATGCTTTGAGTTTGAGTTGATGTAGTTGAAGGATTGTGATCACCTTCCATTGAATCAAGTTGTGGTGATTCTTCCATCAAGTGTTCATGTGTATGTTGTGATGATGATTCGTCTAGATGAGTTGGGTTGATTTGAGAATCCTCCTGTGATTTGTTTGGCATGTGTACTTGTCTATTTTCTATGTAAATACATGTCTCATTATCATCCATATAATATTTCTCTTGCGAGCTCATCAAATATAACATCAATTGATTCTTGTATAATGTGTCTTCTCTTATTAAGAACACGATATGCTTTGCTACTTAGAGAATATCCTAAGAATATGTCTTCATCACTTTTATGATCAAATTTGCCTAAATTATCTAAGGTATTTAAAATGAAGATTTTGCATCCAAATACAAGAAAATAACTTAGGTTTGGTAGTTTTCAATAATATAGTTCAAAGAGCGTTTTCTCAAGATGTTTTCTAATGATCACTTGGTTAATGATATAACATGCTGTGTTTACAGCTTCTGCCCAAAAGAATTAGGGTAGATCATTTTCGCTAAACATAGTGCAGGCCATTTCTTGAAGAGATCGATTTTTCCTCTCAACAACCTCATTTTATTGGGGAGTGTGAGGACAAGCAAACTCATGTTTTATTTATTTTCATTTTAAAACTCCCCACCATGGTCACTATGAATAGTTACGATGGTAACGTTTTTCTAAATTATCTAAGGTATTTAAAATGAAGATTTTGCATCCAAATACAAGAAAATAACTTAGGTTTGGTAGTTTTCCATAATATAGTTCAAAGAGCGTTTTCTCAAGATGTTTTCTAATGATCACTTGGTTAATGATATAATATGCTGTGTTTACAGCTTCTGCCCAAAAGAATTAGGGTAGATCATTTTCGCTAAACATAGTGCAGGCCATTTCTTGAAGAGATCGATTTTTCCTCTCAACAACCTCATTTTATTGGGGAGTGTGAGGACAAGCAAACTCATGTTTTATTTATTTTCATTTTAAAACTCCCCACCATGGTCACTATGAATAGTTACGATGGTAACGTTTTTCTAAATTATCTAAGGTATTTAAAATGAAGATTTTGCATCCAAATACAAGAAAATAACTTAGGTTTGGTAGTTTTCCATAATATAGTTCAAAGAGCGTTTTCTCAAGATGTTTTCTAATGATCACTTGGTTAATGATATAATATGCTGTGTTTACAGCTTCTGCCCAAAAGAATTAGGGTAGATCATTTTCGCTAAACATAGTGCAGGCCATTTCTTGAAGAGATCGATTTTTCCTCTCAACAACCTCATTTTATTGGGGAGTGTGAGGACAAGCAAACTCATGTTTTATTTATTTTCATTTTAAAACTCCCCACCATGGTCACTATGAATAGTTACGATGGTAACACTTTTCTCTTTTTCAACTCTACGATATAATTTTGAAAGATATAAGGAGTGTCATCCTTTTGTGATAAAAAAACAACCTAAGTGAGTCTACTATAATCATCTACAATGAAAAAAGCATATTGTGCTCCACCATTACTACGTGTTCGTGATGGTCCAAAAAGGTCCATGTAACGGCCCTGCCCCTAGCTAAGACAATTTATACAATTTATAAAACAAATTAGATATATGTAGTACAACTGCCCACCACAAGCTGGCTCTCAAAAGTTGGTTAACCTATTAGGTGACTCTTGATCCTTGGCTAATGCTATATATATTATATTTTATTCAATTAGAGTCCGATATGGGACTATTCACCTCAAACCTTTCTCACCTTTTTTTGTACAACCGAAACTTGCTTACCAGGTGGGCCCTTCTTGCAAATGCCACGTCACACTAGCTTTGACAAGGTCAACAGCCAATGCACTTGAAGCACGTGGCCCCCACCTCCATACTCACTTTCAACATATTACCATTTATATACACCATGCATTATATTTTTATCAAACAGCACATACTTTAACCTTGTATACATATATATACTATATAAATTAGTTTTTTTTTTGAAAACTACGGGATGTTACAGACACCCCCCTTCAGAAATCAGCGTCCTCGCTGATGAGCACAGGGCATGCACAATCTAGTGCAGGATCTCCTTGCTAGCCGATGTGGAGCATCTGCGCTTCTATCTGCCCTCTCTGGGCAACCGCAGTCGTTGATCTCCTTGCTAGCCGATGTGGAGCATCTGCGCTTCTATCCGCCCTCTCTGGGCAACCGCAGTCCAACGACTGGGTATATAATCTCGCCAGACTAATTATAACAAGCAACCACAGTCCGCCGACTGGGTCTATAGTCCCGGTAATCGCTGCCGATGCAGTCAACCCACCACCCGATGAATCGCTGCCGACGCAATCAACCCATCGCCCGACTATAAGACATGCCCCACACTCGGTATCGAAAGTCGGCTCTGATATCATTTGTAATGCCCCTGTCCCAAGCTCAGACAATTTATACAATTTATAAGACAAATTTGATATAAGTAGTACAACTACCCACCACAGGCTGCCTCTCAAAAGTTGCTTAACCGATTAGGTGACTCTTGATCCTTGGCTAATACTATTTATATTGTATTTTATTCAATTAGAGTCCGATATGGGACTATTCACCTCAAATCTTTCTCACCTTTTTTTGTACAGTCGAAACGTGCTTACCGGGTGGGCCCCTCTTGCAAATGCCACGCCACACTGGCTTTGACAAGGTCAACAGCCCATGCACTTGAAGCACATGGCCCCCACCTCCATATTCACTTTCAACATATTACCACTTATATACACCATGCATTATATTTTTATCAAACAGCACATAGTTTAACATTATATATATATATATATATACTATATAAATTAGTTTTTTTTTTGTGAAAACTACGGGATGTTACAGTCCATGTGCAAAAGTTCAAGAGGTTTAGAGGTTGATACCACTTTCTTAAGCTTTTGGGAACTTTTAGTCTGCTTACCGAATTGGCATGAGTCACAAGGCTTATCCTTCTCAAACTTGATTTTGGGAATTCCGCGAACTAGTTCTTTACTTACTAATTTGTTGAGGTTGTCCATTGCCGTGTGTCCAAGTCGCCTATGCCATAGCCAGCCATCTCCATTTCTAGCTACAAAGCATCTCATATTTTCCTATGCTAATTCATTAGAGTTGATGACAAATACGTTATTGCAGTGATTAGCAAGAAGTAAACATGAGTTATTACTATCTAATATAGTACATGTATTTTTATCAAAAATAAATGTGTAACCTTTACCACATAATCAATATACGCTAAGTAAATTATGTTTTAAGCCATTTACCAAAAGTAAATCATCAATAAGGCAAAAGGATACAAAATTTATTTTACCTTTGCCAATAGTTTAATCAGTGTTATTATCTCCAAAAATGGTTTCTTTCCTTTCTCCCTTTACAGTGATGCAAAATATTTATTATCACCAGCCATATGATTCGAGCATCCACTATCAAGGTACCACCGATTTTTAGGTTTGACGTGTTGATGCACCTACAGTAAGATTAGTAGGTGTAACTTTGGGTGCTCAAGTTTGTGTTGATCCTGCAATTGCAATCTTCTTCACCTAAATAAAATTAGTATTCCTTTTTAACATGAAATTATAAGAAGTGTGTCCTAATTTACAACAATAGTGACAAGTAATTCGATTATGTTTTGGGTCATACACATTTGAATAGCTACGATTTGGTTTATATAATTTAAGTGGATATGCATATGTGTATGACATGATTGCTCAGTAGTTTGATGTTTTGGTGGTTCGTTGTAACCAAGTCCTGAATTATCATGAAACGATCTTGAATTTCTTGTCATAAAGTAATTGTGCCTTTCGTAATTATCAATAACTTTTTCATTCCACAACAAAGCCTCTTTCTAGTTTGATAATCATCTTTGGCATTCCATCAAAGAGTATTAACAGTTGCATCAAGTTGTCTATTTTGTTCGAGGGCTTTTTTAGAACCTTTCACTACTTCGTCAAATTTTCTTTTGCAATCATTGAGATCATTTGTGAGCTTAGCAATATAGACGGATTTCTCATGAATTTCTTTTAGGTTTTCATTATTTATTGTCAGTGATTTTTGAATTTTTTATTTTAGACATTTATTTTCCTTTATATAAATCATGATCCCTTCTAAATGACCCAAATTTTTCAGTAATCAACAAGTTTCCATCTTTCAGCTTTTTATTTTTAGTAATACAAGAGTCATGTGATTCATTAGATATTTTCTTATATTGTTTTAGCTCACGACTGAGTTTCTTTGCATAGTTTTAAGATCATTACATATATCTACTAATTCATCATATGTAGGTTCTATGATTACCTCTTCTTGGAGTGGTGATTGCCCCTCACTATCTCCAAGAGCCATAAATCCAAAGTCGTTGAGTCCTTTCTCTTCATCACTTGAGTCTGAATCGAGTCATGTTGCATTTAGTGCATTCTTTCTAAATCCTGGATTTGAATGACAGGCTTTACTCCTATCTTGAGAGAGAGGACAGTTTGCGCGAATGTGTCCTGCCTTCTTGCATTTGTAGCGTACATCCTTCTTTTCTTTGTCTCTTTCTCCTTAAGACCGACCATATTTTTTATGTTTGAGATACTTACTAAATTGTTTGGTTAGCAGCGCGATTTCTTCATCAGATTCTTCATTGTCTGATTCTGCTTTTGTTTGTCATGAAGTTGATGCTTTTAAGGCTATAGTCTTCTCTTCAGTTTTTGGAATGATCCCAATGTTCTGCCGATACCACGTTATTTTTGCCATTTCCATCTCATGCGTTTTCAGTTTTCCTTAAAATGTGTAGTATTCGAATCTTTTTTCTTCGAGTATCTCCCTCATGCAGCAGATTTGATATCACATTCAGGTGTGAGACATCTTATGAGTTTTCCGACCTTTCTATCATCATCTAACCCCTTACCTAATCTCTCAAGTTCATGCGCAATAATATCAAAGCAAGCTAGCATCTGGTCTACTTTTTCTCCGGGAATCATGCGAAAAACAACAAACTTATAGAAGTATAAAGTAACTTTAGACTTTACCTCAGATGTGGTTCCTCCATGATGTTTTAGCATATTGTTCCAGATTTCATGAGCTATTTTGTAGTTGCGCCCACAACGCATGAGTTCTTCATTATTCAAACCTGCATAAAGTGTTGTCATAGCTTTGGAATTTGCAATGATCTTTAATGATAGTTTAGCTGCTCTGAAGGTCTTTTTTCCATTACTAATAGGGATATATACTTGGTTTATACAAACGTTCCATACTTCTTCTTCAAGCATCTGCAAAAAGTGAGATATACGAACTTTCCAAACATCATAGCATTTTCCATCAAAATAAAGTGAACGTGTCAGACTTGTTCCATTGGAGTTGGATAATTCTGATGTGTACACGCCTTTGGAGGGAGCTATTTCGGCCATTGGACATTTTGCTCTTAGCTTTTAGGTTATTAATGAGCACCTCGCTTTGATACCACTGTAAATCACCCTACGGGTGTGAATATGGTGATTGTGCAGAAATTAAAAACTTAAAATAAATGTGTAGATGAAAGAGTTAGAGTTAGAGAAAGCAAATAGAGTAAGCACGCAAGACATATCGAAAGCATCCCTATCGTAGGGTTATCACTTATGTACTATTCAATGCCTATTGTAACAAGATATTAACTTAGGGTTTGTCTCTAGATCTATATAAACAATTGTAACGGCTCATAGATCCATATGATTCTATTGAGTGCCGAATCGAAGAAGAGAGTACTTCATAAGAGAGGGTGAGAGAGTTTCTCCATTGTAAGCCGCATTAAGTTCCAATTAGGCTTGAGAGATGGTCGTGGTGAGATTTATAATATTCTTGTATTTTCTCTAGTTGAAATAATATCTTGGTTCTTCATTCCCCGGATTAAGGCGAAAGCCCCAACCGGGACAATTCTGCTGTACTTTGTGTGATTGGTGCGATCTAGTTCTGCTTGGTGATTTGTGTTGATTATGTCAAAGACTCAACAAAATTCTCAAAATTCCTAACAATTCTGAGATTTTGCCTTTGTGTCCTCTATGCAACAATGCTGTGGAAATCCTATCACATTTATTGATACAGTGTTGTAAGGCGCAGGAAGTACGGAATTTGGCGAGGCTTCCTATTATTGTGAGAAATAACAAGGAGGGAGTTAGGGAGATCGTGGTGAAATTATTAGATGAGAAAGGGGACAATTTCGAGTTGTTTAATTTTGGGGTGAGTCTGATGTGGCAACTATGGAAGAGTGGGTGCAGGTGCATTTTTCTCACAAACAAGGTTCAAACCCGGGGTTGTTTTAAGGGCATGTCTCTAGGCCTCAGCAATCACTGAATGGTATCTATTTTCATTCTCGCTTGTTAGATAGTTCTGTTACTTTGTGATGTTCAGGAGCAATATGTTGCATTTAGTGAATTACTCTATAAAGATGACATTCATGCAAAATAAAACAAGTTTCTAATAAGCGACAAACTAAGTTACATGAGTAAATCAAACTTATTCAATGACAAAGAAGCATACGACATTATCACTTCCTCTCTATCTTCCAATCCTTTGGAAGCTCTTGAAGGACAGCTTGACACGTGCAAGGAAAATTAGGTTGATTAAGAAGCAAAAGAAATTAACACAACTACCGCAACATTATGTTATCACATGTTTCGAGCAGTTGATACCAAGTTTTTGCAACTTGGGATTGGGACAGGGGCAGAATCGAATTTTTCAAGATATTTGAATCGGGATCGGGATCGAGATGGGGATCGATATCGGTATCAGCCGGATCGGTGCATTGGAATTTGGATCGAACATTTTTTTAACATAAAAACAAATCTATCTAAATATATTTGGATTTGACATTTTGTTAACATTAAAACAAATCTATCTTATACATTGCTATAATTAAATTATGTTTTCAGATAATTATTTTAAAAAATAAATTGATTAATTTATATTAAAAAATTGACAAATTTAATTATCACATATTTTAATTATAGACTCAAAACTTTTTAATTAATTTCAGAAAATTATGAATGCAGAATAAAATTAGAACAATAGGAATAGATACATCAAAAATACAAATTTTATTTGCACACAAAGAAAAAAAACTAAATATAAGTTAGCAGTGAAATGATTTTCATACTTACATCTTGTTTGCTTGGATGAAGAGGATCCATATAAATAGAGAATTCAAATATTAACATTTTTTAAAATAATTGCACAAATTTTACTCTGCAATATAATACGTCACAACCACCATCCCGATCACTATTGTATTCTATGGATTTTCATAAATAGAGAGGTTGGTAGAGATGGTACCACATATCATGTTGGCAAGTAATATTTCGGCATAAAGATTGTGCAAAAATGAACTGAAATAGGAAAATACACCATAGGAAAATGCAAAAGTTAGATAAGATCGATGTTTAATTCCGACACAGCCTGAATCCTATGATTTTCCATAAAATGGGCGAAGAAGATCCAGTACTTCATTCAAAAGTTCAGACGGAGACAAATTAATTAAGATGCACTAGTTGATACTCATGCCACCAAGATCTGTCACATTTACCCGATACCCGGACCCGACTCGAATCCGACATTGGACTGAAACCGATCCGATCTATATGGGTCCGGGTCCTAAATTAAAGACCCAATGCACTTCAGATCCAGGACCAGGTCCGGTCAAAATAGAACCGACCCGGATCTGAACCCGGACCCATTAAAAAATACCCAAAAAATATGGAATTTGAATAATAGGGTTATAGGGATATACATTTAAATAGTAATTGTTGAAGGTAGATCTGTATAAATAATATTTATTCATGTACTTAAGTGCAAAAATTGTTGGAAACGAAGGATATCGGGTGCAAAAATACTTAAGTGCAAATATTTATTTCCTGCTACCAAATCCGATGGGTAAATTTTTTTAACTAGGACCTAGACCCGGACCTCGGACTCGGACCCGGACCCGGACCCAATTTTCGAAAGTCCTGGTCCGGGTAGAATTTTTGGACCCATAAAGTATTGCGTCTGGATCCAAGTCCGTAGAATAAAGGACCCGATCTGATAGAACCCGATACCAGCTCTAATGCCACCCACCTCCCATATGAGGGATATATATGAGGGATATAAGGGGTCATGATGTTTTCTACATAGTTCCTTGGAATGAAGCATCTAAAATGACCAATAAAAGATCAACATCAAAGGTAAATTTTTCTATAAAAAAAAATCACTATTAAATATAAATTCAATATATCCCAAAAAAACACAAGGATGTTGTAAATCAGAGAGGGGGGGGGGGGGGGGGGGAGGGGGGTTTCTGCAAAAATAAAAAACTTGAAATTAATAAATGCGTCAAGAAAAAGATAGTTAGAGAAAGCAAACAGAGCAAGCACGCAAAAAACAGCGATATAATGTGGTTCGACCCCCAGGTCTACGTCCACACCACCTACTCGTAGCAATATTCTATCACAAACGTTCCACTATACTTAAAAGCTTGTCCAGTGATTCTCGGAATTCAGGTTGTGAGTCATATTACACCTACATGACTTCTATAAATAAGCCTGGTACACTCACCGAAGGAAAAAAAATGCCAATTTTTGAAAATATTTGCAAAAAGAGGACAGTCCCCAAACTATTTGCGCTCGTGAACACAACAACTAAACTCACTGTTCCCAACGGCGATTAGTTGTTTCATGCTCGCCATTGGGACACGATGAGTTTAATGCTAATTTTTTGATAAGCTCGTTGTTCCCAACGGCGAGTGTAGTTAAAAAAATTTGAAAATAACTCGTTGTTCCCAAAAGCGAGGATCATTGTACTAAACTCGCTATTCAGAACAGAGAGGATATAGGAAATTTCGCATAGGAGAGCCAACACTTGGTTGTAATCTTATTAGATATTCGTTGTTCCCGACAGCGAGGTGAAATATACCAAACTTGCTGTTGGGAATAGCGAGTATACTGGGTCCCCACTTGACTTACCCGACTTAATTCAACTCTTCTCTCATTTCTCTCTCTCTCTCAAACTCTCTACCATTTCTCCACATAAACCCAAAACTCTAGCTTCCTTCTTCTTGGCATTCATAGAAGCGTGGTGAATGTTTTCATTGATTCCGAAGAACATTCATTCTTCACTCCTTCTCAGAATCAAGATTATCATCTCCATAAAGGTATTGTTTCTATTGTTGAACACTTGTTTATATTCTTTAATTTTGAAAAATTCTGAAACATAATTTATGTTTCTATTGCTTCAAATTGAACGGTTACGTTTGAGATTTATCAAATTAGTTACTTATAGTTAAAATAATGTGTAAAATAGGTTGGTTGTGGTGACATTTTGGATGCCCACTTAGTGTTTGACGAAATGTCCAATCGAGTGTGGATTGTGGATTGATGATGGTCAAAAAAAATTATTTATTTATTTACGTGTAGGTATGGAATACTAAATACTTGTTTGGTGTTATTACGGGGGAGAAAATTATCGTGACCCGAAAGTGGAATACAGTTATAGAGGTGCTGAACCACAAGTCATTTGGGTTGATCGTAACATTAGAAAACATGAACTAGTGAATAAGTTATATGAAATTACTAGCTAGGATCGAGTTGAATGGATGATTAAAATCCAATGTCGGTACTCTGTGTCAAAAGGTGAAGGACAATATTTCATGGCCGTTCCCATAACCGATGATGATGCTCTTGCTGGAGTAATTGGATGGTCACTAAATCAATACTCTAATTGGACAGTTGTTGAGATGTACCTTGAGAAAATTCCGATGCCAATTCGTTAGTGTAATGCTCTTCGTACTCCAAACACATCAGGTGAAGTCCCAACTCAAGAATCAAGGAACATCGTCGTTGGGTTGACGAACACTCATGAAGATTTGAGGAACTTCGAAGATACATTCTCAATCCCAACCGAACCAAATAACATTGAAGATGAGTTGTCTGGTCCTTCTCAATTCATATGCAATTCGGTAAACAATGAAAATATGGGGGATTAATTCAATCGTGCATGTATGAACAACGATTTATTAGATGTCGATGAGGAAGAAGAATGTGATGAAGATGAGACGGGTGAAGAACATGAAGAAGATGAAGAAACTAATGTAGCTAATGTTTGTGGTGAGACACAAAGTAATTGTGAAGACAACGTCCAATCCAATGAAGGTCGTAGACACTTCTCTTCTCAACAAGGGTTTATTGCACATTCAGTTGAATCTGAATCGGTTGACTGGGTTAATAATGTGGTTGTTCATCAACATTAGGGCCCTTCAATTCCTGATGCTGGCGAAGATGCTTTATACATTGGGCAAATGTTTGAAACAAAAGAAGATGTCCAATATGTGGTCAAAATATTTTCAAATCAACATCGCAAATTCGTAATAGTGAAATCATCGACCACCGTGTACAACGTCAAATGTAAAATGATACCAAAACTGTATACAAAAGCGGATAGGGCAATAAATCCATCACTTGGGAGATTCAGTAGTCCCGGTTGTGCTTGAAGATTTCGTGCAGTTGTTCCAAAAGGACAAACATACTTTATTGTGAAGATGATAGACTGGCCACATACATGTGTTGATCCATCAATTAATCAATACCACTAAAAAATGGACTCAAAGCTAGTTTCGGGTTTGATATTGCAAGTTGTGAAGGCACAAACTGGAATAACCCCGAAGGTAATATGTGAGATTGTGAGACTTAAATTATCAAATATCATATAGCAAGGCATGGTGTGCAAAGCATAAAGCTATTGAACGGCTATACGAAGGGTTTGCAGAAGCGTATGAGAAGTTTCCTGCTCTTTTATCAGCATTACAAGTTTGAAATCTGGACACTGTTGTCCATTGGGATAAAGTCAGCAGTGGGGTTAGTGAAGAAACATTCAAGTCGGTATTTTGGGCATTTGGGCCGTCGATCGAAGGGTTTAAATCATGCAGGCCAATTATAAGCGTTGATGGCACATTTTTGTATGGAAAGTATAAAGGACCCCATCATTATGGGAATGTGCACGCTGTAGAAAAATTACGTCAATCCATTGAAATATGGTATGCCACAAGTGAATATTTGAGACAAGAAATGAATCCTAATTTTCGGATGACTGATCCTTCTAATCCAGTACATCTAATGTCCTTTTCAGGAGCTAGAGGAAATGCATCTAAAAAGGGGATATGGCGAAATCGGTAGATGCTACGAACTTGATTGGATTGAGCCTTAGTATGGAAACCTGCTAAGTGGTAACTTCCAAATTCAGAGAAACCCTGGAACTAAAAATGGGCAATCGCAGACAACAAGTTATTTCCTTTGGCTTTTGCATTAGTCGATGGTGAAAGTATAGCTACATGGTCATGGTTTATGTCTTGTATTCGAGAACATGTAACGGATCGGCAATGATTGTGTGTCATCTCTGATCGTCATCCGGGTGATGGAGACACAAAACGGTGCATGGAATGAGCCTCATGCATATCATAGGTTTTGTATGCGACACTTTGCTGCAAATCTTTTTTACCAAATTTCATGATAAAGCTTTGAGAAAAAACTTGAAGGTGGTTGCATGTCAAAATCAACCAAAGAAGTTTGAGAAGAAATTAACGGAAATAGAGAAAGTCAATTTCGTGGTTGTCATGTGGCTGAAGGAGAAACTATTTGAACGATGGTCAATATTCGCAGATGGAGGACGTCATTATGGAATGATGACTACAATATATCTGAAGTATTCAATTCGGTTTTGAAAGGTGTTCGTAGTTAGCCGGTGACTGCAATTGTCGAGAGGATATTCTATCGCCTCAATCTATACTTCACCTAACGTCGTCAATTGGCTTCGAACCTTCTAAGTGAGGGCAAAGAATTCACTTCCGCAGTACAAGAGATTCTTGATGTGCGGCATGGGAGGGCGAATATGCATGAGGTTATAATGTTCAATCATACAAAGGCGAGTTTGGTATGTTCACTCTCGTTGTTGGGAAGAGTGAGTTTACTGATTGTAAATTATTGGATGCTTTTGATTAGTAAACTCGCCATTCCCAAAAGCGAGTTTAGTATCTTCACTCTCGCTGTTGGGAAGAGCGAGTTATTCGTATGGATCCAACAGAGGCTTTTTGTCTCTCTGTGAAATGAGAAAAACCACCACAGTCGTTGTTCCCAATAGCACGCTTAGTACATACGTCCTCGCTATTAGTAACAACGTGCTTGTCAAAAACAAACCACTATAAACTCGCCGTTCCCAACAGCGAAGACGTATGTACCAGGCACGCTATTGGGAACAACGTCTGTGGTGGTTTTTGTGATTTCACAGAGAGACGAAAAGCCTCTGTTGAATCCATACGAATAACTCGGTCTTCCCAACAGCAAGAGTGAACATACTAAACTCGTCATTGGGAAGAGCAAGTTTACTTATTGAATCAAAGAAACTACCCATCATTTAGCAACCAAATCATTTTCTACATACAACAACACAGTTCCTTTGTCGAGTTCTCTAAGCAATCTGATCAACATACACATAAATTAATGGGTAATACGAAAACATAATGAGAACTCATACATTTTCAGTAGTCACCACAACTGCCACAAACATAATCAGAACAAGCACAAATTGGTTCAAATTATTAATACAAGTCGGAACATGGTAAAGGATCACAACTTGGTTAACATAAAAAAACAACACAATTTCATACAATATGAAAACATGACAACTTCATACTAATTTTACATTTTTCATACTAAACGAGACCATAAAATGCAAAACTTCATAAGATTTGATCAAAGTTCACAACCACATCTTTAGAACCCAAATTTAGAAATTTCCTAACTCAGCGTAACCCTAGTTGGCTGCATACGGTATCGGTGCGCCACAACTTTGCGCTTCTTTGGAGTTGGTGTCTTTTGTGTTATATGAGATACGAGAAGCGCATCGTCTTGAGGTACTCTATGGAGTTTGGAACCATGGCCCTCATCTTCAGGTTGAATCTTTAGTTCGGTTTGTGTTGGCACAGTGGGAGGCGGTGCATGCCCACGTTGACTTGATAAATGGTGTGCTTCCATAAATGCATCGAATGCGTAGCCCTCACCAACAACATCAAGAGATCGTGTACACGGTGCTAGAATCTTGTGTGCGAACTCTTTCATACCATCAGTCACATCGGATGCGCTACTTGACAAATGTCGAACCACCATTCTAGCAATCTCCCATGCATTCACCGCCTACAATTATTGATATTGTAAAATTTTAACAATGTAATAAAATTGCAGTTAGAAGATGTGTTCCGAATTTGAAAATCAAATGTACAAACGAACATATTAAACTTTCTTACTGTGACAGTGTAAAAATGGCCTGAGGCCCAACCAGGGCCCAATACAATTCCTACTCAGAAGAGTAAAGATAACAACCTGGTTCGGCTCCGGACCACTTCAGGGTCGGTGCCGAACCTCGTATTTGCCCTCACGGTACTGGCCTCCTCGTACCGACGAGCCTCAGTAGCCCTCGGAGTCCGATCCGGGGCAGTCCCACAGGCCGTCCCCCCTCTCTGGCGGGGCAGAAGGATGACCTGGCGCAGCCTAGGCCCTCCGATTCCCCCCAGAGGCACAGGAGGCTCACGATGGGCCACGTCAGCTCCAAATACCGCCAAGGATTTCGCCACGTCAGCCCTATACCGCTCCTGGTATCGCCACGTCCGCCCTAAACCCCCTGGGCCTTCTGCCACGTCAGGCCCATGGGCTTTCGGAACCAAACCCGGTTGGGATTCTCTATAAATACTAGACCCACACCCACCTTTTGAGGTAATCAATCTTTTGCCACTTAAATGTACCTAGTTATTGCTACTCTCTCACAGAGACTGACTAGAGCGTCGGAGGGTCCGCCACCGGGACAAACCCCGGTGTTTCAGGACCGTCTGCAGGTACACAAGACCTCGGATCCGACCCTTCCGATCCGAGTCCAACCTTCAACATCTTTCCGAGCTCATCGTAGGTCCCAGAAGGTCAACTGAAGGTCGGCAGACGAGCGGCAATCTCCTTCAATACAAATTGAGTCCGAACTCACACCTGGTGCTTCCACACGTTTCTCAGAAATAAACAGCATCAGGTTGGCGCCGTCTGTGGGAACAGCTGCTCCAGAAGCCGATCCGACCCAGACCCTCAAAGGCCATCGACAGCCGAATCCTCATGGCCTCCAAAGGCAAGGGGGCTGCTTCCTCCGTCAACCAACGGGACTCGCCCCCACCCACTGATGAAGCCAGGCCACGCACGTCGAAACACAAGGCTCTCCCTCGGGAGTCCCAAAGGAGCGTCGGCCGGCCAGCCCAGCCCGACCTCCGGGGAATAATCTTCAACCGCAGGATTACCCGCCGCAGGGGAAGGGCCGCTTCCAACCCGGTCCCGAACCGTCCGAGACCGCCGCCCGAGGTACGAAGATCCGCGCTCAGCCGAGTCGGAAGACAACCCTCGGACCAACCAAACCAAGTCGATGGAGCCCTCGTCACTCACAAGGAGCTCCAAGACTTCCGAAGAGAAATTCTGGGAGCCCTCCGACGGACCCCCCCCCCCATTCCCAAGCAGGGTCGGACGCCGAAGCCAGCGCGTCCCGCCCTTCAATAATCCAGCCTGAGGATGATGACGTTCTCCTAAGGCGCCTACAAGGGATGGAGGATCGCCTCGATCACATAGGGGACGGCGGCCGAAGAGCGACTCAGGGGTACAGACCTGTCCGTCCTCCCTTCTCCACCCCCATCCTCCAAGCGGAAATACCCAGGAATTTCCGACCCCCTCAGTTCGAGACCTACGACGGCGAGGGAGATCCTGCTGATCACATGGGGGGTTTCAAAACCCTCATGATGATTCACAGCGCCTCGGATCCCCTGCTATGTCGAGCCTTCCCTGCCACCCTTCGGGGTCCCGCTCGTGAGTGGTTCTCGAAGCTCGCCCCTGGCTCCGTTTACTCCTTCGACCAACTCGAGGGCAATTTTCTAGCCCACTTCGTCACCAGCCGGAAGACCGAAAGGACCAGCGCCTCGTTACTCGGACTCAAACAGTTAGAGGGGGAATCACTCAGAGTGTTCGTCCGGAGATTTACCGCTGAGGCAAGGTCGGTCTCCTCCCTCGACCCGGGCGTCGCTTCAGCGGCATTCCGTCACAACGTCCATCACGGACAGCTGAAGGCGTCTCTGGCGAAGAAACCCCCCGTCGACTTCCCCGACCTCCTCGGTAGGGTCGAGAAATACATTAGGGCAGAAGAGGCCCTTAACCCCGAAGATACCAGGGATGACACCGGGAAGGGAAAGCGGAAGACCGAAGAAGTCGAACCATCGAAGAAAGCTCCAAGGGACCCGGGGGCCATGAAGAAGGTCCCGCCGGTCCCCCGCTTCGAGAGATACACTCCCTTGACGCACAACATATCTGCCATCCTCCTAGAAATCGGAGACAAAGGCATCGTTCGACTACCTCCCCGACCTAACAACGGCAAGAACCGAGATCAGCGCTTCTACTGCCGCTTCCACCAAGACCATGGACACGACACAGATCAATGCCGGGCCCTGAAAGACGAGATTGAGGAACTCATCTCCAGAGGATACCTCCGAGAATTCACCCGAGAAGTCCCGCGGGGTCGACGAGATACTAGGAGCGGGATACACTCGCCCCCGAACCCCCCTCCGAGCCGCATACCGGGTCGGGATCCCGAGTCTGAGGGAGCCGCGGACACACCATTTATCTTACATTGAGCCCATGGAGGGCTAATGGGAGGAGAATCAAATACTTTCCGAAAAGCCTTCCTCCGAGGGATGAATACTGTCCAAGACGATCCCTCTCCCGAGCTACAAGCCGCGCCAGTCTCCTTCCCAGGGGAGGACCTCGAAGGCGTTCGCCTCCCCCACTGCGACGCCCTCGTCATTAGCCTCCGCATGGCTAAGTGTGAAGTTCGCCAGATCCTTGTCGACTACGGCAGCTCGGCGAACATTCTTTCCCTCAAAGCCTTCGAGAAACTGAAGTTACCTAGAGGCAAGCTCCAACCGGCCGGATACACCTAACATGGGTTTTACGACATCCCTATCGAGCTAGAAGGAATTGTCACAACGCCAAGACAGCTAACAACGCCATACTCGGCCGATCCAGATTATGCTCCCTCCAAACGATGCCTTCGGCCTACCATTCGGAGCTCGAATCTTCCACCCCATACAGGGTCGGCGTCGTCCGAAGCAGCCAAGAAGCAACGCGGTCGTACTGCATGACCATCGACGGAGGAGCAATGTTCCCCCCCAATGCCGTCATGCTCTAACCTAAGAAGGACAGCCCTACCCCCAGGCCTACCGTCGAACCAGAGAGGTTCCCCCTTGACGCCTAGCACCCAGTGAACTCCTGCAAAGAGCAAGCCTAGACTTTAACTTAACTAGAAGTAAACCTTTTGTAAAGCTTTCCTTTGTGTAGGACCGTTTTTAGCGGCCCCCCCTATCTTATACTAAGGAAATCTCGTTGCATCGTACTCCAAATGCCTCGGCAGACCCGACCTAATACCCGGTTAGGGGGTCGACCCCCAAGGCGTCACCTCGCCCCACTCCAATCCCTCGCGAAACAATAAGGCCGAGCCACATCCCCTTCATCACTTTATATACTGTCAACCGGGGCAAAGGCCGTTACAGAAATACTCCCCTCGTCTCGAGCGGCACGCCACGTCGGAACGACGGGGGCCCACCTCGGGAAGGGAAGCCGCAACCTACGAAGTGAGCCAACTCGAAGCACATAAGCGGGGAGAGCCGGAAACGACCGGCGTCGAAACCCTTGGCAAGTCCGAATTACTTTTTTATATAAACACGAAAAGGCGGGGGCCAGTCCGCGGGAGGCAAATACAATCGAAAGGAGAAAAGAAGAAAGAAAGACAAAACTATACAACTCGATTTCCCTCCTCGGCGTCAATCGGGTTCACAGAACGATCACCGGCCGGGTTGTCAACGAGCCCCTCTCCGGCAGGGACCTTCGGGGTCCCATCAATCTCCATGTCGTACTCGAAGTTCGACAGATCGAGGGTCGGATAGAAATGCCTCACGTGACTGAGCGCCTTCGCGTAGCACTCATCCTGGGCGGCTATCACCATCCGCTGGCCCGCATCCGTCAGCTCTTTCCTCTCCTTGGCGAACGCGGCTATCAACTCCCCCTTCTCCTTGGCAAACTTCCTCTTCAAGGAGGCCACCCTCTTCTCCCACTCGGTGTCCTTGGCCTCGAGCTCCAGCTTCATCTGCTGCTCCCTCCGAAGCGAACCCTCGAGCTCGATCCGCATCTCCTTCGTCTCTCGTCCGATCTTGTCCGCCCGAGCGCGCTCTTGTAACAGGGACGCTTCGTAGAGATTCTTCACATTAGCTCCCTGCATACAAGCCTGCAGCCGAAAGAAGCGGATAAGAAGAAAACTCCTGAGGCAAGACCAAACGGAAAGGAGGAGGTCGACAAGCTTACCGACACGGTGGCCTGCGCTAGGCGCGTGAATGCCACCTCCACGGGCTCGTTCTCCATCATCTGGCGATCACGAGGCGTTGCCAGCTTCTCCACCACCTCTACGGCCTGGGCTTCCTCGGTCAGACAGTCGCTCAGCCGAACCGACCAGTCCGGCGCCCACCGCTGCCGCAACAACTCCACCACCGGGTCCTCCTCCTCGACCCCTACCAAGGGACCTTTCCCCTTGTCAAGATCGGATGCCCTCGCCGGGCCCTTACCCCTCAAAGGGGCACCCCCCTTGCCCGTCTCCGAACGAGTCCTCTTAGCCCTCGGCTCAAGCGGTACCTCCGAGATAACAAGGGGCAGCTCCCTCGGCCTCTTCGCCGCCTCCGCCTTCTTCTTCTCGGCATTTTCCTTCTTCATGGCGAGCCGCCTTGCTTGGATCGATGCCTCATCCATATCTGCAGAAAAAACCATTAAGAGCAATGAGCAAGAATGTACGAAAGAATCGAGGGAAAAGAAACAACTACATACGGAGAACGGCGGGGCTCAGTCCAACGCTCGCCAGGCGAACCTCCGTCACCTTCGACCAATTGATACTAGGGGACAAACGAAGACGCTCGACAAACCCCCACTCCTCGACCGTCAGATCCCCCTGCCCCGGCGCAGGATAACTCGGCTTGGAGTAGTTCCATCGAGTCGGAATGTCCCAGGGCTCTTCACTCCGGATCACCAGATACTTTTTCCTCCAGTCCTTGATAGAGTCAGGGTGGCTATGAACAACCTTCCTCCTGCTCCGGGGGGAGATATAGTAAACCCCCTCGGCTGCCGAACAAAACATCAGCGTCGCTCGGAACACGTTCAAGCGCAAGGGTACCCGTCGTTCCTCGCACATCAGTACAAAGCTTATTATCTGCTCCCAAGAGTTCGGCCCATACTGCATCGGCGCCAAGGAGGCCCAGTTCAACACTTCCCGAACAAACGGATGGACCGGCAGCCTCAGTCCAGAAATAAACGCGTCCACGGGGAAGACACAATACCAAGCAGACAGGGGATCGGTTGGGCGAAGAGTAGAGCTCGACAGCATCAATTCGTAACTAGGACCTATGTGGTACGCCAGCTGCAAGACCTCCAAATCCCCGCCATCCAAGGCGGTCAGAATCGCGTCCATCAACACTCTCGTCCGACTCGGCGAAGAGGCCTGCACACCAAAGAGCTCCTGGTCGGACAGGTCGTCAGGATATTGACGGAAATGCTTCGGCTGCGCGGGCGAACCTGTCCCCTGGCTCGAGCCACCAGCCCCCAACCCTACCTTCCTCGGAGCCTTCTTCCTCTTCTCGGATCGCTCCGACGAAGGAGTGAATAAGGGCACCCGACCAGTCAGCATGGAACTCGGGCCTGCCCCCGGAACCGTGGATCTCCTTACAATGCCGCCCTCGCCTCTCTCACCCTTGGTAGCCGACTCCAAAACACGGACGTCGTCCGAACCATCAGTCGCTTCCTCCGACTCACTGCTCTCCACCACGAAGGAACGACGAGAGCGCAACCGCCTCGCTCCATGTGCCGCCTCCTCAACCACCGGTTCCTCCCACGAAACCGTGTCAGAAGACTCGTCAACGTACACTGACTCCTCCTCGAGTACGGGCTCCTCCCAGGACGTCGAGTCAGAGATAGGCCCCACCTCCCCCCTGGACGTCGACACTGATGAGCCGGACTGAGCCCTGTCCATCTATGCCTAGACTAGGTAGACTTGTTAACTCACCTGGGGTTACTTCGGAACGGCAAGTCTGGTACAGCAAGACGCAAAGATGAGCGCTGAAGTGTTGAAAAATTTTATTTTGAAAAAGAAAGGAGTGGACAAATAGGGGAGAGGGGGGACTATTTATAGGAGATGGAAGCGACTCCTCGATTCCCGCGAGTACTGTTCACCTCATAACATGCAACTGCCGCCTAAGAATTCGCGCCACATCCTCAAAACGTGCGACGCTGACATCATCCATTGACAGGCTGGCAGCCAGTCAAGGAGGCCAGCACGGAAGAAGTATTCGGAGGAGGGAACATTTTTATTTTTAAGATTTAAGGCGCCGTCCTCAGACAGACGCCCCGGGCTCCGAGACTGGGTCGGTTCCCCTTTCACCCGCGAGCAGCTCGGGGCTTACAGCGTCATCGGCCGAAGACCCGAACTGTTCCCGGGTGAGACAGAAACCGCCTCAACCTGGAGCCCTATTGGGACACAGAATAGTCAGCCTCCAATCGGAGAACTACTCATCTACCCAGGGCCCAAAGCTTCAAGACGCCCCCCTCGGCAAGCACCCCGGTCAAAAGCAGATCAACACCCGAAGGCCGAAAGAAGTGCTCCATTCCGAGCCAGTTGATGCAACTGCAAAGGTCCAGCCTACTCCAGCAACGGAACCTTCGCAGTTGCAAACAACCGGCCCGGAACGCCCTTCATCCCTCTCGGAAGGATAGAACCTCCACAGTTGCAGACTGCTCACCCTTCGAAGTTCGGTCGTTATCCCTCTCGCCCGGATCCCCCCTGGATCTGGCCGCCACATCAAGGCCATCAGATCCAAGAGAAGATCGGGCGACAAAGAAACTACCTCTCCGACAAGACCGGGGGTAAGAATTATCAAAAAACAGACGTCCGCCGAAGCAGACACCTTTAAGGGCCAAGCAGACCACCCTTGCTTTGATCTGAACCACAACGAGAAAGAGGGAGGGGGGTACTTATAGCCTCCCCCAGGGGCCGGCCTTTATGATATGGGGAAAACCAAACGACGGAAGACCATGCGCCATACATTTATTAGGCGGCGCCATTAACGCACCTAGGAAATGGGAATCTTGCACAGATCCCAGGGCGCCCCCAAATGCTCCGCGAAAACAACGGACTACCCTACTCAAACAACCCCAAGGCACAACGGTTCGCCCCCTAACGGCCCGACCTATGATCCCTCACCAGCTCGAGGTCCGGTCTGGCACCAGGGCACCCCTCTTCGGAGGATCCACGGGCTGGCCATCACCCTTACCAGCCCGTAACTCCCCCTCATCTCGAGGTCCGATCTGGCACCAGGGTACTCTTCTCAGGAAGAAACAACGGCTCACCTTCACCCTCACCGACCCATAATCCCTCGCCAGCTCGAGGTCCGGTCTGGCACCTGGGCACTCTTCTTTGGAAGATCCACCGGCTGGCCATCACCCTTACCGACCCATAATTCCCCCTCATCTCGAGGTTCGGTCTGGCACCAGGGTACTCTTCTCAGGAAGAAACAACGGCTCGCCTTCACCCTCACCGACCCGTAATCCCTCGTCAGCTCGAGGTCCGGTCTGGCACCTGGGTACTCTTCTTCGGAAGATCCACCGGCTGGCCATCACCCTTACCGACCCATAATTCCCCCTCATCTCGAGGTTCGGTCTGGCACCAGGGTACTCTTCTCAGGAAGAAACAACGGCTCGCCTTCACCCTCACCGACCCGTAATCCCTCGCTAGCTCGAGGTCCGGTCTGGCACCTGGGTACTCTTCTTCGGAAGATCCACCGGCTGGCCATCACCCTTACCGACCCATAATTCCCCCTCATCTCGAGGTTCGGTCTGGCACCGGGGTACTCTTCTCAGGAAGAAACAACGGCTCGCCTTCACCCTCACCGACCCGTAATCCCTCGCCAGCTCGAGGTCCGGTCTGGCACCTGGGTACTCTTCTTCGGAAGATCCATCGGCTGGCCATCACCCTTACCAGCCCATAATTCCCCCTCATCTCGAGGTTCGGCCTGGCACCCGGGTACTCTTCTCAGGAAGAAGCAACGGCTCGCCATCACCCTTGTCGACACATAATCCCTCGACCTCTCGAGGTTCTGTCGAACACCAGGGTACTCTTCTCCGGAAGAGACAACGGTTCGCCATCGCCTTCACCTACACGTAAACCCTCGGCTAGCTCGAGGTCCTATCCAAGCCGCAGGGCAGCACCACCAGGGAGGCCCTGTGATTCGCCCTCCCATTTTTTCCTACAACCATGAGCACTCCTCCACGGCTAGCTCCCGCACCCCCTGCAGGAGTGGGGGGCTTGTGTGACAGTGTAAAAATGGCCTGAGGCCCAACCAGGGCCCAATACAATTCCTACTCAGAAGAGTAAAGATAACAACCTGGTTCGGCTCCGGACCACTTCAGGGTCGGTGCCGAACCTCGTATTTGCCCTCACGGTACTGGCCTCCTCGTACCGACGAGCCTCAGTAGCCCTCGGAGTCCGATCCGGGGCAGTCCCACAGGCCGTCCCCCCTCTCTGGCGGGGCAGAAGGATGACCTGGCGCAGCCTAGGCCCTCCGATTCCCCCCAGAGGCACAGGAGGCTCACGATGGGCCACGTCAGCTCCAAATACCGCCAAGGATTTTGCCACGTCAGCCCTATACCGCTCCTGGTATCGCCACGTCCGCCCTAAACCCCCTGGGCCTTCTGCCACGTCAGGCCCATGGGCTTTCGGAACCAAACCCGGTTGGGATTCTCTATAAATACTAGACCCACACCCACCTTTTGAGGTAATCAATCTTTTGCCACTTAAATGTACCTAGTTATTGCTACTCTCTCACAGAGACTGACTAGAGCGTCGGAGGGTCCGCCACCGGGACAAACCCCGGTGTTTCAGGACCGTCTGCAGGTACACAAGACCTCGGATCCGACCCTTCCGATCCGAGTCCAACCTTCAACATCTTTCCGAGCTCATCGTAGGTCCCAGAAGGTCAACTGAAGGTCGGCAGACGAGCGGCAATCTCCTTCAATACAAATTGAGTCCGAACTCACACCTGGTGCTTCCACACGTTTCTCAGAAATAAACAGCATCACTTACCATGGTTGCCAAAGTCTTCGCCTTCAGTTGGAACATCAGTTGTTGAGATGAGTGGCCGGGAGATGGTTCCCTATCTCGCATTGGTATCGGAAGTATCGCTCGAGTAGGAGTATTGATAGGAGGTGCAATTACTAACAGCGTGATCCTAGTATACCACGCCATGTACGCGTCATGCATTCGTCCATCGTAAGGAGGAATTTCACCAATGACCATTTTCCTATGGCGCTCATTCCAAGAGTGGACATAACTATGGTGATAACCGGCCCAGTCGATATCGGGCAAATGACCCATCCCTGTGACACCATGCAAGGTAGTATCATACGTTCGTGCGGCTGGTATCTCTTGTTACCAAATTGTCTAAGTACTCGATCGACATGATGATGCTCTACAATGGAGAAGTTGATAAGAGGTGCAGTTGTCAACCAAAGTTCATTATGTTCTGTGCAACATAGCGGCAACGTCTCCAATCTCCCGTTGGTGTATGGTTCCCACACTACGCATTCTGCATGCAGCTAGACGAGCTCATCTCGATAATATGTGAGGAGTCCGCGGGGGTTATCATGATGTCTGTGTCGCCAGTCCAATAAACACCAATCGCAGCAAACCTATCGGCTCCAAACACCTCCAAACTCCACACCAGATGTTGGACTCTAATGCGCGGCCGACCAATGTGGAATCGCTCCCAGCTCCACATTTGTAGTATCAACATCGGTCCTGCTGCCTGGACATTTTTTAACGAAGCATGACACAAATTTCTATAAAGGACGGCCGATGCAGCACTGCTCCAACTAAAATAGCCAGCTAGTGTAATATCCGCGATCAATTGCAAATACATCAACGATACTTGGTTGCCCGTTGAGTTAGAAAATATCACACCACCAAAGAGCGTCATAAGACATGCTCGGGTATAGCACTGTACTTGATACTCAGATGACTCTGGATTCAAGTAGTTATCGAACGACTTCATTAGCCATGAAAGTTTAAGAGACGTACCAGTAAAATCCTGTTCAGTCAGATCCATACCGAGGTATTGTTTTACAAGATGAAACTTATCGGTGCCCCAACTTCCAGTCACAGCTATACCATCTATCGGAAGTCCCGTAATTAAGGTAACATCATGTAAAGTCACCGTCATCTCACCATGTGATAGGTGAAATGAATGAGTCTCCGGTCACCATCTCTCGACTAGAGTAGTTAGGAGACCCCTATCAAACTTCATTGCCCCCATTAGGGCAATCCATAGAATCCCGCGTCCACCAAGTATGGAATGATGCGATTGTGTAGAGGCAACATTTTGTGCTTTCGGAAAGTCAAGTCCTTCGACTCACCTTGCCACAAAAAATTCGATCTGTGAGAGGCTTGCATTCTAAGTAATGACGGGTCTATTGGATCGGGACCCCCAGGTGCATCTTCATGTGTATGTGGTGTTCGAGAGACATTGGTAGGGGTGTCAGAATCATCCTGCAACAAAATTATAGTTGTTGTTAACTAATACTGGTTGGATGAAATAGATATATACCATGGAGTTCAGAACTATAAATAACAACTCTTACCACTACAAGAGCTTTCCCCCACTCGGATGCACTAGGAGGACAGCATCTAGAACCACTAGATCGTGTCATTTTGAGCTTGTAAAAATTGTAATGTATATAATTAACTGCATTGCATTTCTCTATTATATGCCTACAAACAATTCTTAGGTACAACTACTACATACAAATGCAATTGATCACAAACAAGTCACCACTTGTGCATTACATCGAACACCGAATGTGCATAACAAAGAATTCGATCACTTACACAATTCATCAAACACTTTATGTGCATTACATAAACCCAACCTTAACTTCAAACCAAACACAACCCATCTTCAATTCCTAACCTAAACCCTTACCCTACATTTCATTTAAAGTTAAAGCATAATCCTAATCATAACCCTAACCCTATCCATATAGATTGTATGAGTCAAGTAAAAACATACCTTAATGTTGTCAATAAACGAACTAAGTGGATAGAGATTTGTTGGGGAATGTTAGATATTCCACCAATTGAACTTGCCAACCAACGATTGAGGTAGTAAACGAAGATTAGATCTAGGGTTTTGGTTGGAATCGGGAAGGAGATGAGAAAGGGTTACAAAGAAACTTGGTGAATTGATTCTCTTATGTTTTTGGGGTAATAAAGTGGTGGCCCAATAAACTCGTCATTCCCAACAGTGCGTGTAGTTATAAGATCATCACTATTGGGAACGGCAAGTTAATTTGAATTTTTTTTACTAAACTCACTGTTGGAAACAAGGAGTATCTAATAAGATTACAACTACTTCGTTTTTTCCCAAGTGTTGGCTCTCCTATGCGAAATTTTTTACATCCTCGTTGTTCCGAATAGCGAGTTTAGTACAATGATCCTCGCTTTTGGGAACAGCGAGTTATTTTCAAATTTTTTTAACTACACTCGTTGTTGGGAACAGCGAGCTTATAAAAAAATTAGCATTAAACTTGTCGTATCCCAATGGCGAGCATGAAACAACTAAACTCGCCGTTGGGAACGGCGAGCGCAGTTGTTGTATCCACGAATGCAAACAGTTTGGGGACTGGCCTCTTTTTGCAAATATTCTCACAAAATGGCATAAAAAAAATTCCTCTCCGAAGTGGAAGAAATAAAAAACATGCAAGATCTATGTCGATCTTGACTAAGAAAACAATAAAAGCTCCACACTCGGATCATTGATTGAATAGTAAGTTTGGGAGAATAATAGTTGAAAGGGAGGAAGAATACCCAGTGAATTCACCTTTATTTATAGAGCGAATAATTATATTTTTCCAAAAATAAAAAGATATTCAAAAATAATCAATTCCGCATAAGTACAGTTGACCAGTCGACCGTCCACCTTTAACCCAAAGGTCGAGAGGTGGTCGGTCGACTGACTCAGGTGCGGCCGATTGTGTGACAGTCGACTGACAGATGTGCGGCCGACCGTTATTATGCAGATCTGTTATTTATTCTGTGAATTCACTTTGCTCTCTTTCCATAACTAATTATTCGATCAACAATTCTTTACATGTTATTTTCTCACATAAACAGAAATAAATATAAAATATTTGCTGGCAATCTTAACGATTTAAAGCACATATTTCTTGAGTTGAATTCTTCTTGATTTTTGTAATCTTCTTTGATATTTTCCTCTTTTGCTTGATTTCAATTCTTTTTGGCCTTTTTTTAAAATATAGATTTCCTGTAAAACTTGTATTTCTCAATTGAAGAATACTAGTCTGAATAGTACGTTTTGTGCATATCAAACTTAGGGTCAACAATCTCCCCCTTTTGGTATGAACAAAACATACTTTAGAATTTACAATCAAATACTCCCCCTCAATTTAATACTCCCCATTAATTCATGCTCATAAGATTTAATTAAATGTGTGCTCATGATGCATGCTTTATTCATAAAAACAAAACATAAACGAAAACATGCACGCGATCGACATAGAGAATATATATATAAGAAACAGACTTACAAGAGGCATTTCATTTCAAGGAATAGAGAAGTCATAATATTACAAGGTTGGTTCATACTAGAGAAATCTACTTACATGATACCGTTCATCCCGAAATACTTTGATTTATAGAGATATTTGTACATGGTATCATAGATTGAGATTCCTAATTACAAAATACTTCGATCAACTAAATTCATTTCAAAATATATCAAGCAACTAAATTCTAGGTTCTCCTCCCCCTTTTTGTACACATAAAAAGGAGGCTACTCTTCGTCATCGTTATCATCATTTTCTCCTTCGCGGGAGTGAGAGAAAGGAGGGGGAACGGGCTCCCAATCATCCGAATTTCGAATGAGCTCTGCGAGGCTTAGATAGTACCCATAAACATTTGTTTGGTGCATCTCGAATTGGGCACTAGCCGGACGGATCTTCATGGCGACGAGAGGAGGAAAAAGCGGCTTGTTGAGCTTGGCAGTCTTGTTGAGCATGAAGACGAGTTTGTCTAGTAATGAGTTTAGAGCTTGAGGTAACGATTTTCTTACCCTTTGATCGGTGAGAGGAAGAAGGATCATGAGAAGCCATTGGAAAACAAGAGAGGGAATGAAATTGCATATTTTTTGGAGTGAAATCCACGAAAATATGAGAGAAATTTGATGGGTTTTAAGAGGGGGGCTGTGGTTTTTGTGGAGACGAAAAGGAGAAGAAGGGAGGGTTATAAATACTAAGTGAATGGACCCCATATGTCATAGAGAGAAAGAAAGAGGCGAGGTTCAGATCTGTCGTGAGTGCGGTCGACCGGTTTATAGTACGGTCAAACGCAACTTAAATGAGCCAGGGAAACACTGTAGTTATTGTGACAGTGTGAGGGACGGTCGACTGTGCGGTCGACCGGTCCAGCTATTGGCAAAGAAGAACATGTAAGATGAGAATACAGTATTGAGGACGGTCAACTGTGCAGTCGACCGGTCTAAGTACTGTAAAAGAGGCAAATTTAATATCAAACATAGTGTGAGCGACGGTCGACTATGCGGTCGACCGTACTTCGCTTGAGGCAATGAGTACAGGTTTGCGGTCGACTGTGCAGTCAACCGAAAGTGGTTCTAGAACAATTCTGAATTTTTTTTTTAAATGTTAACAATCTAATAAAGAATCAGGCCGAAATATCAATGACATTTAATTCCCCTTTTTAAAAATGAAAATGCATTCCGTCGATTGGTTTTGTGAAAATATCATCCAATTGTAAATCTATTGAAACTTAATCAACAACAATATCTCCTTTCTGAAAATGATCTTTGATGTAATTATAGCAAATTTCTATATGCTTTTTGCGCATGTGTTGATCAGAATTTTTAGTCATGTGAACAGTACTAGTATTATCGTATTAAATGAGGATATGATCAAGAAATACCTTGTAGTCTTTGTTGCCGCTAAATCTGGTGTGGGGGCAAACAGATAGTATTTGTGGATTCTTAGGAAACTTTGAATAGCAAACATGTTACCTGTTCCGCCGGAGTTTGACGCTGACTCCCGCCGTGCACCTGCAAAAAGTGCGAGACACCGGGGTTGTTCCCGGCGACGCACCCTCCGACGCTCAAGTCAGTAATCAGGAATGATTATGAAAGAGCGCAAAAACTGGCAAAAGATAGATTACCTCTTAATGGAGATGGATGGGGGGTATTTATATGCGCTGCTGGGATCAGATTAGGAATGTAATCCCCCTGTGGTTAGATAAGGAATGTAATCCCTAATCCCCAGTGAAGGGATAGATATGAATCAGGGCCGTTGATTAGGATTTAATCAGAAACCCTAATTCTATCCCTTCTGGACCGGGTTTGCTGCAGGTTGAAATCCGCACCCAGTTGAGGTGGATCCATTCACGGGTAAGTGGGTCTTTGGGGAAGAGAACCAGTACCCGCTTCAGACCCGTTGGTAGGTGAAATTACCGTTTTATCCCTAGGCTTCAAGATTCGTACCCGATTTGGACGGTTCCGATTTAACCCCCTTTTTAGCCATATCACGAGCCCCCCACTCCTAAAGACTGAGTTTGATCAGCCTTTGAGGAGTAGTTTAACTATTTTAATGGCTAGTGGAGTTGTATCGGAGTCCAAATGGAGGGTTTTGAATCTCGAAGGGAGTAGTGAGGTGATTTTTGAAGCTGTAAGCTGCTCTTGAGCTTCTCTAGATATCCGAAAGTTTTTATCTATTTTTTCGGATTATTTATTTAATTTTGCGATGTGTTAACCAGTCGTTCGGGGGTCTTAACAACACATTCTAGGCAATAATTGTTCGTTCAGGGCCTCAAAAATATTCCCTCGAATTTATAATTATTTTCTAGAATTTCTAGTTAATTTTCCCGAATTTTTAGTAATTTTTTCGTAATTTTTAAATAAATAAAACGATTAAAATAAATAAAAACTAATTTTTAATACCTATTTATGGCGTGGCGCGATCTGGGCCCTCTATCAGCGTCGAGCGCGATTTTCTGGGCGATCGAACGATCCGCATTCCTCGGCAGATAGCTTCTTCGTATACGAGGGTCGGTTCCTCGTCCCCTCGGCTCCGCTGCTCGGCACCTAGCTCGGAATCAGCCGAACTACGTGGCGTGATCCTGAGTGTCCATCTCAGCGCTGATCCCCAAAAAGCGCTTTCTTGTCGTTTAGCAAACGTGGCAGGATCTTGGCCGTCCATCACGACGAGCACGTTTTTTGACAAGATCCGACGACTGAGAAGGGTCGGCGGATTTTTTCTCCATATATGGGGGTCGGTTCCTCGTCCCCTCGGCTCGGCGGCTCGGCACCTAGCTCAGAATCAGCCGAACTACGTGGCATGATCCTGAGCGTCCATCTCAGCGCAGATCCCCAAAAAGCGCTATCTTGTCGTTTAGCGAACGTGGCAGGATCTGGGCCGTCCATCACGACGAGCGCGTTTTTTGACAAGATCCGACGGCTGAGAAGGGTCGGCGGATTTTTTCTCCATATATGAGGGTCGGTTCCTCGTCCCCTCGGTTCGGAGGGTCGGTGCCGTTAGCCGAGGTATGGAGTTGGTTGTTTTGAAGAGTCCTGGCTCTGGAGCGCGCCACCCTCTGACTCAGTAGCTCGGCTGCTTAGCCAAGCTCTTCAGCAGCTCAGCTAGGCAGACCGGTGGTCGGAAGCTCAGAAGGTACACGTGGTCAGATCTGGAGCGTCCATCATTGCGTGAATCACGAGGACTGGGTTCAGATCACGAGAAAATGTTATTTTGTCATTTTATAGGCGTGGCGCAATCTGAACCGTCCATCGAGTTTTGACACAAATTTTGGAGAGATCCAACGGTGATTCAGCCTCGGAAGGATTTTTCTCCATATGTGAGGGTCGGTTCCTCGTCCCCTCGGTTCGGAAGCTCGGTGCTATTAGTCGAGGTATGGAGTTAGACATTTTGAAGGGACTCAGTAGCTCGGTTGCCCAGCCAAGCTGTTCGGTAGCTTGGCTAGGCAAACCGGTGGCCAGCAGCTCGGAAGGTACACGTGGTCAAATCTGGAGCGTCCATCATTGTGTGAATCACGAGGACTGGGTTCAGATCACGAGAAAACGTTATTTATCGTTTTGTGGGCGTGGCGCAATCTGAACCGTCCATCGTGTTTTGACACGAATTTTGGAGAGATCCGACGGTGATTCAGCCTCGGAAGGATTTTTCTCCATATGTGAGGGTCGGTTCCTCGTCCCCTCGGTTCGAAAGCTCGGTGCTGTTAGTCGAGGTATGGATTTAGACGTTTTGAAGCATTCTGGCTCTGGAGCATCGCCACCCTCTGACTCAGTAGCTCGGGTGCTTAGCCACGCTGTTCAGTAGCTCGGCTAGGCAGATCGGTGGCAGGAAGCTTAGAAGGTACATGTGGTCAGATCTGGAGCATCCATCATTGTGTGAATCACGAGGACGGGGTTCAGATCACGAGAAAACGTTTTTTTGCCGTTTTGTGGGCGTGGCGCAATCTGAACCGTCCATCGCGTCTTGACACGAACTTTGGAGAGATCCGATGGTGATTCAGCCTCGGAAGGATTTTTCTCCATATAAGAGGGTCGGTTCCTCGTCCCCTCGGTTCGGAAGCTCAGTTCTGTTAACCGAGGTATGGAGTTAGATGTTTTGAAGTGGACTCAGTAGCTCGGTTGCTCGGCCAAGCGGTTCGGTAGCTTGGCTAGGCAATTCGGTGGCCGAGTCGTGGACTTAAGCGATTTACGGAGTCTTTGTTTTGAAACGTCGCAACTCTCTGCTTTGGCACTTAGGCTTCTTAGTGGGCTTTTAAATTTCCAAGGAAGCCCAAACGTCGCACTGGGGTTATAAGTTCTTACTCCCCCACCCCCCAAGCTCATTTCTCACTTTTTACTTCAAGCTTTCACTTTTACTCTTTGCGCTCTCTGCTAGCGGCAATTTTTGCTCCAAGGCGATTGCGTTAGCTGTCACGTAGGCCAGGCAATTTTCGGCGAACTTATTCCGACCGTGAACGTCACTTCAAGGGCACGACACATCAAGGTCAGTTTACTTGCCTTAGCCTTTTTCTAGAGATGTCAAGAGTAGACTCGGGGAGTAAGGCCTCGTCCTCGGGTGACAGTGGTGCCGAGGAGAGGAGGCAGATGGAGATCCGAAGGAAGGGAAAGTAGGTGGCTGAGCCATCCGTGGCCGAGGTGAGGAAGAAGAAGAAGAAGAGGGTAGTGGCCCAATCTCCTGTAGTTGAGGAGATTGTGGAGACTCCGAGGCAAGCCCCTGAGTCGGGCCGGTACCCTTGTGTACTGTCCGGGCATGCTGGGGTCAGGCAATACGAGGGCGACCTCATGAAGAAGGCGATCATAGGTCAGTCGAAGGTATACGAGGAGAACAACCCGGTTCTAACCACCGAAGCGGACGAGATTGCGACGGTGTTATCCGAGAAGGATCTGCTCCGGATCAGAAAAGGGTTCGCCATCCCTCCGGAGTACAAGTTGATTCTCCCCGGCCCTTGGATGCGAGCGAACTCCAAACTGTCGTTGTCGGATATGTGCATGTTCGACTACAATTCGCTGAACGCGGGGTTGCGCTTTCCTCTGCACCCCTTCGTTCTTCAGGTCCTCGGGTGGTACTGTCTCGCGCCTACTCAGTTCATGCCGAACACCTGGCGCCATGTGAACGCCTTCTTGCTGCAGTGCCGTAATGCTGAGGTCGAGCCAGACCTGACGATCTTCCGGAGCATGTATCGGGTTCACAGAATGCACAAGACCGAGCATCGCTACTACCTGGCTCCGAGGAAGGGCGTTCGGATCATAGAGAACCCGGACTCGATCAAGGGTTGGAAGGAGAAGTTCTTCTTGTTGAGGGAGCCCTCGATGCTGAAGGTTCCGACTCAGTGGAAAGTAGAGGTGCCAAAGTTTTCGAGGACCGACCCGGTACTGACTGCGGCCGAAGAGGAAGTGGTGGGGAAGATCATGGCTCTCCCGATGTTGAGCTGGAGGGAGATGACCGAGGAAGTGCTACACGGGTCGGGCCTCAGTCCGATCAACCCGAGTACACTCCTGACATCTCGCAATACATTTTTTTCTTCTAAGTTTTTAGTTCGTTTTACTAACTTGTCGTTTGTTTGTTGCTTGAAACAAAAGCGCCGAAGATGGACTTTTTGGCGATGATGAACGATCGAGGCAAAGTTGCCGATGGAAGGAAGAGGAAGAGGCCGAGCACGACTGCCTCGTCTGGTTGGCCTTCCAAGGTTGCTTCGGCAGTTACTCCGCCTCCCCCCGTCGCTGAGGTCCCCTCGCCAATGGTGGTTGTTGTCGCCGAGCCCTCGGCTCCTGCTGCATCTACCATGACCGATGAGGCCTTCGACGTCTCGACGGCACTGTCGCTTCAGGCTCCGCCGCTAACCGCTCAGGCCGAAGTGATCTTGACCGAGCAGCATAAGCAACTGTTCGTTTCGGACTGGCGAGTCAAGAAACACGATGGCTTCCTCAGGAATTCTCAGATGTCAATGCAGGCTGTCAAACACTTGGCAACCCCGAAGGATCGAGCCGCACTGAAGGCGGGGACAGTTGGCGACGACACTTATGAGGTCGCTCGGTCGCTTGTATCGGTAAGTTGCGCATACCATTTCTGCAGAATTTCTTCAAGTCTACCATTCGGCACTTACTTTGTTCTTACTATCTTTTCGTTTCGGCAGGCCACTTGTCACTTCAACCATCTCCTTGAAGCATTCGCCGAACAGGAGAAGGAGTTGAAGGCCGCCAGTGATAAGGACAGGGCGGACAAGGTGAAAGCGGTTCGGCAGCTCGAAGCAGAGCAGAGGCGAGCCAAGGGCTTGGAGGTCCGAGTCGCTGACCTTGAGGCAGACCTGGAGCGGACCAAGGGGTGGCTCGCCGAAGAGGTTGCCAAGGTCACTAAGGCTGCCGAGGAGCTGGCGGCATCGGCTAAGGCTCTGGCAGAGACGAAGGCGGAGAAGGACGCCTTGGCGATGACGATCAGGGCCGAGGTCAAGGCCGAGGCGAAGGCGCATATGGCCTCGAACATGGAGAAGTCCTACCAAAGGGCGCTCGACCACGTTCAGGACCGCGCCCCCAGCTTTCAGCGGGCCGGCTACAGGCTGTGGCCCGGATCCACATAAGATGGTGAGGAGGAGGGAGGCGAAGCGGAGGAAGGTGACGAGGGAGAGGGCGACGACGACAAGGAGGTGGTCGCCGATGTTGTGGTGACAAACCCCCAGGCGGGGTTGAGAAATGAGGGGCCGTCTGGCGAAGCGCCTGTGGTCGAGCCGACGACGCAGGTGGACCCCTGATCTTCTCGTCTTTTTGTAAATTTTTTTTCTCTCTCTTTTTTTTTCCTTTTCAAAAATGTAACGCCTTTTTGCGGACTGGCCACCGCCCCTTCTTTTATGAATGAAAATTTTATCTCAAATTTGTCCAAGTGTTTGGGTCGGTATATAGTCTTCCAATTGTGACGTTCTTGTATTTCAGATCCTCGAACATGCCCTAAATACCGTAGCAGCTCGGCATCGTGTCGAGTTGTTTAAGCAATCTCGTGAGGCTCGCCTTGAGGGTGAAATCGAGCTGATCAGGAGGGTGTCGCTCAACGTGGAGAAGAAGAACAGCGAGCTGCTGGCCGAGGTGCACCATCTCCGGATAGTCGAGGAGGAGCTCTCGGCGAAGGAGGCAGAGCTAGCCTCGGTGCTGGCCGAGCAAGATGAGCTCGCGAAGAAGGTCGAACAGCTGCAGAGGGTCACGGTCGAAAAGAGCATCGAGGTGACTAACTTACGTCGTATTATATCCGATAGCGCTGAGTGTCCCGGTTCGGCGAAACTCCCTCGATAAGTTAAGGACGACACTCTGAAAGATAGGATCGTTGAGCTCGAGGAGGAGGTGGCTCGTCTGAAGCCTCAGTCCGTGAGGACTAATGTCAGCAGCACCTCGTGCACTCACGAGGAGAGAGAACGAGGGATCACCTTCTACGAGCTCACGACTCGTCCTCAAGTCATTGGTCAGATAGCAGCCGACGCACAAAGCAGAGTAGCTGTTAGCTCGAGTGGAGCCTCGGTCGGAGCCACCGTTAGGCTCAGTGGCGAGGTGGCGTCCCAGTTCGTCCGCCTAGAGACAAGCTCGGAGGTGAAAAGACGAAAACCCCGATTGTCTCTAAATCGGAACGTCCCTGTTCCGAGGAGGCACTGAACGAGTGGCGTCGAGCTTTAGACTTGCGTCGTTCTCCTTGTTGTAATGACATACCTTGTAAATTTGTCAAGTCGTTTTTTCGCTGTAACTTTTTGCCTTGTAAATTTATCACGTTGTTTCAATAAAATCGAAGTTGCTTTGCTCATTGTTGTGCCGTAGTTGCCTTACTCGAACCATAAGGACCCATAGTTATCTTCTTCGAGTGTTTTAGCTATGGAACTTTAGTTTTTTGCTCGGAGTATACCGAGGCAACTTTGCACTTCCGCGGTGCGATAGCTCGGATTTCAGACGCAGTCCACGTGGCTCAATCAAGACGGTCGATCATGATCGTGGCACGCATCACGAGGTGGGGGCTCGAATTCCCAGAAAATACTATCTTGTCATTTTGTGGATATGTGGCACGATCCGATCCGTTCATCATGTTCTAGTACGCATTTTGAGATGATCTGACGGCGAAATTGGTTCGGCGGAATTTTTCTCCATATGTGGGGGTCGGTTCCTCGTCCGCTCGGCTCGGGGTATTGAGTGAGCGCAGTCGAGCCGAACGCTGGACTCCGAACCACCGTTAGAGTTGCTCGACGGTTGTGGGAGCAGTTCCGAATGGCAACCTACTTCTAGCTTGCTTACGAGTGAACTTGCGAAGTAGAATCGAGCCAAGTGTTGGACTCCGAACCATCGGTGGAGTTGTTCAACGGTTGTGGGAGCAGTTCCGAATGGCGACCTACTTCCAGCTCGCTTACGAGCAAACTTGCGAAGTAGAATTGAGCCAAGTGTTGGACTCCGAACCATCGGTAGAGTTGTTCAACGGTTGTGGGAGCAGTTCCGAATGGCGACCTACTTCCAGCTCGCTTACGAGCGAACTTGCGAAGTAGAATCGAGCCAAGTGTTGGACTCCGAACCATCGGTAGAGTTGTTCAACGGTTGTGGGAGCAGTTCCGAATGGCAACCTACTTCTAGCTCGCTTACGAGCGAACTTGCGAAGTAGAATCGAGTCAAGTGTTGGACTCCGAACCATCGGTAGAGTTGTTCAACGGTTGTGGGAGCAGTTCCGAATGGCAACCTACTTCTAGCTCGCTTACGAGCGAACTTGCGAAGTAGAATCGAGCTAAGTGTTGGACTCCGAACCATCGGTAGAGTTGTTCAACGGTTGTGGGGGCAGTTCCGAATGGTGACCTACTTCTAGCTCGCTTACGAGCGAACTTGCGAAGTAGAATCGAGCCAAGTGTTGGACTCCAACCCATCGGTAGAGGGAAGAGCAAAGGCAGGGAGTTGTAAACAATTTTTACAAGTAAAATATGAAAAAGCTTTCTTTATTGATGACTAATGGTCGGCTGCTTCTAAAGTTGCGAGTCGTTATTACAAGAGAGAAATAAAAGAAAAACATTACAAGTGATAGGAGTGGAACGGTTCGACATCCCAAAATACTTAGTGAGGCGTTGGTGCTCTCTTTTGGTATTTTAAGAGATGGTCGGCATTCCAAGTCCTGGGGATCTCCCTGCCTTCGAGATCTTCTAGTCTGTATGTGCCGGGCCGAACCACTTTTGCGATCTTATAGGGTCCCTCCCAATTTGGAGCCAGTTTGCTCTTCTGTCCGGAGAAAGAGATGGCTAGCTTTCTGACGACCAAGTCCCCTTCTTTGAGGTCGGTAGGACAGACTCTTTTGTTGTACGCCAACTCGATCCTTCTTCGGTATTTTTGTTGACGAATGGCTGCTCTTTCTCGGATCTCATCAATTAGGTCCAGATTTGCTCGGAGCTCTCTGGCATTCTGTTCTTCTTCATAAGCCATTAGACGAGGAGAGGGTATACCAACTTCTAGGGGGATCGTAGCTTCGGACCCATAGGTGAGGTTGAATGGGGACTCGCCTGTGGGGGGTTCGTTTTGTGGTGCGGTAGTTCCACAGCACGTTGGGGAGCTGATCGACCCATAAGCCTTTGGAACATTTATCCAACCTCTTCTTAATGCCGGAGAGGATCTGTCTGTTAGCATTCTCGACTTGGCCATTCGACTGGGGATGGGAAACGGAGGAGAATCGGTGTTGGATGGCAAGGTCTTCGCATAGAACTCGGAAGGCAGCCCCGGTAAACTGGGTTCCGTTATCTGTTATGAGGACCCGCAGAACGCCAAATCGGCAGATAACGCTCTTCCAAAAGAACTGAACTACCTTGTTCTCGGTGATCGTGGCCAAGAGCTCGGCCTCTATCCATTTTGAGAAGTAGTCGATTGCCACGACTAAGAATTTGAACTGACCGGGAGCCGGTGGAAATGGCCCTAGTAAATCCATCCCCCACATTGCGAAAGGGATTGGACTTGATAGGCAAGTGAGTGGAGCTTGTGGGAGACGTCTGATGTCGGAATACTTCTGACAAGAGCTGCATTGCCGAACGTGTCGTTCGGCGTCTCGTAGGAGAGTGGGCCAGAAATATCCGTAATTCAACACTTTGCGGGCTAAGGATCTGGATCCCGAATGTGCCCCGCCAATGCCCTCGTGAAGTTCTCGCAGGGCGTAGTTGGCCTGCTCGGTGGAGAGGCATCTCAGGTAAGGCCTGCCGTCTACCTGTGTGAAGGAGCGTTTATAGAGTATGTCTCCGATTAGTGTGTATCACTCGGCTCGGGTTCTGACTCTCCGAGCCTCCTTGGGATCTTCGGGGAGGAGCCCGTCCCTTAAGAATTCGACAATGGATTTCATCCAGATATCTTCAAGCAGGACTGGCAGCGACTCCAGAGAGTCGGATGTTTCATCCTCTATACTTGGCTTCAGAAGGACCTCTATCAAGACGGTCTGCTTGAGACCTTGAAGGGAGGAAGAGGCTAGTTTGGAGAGGGCATCGGCCTGAGCATTTTCTTCCCGGGGTATTCGTTGGATGAGGGCTTCTTCAAACAGTGCCATGAGGCTCCTGACATTGGCTAAGTATTTAACCATCCTATCATCACGTGCTTCATACTCGCCGAGGACCTGATTTACGACCAGCTGAGAGTCGCTAAAGATCCGAAGGTGTTGCGCCCCTGCATTGCGGGCCATCCCAAGGCCGACTATGAGTGCCTCGTATTCTGCTTCGTTGTTAGAGGCCTTGAAGTTGATACGGAGGGAGTATTGGAGGATGAAGGCCTGCCAGAATGACCCCGGCTCCGCTTTCCTCGTTACAGGAGGACCCATACACATAAACTGACCAGACAGGTGGTCCCTTCATTGCTTGGCTGAACTCGGGGATAGTACTTTCAACTATAAATTCTGCTAAGGCCTGAGCCTTGATCGCGGTCCGAGGCTGATATGTTATAACGTGCTGGCTCAGCTCGATAGACCACCTCATAAGGCGACCTGAGGTCTCTGGCTTGTGGAGCACTTGCTTCAGCGGTTGTTCGGTAAGAACGACCACCGAATGGGACTGAAAATACGGGCAAAGCTTTCTCGCGGCCAACACCAGGGCATAAGCCATCTTTCTATCTTCGGGTAGCGGAGCTCGGCATCCCGAAGTACTTTGCTCACATAGTAGATGGGCTTTTGAGCCCGATCTTCTTCCCTTACTAAAATGGCGCTGAGAGTCTGCTCGGAGGCTGCTAGGTAGAGGTAGAGGGGTTCACCAGGAACGGGTTTGCTGAGAAGTGGAGGGTTGACGAGGTAAGCCTTGAGCTGGTCGAACGACTCCTGCTGTTGCTGTCCCAATTCAAAACCCTTAGCCCCCCTGAGGGCCTTGAAGAAGGGGAGGCATTTTTCCCCGAACTTTGAGAGAAAATGCCCTATGGCGGCTAGGCGGCCGGTTAGCCTCTGAACTTCCTTAACATTCTTGGGAGGGGCCATGTCTAGTATGGCCTTGATTTTCTCAGGGTTGGCTTCAATCCCTCGTTGGCTGACCATGAAGCCGAGGAACTTTCCTGACGAGACACCGAATGCACACCTGTTCAGATTGAGTCTCATGTTGTGCTTTCTCAGAACATCGAACGCCTCCTGTAGGTCAGTCACATGATCGGCTCCTCGGATGCTTTTTACAAGCATGTCGTCAACATACACCTCCATATTCCGGCCGATTTGAGCTTGGAAAATCTTGTTGACGAGGCGTTGATATGTTGCGCCTGCATTCTTCAAACCGAAGGGCATAACCCTGTAGCAGTAGAGGCCCTGATCGGTTATGAATGAGGTCTTCGGGATATCCGGAGGGAACATCCGAATCTGGTTGTAGCCTGAGAAGGCATCCATGAAGCTGAGGAGCTCATGTCCCGAGGTGGCATCAATTAGAGTGTCAATACTCGGAAGAGGGAAGGGATCCTTGGGGCAAGCCTTGTTGAGATCGGTAAAATCGATACAAATCCTCCAAGTCCCATTGGACTTCTTCACCATTACAACATTCGACAACCACTTTGGATAGTTCACCTCTTGTATGAACCGGGCCTTCAAGAGCTTGTCCACCTCTTCTTTTATAGCTAGCTGGCGCTCGGGGGCGAACTTGCGCCTCTTCTGTTGAACCGGTTTGGACCCCAGAACAACGCTGAGGTGGTGGACTAAGAGCTCTTCGAAAATTCCAGGCATGTCTGCAGCTGACCAAGCAAAGATGTCTCGGTTCCTTCGGATGCACTGTACTATGTCCGAGCATAGGGCGGATGGGAGGGTCTTGCTAACAAAGAACTTTCGAGTTGAATCCTGCTCAGAGAAGCGCACTTCCTCCAATTCATCCACCGGCTCGGACGTCGGTCGGGCAGCATCGTGGGGGATTTCCAGAGTTTCTAGGGATAGGACTGGACCGAGGGCAGAGGTCATGTAGCACTTGCGAGCCGTTTCCTGATTGCCTTTTACTTCCCCTACTCCGGCCCGAGTGGGAAACTTCATTTTGAGGTGATAGGCAGAAGGGACGGCTTCAAGGGTGGCTAGGCCGGGCCAACCCAGAATGACGTTGTAAGCTGTAGGAACATCTACGACCATGAAGTCCATCGACTCTGTTCGGGTGGTAGGAGTTTTGCCAGCGGTTACATCGAGGGTGATCACCCCTTCAATAGTCACTGGCACTCCCGTGAACCCATGGACCGTGTAGCCGGCAGGCTTGAGTCTGTCTCGGGAGAGCTTTAGGCCTTTAAAAGCGGCGAGGAAGAGGATGTTAACGGAGCTGCCATTGTCCACTAGGATCCTCTCCACTTTGAAGTTCGCCATGTGGAGATTGATAACGAGTGCGTCACAATGGGGGGTGCGGACACCTTCAAGATCTTCGTTTAAGAATGTGACGGGCACTCTGAGGCCTTTAGGAGGAGGAGTGGTGCGAACCGAATTGACTTCCCTAATGAACGCTTTTCGAGAGGAGTTTGAGGAGCCCCCCATTGGGCCCCCATGAATGAGGTGGAGGACATGCTCCTCTTCGAAGTCAGGCGTTTCATCGCGTTCAGGTCGCTTGTTAGCTCCCCGAGGCGGGGGAGGAAGTTCGGCTCGGTCCTTTCTTACGAACCTGATCAGCTGCCCCCTCTGGATGAGGGCTTCTATCTCATTCTTCAAGGCCCGACAATCATTGGTGTCGTGGCCATGGTCCCGGTGATAACGGCACCACTTCTCTTTATTTCTTTTCTTGGCAGGGGTGTTCATCCTCGAAGCAGGAGGTATGATCTCTTCCTTCTCAACTTCCATTAGAATGGTAGAGACATTGGTGGTGAGAGGAGTAAATTTCTCGAATCTGGGGGGAGGTCGGCGCTGGCCGGCATTATCATTCTGGAGCTTCTTGGCTCCCTCCTCTTCTGGTCCCTTTCTCTTAGACCCGGAGGAAGACCCCTCCAAGTTGGGGCGGTGCTCGGCTTCTTCTGCCCGAATATACTTTTCACTTCGGAGGAGGAGGTCAGAGAAGTTCTGCGGGGGCTTCTTGGCGAGGGAGGAGTGGAGGCTGGAGTTGAGGACATTGGATTGAAATGCTGCTGCAGCGACCGACTGGTCGAGGGATGCTATGGACCTGGCTTCAGCTGTGAACTTTTTCACATAGTCTCTCAACTTCTCACCCTTCTTCTGGTAGAGGTAGAGTAGCGAAATGCTGGTCTTCTCAGTTCGGCAGCTACTCACGAAGTGGGTGACGAAGAGGGTCTCAAATTGCTCGAAGGAGAATATCGAGGATGGGGCAAGGCGAGAGTACCATTCTCGAGCTGGACCCTTAAGAGTTGCGGGGAAGGTTTTACAAAGCAGAGCATCGGAAGCTTGATGGATGAGCATGAGGGTCTTGAAGCTTTCGATGTGATCGACTGGGTCAGTTTCCCCGGAATAAGTCTCGAATTGAGGAGGCTTGAAGCCGATTGGTACGGGTGCATCCATTATGGTTCGAAAAAAAAAAGGTCAACTAGGACGAAGGGCCCTTCCTCTAAGCTCTTCTTCTCGGTCTAACTGACCCAAGCGTCTCTCCATTTTGTGGAGACGGCGGTAGACGGCATCATCCCTTCGACGGTAATCAGCCGAGCCTCTAGACTCGTCTTCGTACGAGGGAGAGCGGGGGCTACGACGACGGTAGCTCCTGGAGCGGCAAGGACTTTGCATATGCCGGGAGTTGCTAGGAGCTGGAGGAGGAGTTGGGGACCGTCAGCGAGGACTTCAGACCGGCGAAGGAGAGGGAATCTTTGGAGCATTGGTGTTAGGACGGAGATTGAGAGCTTATAGGAAGGTCGCTTGAAACTGCTGGAACTCGGCACGAGTGATGGGTGCCTCATCGTTCCTAGGATGGTGCCGACCGGCAGGGGAATGGGGTCTCCTCCTGTGATGCTCGGGGGACTCTCTCCGGCCCCTTCAGATAGGGGACCTTCTGTTGTCTCGGCGATGAGGAGATCGCTCATCCGGACGGTGTTGGCGGGAGGCTCCCTCTCGGGCCCGCTTTTCATCCAGACGGCGGCGAAGATCTTCTGCCGATTGAGGACGGTGTTGCGGAGGTCAGAAGCTCGAGGATTATGGGAGGCCATAGAGTCCGAAGAGGCGTTGTGGATGGAGACGTGGTCCGAATGGAGAGGCTGTTTCTGCGGGTTGAGACCCTTAGGAGGTGGTTGATTCTGAGGAGGAGGTAGGTCTTGCTGAAGAGGGTTCTCTGCTTGGGTGGGAAGTTGCCCCTGCTGTTGAGCGGGTTGAGGGGGGACTTCCTGTTGCTGATCGGGGTTAGGTCCTCGGTTGGACCCCCTGGATCTGACTTTCCTTGGAGGCATGGCTGGAGAAGATCTGACCAACGGGAAGAGGGAAGGTTGCTATTCGTTAGTTTCCCACAGACGGCGCCAATCTGTTGCCGCTAAATCTGGTGTGGGGGCAAACAGATAGTATTTGTGGATTCTTAGGAAACTTTGAATAGCAAACCTGTTACCTGTTCTGCCGGAGTTTGACGCTGACTCCCGCCGTGCACCTGCAAAAAGTGCGAGACACCGGGGTTGTTCCTGGCGATGCACCCTCCGACGCTCAAGTCAGTAATCAGGAATAATTATGAAAGAGCGCAAAAACTGGCAAAAGATTGATTACCTCTTAATGGAGATGGATGGGGGGTATTTATAGGCGCCGCTGGGATCAGATTAGGAATGTAATCCCCCTGTGGTTAGATAAAGAATGTAATCCCTAATCCCCAGTGAAGGGATAGATATGAATCAGGGCCGTTGATTAGGATTTAATCAGAAACCCTAATTCTATCCCTTCTGGACCAGGTATGCTGCGGGTTGAAATCCACACCCAGTTGAGGTGGATCCGTTCGCGGGTAAGTGGGTCTTCGGGGAAGAGAACCAGTACCCGCTTCAGACCCGTTGGTAGGTGAAATTACCGTTTTACCCCTAGGCTTCAAGATTCGTACCCGATTTGGACGGTTCCGATTTAACCCCCTTTTTAGCCATATCAGTCTTCTAGTGTATGTTTCATCCATAATACATGTGCACAACAAGACCCTACGGCTATACATTCGGCTTCAGCGGTGGACAAAGTTACAAAATTTTGTTTCTTATGTGCCCATGAAACGAGACAATTTCCCAAGAAGTGACAAGTGTCACTTGTACCTTTTATATCAGTTAAACATCCTGCATAGTCAGCATCTGAATTACCTACAAAATCTTTTTTTCGGGTACCAAAGACCCACATTTGGAGTACCTTTAAAATATTGAATGATGCGCTTAACTGCAACCAAATGTTATTATTTTGGACATGACTGAAAACGAGCACATAAACAAACTCTGAACATTATATCAGGATGAGAAGCAGTAATATAGAGTAAGCTACCAATCATACCACGATAGAAATATCAACATTGTTACCAGATTCATCTTTGGAGAGTTCAGGAGTAGTGACCATAGGCGTTTTGTATGCATTTGTGTTATCTAGTCCAAACTTTTTTGACCAATTCAGTGGTATACTTAGATTGATTGATGAAGAAACCATCTTTGCATTGTTGTACTTGAAGACCAAGGAAGTAATTTAGTTCACTCATCATACTCATTTCAAATTCATCCTACATTTGTTTTGAAAACTCCTTGCATAGATTTTATTAGTAGAACCAAAGATAAATAAATGTCGTCAACATAAATCTGAACAATCAAAATATCTTTAGAGTGATATTTGATAAATAGTGTGGTGTCTAGCTTTCCTTTTGAAAAACTGATGTAAACGAGAAACGAGCTTAGTCGCTCATACCAAGCATGAGGTGCTTGCTTCAAACCATATAGTGTTTTATCAAGATGAAAATACATGATATTGGTGTGTCAGGTTAGTGAACCCTGGTGGTTGTTCAACATTAACTTTTTCTGAAATAAAACCATTTAAAAAAGCACTTTTAACATCCATTTGAAAAACAGTCAAATCCATGTATGATGCAAAAGTTAATAAAATATGAATGGCTTCAAGCCATACAACAGGAGCAAAAGTTTCATCAAAATCAACACCCTCTTGTGGGTTATAACATTGAGCGACAAGATGAGCCTTATTTGTAACAATAGTACCAGATTTGTCTAATTTGTTCCTGAACACCCATTTCGTTCCAAGAACGGTTCTACTACGGGGGTCTAGGTAGAAGTCTCCATATTTGATTTCTTTCAAATTGATTAAGTTCTTCTTACATGACAATGATCCAGTCATTGTCTTGCAGTGCATCCTTAATATTTTTAGGTTCAAGTATGGATACGAATGCGGAAAAACACATAAAATTCTTTTCTTGTGTATGAATAGTTACCCCCTTTTTCATGTCACTCCGTATTAATTCTGAGGGATGACTAGACATAATTTTCCAATCTGGGAGTTTTTCGATGCTTTGAGTTTGAGTTGATGTAGTTGTAGGATTGTGATCATCTTCCATTGAATCAAGTTGTGGTGATTCTTCCATCAAGTGTTCATGTGTATGTTGTGATGATGATTCGTCTAGATGAGTTGGGTTGATTTGAGAATCCTCCTGTGATTTGTTTGGCATGTGTACTTGTCTATTTTCTATGTAAATACATGTCTCATTATCATCCATATAATATTTCTCTTGCGAGCTCATCAAATATAACATCAATTGATTCTTGTATAATGTGTCTTCTCTTATTAAGAACACGATATGCTTTGCTACTTAGAGAATATCCTAAGAATATGACTTCATCACTTTTATGATCAAATTTGCCCAAATTATCTAAGGTATTTAAAATGAAGATTTTGCATCCAAATACAAGAAAATAACTTAGGTTTGGTAGTTTTCCATAATATAGTTCAAAGAGCATTTTCTCAAGATGTTTTCTAATGATCACTTGGTTAATGATATAACATGCTGTGTTTACAGCTTCTGCCCAAAAGAATTAGGGTAGATCATTTTCGCTAAACATAGTGCAGACAATTTCTTGAAGAGATCGATTTTTCCTCTCAACAACCTCATTTTATTGGGGAGTGTGAAGACAAGCAAACTCATGTTTTATTTATTTTCATTTTAAAACTCCCCACCATGGTCACTATGAATAGTTACGATGGTAACATTTTTCTCTTTTTCAACTCTACGATAGAATTTTGAAAGATATAAGGAGTGTCATCCTTTTGTGATAAAAAAATAACCTAAGTGAGTCTACTATAATCATCTACAATGACAAAAGCATATTGTGCTCCACCATTACTACGTGTTCGTGATGGTCCAAAAAGGTCCATGTAACGCCCCTGCCCCTAGCTAAGACAATTTACACAATTTATAAGACAAATTAGATATATGTAGTACAACTGCCCACCACAAGTTGCCTCTCAAAAGTTGGTTAACCGATTAGGTGACTCTTGATCCTTGGCTAATACTATTTATATTATATTTTATTCAATTAGAGTCCGATATGGGACTATTCACCTCAAACCTTTCTCACCTTTTTTTGTACAGCCGAAACTTGCTTACCGGGTGGGCCCTTCTTGCAAATGCCACATCACACTAGCTTTGACAAGGTTAACAGCGAATGCACTTGAAGCACGTGGCCCCCACCTCCACACTCACTTTCAACATATTACCATTTATATACACCATGCATTAAATTTTTATCAAACAGCACTACGGGATGTTACAGACACCCCCCCTTCAGAAATCAGCATCCTCGCTGATGAGCACAGGGCATACACAATCTAGTGCAGGATCTCCTTGCTAGCCGATGTGGAGCCCTTCAGAAATTAGCGTCCTCGCTGATGAGCACAGGGCATGCACAATCTAGTGCAGGATCTCCTTGCTAGCCGATGTGGAGCATCTGCGCTTCTATCCGCCCTCTCTGGGCAACCGCAGTCCAACGACTGGGTATATAATCTTGCCAGACTAATTATAACAAGCAACCACAGTCCGCCGACTGGGTCTATAGTCCCGGTGAATCGCTGCCGACGCAGTCAACCCACCGCTCGATGAATCGCTGCCAAAGCAGTCAACCCATCGCCCGACTATAAGACATGCCCCACACTCGGTATCGAAAGTCGGCTCTGATACCATTTGTAACGCCCCTGCCCCAAGCTCAGACAATTCATACAATTTATAAGACAAATTAGATATAAGTAGTACAACTACCCACCACAGGCTGCCTCCCAAAAGTTGGTTAACCGATTAGATGACTCTTGATCCTTGGCTAATACTATTTATATTGTATTTTATTCAATTAGAGTTCGATATGGGACTATTCACCTCAAATCTTTCTCACCTTTTTTTGTACAGTCAAAACGTGCTTACCAGGTGGGCCCCTCTTGCAAATGCCACGCCACACTAGCTTTGACAAGGTCAACAACCCATGCACTTGAAGCACGTGGCCCCCACCTCCATACCCACTTTCAACATATTACCATTTATATACACCATGCATTATATTTTTATCAAACAGCACATAGTTTAACCTTATATATATATACTATATAAATTAGTTTTTTTTTTGTGAAAACTACGGGATGTTACAGTCCATGTGCAAAAGTTCAAGAGGTCTAAAGGTTGATACCACTTTCTTAGGCTTTTGGGAACTTTTAGTCTGCTTACCGAATTGGCATGAGTCACAAGATTTATCCTTCTCAAACTTGAATTTGGGAATTCCGTGAACTAGTTCTTTACTTACTAATTTGTTGAGGTTGTCCATTACCGTGTGTCCAAGTCGCCTATGCCATAGCCAGCCATCTTCATTTCTAGCTACAAAGCATCTCATATTTTCCTTTGCTAATTCATTAGAGTTGATGACATATACGTTATTGCAGCGATTAGCAAGAAGTAAACAGGAGTCATTACTATCTAATATAGTACATGTATTTTTATTAAAAATAACTGTGTAACCTTTACCACATAATTGATATACGCTAAATAAATTATGTTTTAAGCCACTTACCAAAAGTAAATCATCAATGGGGCAAAAGGATACAAAATTTATTTTACCTTTGCCAATAGTTTAATCAGTGTTATTATCTCCAAAAATGGTTTCTTTCCTTTCTCCCTTTATAGTGATGCAAAATATTTATTATCACCAGCCATATGATTCGAGCATCCACTATCAAGGTACCACCGATTTTTAGGTTTGACGTGTTGATGCATCTACAGTAAGATTAGTAGGTGTAACTTTGGGTGCCCAAGTTTGTGCTGATCCTGTAATTGCAATCTTCTTCACCTAAATAAAATTAGTATTCCTTTTTAACATGCAATTATAAGAAGTGTGTCCTAATTTACAACAATAGTGACAAGTAATTCGATTATGTTTTGGGTCATACACATTTGAATAGCTATGATTTGGTTTATATAATTTAAGTGGATATGCATATGTGTATGACATGATTGCTCAGTAGTTTGATGTTTTGGTGGTTCGTTGTAACCAAGTCCTGAATTATCATGAAACGATCTTGAATTTCTTGTCATAAAGTAATTGGGCCTTTCGTAATTATCAGTAACTTTTTCATTCCACAACAAAGCCTCTTTCTAGTTTGATAATCATCTTTGGCATTCCATCAAAGAGTATTAACAGTTGCATCAAGTTGTCTATTTTGTTCGAGGGCTTCTTTAGAACCTTTCACTACTTCGTCAAATTTTCTTTTGCAATCATTGAGATCATTTGTGAGCTTAGCAATATAGACGGATTTCTCATGAATTTATTTTAGGTTTTCATTATTTATTGCCAGTGATTTTTGAATTTTTTATTTTAGACATTTAGTTTCCTTTATATAAATCATGATCCCTTCTAAATGACCCAAATTTTTCAGTAATCAACAAGTTTGCATCTTTCAGCTTTTTATTTTTAGTAATACAAGAGTCATGTGATTCATTAGATATTTTCTTATATTGTTTTAGCTCACGACTGAGTTTCTTTGCATAGTTTTAAGATCATTACATATATCTACTAATTCATCATATGTAGGTTCTATGATTACCTCTTCTTGGAATGGTGATTGCCCCTCACTATCTCCAAGAGCCATAAATCCAAAGTCGTTGAGTCCTTTCTCTTCATCACTTGAGTCTGAATCGAGTCATGTTGCATTTAGTGCCTTCTTTCTAAATCCTGGATTTGAATGATAGGCTTTACTCCTATCTTGAGAGAGAGGACAGTTTGCGCGAATGTGTCCTGCCTTCTTGCATTTGTAGCGTACATCCTTCTTTTCTTTGTCTCTTTCTCCTTAAGACCGACCATATTTTTTATGTTTGAGATACTTACTAAATTGTTTGGTTAGCAGCGCGATTTCTTCATCAGATTCTTCATGGTCTGATTCTGCTTTTGTTTGTCATGAAGTTGATGCTTTTAAGGCTATAGTCTTCTCTTCAGTTTTTGGAATGATCCCAATGTTCTGCCGGTACCACTTTATTTCTGCCATTTCCATCACATACGTTTTCAGTTTTCCTTAAAATGTGTAGTATTCGAATCTTTTTTCTTCGAGTATCTCCCTCATGCAGCAGATTTGATATCACATTCAGGTGTGAGACATCTTATGAGTTTTCCGACCTTTCTATCATCATCTAACCCCTTACCTAAGCTCTCAAGTTCATGCGCAATAATATCAAAGCGAGCTAGCATCTGGTCTACTTTTTCTCCGGGAATCATGCGAAAAACAACAAACTTATAGAAGTATAAAGTAACTCTAGACTTTACCTCAGATGTGGTTCCTTCATGATGTTTTAACATATTGTTCCAGATTTCATGAGCTATTTTGTAGTTGCGCCCACAGCGCATGAGTTCTTCATTATTCAAACCTGCATAAAGTGTTGTCATAGCTTTGGAATTTGCAATGATCTTTAATGATAGTTTAGCTGCTCTGAAGTTATTTTTGGCATTACTAATAGGGATATAAACTTGGTTTATACAAACGTTCTGATATGGCTGAAAATAGGGGTTTAATCAAGACCGTCCAATTTGGGCACGAATCCTGGAGTTCAGGGGTAAAACGGTAATTTTGCCTACAAACGGGTCTGAAGCGGGTACTGGGTCTCCTTCTCACAGACCCAATAACCCGCGAACGGATCCATCTCAACTGGGTGCGGGTTTCAACCCGCAACAAACCCGGTCCAGCAGGATAGAATCAGGGTTTCTGATTAATATCAATCAACGGCCCTGATTCATATCTATCCTTTCACTGGGGATTAGGGATTACATTCCTTATCTATATACGCAGGAATTACATGCCTAATCTGTTCCCTAAGATGCCTATAAATACCCCCCACCCATCTCCATTAAGAGGTAATCAATCTTTCACCAGTTTTTACGCTCTCTCATAGTCTTTCAGATTACTGACTTGAGCGTCGGAGGGTGCGTCGCCAGGAACAACCCCGGTGTCTCGCACTTTTTGCAGGTCTACGGCAGGATCGACGACCAAAGCCCGACGGAACAGGTATACAGGTTTACTATTCAGTTTCCCTAAGAATCCACAAATTCATCTGTTTGCCCCCACACCAAATTTAGCGGCAACAGATTGGCGCCGTCTGTGGGAAACTAACGAATAAGAACCTCTCCTCTTCCCCGAAAATAGGTTTTCTCCAGCCATGCCACCTCGAAAAGTCAGATCAAGGGGGTCCAACCGAGGACCCAACCCTGATCAACAGCAAGAAGTTCCCAACAATCCTGCTCAACAACAAGGGCAGCTTCCCCCTACGGCTGAAGACCGCTCCAACAGAACCTTCCCCCTCCTGATCCAAAGGGTCCTAACCCTCAGAAACAACCCCTTCATCAAGAACAGGTCTCCATCCGCAACGCCTCCACTGACTCTATGGCCTCCCATCACCCCCGAGCCTCTGGTCGCCACAATACAGCCCCTAACCGCCAGAAAGAGGATGATCTCCGCCGCCATCTGGAAGAAAAACGGGCCCGAGAGGGAGCCTCCCGCCAACACTATCCGGGCGAGCGGTCTCCTCGCCACCGGTACCACAGGTCCCCCGTCCGCAGAGGGAGGAAGGAGTCCCCCGATCATTACCAAAGAAGGCACTCTCCCGCAGGTCGGCAATAGCCCAGGAACAATGAAGCACCAATCACCCGTGCCGAGTTCCAGCAGTTCCAAGCGATCGTCCTGCAGGCTCTCAACCTTCGTCAAAATCCTAATGAGCCAAAGGTGCCATCCCCTCCTCCAGTCCGAAGCCCTCACCGACGGTCCCCATCTCCTCGTCCTGCTCCTAGCAACTCCCAGCGTACCCCAAGTCCTCGCCGCTCCCGAAGTTACCATCGCCGCAGCCCTCGCTCTCCCTCATACGAAGACGAGTCTCGTGGCTCGGCAGATTACCATCGGAGAGATGACACCATGAATCGCCGTCTTCATGAAGTAGAAAGACGCCTGGGTCAGATAAACCGAGAAGAAGAGCTCAGGGGGAGGACCCTACGTCCTAGCCGACCCCCTTTCTCCCGAACCATAGTGGACGCACCTGTCCCGTTCGGCTTCAAACCTCCCCAATTTGAGACTTACACTAGGGAAACCGATCCAGTTGATCACATTGAAAGTTTTAAGACCCTGATGCTCCTACATCAAGCTTCCGATGCCCTCCTCTGCAAAACTTTCCCCGCCACTCTCAAAGGACCGGCCCGAGAGTGGTATTCTCGTCTCGCCCCCTCCTCGATATTCTCCTTCGAACAGTTCGAAACCCTCTTCGTCACACATTTCGTAAGAAGCCGAAGGGCCGAGAAGACGAGCATCTCCCTATTGCACCTCCACCAGAAGAAGGGGGAAAAATTGAGAGACTACGTGAAGAGGTTCACGGCCGAGGCCAGATCCATAGCTTCCCTCGACCAGTCGGTCGCTACGGTAGCATTTCAATCCAATGTCCTCAATTCCAACCTCCGCTCCTCCCTCGCCAAGAAACCAGCACATGACTTTTCCGACCTTCTCCTTCGCACTGAAAAGTATATCCGGGCCGAAGAGGCCAAGCAACAACCCAACTGGGAGGGGTCAACCTCCGGGTTTAAGAGGAAGGGGACGGAAGAAGAAGGAGCCAAGAAGCTCCAGAAAGATAATGCCGGCCAGCGCCGACCTCCTCCTAGATTTGAGAAGTTCACTCCCCTCACCACTAACATCTCCGCCATCTTCATGGAAGTTGAAAAAGAAGGGATCCTGCCTCCAGCTCCGAGGATGAATACCCCAGCCAAAAGAAGAGATAAAGAGAAATGGTGCCGCTATCACCGGGACCATGGGCATGACACCAACGACTGCCGTGCGCTGAGAAATGAGATCGAAGCCCTTATCCAGAGGAGGCAGCTGGCAAAATTTGTAAAAAAGGACCGAGCAGAACTTCCACCCCAGCCTCGGGGGGCTAACAAGCATCCGGAACGAGAAGAGACGCCAGACTTTGAGGAAGAGCGAGTCCTCCACCTCATCCATGGGGGTCCAATGGGGGGCTCCTCGAACTCCTCTCGAAAAGCATTTATCAGGAAAGTCAACTCAGTCCGAACCACCCCTCCTCCTAAAGGCCTCGGAGTGCCCGTCACCTTCTCTGATGAAGATCTCGAGGGTGTCCGCACCCCTCATTGTGACGCACTAGTCATCAGTCTCCACATGGCCAATTTCAAAGTGGAGAGGATCTTAGTAGAAAACGGCAGCTCCGTCAACATCCTCTTCCTCGACGCTTTTAAGGGCCTGAAGCTCTCCCGAGACAGACTCAAGCCTGCCGGCTACACACTCCATGGGTTCACAGGAGTGCTGGTGACTATTGAAGGGGTGATTACCCTCGATGTCACAGCTGGCAAAACTCCTACTACCCGCACGGAGTCGATGGATTTCATGGTCGTAGATGTCCCAGTAGCCTACAATGTCATTTTGGGTCGGCCCAGTCTAGCCGCCCTTGAAGCCGTCCCTTCTGCCTATCATCTCAAAATGAAATTCCCCACAAGGGCCGGAGTAGGAGAAGTAAGGGGCAATCAGGAGCAGGCCCGCAAGTGTTATATGACCTCTACCCTCGGACCCGTCCTCTCTTTAGTAACATTGGAAATTCCCCAAGATGCCGCTCGGCTGACTTCCGAGCCGGCGGACGAGTTGGAGGAGGTGCTCTTCTCGGAGCAAGAGCCGACCCACAAGTTCTTCGTCAGCAAGACCCTGCCGTCCGCCCTATACTCAGATATCGTAAAATGCATCCGGAGCAATCAAGACCTCTTCGCATGGTCAGCTGCAGACATGCCCGGTATCTCCGAAGAACTCTTGGTCCACTGCCTGAGTGTTGATCCGAGGTCTAAACCGGTTCAGCAGAAGAGGCGCAAGTTCGCCCCCGAGCGTCAGCTCGCTATAAAAGAGGAGGTGGACAAGCTGCTGAAGGCCCGATTCATACAGGAGGTAAATTACCCTGAATGGTTGTCAAACGTAGTAATGGTGAAGAAGTCCAACGGGACGTGGAGAATTTGTATTGATTTCACCGACCTCAACAAGGCCTGGCCCAAAGATCCCTTCCCTCTGCCGAGCATCGACACTCTGATTGACGCAACCTCGGGACATGAGCTCCTCAGCTTCATGGATGCTTTCTCGGGTTACAATCAGATAAGAATGTTCCCCCCGGATATCCCAAAGACATCTTTTGTAACCGACCAAGGCCTTTATTGCTACAGAGTCATGCCATTCGGCCTAAAAAATGCAGGGGCGACATACCAACGCCTCGTCAACAAGGTTTTCCAGGCCCAGATCGGCCGGAACATGGAAGTGTACGTCGATGACATGCTTGTGAAAAGAATTCGAGGCGTTGATCATGTGGCTGACCTCCAAGAAGCATTTGATGTTTTAAGAAAGCACAATATGAGGCTCAACCCGAACAAGTGTGCGTTCGGCGTCTCATCAGGGAAATTCCTCGGCTTTATGGTTAGCCAACGAGGAATAGAAGCAAATCCGGAAAAGATCAAGGCCATATTGGACATGGCCCCTCCTAGAAATGTCAAGGAAGTTCAAAGGTTGACTGGTCGCCTAGCTGCCATAGGGCACTTTCTGTCGAAGTCCGGGGTGAAGTGCCTCCCGTTCTTCAAAGCCCTCAGGGGGGCTAAAGGATTTGAGTGGGGGCAGCAGCAACAAAGCTCATTCGACCAGCTTAAAGCATACCTCGTCAATCCACCTCTTCTCAGCAAACCTATACCTGGCGAACCGCTCTACCTCTACCTAGCAGCTTCCGAACAGACGCTTAGTGCGGTCTTAGTCAGAGAAGAAGAAAGGGCTCAGAAGCCCATTTACTATGTCAGCAAAGTGCTTCGGGATGCCGAGCTCCGGTACCCGAAGATTGAGAAAATAGCCTATGCCTTGGTAATGGCCGCGAGAAAGCTTTGACCCTACTTTCAGTCCCATTCGGTGGTCGTCCTTACCGACCAGCCACTGAAACAGGTCCTTCACAAGCCCGAGACGTCCGGTCGCCTTATGAAGTGGTCAATCGAGCTGAGCCAACATGATATAACATATCAGCCTCGGACCGCGATCAAGGCACAGGCACTGGCCGAATTCATAGTCGAAACCACCATCCCCGACTCCAGCCAAACAATGAAGGGACCACCCGTCTGGTCGGTCTATGTCGACGGGTCTTCTTGTAACGAAGGAAGTGGGGCAGGGGTCATTCTGGCAGGCCCAGATGACTTCATCCTCCAATACTCCCTCCATATAAACTTCAAAGCCTCGAACAATGAAGCCGAATACGAGGCGCTCATAGCCGGCCTCGGAATGGCCCGAAATGCAGGGGCACAACGCCTGCGGATCTTCAGCGACTCTCAGTTGGTCGTCAATCAGGTCCTCGGCGAATATGAAGCCCGTGATGACAGGATGGTTAAGTACTTGGCTAAAGTGAAAAGCCTCATGGCGCTGTTCGAGGAGGCCCTCATCCTTAGAATCCCCAGAGAAGAGAATGCTCAGGCCGACGCCCTATCCAAATTAGCCTCCTCTTCCCTTCAAGGCCTCGAACAAACTGTTCTAATAGAAGTCCTCCTGAAGCCGAGCATAGAGGATGATGCGCTCGACTCCGTTGAAACACTGCCAATCCTCCTCGAAGACAATTGGATGAAGCCCCTCGTCGAGTTTCTAAGAGACGGACTCCTCCCCCAGGATCCGAAGGAGGCACGAAGGATAAGAACCCGAGCTAAGCGTTATGTATTAATCGAAGGCATTCTGTATAAACGCTCCTTCACCCAGGTGGACGGTCGGCCCTACCTAAGGTGCCTCTCCCCCCGGCAAGCTGACTACGCCCTGCAAGAACTCCATGAGGGCATTGGCGGGGCTCATTCAGGCTCCAGAGCCCTAGCGCGCAAAGTGTTGAACTATGGGTATTATTGGCCCACTCTCCTACGGGACGCCGAACAACACGTTCGGCAATGCAGCTCCTGCCAGAAATACTCCGACATCCGATGCCTCCCACAAGCACCACTCACTTCCCTATCAAGTCTGATCCCCTTCGCAATGTGGGGGATGGATTTACTAGGACCGTTTCCGCTAGCTCCCGGACAGCTAAAGTTTCTAGTTGTGGCAGTCGACTATTTCTCGAAATGGATAGAGGCCGAGCCCTTGGCAACCATCACCGAGCATAGGGTCGTCCAATTCTTCTGGAAAAATGTAATCTGCCGATTCGGCATTCCTCGGGTCATAGTTACAGATAACGGAACGCAGTTCGCTGGGGCTGCCTTCCGAGCCTTATGTGAGGACCTCGCCATACAACACCGCTTCTCCTCCGTCTCTCATCCCCAGTCAAATGGCCAGGCCGAGAATGCCAACCGACAGATCCTCTCTGGCATCAAGAAGAGACTAGACAAGTGCTCCAAGGGCTTGTGGGTCGATCAGCTGTCCAATGTGTTATGGAATTACCGCACCATGAAGCGGACCCCAACAGGCGAGAGTCCGTTTAATCTCACCTACGGGTCCGAGGCCCTCATTCCCCTAGAAGTTGGGATACCCTCTCCTCGTTTGATAGCCTTTGAAGAAGAGCAGAATGCCAGAGAGCTCAGAGCAAGCCTAGACTTGATAGACGAAATCCGAGAAAGAGCCGCTATACTGCAACAAAGTTACCGAAGAAGAATTGAGCTCGCCTACAACAAAAGGGTCCGCCCAACGGACCTCAAAGAAGGGGATCTGGTCCTCCGAAAATTGGCCATCTCGTTCCCCGGACAGAAAAGCAAACTGGCCCCGAATTGGAAGGGACCATACAAAATCTCAAAAGTAATCCGCCCCGGTGCGTACAAGCTAGAAGATCTTGAAGGCAGAGAAATTCCCAGGACTTGGAATGCCGACCATCTTTTGAAATACCAAGAGAAGGCAACTACGCCTCTCTAAGTAACTCGAGATGTCGATCCATTCCCTTCCTGTTACTAGTAGTAATTTTTCCTTTATTTTTCATTGTAATAACGGCTAGCAACTTTAGAAGCAGCCGATCATTGGATATTAATAAATAAAGTTTTTCATATTTTTTATACTGTCGCACCTTTCTGCCTTTAAATCTTTAATCTCACAATGGTTCGGAGTCCAGCACTCGGCTCGACTCTTCTTCCTCGGCTCGCCCATAGACGAGCCAGGAGCAGATCGCCGTTCGAAATTGCTCCTGCAGCCGTTGAATGGATCGGAGTCCAACACTTGGCTCGATTCTACTTCGCAAGTTCGCTCCTAAGCAGACTAGAAGTAGCTCGCCATTCGGAACTGCTCCTGCATCCCTTAAACTAACCTCACGATGGTTCGGAGTCCAGCACTCGGCTCGACTCTTCTTCCTCGGTTCGCCCATAGGCGAGCCAGGAGCAGATCGCCGTTCGAAATTGCTCCCGCACCCGTTGAATGGTTCGGAGTCCAACACTTGGCTCGATTCTACTTCGCAAGTTCGCTCCTAAGCGGACTAGAAGTAGCTCGTCATTCGGAACTGCTCCTGCATCCCTTAAACTAACCTCACGATGGTTCGGAGTCCAGCACTCGGCTCGACTCTTCTTCCTCGGCTCGTCCATAGACGAGCCGGAAGTAGATCGCCGTTCGAAATTGCTCCTGCAGCCGTTGAATGGATTGGAGTCCAACACTTGGCTCGATTCTACTTCGCAAGTTCGCTCCTAAGCGGACTAGAAGTAGCTCGCCATTCGAAACTGCTCCCACATCCCTTAGACTGATCTAACGATCGGATCTCTTTCATGGCTCAACCCTATCTCCACCGGCTCGTCCTCAAAACAGACCGGAGTTAGATGGCCATCCCAAACTGCCCCGCGACTGTCGAGCCGAGCGGACGAGGTACCGACCCTCGTATATGGCAAAAAAACCTCCCGAGACGAAACCACCGTCAGATTATCTCAGAAAGTGTGCTAGGGCGTGATAAGCGGATCTTATTCAGCCACGTGTCCACAAAACGACAAGATAGTATTTTCTTGGAAACTGGACCCGTCTCAAGATTCGTGCAAACATCAGACGACCCTGATCGCTTCACTTCGCTCGGCAGAAGTCACCACAGACTTCAAGCTACGATCAGGCCACGTGGGCACAGTTGAGAAACAACCGCGCCTTAGCAGCCGAACCGAGCCGCACCTGAAGGGACCGGGCAAGGTTCAGAAGCGCAGCAAACGAGAAAGTCCCGAGGCCAAGGTGTTCGGCGATGCGAACACCTGCCTCACGGTTCATTTCGAGCCTACCCTAGTTAGCGCGACTAAAGCACAGATAAGAAGACAACAGAGAACAGTTCGGATAAAACAACTCCAATTCTATTAATAACTTGGACAAAGTTACAAAATGGACAACAACAAAAGCTCGCAAATGGGTTACAACGACAAGACACGACCCGTCTACTACCGCCGAGGAAGAGGTATGCTCCGGTTCAGTGACACTTTAGGTCGGCGCTTCTTGACCTCCGAACTCGAATCCAGTCCAACGAACCGAGACGCCTCCTCGCCGCTGACCCTGACAGTTGCTCCCACCGAAGCACCGCTTGAAGACACCGCCACACCGCTTTGGGCGTCGGCGGCTGAGCTGCCTACGATAGGAGTCCGGCTCGCCGCTTGATAGAACGTGATCCCTCGCTCGATCTCTTCGCGAGTGCACGAGGTGCTCCGGACGTTAGCCCTCACCGGCTGAGGCTTGAGCCGAGCAACTTCTTCCTCCAGTTCGACGATCCGATCCTTCAATGTGTCATCCTTTACTAACACCTTAAACCGAGGAAGTTTTGCCGAACCGGGGTACTCGGCGCTGTCGGATATAACGCGGCGCAAGTGGGTCACTTCGATACTCTTGTCGATCGTCACCCTCTGCAGCTCTTCCACTTTCTTCGCTAAGCCATCTCGTTCGGCCGAAACTCGCGCCAGTTCCTCTTCCTTAGCAGATAGCTCGACCTCGACTATCCGTAGGTGGTGCAGCTCGACCAAAGCCTCGCTATGCCTAATCTCTAAGTTGTGAAGTATCCTCCTCGTCAAGTGAACCTCACCCTCGAGACGGTCCTCCCGAGATCGCTTGAACAACTCGGCTCGACGCTGTTCAGCCGAGGTGTTATGAATCTGCTCAGCAATCTGAAATAAGAAAGAGATAGCATTGAAATACCACACTACCGAGCCCAACACTTAGACAAATTTCGGAGTCAAAATACTACACTACCGAGCCAAACACTTTGACAAATTTCAGGATCAAAATACTTTTCATTCATTAAAAAGCGGTGGCCAGTCCGCAAAAGGCGTTACAATGCTCGAAAAAAAAAAAAAAAAAAAACAACAACAAAAACTACAAAAAGCTTAACGTGGGGATCATGGGTCCACCTATAAAGATGACATTCATGCAAAATAAAACAAGTTTCTAATAAGCGACAAACTAAGTTACATGAGTAAATCAAACTTATTCAATGACAAAGAAGCATACGACATTATCACTTCCTCTCTATCTTCCAATCCTTTGGAAGCTCTTGAAGGACAGCTTGACACGTGCAAGGAAAATTAGGTTGATTAAGAAGCAAAAGAAATTAACACAACTACCGCAACATTATGTTATCACATGTTTCGAGCAGTTGATACCAAGTTTTTGCAACTTGGGATTGGGACAGGGGCAGAATCGAATTTTTCAAGATATTTGAATCGGGATCGGGATCGAGATGGGGATCGATATCGGTATCGGCCGGATCGGTGCATTGGAATTTGGATCGAACATTTTTTTAACATAAAAACAAATCTATCTAAATATATTTGGATTTGACATTTTGTTAACATTAAAACAAATCTATCTTATACATTGCTATAATTAAATTATGTTTTAAGATAATTATTTTAAAAAATAAATTGATTAATTTATATTAAAAAATTGACAAATTTAATTATCACATATTTTAATTATAGACTCAAAACTTTTTAATTAATTTCAGAAAGTTATGAATGCAGAATAAAATTAGAACAATAGGAATAGATACATCAAAAATACAAATTTTATTTGCACACAAAGAAAAAAAACTAAATATAAGTTAGCAGTGAAATGATTTTCATACTTACATCTTGTTTGCTTGGATGAAGAGGATCCATATAAATAGAGAATTCAAATATTAACATTTTTTAAAATAATTGCACAAATTTTACTCTGCAATATAATACGTCACAACCACCATCCCGATCACTATTGTATTCTATGGATTTTCATAAATAGAGAGGTTGGTAGAGATGGTACCACATATCATGTTGGCAAGTAATATTTCGGCATAAAGATTGTGCAAAAATGAACTGAAATAGGAAAATACACCATAGGAAAATGCAAAAGTTAGATAAGATCGATGTTTAATTCCGACACAGCCTGAATCCTATGATTTTCCATAAAATGGGCGAAGAAGATCCAGTACTTCATTCAAAAGTTCATACGGAGACAAATTAATTAAGATGCACTAGTTGATACTCATGCCACCAAGATCTGTCACATTTATCCGATACCCGGACCCGACTCGAATCCGACATTGGACCGAAACCGATCCAATCTATATGGGTCCGGGTCCTAAATTAAAGACCCAATGCACTTCGGATCCAGGACCAGGTCCGGTCAAAATAGAACCGACCCGGATCTGAACCCGGACCCATTAAAAAATACCCAAAAAATATGGAATTTGAATAATAGGGTTATAGGGATATACATTTAAATAGTAATTGTTGAAGGTAGATCTGTATAAATAATATTTATTCATGTACTTAAGTGCAAAAATTGTTGGAAACGAAGGATATCGGGTGCAAAAATACTTAAGTGCAAATATTTATTTCCTGCTACCAAATCCGATGGGTAAATTTTTTTAACTAGGACCTAGACCCGGACCTCGGACTCGGACCCGGACCCGGACCCAATTTTCGAAAGTCCTGGTCCGGGTAGAATTTTTGGACCCATAAAGTATTGCGTCTGGATCCAAGTCCGTAGAATAAAGGACCCGATCTGATAGAACCCGATACCAGCTCTAATGCCACCCACCTCCCATACGAGGGAGGGATATAAGGGGTGATGATGTTTTCTACATAGTTCCTTGGAATGAAGCATCTAAAATGACCAATAAAAGATCAACATCACAGTTAAATTTTTCTATTAAAAAAAATCACTATTAAATATAAATTCAATATATCCCAAAAAAATACAAGATGTTGTAAATCCGGGGGAGGAGGGGGGGGGGGATTTTTCAAGCAAAAATAAAAAACTTGAAATTAATAAATGCATTAAGATTTTTTGAAATTAATAAATGCGTCAAGAAAAAGATAGTTTGAGAAAGCAAACAGAGCAAGCACGCAAAACACAGCAATATAATGTGGTTCGACCCCCAGGTCTACGTTCACACCACCTACTCGTAGCAATTCTCTATCACAAACGTTCCACTATACTTAAAAGCATGTCCAGTGATTCTCGGAATTCAGGTTGTGAGTCCTATTACACCTACAGGACTTCTATAAATAAGCCTCGTACACTCACCGAAGGAAAAAAAAAATAAAAATATGCCAATTTTTGAAAATATTTGCAAAAAAGGGGACAGTCCCCAAACTATTTGCGCTCGTGGACACAACAACTAAACTCGCTGTTCCCAACGGCGATTTTAGTTTTTTCATGCTCGCCATTGGGACACGGTGAGTTTAATGCTAATTTTTTGATAAGCTCGTTGTTCCCAACAGTGAGTGTAGTTAAAATTTTTTAAAAATAACTCGTTGTTCCCAAAAGCGAGGATCATTGTACTAAACTCGCTATTCAGAACAGCGAGGATAGAGAAAATTTCGCATAGGAGAGTCAACACTTGGTTGTAATCTTATTAGATATTCGTTGTTCCCGACAGCGAGGTGAAATATACCAAACTCGCTGTTGGGAATAGCGAGTATACTGGGTCCCCACTTGACTTACCCGACTTAATTCAACTCTTCTCTCATTTCTCTCTCTCTCTCTCTCAAACTCTCTACCATTTCTCCACATAAACCCAAAACCCTAGCTTCCTTCTTCTTGGCATTCATAGAAGCGTGGTGAATGTTTTCATTGATTCCGAAGAGCATTCATTCTTCACTCCTTCTCAGAATCAAGATTATCATCTCCATAAAGGTATTGTTTCTATTGTTGAACACTAGTTTATATTCTTTAAATTCGAAAAAATTTGAAACATAATTTATGTTTCTATTGCTTCAAATTGAACGGTTAGGTTTGAGATTTATCAAATTAGTTACTTATAGTTAAAATAATGTGTAAAATAGGTTGGTTGTGGTGACATTTTGGATGCCCACTTAGTGTTTGACGAAATGTCCAATCAAGTGTGGATTGTGGATTGATGATGGTCAAAAAAATTTATTTATTTATTTACGTGTAGGTATGGAATACTAAATACTTATTTGGTGTTATTACGGGGGAGAAAATTATCGTGACCCGAAAGTAGGATACAGTTATAGAGGTGCTGAACCACAAGTCATTTGGGTTGATCGTAACATTAGAAAACATGAACTAGTGAATAAGTTATATGAAATTACTAGCCGGGATCGAGTTGAATGGATGATTAAAATCCAATGTCGGTACTCTGCGTCAAAAGGTGAAGGACAATATTTCATGGCCGTTCCCATAACCGATGATGATGCTCTTGCTGAAGTAATTGGACGGTCACTAGATCAATACTCTAATTGGACAGTTGTTGAGATGTACCTTGAGAAAATTCTGATGCCAATTCGTTAGTGTAATGCTCTTCGTACTCCAAACACATCAGGTGAAGTCCCAACTCAAGAATCAAGGAACATCGTCGTTGGGTTGACGAACACTCATGAAGATTTGAGAAACTTCGAAGATACATTCTCAATCCCAACCGAACCAAATAACATTGAAGATGAGTTGTCTGGTCCTTCTCAATTCATATGTGATTCGGTAAACAATGAAAATATGGGGGATTAATTCAATCGTGCATGTATGAACAACGATTTATTAGATGTCGATGAGGAAGAAGAATGTGATGAAGATGAGACGGGTGAAGAACATGAAGAAGATGAAGAAACTAATGTAGCTAATGTTTGTGGTGAGACACAAAGTAATTGTGAAGACAACGTCCAATCCAATGAAGGTCGTAGACATCTTCTCAACAAGGGTTTATTGCACATTCAGTTGAATCTGAATCGGTTGACTGGGTTAATAATGTGGTTGTTCATCAACATGAGGGCCCTTCAATTCCTAATGCTGGCGAAGATGCTTTATACATTGGGCAAATGTTTGAAACAAAAAAAGATGTCCAATATGTGGTCAAAACATTTTCAAATCAACACCGCAAATTCGTAATAGTGAAATTATCGACCACCGTGTACAACGTCAAATGTAAAATGACACCAAAACTGTATACAAAAGAGGATAGGGCAGTAAATCCATCACTTGGGAGATTCAGTAGTCCCGGTTGTGCTTGGAGATTTCGTGTAGTTGTTCCAAAAGGGTAAACATACTTTATTGTGAAGATGATAGACTGGCCACATACATGTGTTGATCCATCAATTAATCAAGACCACTAAAAAATGGACTCAAAGCTAGTTTCGGGTTTGATATTGCAAGTTGTGAAGGCACAAACTGGAATAACCCCGAAGGCAATATGTGAGATTGTGAAACTTCAATTAAATTATCAAATATCATATAGCAAGGCATGGTGTGCAAAGCATAAAACTATTGAACGGCTATACGGAGGGTTTGTAGAAGCATATGAGAAGTTTCCTGCTCTTTTATCAGCATTACAGGTTTGAAATCCGGGCATTGTTGTCCATTGGGATAAAGTCAGCAGTGGGGTTAGTGAAGAAACATTCAAGTCGGTGTTTTAGGCATTTGGGCCGTCGATCGAAGGGTTTAAATCATGCAGGCCAATTATAAGCGTTGATGGCACATTTTTGTATGGAAAGTATAAAGGATGTCTATTAATAGCCGTTGCTCCTGATGCAAACAACAAGTTATTTCCTTTGGCTTTTGCATTAATCGATGGTGAAAGTATAGCTACATGGCCATGGTTTATGTCTTGTATTCGAGAACATGTAACGGATCGGCAATTATTGTGTGTCATCTCTGATCGTCATCCGGGTGATGGAGACACAAAACGGTGCATGGAATGAGCCTCATGCATATCATAGGTTTTGTATGCGACACTTTGCTGTAAATTGTTTTTACCAAATTTCATGATAAAGCTTTGAGAAAATACCTGAAGGTGGTTGCATGTCAAAATCAACCAAAGAAGTTTCAGAAGAAATTGACGGAAATAGAGAAAGTCAAATCCGTGGTTGTCATGTGGCTGAAGGAGAAACCATTTGAACGATGGTCAATATTCGCAGATGGAGGACGTCGTTATGGAATGATGACTACAATATATCTGAAGTATTCAATTCGGTTTTGAAAGGTGTTCGTAGTTAGCCGGTGACTGCAATTGTTGAGATGATATTCTATCGCCTCAATCTATACTTCACCCAACGTCGTCAATTGGCTTCGAACCTTCTAAGTGAGGGCAAAGAATTCACTTCCACGGTACAAGAGATTCTTGATGTGCGGCATGGGAGGGCGAATATGCATGAGGTTATAATGTTCAATCATACAAAGGCAAGTTTCGTATGTTCACTCTCGTTGTTGGGAAGAGCGAGCTTACTGATTGTAAATTATTGGATGCTTTTGATCAGTAAACTCGCCATTCTCAAAAGCGAGTTTAGTATCTTCACTCTCGCTGTTGGGAAGAGCGAGTTATTCGTATGGATCCAATAGAGGCTTTTCGTCTCTCTGTGAAATGAGAAAAACCACCACAGTCATTGTTCCCAATAGCGTGCTTAGTACATACGTCCTCACTATTGGGAACAACGTGCTTGTCAAAAACAAACTACTATAAACTCGCCGTTCCCAACAGCGATGACGTATGTACCAGGCGCGCTATTGGGAACAACGACTATGGTGGTTTTAGTGATTTCACAGAGAGACGAAAAGCCTCTGTTGAATCCATACGAATAACTCGCTCTTCCCAACAGTAAGAGTGAACATACTAAACTCGTCGTTGGGAAGAGCAAGTTTACTTATTGAATCAAAGAAACTACCCATCATTTACCAACCAAATCATTTTCTACATACAACAACACAGTTCCTTTGTCGAGTTCTCTAAGCAATTTGATCAACATACGCATAAATTAATGGGTAATACGAAAACATAATGAGAACTCATACATTTTCAATAGTCACGACAACTGCCAAAAACATAATCAGAACAAGCACAAATTGGATCAAAATATTAATACAAGTCGGAACATGGTAAAGGATCACAACTTAGTTAACATAAAGAAACAACACAATTTCATACAATATAAAAACATGACAACTTCATACTAATTTTACATCTTTCATACTAAACGAGACCATAAAATGCAAAACTTCATAAGATTTGATCAAAGTTCACAACCACATCTTTAGAACCCAAATTTAGAAATTTCCTAACTCAGCGTAAACCTAGTTGGCTGCATACGGTGTCGGTGCGCCACAACTTTGCGCTTCTTTGGAGTTGGTGTCTTTTGTGTTATTTGAGATACGAGAAGCGCATCGTCTTGAGGTACTCTATGGAGTTCGGAAACTTGGCCCTCATCTTCGGGTTGAATCTTTTATTCGGGTTGTGTTGGCCCAGTGGGAAGCGGTGCACGCCCACGTTGACTTGATAAATGGTGTGCTTCCATAAATGCATCGAATGTAGAGCCCTCACCAACAACATCAAGAAATCGTGTACACGGTGCTAGAATCTCGTGTGCGAACTCTTTCATACCATCAGTCAGATCGGATGTGCTACTTGACAAACGTCGAACCACCATTCTAGCAACCTCCCATGTGTTCACCGCCTACAATTATTGATATTGTAAAATTTTAACAAAGTAACAAAATTGTAGTTAGAAGATGTGTTCCAAATTTAAAAATCAAATGTACAAACGAACATATTAAACTTTCTTACCATGGTTGCCAAAGTCTTCGCCTTCGGTTGGAACATCGGTTGTTGAGATGAGTGGCCGGGGGATGGTTCCCTTATCTCGCGTTGGTATCGGAAGTATCACTCGAGTAGGTGTATTGATAGGAGGTGCAATTACTAACTGCGTGATCCTAGTATACCACGCCATGTACGGGTCATGCATTCGTCCATCGTAAGGAGGGATTTCACCAATGACCATTTTCCTATGGCACTCATTCCAAAAGTGGACATAACTATGGTGATAACCGGCCCAGTCGATATCGGGCAAATGACCCATCCCTGTGACACCATGCAAGGTAGTATCATACGTTCGTGCGGCTGGTATCTCTTGTTACCAAATTGTCTAAGTACTCGATCGACATGAACAATGGAGAAGTGGATAAGAGGTGCAGTTGTCAACCAAAGTTCACTATGTTCTGTGCAACATAGCAGCAACATCTCCAATCTCCCGTTGGTGTATGGTTCCCACACTACGCATTCTGCATGCAGCTTGACGAGCTCATCTCGATAATATGTGAGGAGTCCGCGGGGGTTATCACGATGTCTGTGTCGCCAGCCCAATAAACACCAATCGGAGCAAACCTATTGGCTCCAAACACCTCCAAACTCCACACCGGATGTTGGACTCTAATGCGCGGCCGACCAATGTGGAATCGCTCCCAGCTCCACATTTGTAGTATCAACATCGGTCCTGCTGCCTGAACATTTTTTAACGAAGCATGACACAAATTTCTATAAAGGACGGCCAATGCAGCACTACTCCAACTAAAATAGCCAGCTAGTGTAATATCCACGTTCAATTGCAAATACATCAACGAAACTTGGTTGCCCGTTGAGTTAGGAAATATCACACCACCAAAGAGCATCATAAGACGACTCTGGATTCAAGTAGTTATCGAACGACTTCATTAGCCATGAAAGCTTAAGAGACGTACCAATAAAATCCTGTTCAGTCGGATCCATACCGAGGTATTGTTTTACAAGATGAAACTTATCGGTGCCCCAACTTCCAGTCATAGCTATACCATCTATCGAACGTCCAGTAATTAAGGTAACATCATGTAAAGTCACCGTCATCTCACCATGTGATAGGTGAAATGAATGAGTCTCCGGTCACCATCTCTCGACTAGAGTAGTTAGGAGACCCCTATCAAACTTCATTGCCCCCATTAGGGCAACTCCATAGAATCCCGCCTCCACCAAGTATGGAATGATGCGATCGTGTAGAGGCAACATTTTGTGCTTTCGGAAAGTCAAGTCCTTCGACTCACCTTGACATAAAAAATTCGATCTGTGAGAGGCTTGCATTCTAAGTAATGACGGGTTTATTGGATCGGGACCCCCAGGAGCATCTTCATGTGTATGTGGTGTTCGAGGGACATTGGTAGGGGTGTCAGAATCATCCTACAACAAAATTATAGTTGTTGTTAACTAATACTGGTTAGATGAAATAGATATATACCATGGAGTTCAGAACTATAAATAACAACTCTTACCACTACAAGAGCTTTCCCCCACTCAGATGCACTAGGAGGATGGCGTCTAGAACCACTAGGTCGTGTCATTTTGAGCCTGGAAAAATTGTAATGTATATAATTAACTGCATTGCATTTCTCTATTATATGCCTACAAACAATTCTTAGGTACAACTACTACATACAAATGCAATTGATGACAAATAAGTCACCACTAACAAGGGTGGGGTCACCACTTGTGCATTACATCGAACACCGAATGTGCATAACAAAGAATTCGATCACTTACACAATTCATCAAACACTTTATGTGCATTACATAAACCTAACCTTAAATTCAAACCAAACACAACCCATCTTCAATTCCTAACCTAAACCCTTACCCTACATTTCATTTAAAGTTAAAACATAATCCTAATCATAACCTTAACCCTATCCATATAGATTGTTGTCAACAAACGAACTAAGTGGATAGAGATTTGTTGGGGAATGTTATATATTCCACCAATTGAACTTGCCAACCAACGATTGAGGTAGTAGATGAAGATTAGAGCTAGGGTTTTGGTTGGAATCGGGAAAGAGATGAGAAAGGGTTACAAAGAAACTTGGTGAATTGATTCTCTTATGTTTTCGGGGTAATAAAGTGGTGGCCCAGTAAACTCGTCGTTCCCAACAGTGCGTGTAGTTATAAGATCATCGCTATTGGGAACGGCAAGTTAATTTGAATTTTTTTTACTAAACTCGCTGTTGGGAACAGCGAGTATCTAATAGGATTACAACTACTTCGTTTTTTCCCAAGTGTTGGCTCTCCTATGCAAAAAATTTTACATCCTCGTTGTTCCGAATAGCAAGTTTAGTACAATGATCCTCGCTTCTGGGAACAGCGAGTTATTTTCAAAAAATTTTAACTACACTTGTTGTTGGGAACAGTGAGCTTATAAAAAAATTAGCATTAAACTTACCGTATCCCAATAGCGAGCATGAAACAACTAAACTCGCCGTTGGGAACGGCGAGCGCATTTGTTGTGTCCACGAGTGCAAATAGTTTGGGGACTGTCCTCTTTTTGCAAATATTCTCACAAAATGGCATAAAAAAAATTCCTCACCGAAGTGGAAGAAATAAAAAACATGCAAGATCTATGTCGATCTTGACTAAGAAAACAATAAAAGCTCCACACTCAGATCATTGATTGAATAGTAAGTTTGGAAGAATAATAGCTGAAAGGGATGAAGAATACACAGTGAATTCACCTTTATTTATAGAGCGAATAATTACATTTTTCCAAAAATGAAAAGATATTAAAAAATAATCAATTCGGCATAAGTGCGGTCGACTGCTTTGTTGAGCAGTCGACCATCCACCTTTAACCCAAAGGTCGAGAGGTGGTCGGTCGACTGACTTAGGTGCGGCCGACTGTGTGACAGTCGACCGACAGATGTGCGGTCGACCGTTATTATGCAGATCTGATATTTATTTTGTGAATTCACTTTGTTCTCTTTCCATAACTAATTATTCGAACAATAATTCTTTACATGGTATTTTCTCACATAAACAGAAATAAATATACAATATTTGCTGGCATTCTTGACGATTTAAAGCACATATTTCTTGAGTTGAATTCTCCTTGATTTTTATAATCTTCTTTGATACTTTCCTCTTTTGCTTGATTTCAAATCTTTTTGGACTTTTATTTAAATTTAGATTTCATGTAAAACTTGTATTTCTCAATTGAAGAATACTAGTCTGAATAGTACGTTTTGTGCATATCAAACTTAGGGTCAACAATCTCCCCCTTTTGGTATGAACAAAACATACTTTAGAATTTAAAATCAAATACTCCCCCTCAATTTAATACTCCCCATTAATTCATGCTCATAAGATTTAATTAAATGTGTGCTCATGATGCATCCTCTATTCATAAAAATAAAACATAAACGAAAACATGCACGCGATATTAGTCACAAATTTATTTGCAAAATAGAGAATATATATATATATATATATATATATATATATATATATATATAAGAAACAGACTTACAAGAGGCATTTCATTTCAAGGAATAGAGAAGTCATAATATTACAAGGTTGGTTCATACTAGAGAAATCTACTTACATGATACCGTTCATCCCGAAATACTTTGATTTATAGAGATATTTGTACATGGTATCATAGATTGAGATTCCTAATTACAAAATACTTTGATCAACTAAATTCATTTCAAAATATATCAAGCAACTAAATTCTAGGTTCTCCTCCCCCTTTTTGTACACATAAAAAGGAGGCTACTCTTCGTCGTCGTTATCATCATTTCCTCCTTCGCGGGAGTGTGAGACAGGAGGGGGAACGGGCTCCCAATCATCCGAATTTCGAATGAGCTCTACGAGGCTTAGATAGTACCCATAAACATTTGTTTGGTGCATCTCGAATTGGGCACTAGCCGGACGGATCTTCATGGCGACGAGAAGAGGAGGAAATAGCGGCTTGTTTAGCTTGGCAGTCTTGTTGAGCATGACGACGAGTTTGTCTAGTAATGAGTTTAGAGCTTGAGGTAACGATTTTCTTACCCTTTGATCGGTGAGAGGAAAAAGGATCATGAGAAGCCATTGGAAAACAAAAGAGAGAATGAAATTGCAGATTTTTTGGAGTGAAATCCACGAAAATATGAGAGAAATTTGATGGGTTTCAAGAGGGGGGCTGTGGTTTTCGTGGAGACGAAAAGGAGAAGAAGGGAGGGGTATAAGTACTAAGTGAATGGACCCCATATGTCATAGAGAGAAAGAAAGAGGCGAGGTTCAGATCTGTCGTGAGTGCGGTCGACCGGTTTATAGTACGGTCAAATGCAACTTAAATGAGACAGGGAAACACTGTAAGTTATAGTGACAGTGTGAGGGATGGTCGACTGTGCGGTCGACCGGTCCAGCTATTGGCAAAGAAGAACATGTAAGATGAGAATACAGTATTGAGGATGGTCAACTGTGCAGTCGACCGGTCTAAGTACTGTAAAAGAGGCAAATTTAATATCAAACATAATGTGAGGGATGGTCGACTATGCGGTCGACCGTACTTTTCTTGAGGCAATGAGTACAGGTTTGCGGTCAACTGTGCAGTCAACCGAAAGTGGTTCTAGAACAATTCTGAATTTTTTTTAAAAAAATGTTAGCAATCTTATAAAGAATCAGGCAGAAATATCAATGACATTTAATTCCCCTTTTAAAAAATGAAAATGCATTCCGTCGATTGGTTTTGTGAAAATATCATCCAATTGTAAATCTATTGAAACTTAATCAATAACAATATCTCCTTTCTGAAAATGATCTTTGATGAAATTATAGCAAATTTCTATATGCTTTTTGCGCATGTGTTGATCAGAATTTTTAGTCATATGAACAGTACTAGTATTATCGTAATAAATGAGGATATGATCAAGAAATACCTTATAGTCTTCTAGTGTATGTTTCATCCATAATATATGTGCACAACAAGACCCTGCGGCTATACATTCGGCTTCAGCGGTCGGACAAAGTTACAAAATTTTGTTTCTTATCTGCCCATGAAACGAGACAATTTCCCAAGAAGTAACAAGTGTCACTTTTGCCTTTTATATCAGTTAAACATCCTGCATAGTCAGCATCTGAATTACCTACAAGATCTTTTTTTCGGGTACCAAAGACCCACATTTGGAGTACCTTTAAAATATTGAATGATGCGCTTAACTGCTACCAAATGTTATTATTTTGGACATGATCGAAAACGAGCACATAAACAAATTCTGAACATTATATCAGGATGAGAAGCAGTAATATAGAGTAAGCTACCAATCATGCCACGATAGAAATATCAACATTGTTACCAGATTCATCTTTGGAGAGTTTAGGAGTAGTGACCACGATAGAAATATCAATCATACCACGATAGAAATAAAACCATTTAAAAAAGCACTTTTAACATCCTTTTGAAAAACAGTCAAATCCATGTATGATGCAAAAGTTAATAAAATATGAATGGCTTCAAGCCATGCAACAGGAGCAAAAGTTTCATCAAAATCAACACCCTCTTGTTGGTTATAACATTGAGCAACAAGATGAGCCTTATTAGTAACAATAGTACTAGATTTGTCTAATTTGTTCCTAAACACCCATTTCGTTCCAAGAACGGTTCTACTACGGAGGTCTAGGTACAAGTCTCCATATTTGATTTCTTTCAAATTGATTAAGTTCTTCTTACATGACAATGATCCAGTCATTGTCTTGCAGAGCATCCTTAATATTTTTAGGTTCAAGTATAGATACGAATGCGGAAAAACACATAAAATTCTTTTCTTGAGTACGAATAGTTACCCCCTTTTTCATGTCACTCCGTATTAATTCTGAGGGATGACTAGACATGATTTTCCAATCTGGGAGTTTTTCGATGCTTTGAGTTTGAGTTGATGTAGTTGTAGGATTGTGATCATCTTCCATTGAATCAAGTTGTGGTAATTCTTCCATCAAGTGTTCATGTGTATGTTGTGATGATGATTCTTCTAGATGAGTTGGGTTGATTTGAGAATCCTCCTGTGATTTGTTTGGCGTGTGTACCTGTCTATTTTCTATGTAAATACATGTCTCATTATCATCAACAACATATAATATTTCTCTTGCAAGCTCATCAAATATAACATCAATTGATTCTTGTATAATGTGTCTTCTCTTATTAAGAACACGATATGCTTTGCGACTTAGAGAATATCCTAAGAATACGCCTTCATCACTTTTATGATCAAATTTGCCCAAGTTATCTAAGGTATTTTAAATGAAGATTTTGCATCCAAATACAAGAAAATTACTTAGGTTTGGGAGTTTTCCATACTATAGTTCAAAGAGCGTTTTCTCAAGATGTTTTCTAATGATCACTTGGTTAATGATATAACATGCTGTGTTTACAGCTTCTGCCCAAAAGAATTTGGGTAGATCATTTTCGCTAAACATAGTGCAGGCCATTTCTTGAAGAGATCGATTTTTCCTCTCAACAACCTCAACTCATGTTTTATTTATTTTCATTTTAAAACTCCCCACCATGGTCACTATGAATAGTTACGATGGTAACACTTTTCTCTTTTTCAACTCTACGATAGAATTTTGAAAGATATAAGGAGTGTCATCCTTTTGTGATAAAAAAACAACCTAAGTGAGTCTACTATAATCATCTACAATGACAAAAGCATATTGTGCTCCACCATTACTACGTGTTCGTGATGGTCCAAAAAGGTCCATGTAACGGCCCTGCCCCTAGCTAAGACAATTTATACAATTTATAAAATAAATTAGATATATGTAGTACAACTGCCCACCACAAAGCTGGCTCTCAAAAGTTGGTTAACCAATTAGGTGACTCTTGATCCTTGGCTAATACTATATATATTATATTTTATTCAATTAGAGTCCGATATGGGACTATTCACCTCAAATCTTTCTCACCTTTTTTTGTACAGCCGAAACTTGCTTACCCGGTGGGCCCCTCTTGCAAATGCCATGTCACACTAGCTTTGACAAGGTCAACAACCCATGCACTTGAAGCACGTGGCCCCCACCTCCACACTCACTTTCAAAATATTACCATTTATATACACCATGCATTATATTTTTATCAAACAGCACATACTTTAACCTTGTATATACATATATATACTATATAAATTAGTTTTTTTTTTTTTTTTTTGAAAACTAAGGGATGTTACAGACACCCCCCTTCAGAAATCAGCGTCCTCGCTGATTGCTTTTCTATCCTTTTTTTTTTAAAACTACGGGATGTTACAGACACCCCCCTTCAGAAATCAGCGTCCTCGCTGATTGCTTTTCTATCCGCCGACAGGGTCTATAGTTCCGGTGAATCGCTGCCGATGCAGTCAACCCACCGCCCGATGAATCACTGCCGACGCAATCAACCCATCGCCCGACTATAAGACATGCCCCACACTCGGTGTCGAAAGTCGGCTCCGCCGACTGGGTCTATAGTTCCGGTGAATCGCTGCCGACGCAGTCAACCCACCGCCCGATGAATCACTGCCGACGCAATCAACCCATCGCCCGACTATAAGACATGCCCCACACTCGGTGTCGAAAGTCGGCTCTGATACCATTTGTAATGCCCCTGCCCCAAGCTCAGACAATTTATACAATTTATAAGACAAATTAGATATAAGTAGTACAACTACCCACCACAGGCTGCCTCTCAAAAGTTGGTTAACCGATTAGGTGACTCTTGATCCTTGGCTAATACTATTTATATTGTATTTTATTCAATTAGAGTTCGATATGGGACTATTCACCTCAAATCTTTCTCACCTTTTTTTGTACAGTCGAAACGTGCTTACCGGGTGGGCCCCTCTTACAAATGCCACGCCACACTAGCTTTGACAAGGTCAACAGCCCATGCACTTGAAGCACGTGGCCCCCACCTCCATACTCACTTTCAACATATTACCATTTATGTTCATCAAAAAAACATATTACCATTTATATACACCATGCATTATGTTTTTATCAAACAGCACATAGCTTAACCTTATATATATATATATATATATACTATATAAATTAGTTTTTTTTTTGTGAAAACTACGGGATGTTACAGTCCATGTGCAAAAGTTCAAGAGGTCTAAAGGTTGATACCACTTTCTTAGGCTTTTGGGAACTTTTAGTCTGCTTACTGAATTGGCATGAGTCACAAGACTTATCCTTCTCAAACTTGAATTTGGGAATTCCGCGAACTAGTTCTTTACTTACTAATTTGTTGAGGTTGTCCATTGCCGTGTGTCCAAGTCGCCTATGCCATAGCCAACTATCTTCATTTCTAGCTACAAAGCATCTCATATTTTCCTTTGCTAATTCATTAGAGTTGATGACATATACGTTATTGCAGCGATTAGCAAGAAGTAAACAGGAGTCATTACTATCTAATATAGTATATGTATTTTTATTAAAAATAACTGTGTAACCTTTACCACATAATTGATATACGCTAAATAAATTATGTTTTAAGCCACTTACCAAAAGTAAATCATCAATGGGGCAAAAGGATACAAAATTTATTTTACCTTTGCCAATAGTTTAATCAGTGTGATTATCTCCAAAAATGGTTTCTTTCCTTTCTCCCTTTATAGTGATGCAAAATATTTATTATCACCAGCCATATGATTCGAGCATCCACTATCAAGGTACCACTAATTTTTAGGTTTGACGCGTTGATGCATCTACAGTAAGATTAGTAGGTGTAACTTTGGGTGCCCAAGTTTGTGTTGATCCTGTAATTGCAATCTTGTTCACCTAAATAAAATTAGTATTCCTTTTTAACATGCAATTATAAGAAGTGTGTCCTAATTTACAACAATAGTGACAAGTAATTCGATTATGTTTTTGGTCATACACATTTGAATAGCTATGATTTGGTTTATATAATTTAAGTGGATATGCATATGTGTGTGACATGATTGCTCAGTAGTTTGATGTTTTGGTGGTTCGTTGTAACCAAGTCCTGAATTATCATGAAACGATCTTGAATTTCTTGTCATAAAGTAATTGGGCCTTTCGTAATTATCAATAACTTTTTCATTCCACAACAAAGCCTCTTTCTAGTTTGATAATCATCTTTGGCATTCCATCAAAGAGTATTAACAGTTGCATCAAGTTGTCTATTTTGTTCGAGGGCTTCTTTAGAACCTTTCACTACTTCGTCGAATTTTCTTTTGCAATCATTGAGATCATTTGTGAGCTTAGCAATATAGACGGATTTCTTATGAATATCTTTTAGGTTTTCATTATTTATTGCCAGTGATTTTTGAATTTTTTATTTTAGACATTTATTTTCCTTTATATAAATCATGATCCCTTCTAAATGACCCAAATTTTTCAGTAATCAACAAGTTAGCATCTTTCAGCTTTTTATTTTTAGTAATACAAGAGTCATGTGATTCATTAGATATTTTCTTATATTGTTTTAGCTCACGGCTGAGTTTCTTTGCATAGTTTTAAGATCATTACATATATCTACTAATTCATCATATGTAGGTTCTATGATTACATCTTCTTGGAGTGGTGATTGCCCCTCACTATCTCCAAGAGCCATAAATCCAAAGTCGTTGAGTCCTTTCTCTTCATCACTTGAGTCTGAATCGAGTCATGTTGCATTTAGTGCCTTCTTTCTAAATCCTGGATTTGAATGATAGGCTTTACTCCTATCTTGAGAGAGAGAACAGTCTGCGCGAATGTGTCCTGCTTTCTTGCATTTGTAGCGTACATCCTTCTTTTCTTTGTCTCTTTCTCCTTAAGACCGACCATATTTTTAATGTTTGTGATTCTTACTAAATTGTTTGGTTAGCAGCGCGATTTCTTCATCAGATTCTTCATGGTCTGATTCTGCTTTTGTTTGTCGTGAAGTTGATGCTTTTAAGGCTATAGTCTTCTCTTCAGTTTTTGGAATAATCCCAATATTCTGTCGGTACCTCTTTATTTCTGCCATTTCCATCTCATACGTTTTCAGTTTGCCTTAAAATGTGTAGTATTCGAATCTTTTTTCTTCGAGAATCTCCCTCATGCAGCAGATTTGATATCACATTCAGGTGTGAGACATCTTATGAGTTTTCCGGCCTTTCTATCATCATCTAACCCCTTACCTAAACTCTCAAGTTCATGCGCAATAATATCAAAGCGAGCTAGCATCTGGTCTACTTTTTCTCCGGGAATCATACGAAAAACAAAAAACTTATAGAAGTATAAAGTAACTTTAGACTTTACCGCAGATGTGGTTCCTTCATGACGTTTTAGCATATTGTTCCAGATTTCATGAGCTATTTTGTAGTTGCGCCCACAGCGCATGAGTTCTTCATTATTCAAACCTGCATAAAATGTTGTCATAGCTTTGGAATTTGCAATGATCTTTAATGATAGTTCAACTGCTCTGAAGGTCTTTTTTCCATTACTAATAGGGATATCTACTTGGTTTATACAAACGTGCCATACTTCTTCTTCAAACATCTACAAAAAGTGAGATATACGAACTTTCTAAACATCATAGCATTTTCCATCAAAATAAAGTGAACGTGTCAGACTTGTTCCATTGGAGTTGGGTGATTCTGATGTGTACACGCCTTTGGGGGGAGGGATTTCGGCCATTGGATATTTTGCTCTTAGCTTTTAAGTTATTAATGAGCACCTCGCTTTGATACCACTGTAAATCACCCTATGGGTGTGAATATGGTGATTGTGCAGAAATTAAAAACTTAAAATAAATGTGTAAAGAAAGATTTAGAGTTAGAGAAAGTAAATAGAGTAAGCACGCAAGATATGTCGATATAACGTGTTTCGATCCCTAGGTATACGTCCACACCACCTACTTGTAGTAATTCTCTGCTACAGGCATTCCACTATACTTAAAACCTCATACAGTGATTCTGAAAATTCTGCCCGAGAGTCATATTACACCCACATGACTTCTATGAATAAGTTGCGTACACTCAACGCAATGGAAGAAAGAAAAACCAAGCAAGATCTATGTCGATCTTGACTAAGAAAACAAGAAAATATCACACACTCGGATCATTGATTGAATAGTAAGTTCGAAAGAATAATAGTTGAAAGGGATGAAGAATACACTAGAATTCACCTCTATTTGTAGAGCGAAGAATTATATCTTTCCAAAACTGAAAAGATATTCGAAAATAATCAATTCAGCATGAGTGCGATCGACTGCTTTGTTGAGCAGTCGACCGTCCACCTTTAGCCCGAAGGTCGAGAGGTGGTTGGTCGACTAACTCAATTTTGTACCATATGGTGCGGTCGACTATGTGTAGTGGACTGTTATTATGCAGATCTGATATTTATTCGGCGAATTCAGTTTGTTCGATTTTCATAACTAATTATTCAATGAACAATTCTTTACATGGTATTTTCTCACATAAACATAAATTATACAACTTTTGCTGGCATTCTTTAGGATTTAAAGCACATGTTTCTTGAGTCGAATTCTTCTTGATTTTTGCAATCTTCTTTGATACTTTTCTCTTTTGCTTAATTTCAAATCTTTTTGGCCTTTTGTTTGAATTTATATTTCATGTAAAACATGTATATCTAACTGAAAAATATTAGTCTGAATAGTATGTTTTGTGCACACTAAACTTAAGGTCAACAGATGGAGCTTTTGGGATGTCTATTTTGCTGAAGAAACCAATGGTATGGGCTTTGTATGAAAGTGATGTTGGAATTTGTTTCTTCCTTTGAAATAGGAAAAGAGGAAGACTACATATACCTCAATTTTTACTCGAACATACCTAAACCACTAAAAGACAATATTTGAATAATATTTTAATCATTTTTTTTGTTTATCTTTTTGTGGTTGAGGGTTGTCTTTTAGCGGTTGGTGTATGTTTGGAGAAGGGCTGGTAACGGGCCGGGTTTGGGCTGGACCCATACAGGCTTGGACCTGAGCCCGAAGTTCAAAACATAGGCACGAAACCGACCCCACTTTTCTCTGGACTTAGAAAAGTAGGCCTAAGCTTGGGCCCAAATTAGGTTCGAAAATAGGTTCAGGCCTAGGCCCCAAATACTTATGCATGTTCTAATATATAACTTTCCCATAAAATAACGTTATATCAAGAATAATATGCGATAAAAAATAACAATAATAGGACTACTACTAACTTTTGAATAATTCATATCTAATTTGTCTATTTCATTTAATTTTATATACACGGCATAATTTTTCTATCTATAACCGGTAACACCCATTTCAACTTACATGAATATTTCTTCTTTTTTTTTAAACTCATACATAATTATAAATGATGTATACATAAACATAAACATGCACATATAAAAATTTGATTCGGGAACATCAGGGCCTAAGCACTTGGATCCGAGTCCGGCCCGAATTTTTCCTGGGCCTAAAAAATTGAATCTGAGCCTGGCCCGAAATGAGAATTATTAGCCCATGCCAGCTAATTATCGGGTAGGACCTAGGCTGGCCCGAATCGGATTCGGGTCAAATGCCACTCTTAATTTGGAGTAAAATTTGAGCTATATGTAGCATTTGTGACAGGGTTAAGATAGAAGGAATTTTGTCTTACCATCCAACCCATTGGTTGTGCACACAGGGGTTCATTTGCTACAGAATAAAAATCATTAAAACCCACAAATATTTCGGCATTAATTTATCGCCAAACAGTTATTTTTGTTCATTTTTACTCAGCGGCATAAGTTTATTAATGATTTATACCCTTTAGTATATTATTAATTCTTTTTGGTTAATCTTGGTTCAGGTACCAAGTTTGCTTCTGAATTTTACCACGGTCCTTGATTTTCCAACTACATCATATCATAACCTCCTTAAATAGTACACACGTGCAAAAAATACATAACGCACAAAACATAACCACTGACTTATTATAGCTCGGATGACAAAAGGCCAGAATGAGTAAAGAAATATCTCAATTTGAAAGTAGGCTACAACCATAGCCCTTTATTTAAGAAAATAATAAAACAAACTAAATGGTGCTTAATATGCACTATTGTTACGGATTCTGTATAGTTTTTTTTTTATATAAAAAGATGACCCGATTATCACTTCATTAATACAAAATTAAAAAAATATAATAGTACTAATTACAATAGACCCAAATAAAACACGTCTAAAATCCAAAATACATCTATGAAAATACTAGCAAGCAGATAGAAAGATACAAGGGCTACTAGACCATGTCCCCTACTGTAGCGCCCATCACAATAAAGTTGCTACTCCCAAAACCTCCTGAGGTTAGATTGAGATCCTAACCATTGCTCTGCCGTAGCCTGATCTTTCTATTCCTCCTCTTCCATACGCAGCCTCTTTATTGCTTCCCTATGACCTGTCCAATCATGAGATAGAAATATAATTTTATGCATGATAACCAAAAATGTACAGCTAATTTTGCGAAAGCATAAATCATTTCTGTTTAACCACAGACACCACATCCTAGCTGTTGCCATCACACCTCAAGTCTCTCTATCTTAAGTTATGCACTATTTAAGAGGTTTATAATATATTTGAAAAAGTCAAGGGGCTAGAAAATTATTATTAAACAGGGGGGCTTAATAATAAGTTTTCCTTCTTTATTTGTGTTAAGATAAATCAGAGAGAAATGAAGACAATACTGAATATTGAATTGAGTTTAACCAAGTACAATACCACCTATATATAAGAGGTGAACAAATATCAAAACAACTCTACCACCAATATGGGACTATAATATCTAACACCCCCTCTCAAACTCACGATGGATCAAACAATGTGGGTTTGCCTACTAAGTGTCGGAATCTCTGAACTGTATGAGATTTGGTGAAGAAGTCTGCAGTCTGCTGGGAAGATGTAACAGAATGGAGAGAGATGGTTCCTGCCTCAAAACGCTTACGAACATAATGACAATCAATTTCAATATGCTTCGTTCGCTCATGAAAGACCGGGTTGCTTGCAATATGCAATGCACTCCGGTTATCACAATAAAGTGGAGTAGCTCCTGTAAGGGTAACACCCATATCTGATAACAACCAACGAACATGAACAATCTCTCTAGTAGTAGCTGTCATTGCTCTGTACTCAGCCTCGGTGGAAGAACATGCAACAACTGCCTGTTTCTTGCTCCGCCATGAGATCAGCGAATCACCAAGAAATAGACAGAAACCTGTGGTAGACCTTCTGGTAGTTGGATCCCCTGCCCAATCTGAATCAGAATATGCACTGAGCTCTAGTTTGGATGTAGACGGCATGAATAATGAGCGAGTGATGGTGCCTCGAAGATATTTGAGGATCCGAAGAAGAGCACCGTAGTGAACTGATGTATGAGCAGAAACAAACTGGCTGACAATACTAACTGCATGAGCAATATCAGGCCTGGTCATGCATAAATAGACAAGCTGTCCAACAATTTGCCTGTATCTAGTGGGATCAGGAAGGGGCTCACCATCTGTGAGACGAAGCTTCACATTAAGCTCTAAGGGTGTATCAGCTGATCGACTGTCAGAGAGGCATGCAGCGGAAATAATATCTGATGTGTATTTCTGCTGAGAAATGAGTATCCCCTGAGATCCATGTGCAATCTCTAAACCCAGAAAGTAACGTAGCTTACCAAGGTCTTTCATATGAAACTGCTGGTGAAGGTATTTCTGGGTGGATGCAATGCCGGTGGAGTCATCCCCAGTAATGATCATATCATCAACATATAGTAGTAGAATTACCCTCCCTTGCGGTGATGACCGCACAAACATAGAATGGTCCTGAGAACTCTGACTAAAACCAGCCTTGATGATGACAAGGCAAAAACACTCAAACCAGGCTCGAGGGGCCTGCTTCAAACCATATATAGCCCGACGCAGCCGGCAAACATGACGAGGAGGAGTAGGGAGGCCAGGAGGAGGATCCATATAAACAAGGTATAAATGTTTGTTCTTAATAAATATTTTTCATCTTTTTAATTTAACCAGGAGGTATCATTAATTGTTATTAGACTCCTTATTGCTAGCTAGGAACATGGATCCATCTGCATTTATCCATAAGAACAAGTGTGGCTTACTCCAAAACCACACAAATAAAAAGGCCTTAAAAGATGTAGATATGAACATGCAAGGGTTTCCTAGTGATTTAAACTTTGAAGGATCCCAAGTTCTGTATAAAAACCCAATAAAGAGTGATGGAAAGAAACTCAGCCATCTTTCAACTTTGGAAGAGAGAGTTTCTGCAAGCACAAATAATATGGGGAGTAGCAACATTGGAGAAGACCTCAACACCACGCTTATACAAAGAAGAGGAAAAGAAGGAGAAGAAGAAGAAGAAGAGAAATGGAGTGTGAAGCTGAGAGTAGAGAACAGGAAGCTGTGGAGGGTAGCCGGACCCGCGATTTTGATCAATTGCTCGAACTTCGGGGTGGGCGTGGTAACTCAGGCATTTATCGGGCATATTGGCTCTACCGAGCTTGCTGGGTACTCCATCGTCTATACTGTCATCTTGCGTTTCGCTAATGGCATACTCGTAAGTCTTCTCTGCCTTTTCGCTCTATTATAGACAGGGCCGGCTCCCATCTTGAGACAGATGAGGTGGCCGCCTCAGGCCCCGAATTTTTGCAATTTTAGGAATCTTCATATTTGTATTCCTCTTATAAATATAAATACGTATTTTATGCGTAAAAAATTTATATTGTTGTTAAGGATCCCAAAATTAATTATTTGGGTCAGGCCTGCCTGATTATAGATAATGGTGTAAATGCAGTTCACAAAGATAGTTCACACGTCAGCTAGAGATTTTCAAATAACTTTGAAGAAACAATATCTGAGTTATATGATTTGCTATTACTTTATTTTTTTCGTTTATTTGGCTTGCTAGTGAGATAAAAACTGCAAGACATGTGTGTTTTTAATTCCAGAAGTAAATAAATTGTAAATTATTTTATTCCATACGTAAATAATATGCTGATTGGCTGATTTGCTTTGGTTAGCTACAGCTACATACACTGCTTCTCTAATTACATGCAAAAAACACTACAATGTGCAAACTTTTACACAAAATTTAAATAATAATATAAAACACTACCATAAAATTGCAAATCATGTAACTATTTTTGCACAATCCATAGATCATTCAAAAAATCTATCTTTGATTAATTATTGGCAAAATAGTTCTTTCTTCTCCAACAGTAAAAAGGACATTCTTTGAGATTCGTGCCAAAATTTGAACAGCATCATTTTTACTTACTTTGATAACCCAACTGCAGTTAGGGGTGGCAAAAATATCCATAATCTCATAACCCAAACCGAATCCGACCCAAAATTTAGAGTATGGATCCTCCGTAATAGATCCATTTTCTTATTAAGTCTAGACATGGGTCTTTGTGGATCCGAGTTCGATAACCCGATGGATAATCTGAACTATATATCTTTAAATATGTTAATTTAAAAATATATCATGAATTCATGAAGATTTTAATGCGTAGAGATTGTATTTTATTTTTTTCAGGTCTAGTATAAATAGATTTTGTGAATTAGGCAACACAAATATTAATGTACTATACACTTCATAATAAGCACATACTAATAAATTATCACTTTCTTTAATTACAAAGGTAAAAATTTATGCTTAGCTGTTGAGTTATGATTCTTTTACCTTTCAATAATTTTTATTTATTTGTTTATTTTATTATTTTGAATATGTAACAAGGAATTTTTCAAATTTGTTCTTTGGGTAGAGGATCTTGGATATATGTAACAATTTTCGCAAGCAGTTAACAATTAATATATGAAAACAGAAGATCTTGAATAATCTGTAGACCCGTTCCGAATCCGAAAATAATAATGGAATCCGCCCCGAATCTAACCCAAATAAATTTGGATCCGCATGTGAATCTTATAGGATCCAACCCGAATCCGACCCGTTGCTAGACCTAACTGCAATAATTAGAATGAGAAAGTACGGTCCCCCTTTTGGCATCGACCATGAGACTTGTATATGCCGGTTTTGATTACAGTTGTATGACTCAAAAAACATTAATATTTGATGGACATAGCTGCTGAATGGTACACCTAACATAACTAGCTGATTATACTTCAACTGATGAATCATAACTAGCTGGAATTTTTTCCAAACTGTCCTACTTTTTGAAAGTTTTTTCTCAAACTGTCCTACTTTTTTTTTTAATTTCCAAACTGCCTCACTCGGTTTTCGAAAAACCGAATTTAGTTAAAACCAACTCGGTTTTTCGAAAAGCGAGTATAGTCTTTGGAAAATCGAAGACTAACACTCGCTTTTCGAAAAACCGAGTTGGTTTTAACCAAACTCGGTTTTTCGAAAACCGAGTGTCGATCTGGGATATTTCCCTCTTCGTCCTCATTTCTCTTTCTCTCCAATCTTACTTTGGGTTATCTCTTCTTACTCTTTCTTTAACTCTGAAATCCAAAATCCTAGCTTTCCAAAATTGACCTTCTACCCACAAAATCTCATCTCAATCTAAATATATTTACTAATTCTTTCCTAACCCTCTCACCTTTCACTCTCAAAAGCCTAAACTCATCTTTCCCAAAATCCATATTTTGGAATTTTGATAAATTTGAAGAGGATAGCAACTTCAACTCTTCTACCCAAATATCTATGGCTATATCCTTGAAGCTTGTGAAGGTATGATGAATATTGGCCTATTATTTTGTATATTTTTTATAGATTTTGTTTGTGGATATATAATAACTCGTATATTTGTATAAATATATGTAGGTAAGGATTACGAGATTCCTATTTGGTTATACTTTGGTGGAGAAATAATTCGTGATCCAAAGATCGGTTATTGTTATATAGTGCGGTGGATCCTGAAATAGTTTGGGTACCTCGTACCATTACATTGGCAGAATTAATTGAGAAAATTTATAAAGTTACTAATTGTGATAGGGATCAATGGGATGTGAAAATTTTAGCTCGATACGCAGCTGGAAGAGGAGATGATCAGTATTTTATGACAGTGCCTGTATCTACTGATAATTCTATGAAGTCAATGATTGTTAGGACACTTGATCCCAATTGTACTTGGTCTGCATCAGAGTTATATATTCAGCAAATTCAAATTTTGAATGCTCAGCCACATGATATTCCTAGTTCAAGCTTCGTACGGGTAGTACCAACACAGCAGATGAGGTCTAACCCTGTTCAAACTTCACAACCAATCCCACTGTCCTCACAAGAAGACACCTTCACAAATACAACAACCCCGAATTCTACAGATATTGAGTTGCCACGCCAACCTAGTCCGGTTCATGACTATGTTCCAAATGACACTTTATTTGAATTATTCAAAATGCTACCATTAACAACGACTTATTAGACGATGATGAAGAAGAGAAAGAAACAGATGATGAAGTTGATGAGAGTGTAGAAAATGATGATGAGGACGAAGATGATGATGTAGCAAATGTAAATCCTACGAACAGCGAGAGCTATAATAGCTATGTCAATGTTAACACTCATGTTACCGAGGAGATGACACAAGGTGCTAGAGTACATCAAGTTCTACAAGAGTCGTCTGTTTCATCCAATGTAGACGAATTGTATATTGGACAGGAGTTTGTAAGTAAAGAGTCGATTCAGCAGGCTGTGAAGCTGTATTCTATCAAGAAACATCGTGAATTCATCACATTGTAATCTTCACCGTCACTGTACACTGTTAAATGCAAAATGACACCTAGAAAACATACAATTGAGGAGATCGTGCAAAGCCCCCCCAGTAGTAAGTGATGACGGATGCCCTTGGAGATTACGACCAATTGTTCCAAAAGGCGGGACAAATTTCGTGAAGAAGATAGTTGTGCCTCATACTTGTACGAATCCCACGTTGAATCAGGGCCACTGTAAAGTTGATTCTAACCTTATTTGCAATTTGATTGTGAGTGTGGTGAAGTTTGAGATAGGTTTAACACCACGGGCCATTATTGAGAAGTGAAAGTACAATATAATTTTCAGATTTCATATAAGAAAGCTTGGATTGCAAAATAGAAGGCAATTGAGAGGTTGTTCGGTACCTTCTTGAAGCATATACGAAGTTGCCTTTTCTACTATCAGCAATTCAAGTAGCAAATCCAGGAACCATTGTCCACTGGAATAAATATCAGTCTAGTCCTAGAGAGAAAACATTCAAGAGAGTATTTTGGGCATTTGGTCATTCGATTGAAGGTTTCAAGTCAAGCACATCAACGAGACCGAATGACCTGTCGAATTTGGGAACAATACTCCGTCAAATAGTGTGAGGATGTAGGCTCTGCAATAACACTCTACCTCCACCGCGTTTGAATCTTCAGTCAATCGATCCCTAAAAGTGTCCTTCAACCACTTCAATCGAATAAATTTACCATTAATTGCACCGGTCTCAACTTCAACACCTAGGTACTGCTCCACTATATGTAACGCCCCGAATTCCAAATCACTGAATTCGAGATGTTCTTCAGGATCTTTTCACTTTTCTTTGAGTACAATTTTACAAGGAAATTCAAATTTTTCTTTTTTTACATCAGAGTTACACCTCTTACATTTAAATTTACACAGCAGAAGCAAAATATACAATATTTACATAAATGAACAACAACATAATGAGATCTTTATGCATCCATTCCTCTTTACATGTAATTTATCCTGCATACAAAACTGTGGACACGTCAGTTTATTCAACCGACGATAATTATACATGGCCATCCTCTCTATGCCAGAAACAGTATAATGAATCTCATTTCTTAACAAATCACAACTTGTTCATAATAAGCATGTAAATCAAAAGGGAACTTTTAAAGATGTCGTGTCGTGATTGTGCACTTAATCCTTAATGCATTTATTTAATTTTCACATGACCCTAATGCACACTTGTTCGAATTCTATGCATCCCATTCTACATAGGTTCGAGGGCAAGCCTCTTATTCGTTCTTCATTTTTGTAGGGTTCGATCCCTCGCCATGATTTACTCTACTTCTGTAATTACAATGAGTATCTTAGATGATCCTATGAGTACAAGCATGTATCCTGGACCCTGGAGGGGAATCCCACGCCACGTCTTGGCTCACCAAGCATGCATTCTGTGGTAAAATTCAAGCCTCCTCCCTGAATACAATCCTCTTGCAGTCACCAAAACATCCCACAAGCGTTACTAAAGTCCGATCATTACTGAGTTGCGCCCGCGCCATGTCTTGGCTCACCAAGCATGCATTCTGCGGCTCACACACCCGCACCGTAAAACTCTAGTTCTCATACTTATGTTTTTCTCTCACTTTCATCACCTCCACACTATGTATTAAATTGATTAGAATCATGAATAAAAATCAAGCTCTAGAGTTAGCCTCTCCATCAAACCGGACTTATTATTTCATTTCACATGACCAACCTTGGTCTATTTCTCAATTTCATTTCATTTCTCTGCAGGGGAGATTTAGCTACTCTTTCGTTCAATCTCAAATTCACAATATCCAATTGAGCATCATCAGCTCATCATTCATTTTAGAGTCTCGCAGACTTTCTTATCATGATTTCACATTTCATATTTTCAATTAATTCTCAATTCTTATCTACGATTCATTTCACATAATTCCTACAGCCATAAATAGAGTCCATCGATTCAAATCATACAGTTCACAATTACCAACAGTAAATAACATGAATTCAAATATATCCAAGTACACTCTGTACAGTCGACTTGGAAGAACACCAGTCGACTCATACAGTCACATACAGGATCATCATAATGCTCAGGATAGTCGACTGTTGCACACAACCAGCGCCTGTCCCGCAATTTTTCAGGTTCACAATATTGTCCTCATGACAGTCGACTATTCACCCATCAGTCGTCTGTCCTGGAGATTTCAACAGCTCAATTCTAAGTCCAGATCAGTCGACTTGCTACACGCATTCGGTCGACTGGACATATCCATTTTAATTTAAAAGATTATTTACAATACTTACGTGCACTTGCATCATGATGTCAATTAGCAGTATACATAAATTCATGTTTCATAGACAGAGTCTCTTATCATTCAGTAACATTACAACATGAATTTTCAAGTTACGAATATGCTCTTTCCTTTAAAGAAAATACTTTAAACATGCGTTCGCATTGCTCATACCTTCTTACGACAATGAAGATATGAATCTCAAGTCATTAAACTGGGTCTACATAATGGAATATCTTAATTTATGGAACTTCCAAACAGTCTCAGTCAGATTGAAGTACCAGTCGACTTAACACAACATCAGTCGACTGCTCCGACAATTCTAAGTTATTAATCACCATTAGTTCTTTTCGTTCATTTACCTTTCCTCCATCATATGTGTCATAGGGAAAATATACATTTGATAATCACACCATCATGTCTATTCACACACATGTTTATTAGCACATTAAAAAAATAGTGTCTCGTACCAGTCGGCTGGCTCACATGGCAGTCGACTGTACCGACAGTCTCGTTCTCATTATTAATAGCATGTTCGAGCAATTTCTACTACATTCAATTCACTTTTTGTAACATGGTATCAATCATAACAATTATAGTATCATTCCTACATTAGAAGTCCTGAGAAACACCCACCTTATAGGAAGAATAACGAAATCCCGCAAAACTCTTCAATACGGTACTGCACTCCTTGCTCCTTTGTTCCACACCGAGCTCCTCAGAATGCTGCTCGCCTCCACAGAAAAGCTCCCACACAAACTCACAAATACTCTCTTATAATAATAATCTTAGAAGATTTTAGTGTAAAAGAGATAGGGAAATAGGAGGGGTATTTATACTAGGAAATAGATAGAATAGATGGCTAAGATTCATAGGGGAGTTGCAGATCAAGGGATAGGATGCAATCGGGAGTTTGAGAAACTACCCACACTCACACACAACCGCTCATGATGGATGCCACTACTCTACCCACAATCCGGCCAAAAGAAAAGGTGCTCAATGCACGTGTATGCGAAATGCACGTGCATGCACACCCACACTAATAAAATTGTACAAAAATATAATGTATAAAAAGTGTTACACAAAATGGGCTTAAATTCATTTGGGCCAAAAATAAATATTTTAAAAAGAGAAAATGAACAAATCAACATTGGGCTTCAAGAAGAATGCTCTGTAGAAAATAATACACTTTATTCATCATGTAGAGAAAATGATAGACAACAAGCTACACAAGCACACCATATGAAAATAAATAAATAATCTTTAAGTATTAAGAAAAATCGGGGTATTACACTATATATACAGGGTCGAAGTTCATTGTACCGGTCACCGCCTGCCCATCGACTAGAAAACCGGTGATTATGGAGACGTCCTGTAAAGTTACTGTCATCTCCCCAACTGGCAGGTGAAAGATGTGTGTCTTAGGCCGCCATCTCTCAAGGAGTGCGGTAAGAAAAGGATGATCACACTTGATGGAGCTCATCAATACCGTATAACCCACAGTCCCTTAGAATCTCGTGAACCTGTGGATGCATAGGTAGTGAATGACCCACCCTAAATCTGCACTCCTTAGACTCACCGTTCCACACATCCGTCGAACGATGCATCGATTGAAGAGTGAGGAGTGAAGGGTCGAAGGGACCTGAGCCTCCAGAAGGAATATAAGATGATAAAAGGACTGAAGAAGAAGTGCCCGCCTCATCTAGATTGGTTGGAACCTACATAACAATAACATTTACATCAATAGACCGAAATTTTATTTTAGTGTATGATAATCAAACTAATCGAATATAAACAATTATTAACTTACATTAGTACCCTCGGTACGACCACGATCACGGCCACGACCACGTCCACATCCACGTCCACCGTGAGGAGGTGGCCCAAAAGAAGTACGTGGTCCATCGCCACGAGGAGGTCTACTACTCTCTCCTTCCTCCACGTTCCCCATTGTTCGTGCCATTTACAGTAAAAGAAAAATAACAAAAACTTTTAAAAAATTGTTATTAACTACACCAAAATATATAACATATATATATAACCTACATTGTTATTTTGCTACTTGTTTTTTTCATTTGTCCAATGTTCACTAAAATTGAAACTAAAATTCACATTAAAATTAACTTAAGTGTTCAAATTAACAAAGCTCCTTCAAAATTAACTTTAGTCCGTTCACATTCAATACTACTCCTTCAAAATTAACACAAAATTAAAATAACAAAAGCTTGAGAAATATACCATTCGAGTAAGAGATTCAAAAGATAGATAGTGATTACGAGGTCCTACAAGCTCCTTCAACCGCAATCTTCACTCCAAAGTCGAAATTCAACAAAATCAAGGATATTTGCGTTTAGGGTTTTAGGGGTTAAGAAAATGTTGAAATTTGTAGATGAGATTGGGGGGAAATCAAAAGGAGATGAAAGATGAGAGTTTCTTTTGGATTAACCGACCAATTTGATGGGTAAATCGACAAACAAAAAATAAGGATTCGTTGGGTTTCGTAGGAGAAGAAGTGGAGAAGATAGAGAATGAATTAAAGTAGAGAAATGTCGAAATCACATCTGCACTTAAATCTCCCCCAATCGACACTCGGTTTTCAAAAAACCGAGTTTGGTTAAAACCAACTCGGTTTTTCGGAAAGCGAGTGTTAGTCTTCGATTTTCCAAAGACCACACTCGCTTTAACCAAACTCGGTTTTTTGAAAACCGAGTGAGGCAGTTTGAGAATTAAAAAAAAAGTAGGACAATTTGGGAAAAACTTTCAAAAAGTGGGCCAGTTTGGGAAAAAAATTCAACTAGCTGATTGGCGGGGAAAAAACTAAGATTAGCAAAAAAATTGATGAAATATAAGTATTTCTCTATCTAGGTCAGTGTAAATAATAGAAGTAAATCTACTTGTCTTAGTTTTACTCTTTATTTTGGGATTCCCAGAAAATACTCTGGAATTTACTTTCAGTATTGAATATATCTTATCTCGGACCTCTGCTTTTTCGCAGAAAAATTTGAAGTTGCTTAAAGAAGAGTGAGAAGTAACTATATCATTTGAATCAAATGGACAGAAACTATTACTTCCTTGTTACTTAAATGGACTGAATGATGTGTATCTTTTATTGAAACTCAACTTGGCTTTTAAATAGCCATTACACCTTTAACAGAAAGCATAAAAGTAGCACTGTTAGCCATATCTTAGCTACCTGATAACAAAGCAAAGGAATAGGTCATATACCAGCATTCCTAAAGACTAGGATTTATTGAACAGAAAGCTGACTAAGTAAAACCCAAACAACAACCTCTTCAAAACTATCTTAAACTAACTGCAGACTCTCCTAAAGACTAGGACTTCCCTTAAACTGATTCAACAATCCCTCCCTTAAACTGATGTTCCAAACATTCAGTTTAATAAGAGTCAAAACTTTGAAGCGCCATCCTTCAAATTGAATCATTTGAAGTGCAAATACCAAGTAGCTTTCTGAGCTTCTGAAATGCAGAAAACTTGAGAGGCTTGGTTAGAATATCAGCGATCTGGTCTTCACTTCTGCAGTAAATAAGATTAATGACTCCATCGTTCGTGAGATCCCTCAGGAAATGATACTTCACATCTATATGTTTGCTTCGACCATGTAAAACTGGATTTTTTGAAAGTTTTATTGCAGAACTGTTGTCACAATAAATCTGAGTAGGTCCATCCTCCTTGAAATGTAGCTCTTTGAGAATCTTCTTTAGCCAAATAGCTTGACATGCACAAGCTGTTGCAGCAACAAATTCAGCTTCAGTTGTTGACAATGTGACGATTGGTTGCTTCTTGGATGACCATGAAACAGCTCCTGTCCCCATCATGAAAACATACCCCGACGTGCTTTTCCGATCATCTGAATCTCCTGCATAATCACTATCTGTGAAACCATACAAATCTGATTTTTCTCCCTTCTTGTAGAACAACCCAAACTCCCTAGTACCTTGCAAGTACCGAAAAATTCTTTTTGCAGCCAAGAGATGAATCTCTGTAGGACACTCCATGTACCTACTAATGACACTTACAGCATGCATTATATCAGGCCTTGTTGCAGTCAAATACATTAAGCTCCCCACTATCTGCTTGTAGAGAGTGTTGTCAACCCTCTTTCCTCCATCATCTTTGTTTAGCTTGAAGCCAAACTCAGATGGTGTATTAACAGGATTACAATCTGCCATCTGAAACCTGTTCAAGATATCTCCTACATACTTCTTTTGAGAAATAAAAATTCCCGTAGAGGACTGCACTACTTCAATGCCAAGATAATAATGCATCATGCCAAGATCGGACATCTCGAATTCAACCATCATAGATTTCTTAAAACTTTCAAACATGGTTGTATTACTTCCAGTGTAGATTAAATCATCTACATATAAGCAAACAATGAGCATTTTCCCTCCATCTTCAACTTTTATGAAAAGTGTATGTTCATAAGGACATTTTTGAAATCCTTCCTTCAAAAAATAAGTCTCTATATGATTATACCAAGCGCGTGGGGCTTGTTTTAATCCATATAGAGCCTTTTTTAATTTATAAACTTTATGCTCATTGCCAAGTTTCACATAACCAGGAGGTTGATCAATGAATACCTCTTCTTTCAAATCTCCATGGAGGAAAGCCGATTTCACGTCCAACTGGAAAATAGGCCATGAGTTCTGAGCTGCCAATGCAATCACCAATCTGATTGTGTCATGCCTTGCAACCGGAGCAAAAACTTCTTTGTAATCAATACCAAACTCTTGCTTATAGCCCTTGACCACTAAGCGTGCCTTGTGCTTGTCAACTTCACCGTTCTCCTTCAACTTTGTCTTGTAAACCCACTTGACACCAATTGTCTTGTGCCCTTTTGGAAGATCACATAGCTCCCAAGTATCATTTTTTTCAATGGCTGCAATTTCTGCATCCATAGCCTTTCGCCATTTTGAGTCTTTGACAGCACTTTCAAAAACTGTAGGATCACAATCTGAAAATAGAGCAAAGTGAGTGACTATATCTTCAGATTGTTCAACCCCAGTTACCTCATAGTCCGACATCCATGCTGGTCTTCTTCTGGCACGTTGAGGTCGTTCCTCTCCTTCGGTAATTGCTGGAATTGGCTGCTGTACATTCTCCATCAGCTGCTGCCTTCCATCTTCATTCTCTTCATCAAAATCAGCAGGAATCTCTTGTTGAACACCATCATTGTTCCATGGCCAGAACTTCTCTTCATCGAAAACAACATCTCGACTGATAATGATTTTCTTGGTGCTAGGATTGTATAGCTTATAAGCTTTTGATTGATCACTAACACCAAGGAAAATGCATTTTTCTCCCTTATCGTCTAGCTTTCTCCTCTTCTCGTCTGGAATATGGGCATATGCAACACACCCAAAAATTCTGAAGTGATCCACCGCTGGTCTTCGTCCGCTCCATGCTTCCTCTGGTGTCATATTTTGAACAGCAAGAGTGGGACTTTTGTTCAAAATATAAACACTCCAATTCACCACTTCAGGCCAAAAAGCTTTTGGAACTCCACTTCTTGACAAAAGGCTTCGCACCATATTCATAATAGTGCGATTCTTCCTCTCGCAAACGCCATTTTGCTGGGGCGAATAAGCTGCTGTAAGTTGCCTCTTGATTCCATTGGTCTCACAGAATTTTACAAATTCATGTGAGTTATATTCTCCACCACGATCCGTGCGAAGAACTTTTATGACCTGTCCAACCTCTTTCTCGACAAGAGCTTTATAACTTTTAAAGGCTAGAAATGCTTCAGATTTTTCTTGCAAAAAATAAACCCAACATTTGCGACTATAATCATCAATGAAGGTGATTAAGTATCTCTTACCTCCATTAGAACATGGAGTTATTGGCCCGCAAATGTCGGAATGAACCAGCTCCAAAGCCGTCTTCGCTCTCCAAGATTTCCCTTGTGGGAATGGATTACGGTGTTGTTTGTCAACAACACATTCTTCGCAAACTTCAGAGGGAGCTGTGATTTGAGGAAGACCAATCACCATATCTTTCTGCTGTAGAGTCTTCAGTCCACCAAAGTTTAGGTGGCCATAGCGAAAATGCCATAGCCATGCTGCATCCCTCAATTTTGCTGAGAAGCATGAATGAGTGTTGTTGAGATACAATGGAAACATTCGGTTGGCTGTCATGTTAACTTGAGCCACCAAGCCCAATTTTTCATCTTCAATTCTGCAGACTCCGTTTTTGATAGAGATTCCATATCCCTTTTCTTGAAGCTGACCAACACTGAGTAAATTTGTTCTCAAATCTGGAACAAAGAGAACATTAGAGATAGTTTGGATAGAATTTTTGTTGGTTTGAATTGCTACCTTTCCTTTTCCCATAACGGAGACTTTAGAATCATCACCAAACTTCACAACATCACGAAAGGCTTCGTCCAACTCAGAGAATGCAGACTTCTCTCCACACATATGGTTGCTGCAACCCGTGTCTAAGTACCACAGATTCTTGTGGGTTTCCTCCTTCACGTGACACACCATCAAAAGAGACACCTCTTCTTCTTTATCTGCAAAGTTAGTTCTTTCTCCACTTTGTCTATTCAAATTAGTTCGACAATCCGACTGATAATGGCCATACCTATGACATCTGTAGCATTCAACGTTGGACTTGTCTGCTGACTTTGGTCTAGTTGATTGATGGCCTCCACGTCCTCTTCCTCTTCCTTGAAATTGATTCTCTTGGTGATGGTTTTGTTGTTGATTTCCACGATCATTGTTGTCTCTGCCTCCTCTACCGCGACCTCTGCCTCTTCCTCGTCCTCTATCAGCTCTACTAGGTGTAGAGTGATTTTCTGATAAGGTCTTCAAAGCTTGTTCTTCTTTTTCTTGTTGGTTAATTTTTCGCTCATGAACCAACAAAGAACTTTGTAATTCATCAATTGACATTGAACCAACATCATTAGCTTCTTCTATAGCACATACAATAAAGTTGAAATTTGGTGTCAAGGATCGAAGAATCTTCTCAACAATGAGAACATCCTCTGTCTTGTCACCAAGGATGCGCATCTTGTTAACGATTGCCATCGTTCTTGAAAAATAGTCTGTAACTGATTCTCCTGACTTCATTCGAAGTAGTTCAAACTCCGAACGAAGTGCTTGAAGCTGCTGCCTCTTAGCCCTTGCCGTACCTTGGTACTTCTTCTTCATGGAATCCCAAATATGCTTGGAGGTATCCTTGCAAAGAATTGTTTCCAAGATTGAGCGATCAATAGCTTGGAAAAGATAATTCTTTGCTTTGAGATCTTTCAGCTTCAGTGCTTCAAGCTCCGTCTTCTGCGCATCTGTCTGCACAGCACCTTCGGCTGGTTCTGCTACTCCAGAAACAACCACCGGCCAGTATTCTTTGGACCGCAAGAAGTTCTCCATAAGCATGCTCCAATGATCATAGTGACCGTCAAAGCGAGGAATGGATGGTTGCACAAAACTTTCTGAAGCCATCGATCTTGTCTGCTGGTGCAAAAGAAAACAGGTGATAGAGAAATAGAACTGCAGCTATATCACTCTCTATCTCACTTTTTACTTAAGTGGCTCTGATACCACTTGTTACTTAAATGGACTGAATGATGTGTATCTTTTATTGAAACTCAACTTGGCTTTTAAATAGCCATTACACCTTTAACAGAAAGCATAAAAGTAGCACTGTTAGCCATATCTTAGCTACCTGATAACAAAGCAAAGGAATAGGTCATATACCAGCATTCCTAAAGACTAGGATTTATTGAACAGAAAGCTGACTAAGTAAAACCCAAACAACAACCTCTTCAAAACTATCTTAAACTAACTGCAGACTCTCCTAAAGACTAGGACTTCCCTTAAACTGATTCAACAATCCTGCTATTATTTGTTGGTGAACAAACACAATGTGTAAAAGTTTCATCAAACAAATATGTGTTATGTTTGTACCCTAGCAGTTCAGATTTTCAGCAGTTAGATTTACAGTGTATTTTTTCCTTATTTTTTTCCGTTTAATACTGAAACACATTTGGTAGTAAACTTTTTTAAAAAATAGTAGCTATTACTTGTCCATCTTTTACATCTGAAAATAAGACAACAAAATCTCAGAAGCTACTTGCATGACTTATTTTGGAGGTTGCTTTCAATGTTTTCCCGTAAAGATACTTCTGCCAATGGACACAAAATTTATCATTTAGCAGCAAATGCAAAATCTATAAAGCATAACGATGTCATTTATATGCATTGCTAATGAGCAAGAGGTCGAGAGAACCCCTCCTTGCATATTTCCCCAATTAAATGGGACGAGAGTGTGTGTGGCTACAGTATTGTTCAAGAAAGAAAGAAAGAAAGATGTCATTTTTACCCATACTTGTCAAATTAATCGTTAATTATGACTCAATTGAATTACCTGCCATTAGATTCCATAATGATTAGGGGAAAAGAAAAACAATAACCAAGTTTAGTAGTCGAATTTGATAGAAAATGATAACAATATAGTTATCAATTATGAAAAATGTTTAAGTTTTCCTATAATCTCTAGCTCTTCTTTTGCAGTTGGGCATGGCCAGTGCACTGGAAACACTCTGCGGCCAATCCTATGGCGCAAAACAATACCACATGTTAGGCATCTACCTACAGAGATCATGGCTAATCTTGTCTGCTTGTGCGCTCCTCCTCCTTCCAATCTTCATCTTCACAACCCCAATCCTCCTCTTCTTCCACCAAGAGGAGCACATTGCTGAAATGGCTGGTGTCATCTCCATTTGGTTCATCCCCATTGTCATATCCTATGTCTTCACCTTCACCCTCCAAATGTTCCTGCAATCGCAGAGCAGGAATGTGATTGTCATGTACGTGTCAGCAGTGACATTTGTCTTTCACTTGGCCCTGTCTTGGTTACTTATTGTGAAGCTTGACCTGGGGATTCCCGGAGCAATGGGATCGATGATTTTGTCCCAGTGGATCCCTGTGTTTGGCCAGCTTGCTTATGTGATTTACGGCGGTTGTCCAGATACATGGATTGGCTTGTCTTGGACTGCTTTTACTGACCTTGGGAGAATAGTCAAGCTCTCTGTTTCCTCTGGTGTTATGCTATGGTATGAAAAAATCAGCTGTCTCAAATTCTTGATTGGTTGTATACTATTTCCTAATTTTTCTATATTTTTACCCATCTGTTTAGCAATATTATTGATATACGATTATATATATATAGTTTTTTAAATACTGTCGATACATGGACACTCACTCTGGTTGGTTCCTTTTTCAGTTTGGAGCTTTGGTACAATACCATCTTGGTCTTTTTAACTGGATACATGAAGAATGCAGAGATAGCACTTGATGCGCTCTCAATATGGTATAACCTTTCTGTCTTTGTTTTGTTATTTTTGTCATTTTGAATATTTTAACCTTTCTGGGTTTGCGATTAAGGGTTTTTATTTATTGGTTTTTCGTCTATTTCAACAGCCTCAACATCAGTGGGTGGGAGATGATGATATCCCTTGGTTTCTTGATTTCAGCAGGGTATTCCCTCTTTTCATTCCTTTTAACTAATGGCGAGGAAACAAGTAAAAAGTATTAGGGATAAATGAAGGGCTTAAATCAAAATTTTCAGCATTGTGTTAAGTGAATTATATGCAAGTTATAATTTCCTGCAGACTGATTAATGTAATCTTCCAAGTATATTCTCTTTGCTTACAAACTGATATATTTGCAGAGTGAGGGTATCCAATGAACTTGGAGCAGGGAGTTCAAAAAATGCGAAATTTTCAGTTTTAAATGTAGTGGCCCAATCAACCATAATTGGAATCATTTTTTTCATCTTCTTTATCTTCCTCCGAGGTAGCATCACCTACATATTCACAGATAGCTCCGATGTGGCCACTGCAGTTGGCACCTTGTCTCCTCTGCTGGCTGTCTCCATTCTTCTTAACAGTGTTCAACCAGTGCTTTCAGGTAAATGATTTCTTTCAAAACTAACAAATGATTAAGGATAGTTATAGAAAATGATTAGATTATGATAGATAAAAGAAGTGAAATTAATTACTAACAGACATATAACCAAGATATGAAAATTGTATACATTAATGCATAAACTAAACTACTGAGCTGTAGCTCAAACGGTACCGTTTTGGGATGGGTAAAGGGAGGTCTCATGCTAGTAACCTTTACTAAAAATAATAATAATAATAATAATAATAATAATAATAATAATAATACTATGTAAACTAAACTGTGAACTTTGAAGTTGAAGAGATTAGATTAGATGCAAACTATTGTAATGTGGAAAATGGATAGTTAAACTTGTCTCCTTAAAATTTTACAAAAACATACATGACAAAGAGTATACTGAGTTAATTTTTTTATTAATCTTATTTTGTAGATTCATCCTTTTTTGTTTTCATTACAGGTGTTGCTGTTGGTGCTGGTTGGCAAGGTGTGGTTGCTTATGTCAACTTAGGTTGCTATTATATAATTGGGATTCCTCTTGGTGTAGTTCTCGCCTACGTAATTAAATTGAGTGTTATTGTAAGTACCTATAAAGTATCCTTTTTATAATAAACAAATTTAATCGAATAGTTCATATCAAAGGTATTTGATAACCAAAATACCAGACAATATGCAAGTGTTAGTATAGTCACTGGTATGGTAAGCCTCTTAGCTGATGAGCAAGAGGTTTGGAGTTTGCCGCTTACACCAAAAAATCCCCAGTTAATCAATACATGGGATAAAGTGTGGGTGTATGTGGCCTGGTTCCCAAAAAAAAGAAGTCAATATTATGATCCTCATACAAAAATCCTCTCATTTCTTGTAGGGGATGTGGAGTGGAATGATTATTGGCACACTATGTCAAACCCTCATACTTACCTACATGACTCTGAAAACAGACTGGGAGAAGCAGGTAATGTTCCGAAGTTCATTATATGTTAAGTTGTATTTCCATTCTCATTCCAGTCTATAGAAATTTCTTTGGTTAGGATTCTGATAAGAAAATGTTATTATCACATCAAACTAAAATTTGTGGTTTGAATTAGAAAACTCCCAGTATTGCAATTAGCCAGAGGTAGCTTTTCTGAGATGATGTAGAATTGACAAAGTCCATCATTTCAATTATACAAACAACAAATTCATGGCACTAGCTTCTTTAATTTTCCAATTAGAATCAATGCCTTGTACAAAATGGAAACTCGGCCATTTTCTGTCCCAAGCCAGGAATCCGGCTACAAACAAGGTAAGGAGGAGGGTTTGCGTTAGGCAATTGACAGCCAGCATAAAACTTTATCAAATCCTATGAACATGAATCCTAATAATATACGCGCATATGTTAGGGCATTCCCTGGAAGCGATGTATTATGCCTGCTTCCGGGTGCTTCGAAAAATATGCAAGGGGCGTCGCAATGGCGTCCGGGTGAGGTAAATACATAAAACTAGTAGATATCATGATTAGAAGGAATATTAATATGACTTGTTTACAAGAAACAAAGTGGGTTTGTAGTAGGGGGAAACATATTAATATCATTAGTGTTTATGCACCCCAAATAGGATTAGATAGAGGTGTCAAAAAATATCATATTACCATACCGTACCGTACCATACCGTTACCATACCATATATTACTGAAATCTTGGTAATACCGTACCGAAATCTCGATATTGTACCATACCGAAATTATATGGTATGGTACTAGTACACAATACTGATACCATGGTACCGTACCATACCAAGTAATAGTTTAACTCATCGATCCTAATCATTGATGAATATTAATATATATTTAATTTAATTTTTATATTTTAAAAATCCATGCCCAAACCTAGGTCCAGGCCCATTTTTCTTATTTCTTTTTCAATTTATCACCCCAGTTATACTACTACTTCAGTTCTTCTTCCTTTTTTCCTTTTTCCTTTTTTTGAGAATTGACATTGGCTGGGCCTTGTTTGAAAATTGACATTGGCTGATTATTAGAACTTCTTCATATATATATTTAACTATTTATATTGAAACTTCTTCATATATATATTTATGTTGAGCTTATTTATCCTTCTTTTGTCATTTATATGAATGTTAATTTTTTGAGCTAATTGATGTCCAGTACTACTATGATATTACCAATACCGTACCGATATTTCGTTATTACCGAACTCGGTAGTACCAAAATCTTAGCATGGTAACGGTAGAGAAATTTGTGTACCGAGTACTCCGGTACGGTAGACGGTAGAGTAATGATTGTACGGTACGGTATGGTATACCACCCCTAGGATTAGATGCACAAGCTAAAAAAAAAATGAAATATATGGATGAGATAATTCAAGGAGGACCCTTAGGTGAGAAATTATATAGAAGAATATTTCAAAGGACATGTAGGAGAAGATAACATGGAATTTGAGAGGGTGCATGGTGGGCATGGATTTGGAAATAAGAACGATGGTGGAGAGGCTCTATTAGATTTTGCAACTTCATATGATTTTTTACTAGCAAATACTTATTTTAGAAAGTGGAAGAAACATTTGATAACATTTAAAAGTGTGGCAAATAAGAGTCAGATTGATTTTTTCATCACTAGAAAGGTGGGTTGTTTGATATGTAAAGATTGTAAAGTTATACCGGGAGAGTGTTTAACCTTAATGTTAAGATAAATCAGAGAGATGAAAACAATACTGATTATTGAATTGAAAAATAACCGAGTACAATATCTGCTATATATAGGAGTAAACCATATACAAAACTAGCACAATACTCCATGTGGGACTATAATATCTAACACCCCCTCTCAAACTCATGGTGGGTCAAATAGTGTGAGTTTGCCCACTAAATATCGAAATCTCTGAACAGTATGAGATTTTGTGAAAAAGTCTGCTGTCTGCTGTGACGAGGTAATAGAATGAAGTTAAATGGTCTCTGCTTCAAAGCGCTCACAAAAATAATGACAATCAATCTCCATATGCTTCGTTCGCTTATGGAAGACCAGGTTGCTTGCAAAGTGTAATGCACTCCGGTTATCACAATGAAGAGAAGTAGCTCCTGAAAGAGTGACACCCATATCTGATAACATCCAACGAACATGAACAATCTCTCTAGCAGTAGTTGTCATTGCTCTGTACTCAGTTTCGGTCGAAGAACATACAACAACTGTCTATTTCTTGCTTCGCCATGAGATCAACGAATCACCAAGAAATAGACAGAAATCTGTGGTAGACCGTCTGGTAGTAGGATCACTTGCCCAATCTGAATCAGAATATGCACTTATCTCTAGTTTGGATGTAGAATGCATGAATAATAAGTGAGTAATAGTGCCCCAAAGATATCCGAGAATCCGAAGAAGAGCACCACAGTGAATCGACGTAAGAGCGGAAACAAACTGGCTGACAACACTGACTGTGTAAGCAATATCAGATCTGGTCATGCATAAGTAGACAAGTTGTCCAACAATCTGTTTATTTGGTGGAATCAGGAAGGAGCTCACCATTAGTGGGACGAAGCTTCACATGAAGCTCTAAGGGTGTATCGATTGATCGACTGTCAGAGAGCCATACAGCGGAGATAATATCTGATGTGTATTTCTATTGAGAAATGAGTATCCCCGGAGATCCATGAGCAATCTCTAGACCCAGAAAATAACGTAGTCTGCCAAGGTATTTCATATGGAACTACTGGTGAAGGTATTTCTGGGTAGATGCAATGCCTGCGGAGTCATCCCCAGTAATGATCATATCATCAACAAAGAGTAGTAGAAGTACCCTCTCCTGCGGTGATGACCGCATAAACATAAATGGTCCTGGAAACTCTGACTAAAACCAGCCTTGGTGATGACAAGGCGAAAATACTCAAACCAGGCTCGAGGGGCCTGTTTCAGACCATATATAGCCCGACACAACCAGCAAACATGACGAGGAGTTAGGATGCCAGGAGGAGGATCCAAATAAACAACCTCAAATAAGGCACCATGAAGAAAAGCATTCTTCACATCCGTCTGGTATAACGGCCACTGACTGATGGCTGCAACAGCAAGGAGAGTGCAAATAGTAATCTGTGCAACGGGAGTAAATATCTCATCATAATCAATGTCATGCTTCTGAGTAAATCCTCGGTCTACTAGACGAGCCTTGTGTCAATCAATAGATCCATTAGGTTTATATTTGACCTTGAAGATCCACTTGCACCTAATAGGCTAAACACCCTCTGGCAGAGGAATGACATCCCACGTGCCAATCTGATCAAATGCACTGAATTTCTCTGCAATAGCTTTCCTCCACTCGGGATATTGAATTGCATCCTGATAGGTTCTGGGCTCACGTGCAGAGTGTATAGCAGTGAGATATGCATGAGACTGTGGTGAGTAGGAAGTTAGGGTAGCAAAACCAAACTGGTCAGAAGGATCGGTGACTTCAGGTGTATAACGTGCCGGAGGGATACCAGAAGTGGAATATGTAGACTGACGAAGCGGTGGTGGACTGACAGGTGTGGGGATAAGGACGGTGGAGTGGGTGCATGTGTCAGTGGGGAAGTAGGTGGGGTGGGTGCTGGCAGCTATGGGGATGCATGTGGTGTTTCATTAGGGGAACAATAGGTGTAAGGACTGTAGAAGATGTGAATGGAGCTAGAAGAGTGTGATCAAAAGGAATGTGGGAAGATGAAGTTGGGGAGCTAGTAACAACTGAGGAATCGAGAAATCTAGCATCCTCGGGGGGATTCAAGTAGTAAGGAGAGTCTTCCACAAAGGATACATGTCGAGAAATGCAGATACAATCCGCTGATGGATCAAAACAATGATAACCTTTGTGGTCAGTACTGAGACCTAGGTGAACACACTTAGCAGCAGGAACGGAGAGCTTCATGTGCTCAGTAGGAGGGAGAAGGACATAACAGGTGCACCCAAAAGTACGGAGCATACTGTAGTCGGGAGGTGAGTGATAAAGAGCCTCATAAGGCATCGTACCAGCTAGGGCAGACGAGGAAGTAATGTTAATGAAACTAACAGAGGTCATGACAGCTTCTGCCTAGAAAGAACGAGGAGCGGAAGAGGAGAGTAAAAGAGCGCGAGCCATCTCAAGAATGTGACGATGCTTGCATTCAACTGTACCATTCTGCTCATGTGTGTGAGGGCATAATTGCTGAAAAGGGTACCGTGAGACTGAAGGATCGATCTCATAGTGGTGGAGGTGTACTCACGAGCACCGTCCGATTGGAAGTTCTTGATGCGCACACCGAACTGAGTGTGAATCATAGTTGTAAAGAACCGATAAATATCAGGAATCTCAGATCGCTGACAGATAAGAATAACCCATGTATGTCTAGTGAAGTCATCGATGAAGGAAACATAATAGAGATACCCTTTCCACAAAGGTACAGGAGAGGGTTCCCATATGTTAGAATGAACAAGTTGAAAATAATGGGTGGTTTGAGAAGTGCTTTTGTGACTAAAGGGTAGTGCAGTGTGTTTGGCCAAATGATAACCCTGACAATCAGACAAATATTTAAAAGTAAGAGGACCAAGGGACCACTACGAGCTAAAGTCTGAAGACGAGACGCACTAACTAATATGACCTAAACCTCTGTGCCAAAGATTAGCATCAGATGAAACAATACCGGCAAAACTAGAAGGAAAGTGATGTGCACGAAGAAAATCTAGATGACATAGACGACTCTGACGACTAGCACACTCAAACTCCTCACTGGTGCATGAATTAGTAATAGAACAATCGAAAGAGTCAAAAGTAATGACAAGACCACTATCGCACAATAAACTAATAGAAATAAGGTTTATGGATAAATGAGGAGAATAAAGAACATAAGGTAATGTGAGAGTGGGAGAGCTATTTGCCCCTGAGTGTGTAATGAGAAGTGGTGAGCCAACAGCTGTGTGTAAAGATGGAGAGTGAGAGGGAAGTGCAGTGCAGGTGGTGAACATTGTCTGATTACTAGTGAGATGATGTGATGCACCAGAATCTAAAATCTAGAACGAATTCATACCGAAAGTAGCAGAGAATGCAGGAGCAAAGGAGCCAGCATTGATAGACTGACCCATGAGCTGTAGTTCCATCTGAGTGAGGCGTTGCTGAAGATTAGCCTAATCAGCAGGAGACGGCAATGCTTGAGTGACGACATGGCTGAGGATGTAAGGAAAGAAGCAATGCGAGGAGGGATAAGACTAGTGCTGCTGGAATTGAAAGCACAATAAGGAGGGAGATGCTGCTGGTGTCTGGATCAGGATAGGGGGCAGGACGATGCTACCGGTGTCGAAAGTAGAGTTGGGGTAGGGTGAGGAATGATGCTGGGAGAAGGTAGGAGGCCGAAGGCAGAATGAAAATGGTGCTACTGTAGTTTGAATCGAGAGGAGGAACGGGAGGCGGTTGCAGCGGGGAAGTCGGTGGAGGCGGAAATATGTAGAAGTGACTGATATTCCATCAAGGAGCAGTACCTGTAAATTTTTTTTTGATTTTTTTAAGGAAAATAGAAAACGGGTTAGGGGGTTTGGGTTTCGGGTACAGAAAATGGGTAACAGGGTAATAGGATAATAGGGTTTTAGGATTTGGGTTGGGTTTTGGGTAAGAGGGTTTAGAAGAGAAATAGAGAAGTAGGGTTTAGGGTTTGAGGTGGGAAAGGGTAGTGGCGGCTAGGGTTGGTGACGGCAGTGGAGGGGAGCGGTGGCTAGGGTTGGTGACGGAGTCGATGGGTGACAGGGATGGCCGAGATGAGGTGGACGGCGAGGATGGGGTGGCGATGGCAATGGCGGGGAAGACGATGAGGGGCTAGGGAATAGGGTGACAGGGAGATGGCAAGGGCGATGAGGGCGCCTAGGGTTGCTGACGATAGTGGAGGGCGGTGGATGCTTGCGGAGGCTGAGGAGGGTGAGCGATGAGGAGTGCGAGGATGACGAAGATGATGGGTTCAGGGGATGCTTTGTACTGCAGATGGCGATCGACGATGCTGATGATGATGAGGATGCCAACGATGGGTTCGTCGGCAACATTGTTGAGAAGGTGCTGAGGATGGCCGACGATGGCGTCTTCTTCTCCGTTGACCCTTTTTTTTGGCTGTTGGGATTCTAGGATTTTAGGAAGAACTAAAAATTTGTATAAATTAGCTCTGATACCATGTTTAAATAAATCAGAGAGATGAAAACAATACTGATTATTGAATTGAGAAATAACTGAGTACAATATCTCCTATATATAGGAGTAAATCATATATAAAACTAGCACAATACCCAATGTGGGACTATAATATCTAACACTTACAACATGGATTAATGGTGTTGGATGTTAAGATTGGGAAACGCATATATGTGAGTAAAGAGACTAGGAACCCAAGAATTAGGTGGTGGAACTTGAAGAGAGAGAAACTAGAGGTTTTTTTTACAGATAAAGTCCTTAAAGGAGCATTATGAAATAAGGAATGGGTGACAAATATGATGTGGGCTAAAATGGCTATGTACATAAGAAAAATTTCAAATGAGGTACTTGAAAAATCTAAATGTAGAGGGTTGCTAAGTCAAAATATGGTGGTGGGAAGAAGAATTCAAAATATTATGAGAAAAAAAAGATCAACCTTCAAAATATGCCAAAAGAGTAGAAATGAAGAGGATTTGGAGAGATATAAAATCGTTAGAAAAAAAAGTTAAGAAAGAGGTAAGAAATGCAAAAAAAAAAATTATGATGATTTATATACAAAATTAGGAACAAAAGAATGAGAAAATAACAATTCTAAGTTTGCTAAACAAAGGGATAAAAAAACAAAAGATCTAGATACAATTAGGTGTATTAAGAGCGAGGATTCAAGAGTGTTAGTAAAGACAAGAAAATTAAAGAAATATGGTGAAATTACTTTGCGAAGTTATTAAATGAAAATGTTGTGGGCAACTTAAATATAGAGAACTCGAGGGAGAGTCGATAGCATATTTTCTTTCCGCAGAATTATGACCTCGGAGGTTCAAAATGCTCTAGGAATGATAAAAATAGGAAAAACTTTAGGACCGGATGATATACCCATTGAAGTTTGAAAGTATCTTGGGGATGTAGGAGTGGATTGGCTAATAAGATTATTTAATGGAATTTTGAGGATTAAGAAGATACTCAATGAATGGAGAAAGATTATTTTAGTACCTATATATAAAAATAAAGGAGATATACAAAGTTGCTCCAACTACCGATGGATTAAATTAATGAGTCATATGATAAAAAATTGGGAAAGAGTGATTTAACATAGACTGGGACTAGAAACTACAGTGTCTGAGAATCAGTTTGAATTTTTGTCTGGAATGTCAACAATGGAAGCAATTTATTTATTGAGGAGACTTATAGAAAAATATAGGGAGAATAAGCAAGATCTACATATGGTGTTTATAGGTCTAGAAAAGTATATGATAAAGTCCCTAGAGACATAGTATGATGGGTGTTAAATAATAAAAGAGTAATTGTTCTGTATATTGAGGTAATTAATGATATGTATGAAGGTGCAAAGACCACAATTAGAACAACCACAGGAGAGATCAGTGATTTTCCTATTACAATAGGTTTACACCAAGGTTTGGCTTTAAGCCCCTAGTTCTTTGCTTTGGTTATGGATGAACTGACGCGATGAATACAAGATGAGATGCCTTGGTGTATGCTTTTTGCTGGTGACGTCGTCTTAGTGAACGAGACTATAGCAGGAGTCAATTCTAAATTAGAATTGTGAAAAGAAACTTTGAAAGCTAGAGGCTTTAGAATAAGCAGAACTAAAACATAGTATATAGAGTGTAATTTTAGTGATATTCAGAATGCAACTGAGGAAGTAGTGAAGCCTGATGGTCAAGAGATACCTGAGAGAGACCGTTTCCGATATTTAGGCTCGATTATATAAAGAGATGGGGAGATTTGTGAAGATGTTATACATAGGATTCAAGCAGAGTGGCTTAAGTGGAGAAGTGTCAGTGATGTTTTGTGTGACAGACGTATACCTTTGAAGTTGAAGGAAAAATATTATAGGATAATTGTTAGTCCATCAATGATATATGGAGCCGAGTGTTGTGCAATAAAAAAACAGCATGTCCAGAAAATGAGTGTAGCGGAGATGAAGATGCTAAGATGAATGTGTGGTAAAACCAGGAATGATAGAATTAGAAATGAGCATATACGAGACATACTAAAGGTAACTCCTATTCAAGATAAGTTAAGAGAGAATCACCTCAGGTGGTTTGGACATGTCACACGTAGACTTAGTAGTGCCGTCATTAGAAAGAGTGATTTGATAAGTATTGAGGGTACAGTTAGGGGTAGGGGAAGACTTAAACTTACTTAAGTGGAAACGGTAAGAAAAGATATGATAGCTTGTGACCTTACAAAAGATATTGTGCTAAACCGAGCAGAATGTAAAATTAGAATTCATGTAACCGACCCCAATTAGTTGGGGAAAAGGCTTTGTTGTTGTTGTTGTTGTTACCTTGTACAAAATGGAATCTTAAGTTCAGAAATTGCATGTTGCACTGCTTTTGTACTACTAGATATACACGAACATCTAAGCTCTATATAGATGTTTCATTCATTGAAGTTGCAGTTGTTTCAACTCAACTGTTCATCCGAAGTTCTGAACTCATATTGACTATACATATCGTTTCTGCTATTGAAATACTAACAGGTAACTAGAGCCCGGGAGCGCTTAAGCAATTGGTATGTGGGTGATACAAGCCAGGGAAATGGATCAGACGCTCATCATCAACCTGCCTGAGCATTTCTCTTCATTTTGGCTGCTCTGTATTTAATTTATTGGCGGATAAAGCAAAGGGGTGTAGGTATTGGGTTTCAATGCAAGTAGTTGCAACTCAGCTTGTTAGATGCAACTCAGCTTGCAGGATTCCTTTAGTTGTAAGTAGAAAGTATACTTGCAACTTTTATAACATAATAAAGTGGTTGCATGATGATTTGCAATGAACTAACCACCAAACACCCTAAACTTGAGGTGGTTATTCTTCTCTTGAGGAATTACCTCACATACTCATCTATTTCTCGACAGTGAATTTGTACTGACTTGTCACAGATTTACAATCTGAAGCATATTTAATTTTTGGAGGAAATACAATCAGAAGCATATTTCGTGTAGCTTTATTTTTGTCCATTTCTTAATTTTTTTAGGGAATAATATTCAAAATAGTTGGATTAGTGTTTGACTGCCTATAGGGTTTAGTATAGTGGTAAGCTTGTTAGCTCGTGAGCAAGAGTTCGGGGGGTTGAATCCCCGTTCGCATCATTGCTTTTATTATGAAATTATTGTGAGAATGCGTGTGTGCGGTGTGCATGTGTGGGTTAGCATAAATCAAGCATAAAATTGCTTCCCAGATACTGAAGTCTCAGGACTGTTTGGGTTGCTTCTCAGATACTGAAGTCTCAGGACTGTTTGGCTAGATCAAGAAAATGGGGAATGGAACTCGCGACGTTGTTTCCTCGCTAGTTCAAGAAGATAAAAAGTGGATGTTAAGATTAGTTTTAATGTTGGCTTAACTCAATTTTGATACCTTACAGTCTTCAATATGATTCACTAATGCTTAGATATAGAAGTGATAGTAATTATTTTGCTGAAGATTAGCGGGAAAAAATTACGTTGCTAAAGTCGAACTGGAATGTGCCTTGGATGAGCGCATATATCATCAAAAGAGGTAGGATTTTCACTAGGAATCCTAAGAATAACATCAGAACAAAATAATGCAACTGGAAGCCTGGGGACATGCATTTTATTATTTTATAGCGATGCTTAACAGAAGTCTCTTTCGATTAGTTAGATTTGCAACAAGTGTTATTGTAGCACAGCAGAAAATCTCTTAAGAGCATCCAGTCTCGTTTTGTAAAAGTATTCCATATTTAGCAAAGAGAGTTTAGCTTTTAGCAACGCTGCTATCGTTATTTCTAAAATTCGATAAAGTAATGAATTGGACGGATCTTGTTCATCCGTCTAACGTTTTTTTTAGTTTTTTTTTATTGAAAAATAAATGGACGGAGCTTCATCCTCCGTTTGAGAATTTTTTTTTTTTTACCTGAATTGTGTCAGACGGTGCTTCTTCCTCCGTCTCTCGTTAATTTTTATTTTTTTTCGTTTACAACAGCAAAAAAATAAATAATAGACAAACCAACAGTGTCAGCAGTCTGGCTTGTTTGTTTGTTTTTTTTTTGTTTTTTTTTTATGTAACGTTGGCGGAAAAGACGTTTTTACCCCTCCTTTCATAAAATCCGAAAACTCAACCAGACGGCATATCTTCATCCATCTGGTGAGTTTAAATTTTTTTTTTAAGTGGAAATGTTAAATTACGAAAAAACCTCACTCAGCTCCTCCTATATAAATGCATACCTCTCACGGTAAATCTTCTCATCTATCTTCTGATTAAAAATTTCTCTTTACTCAAACTACTATCTTCGTATCTAATCAAAAACAATGTCTATCTGAAGATATATCGGTAGAATTAAATCCACTATTCGCGGCGGATCTGATCATGGCAACACCAATACGGAGGCCGAACCGATGACGGAATCTCGTGATTTTGCCGATCCGAGTTTGTGGAAATTAGTGGTTGATGATGGCCAACATCTGTATCAACTTATTGCCGATCAGCCTGTAGGTAGATTTTGTAAATTTAAGGGAAATTGGAGTGGTCCAATAAAGGCATACGAGTGATGTTCCCGTGTTCCATTAGTGAAGCAATTAATCGATCAAACCGGGTGGCAGCGTTTATTCACAATAAATACAGAATAATCATCAATGAGGCTTGTGGAGGCCTTGGTTGAGAGATGGTGGGATACTACACACACTTTTCATTTACCGTGTGGTGAGTTGGGATTCACCCCGTTAGATTGGACAATGCTAACGGGGTTATCGATCGGATCCGGTGAAGCCCCTCCGTGCAATGATGAAGATTATCCCTTCGAAGTTGTACAGTCTCATTTTTTCCCTGAGATTACAGAAGCAGATTGAAAATCTTCAGCAATAGGCAATTCATTCCTAAAGAAGTATTTTCATAGTAACGTGATCGAAACAGCTCAAGTTGATGATAATCTAATGTTGATGATCACAAGAGCGTTCTTTATGTTCTTTCAGAGTTTCTTTTCTCCAACACTGCTTGCTTGATCAGATCTGGTTGGCTTGCAGCACTAGAAGATATTAATAAAGTAGGTACATACGATTGGGGCGGCCAAGCAGTAGCACTACTATATATGTCTCTAGATTCTTGCAGTAGAGTTAAAGTCAAGTCTTTTAACAGTCCATGGCAAGTAGTAGAGGTAACATTAGATGTGTTTGAAAGCTTTATATTAAACTTATTTGTTCAATTTGGACGTATTTATTTGTAAACTAATATAGCTCTTTCATCTACAGTATTGGGCTTATGAATATACAAGTATATGTGTTCCAATAACTGCAAAAATGGAAGATATAGCAGATGTTTTAATGGCTTCTGATAAATGGCCGAAAATTACATGTTGGAATAAAGATCAATTGGATACTAATATAGCAGACACAATTAGGTATAACATTGGTATAGCCAGACATCAATTGGAGATGCATTCTTCTGCATCTATTATTTGGCAGCCTTATTCGGGATCGAGGTACGAGAATGAGCGTGAAGTGCAGATTGCGAACATACTATCTTGCCACCGAGTTATTTTTGAGTACTGCTTACAGGTAAAATTATCCATATTTGCAATGTTTTTGTTTTATCTTAATTTATTATTGAATGCATCACCCTAAAACCGTTGTATGTGTGCTTGAAAATATGTATACGATATAGGGTGTATGGTATCTAGGTGATCGTTGTTATCGCCAAATTACGGGATTTATTACTATCCCAATTGACCCACCAAAATTCGTGCCTCGAATATTACCACAAGATTTTTGTACGCCTATTGACGCGTCAGTATTGGTCCGGCTTGTACCACAAAAGAGATACAATAAGTATTGGGCAAAGGTATCAATAGGTGCTATTATGCCGACTCTATCGCATGGTACGAATGTAGATTTTATTGGTCCAGCTAGCATTATTAATCCAAATGCTCAATTGCCCTTCCCTGCTCCTCCTTTTTGGGCACCAGCAGAGTGTGTAACTGAAATAAACATACATGTTCCTCCAGTACATGGCGAATGTCTAGTTGAGGTTCCACTTTTTTCAGGTGGTACAGTAACGAGGATTATCAAAGAGGGAGCTTGCACTTTGGAGTCTCGCGGTGTAATGTCATATGTAAGCATACCTCATAACATTTTTAATCAATATTCATCTTGCAATTTAGACTACGATGGATTTTTAATGCTTTTTTATAATTTACGAACAATATTTGCAAGAGGAGTTATACCAACGGTACCAGGAGTCGACTTATAATGAATCTCAATTAAGGTGATTCATAATGACAGACACTGTGTTGAAAGAATCTATTCTCGTTTAAGTATTTACTGGCAGGAGAATTGTTTCTAATCGACCGTCAATTTCTGGACGAAGAACTGTTTCTAACGATCGACCGTCAACTTCTGGTATGAGAAGTCTTCAATCGACACCGGAATATGTGCCGAATACACAGTTTGATAACGAGGAGTAGCATCTGTAAATAATGTTTAATGTGAACGTTATTCATTAATTATTGTTTAATTAATGTTTAATTAATGCTTAATGCTTAATCAACCTTTACTTTATGTCATGTTGTCTTTATGTCATGTTGTGTACATAAGGTCATAAATGGCATTCTATCTAAAACTTTATGTCATGTTTACTTTATGTAATGTTATGTCTTTTTGGACAAGAGAATTTGACAACCCCAGTGTCATTAGCAAGGGAATAGATCAAAAATGGCATTCCAAGAAGAAATGTTGTCTTGGTTTATACCGGTGGCATGGACATATAGCTCTCACTAGCCTACATTAGCTTATATTCGAATATTAATATACGACAATTTCACCGTCACTTTATGTCATATAACCACTTTACTTTGTCATATAACCACTTTATGTCATATAATCTGACAACCCCAGTGTTTCTGATCACTTTATGTTTTCTATCTTGGGACATTGACAGACAGTGGCTTATTCGTCCCCTATATATTCACCAGAGTGTCTTCTCCCAAAAAATAAACAATCTACAATATCATCCAGTTTATTCTTTCATTTTGCAATGGCTGAATTTAGTTCATCTTCTTCATCTACGGCGACAACCTATTCCGACGTCGATTCCGTATGCAGCAAGTTTTATTCCAACGTATTTTGGAAGCGACTGTTAACTACGATGATTTCTTCCAACAACGACAGGCTGCAACTAGAACACTTAGTTTATCTCCCTATCAAAAAATCACTACTACTATACGTTGCTTGGCTTACGGATCATCAGCCGATTCAATCGATGAGTACGTGCAAATTGGAGAGACTACTGTTTTGAAAATAGTACGTCATTTTTGTGTGGCTATTGTGAACATATTTGGACCTCAATATTTGCAGGCTCCAACCGTTGCTGATATTCGAAGACTACTTGAAGAAAATAAAGCTCGTCGGTTTCCAGGTATGTTAGGTTGTATTGATTGCATGCACTGGGCTTGGAAAAATTGTCCATCAGCATGGCATGGCCAGTATACCAGACACATTCGGAAGCTAACTATTATTCTTGAAGCAGTTGTATCTTACGACCTATGGTTCTGGCATTCATTTTTCGGAATCCAAGGATGCAATAATGACCTTAACGTGCTCAATCGGTCCACATTATTTAATGATCTTCTTGATGGGTCTGCACCACCTGCGAATTTCACTATCAACAATAACAACTACAACATAGGGTACTATTTAGCTGATGGTATTTATCCCCCGTTGGCTACCATAGTGAAAACATACTCGGCACCGGATACTCAAAAGAAGAAAAAAAATTGCCCAGATGCAAGAAGCTGCAAGAAAGGATGTTGAACGCGGATTCAGTGTTTTACAGGCACGATTTGCAATAGTAAGAGGTTCAGCACGGTTCTGGGATGCGGACAGTCTATCTTATATAATGAAGACATGTATTATTTTACATAATATGATTATAGAGGACGAACGAGAAGAAGCACTTGATGATTATGACTACAACCAAAGTGCAGACTCTACCTTCAGCGTACCGATCAGAACTGGAGCTTCAACAAGTACCTCCAGAGTAGCACGCAATGTAGAACTACATGATAGAAAGAAACATCATCAACTGCGAGCAGATTTGATGGAGCACATATGGAACAAATATGGAGATGAGTTTTAGAAAAATATGTTATTTGTGTTTTAGAGTCATTTGCAAGCAATTTATATTTTTTAATGTTTAACTTAGAATCAGTCAAAATGTATTTCTGTTTTTCATTCTATCTTAGAAAATTATATTCTGTATTGTTTAATCTAGAATCAGTACTAAAAATGTATGGATCTACTTGGAAGAGACATCAATTAAGTCTTTAATAATTTAAACTAAAATGGACACTTCTTAATAAGTAGTGGAACACAAAGCACCTACATAACTGAAAATAAGCAGGATACAATGGATATTGCAACATATATGAAAACAACATAGATACAAAAAAATTAAACTAGTTGTAACCAGGACTTTGCATAATTTCACGTTGTCTACACATGAAATAATGACGTTGAGCCTCGGGTAAGTTGCTTATGTCCAGACTCATTATGCGGTCTTCCTCTTTTCGTTTTTTCATTTCGTGCTCTTCTTGTTTCATTTCGTGCTCATTTTGTTTTAGATCAAGCTTCTTTTCCGTTGCCATCGTCAGCCTATCTTGTGACTCCTTAAACATATTGTTAAATGTTCTAGTCTCAATTACCATTTAAGAAAATTGAGCTGATTCAATCGGTCTTTTCCCTTTTCTCTTCTCCACTATACGGCCGGGTGGTTGGGAGAGGGCTAGAGGCGAATTTAAATCGGTCGGTATATCTGAATCCCAGTCTTGCATTGCTAGCGTACGTATTGTGCTACCTTCTTCACCAGATTCAGAGCTACGGCCTGATTCAAAGATATGCGTTATACATAGCGGAAATTTTGGCTGATCTTTAAGGACCTCATAACTTTCTTCAAATTTAAATGCTTTCCCGGATGATTGCATGTATTCCACTCTTGCTTCGCGTAGCTATAAAAAACAGTAAATAAACTTGGGTTATAAATTATTATACTCGTATTCAAAAAATTCAAATCCGGTAAATTATACAAACCTTATCTGCCTCAGTTGTTCCACTTGTAGCTCTATTTGTTACACTGCTCAACTTCGCAATGAACAAAAAACATATTTAGCAATTGCACAAAATCGACTAGAAAGAGAGCCAGCTGTCCGGTTGGTCGAAGTGCCTATTAGAGTTTCAAATTTGCGGAATACTCAATCCCAAAATTGTGTCCCGGATTGGTCGTTGCCGATCAATGGATCCTGAGTAATAGATACCCAGCTTTGGAAAAGAATAACATCTTCATTAGATGTGTATGTTCTGCCCCTATTACTACGGGTTGTCATTGCTCAAAGTTGTTTTGTATTTGGCAAAATATGAAGAAAGAATAAAACAATAGAAATGAAAGATAGATAGAAATATAAAGACAGAGAAACGTAGATAGAAATAAAGAGATAGAGAAGCGTAGATAGAAATAAGAAGACATAGAAGTTCAGTTTTTACATGAGCGGAGTAGAGTGCCAAATATATATACAATGTATTTGAAAATTGTAATCGTTAAAAAAAATTTAAATAATCAAGTGCCGTTGGATTTTTTTAAAAAAATATTTTAAATTAAATGTGTCGTTGGATATGAGTACTTCACACACCCGTTGACACTTTAGGGGTAAATGGGTCATTTCAAGATCGGTGAATAGTGTAAAGCGGAAGTGAGGGACGGATGAAGTTCATCCGTCTCTCACTTTCACATTTAACAAATACTAGTATTTTTCACGTGCGATGCACGTTTTGATAAGAGTTGGAGGATTTTACGTGCGATATATGTGTTAAGAAATAGTTTTGGAGTTGGACGTGCGTTGCACGTAATTAGAAAAAATATTTTGAAGAAAAAGTTACAATTTGTAGGTGCAATGCACGTGTTTATAAGTATAACTTGAATTGTACGTGCAATATATGTGTATGTTTAGTGTTAAAAAAATATTAGGGCAAAAGCCAAAATACCCCCCCAACGTTTGGCCCGAGTACAAAATGCCCATACAACGTTTGAAAAAGTACAATAAACCCATTATTCCGTTAACTTAACCATTTCCGTTAAGTTATAATTATTAAATTACTTTTTTACCCTTACCCTTTCATATTTAATCTCTTTCTTCCCTTTCTTCATTCCTTTATATCTTCTAAACCAATTAGATAACCAGCCTTATTACAGAAAAAGATGGTTAGCAACAAACTGTAAAATTCATCCATATTCTAAACGTTAAAGAACTAGGTATGAAGATAGATTCACGTAAAGTCACTCTTCAGTCAAAATTTCAACACTAGCCAACATGAGCAGTTTACACCGAATCCTCACAATGTGAATGACTCTTTTGGGGAAATGCGCAATAGTAGACCGCGAGTTGATCCACGGGCACGAGTGCAACTACTTCCCCGTTACTGGCCTAGAATTACAGATCAAGAGCTTCAACAGATATCTGGAGAGTATCCTTAAATCTGTGTTTTTTTTTTCTTCTACCATCATTTGCTTTACATGATAGAAATAATGGTTCAAATTTCAGATATTCATTTGGCCCTATCAGTTTTAGGTGGGTAGTCTTATGTTCCTTTCTAATTTAGCTCTATTCTGACCTTAACTATACTGAAGTTCAAATTCTGTCATCACGCCCTTGTTTGAAAAGATGCTGAGTGCTAGTGATGCTGGCCGCATTGGACGGCTGGTGCTACCTAAAAAGTGTGCTGAGGTGAGTCCTTGGCAGTTTCTTGTTTTAAAGTTTTAGATTATTATTCGGTGCCCAATATGTCTGAACATTGAAGCATTTATTGTTATGCATTATGATATTTTTGCCTTAGTTATGGTTGGATTGGTTTTAACTATTTAGATGTTAACAAATTAGACAATTAGCAGGACATGTAGTAATGTTCTGGTTTTTCCAAATTCAACGAGACCTTCTGCTCGTTGCCTAATTTGTTTGCATGTATGTACTCAGTGTATTATTAGTTGTGTGCACTTATGTAGTGTCAGTTTGAATGCAGATCAAACTTCCTATGTTTCAATGCTAATCTAGGTTGTCATTTAGGGTCTTAATTTTGTCATCTTCGGCTTCAAGGTTTTAGAGTTCCCTTATGGAAGGTATTTATGCAAAATTTAGATGGAAAATATTACAGGTTCAAGTGAAATTTAAGAAAAATTATCACTATGATGGCATAACAATTATCTTGATTCTCTTTCAGTAGTCTAAACAGCGGTTACCACACCGCTGTCTATCGTTTTTTTATCTGTGTCAGTTGGCCTAGTATGTACGGCAAGCCCCTTCCTCCTGCTCATGTTGGCTAGTGTTGAAATTTTGACTGAAGAGTGACTTTACGTGAATCTATCTTCATACCTAGTTCTTTAACGTTTAGAATATGGATGAATTTTACAGTTTGTTGCTAACCATCTTTTTCTGTAATAAGGCTGGTTATCTAATTGGTTTAGAAGATATAAAGGAATGAAGAAAGGGAAGAAAGAGATTAAATATGAAAGGGTAAGGGTAAAAAAGTAATTTAATAATTATAACTTAACGGAAATGGTTAAGTTAACGGAATAATGGGTTTATTGTACTTTTTCAAACGTTGTATGGGCATTTTGTACTCGGGCCAAACGTTGGGGGGGTATTTTGGCTTTTGCCCAAAATATTATGAAATGTTTTTGCACGTGCGTTGCACGTTTTAAATAGGTGGAGAAAATTTTTATTTGTTTATTTTTATTATAATTAATGGGAGAGTTGGAGTTGCACGTGCAACGCCCGGGTTTGTATGTTGACAAATGACAACCCCAACTCTCCCATTATAATATTAGAGATAATTTAAAAACCTTTACACATTTAATATATATTATTTATTTATAAATTATAAATCGACGAGAGACTGAGACGGAAGATCTTCATCCGTCTCTCATCTTTTTTTAATTTTTATTTAACTAGACGGTATATCTTCATTTGTCCCTTTCATCAAACGGATGAACATCGTCCGTCTCCTATATTTAGCAATTGTCTAAAGGCGCTGCTAGCACGCTACTATTCATTTCTATCCTAAATTATGGGTTTTTAGCAAATGACTGTGAGGCATATTTCTAAATCGATTTCCAATTTTTGAGTTTTTAGCCAACGACAGTGGATGCTCTAATAGCATGCAAATTTCCACTTCTACAGTCAACTCTCCAGTAACTAAATTTGGCTGTATTTAAATATATAAAAATCCCACTGAAGTATTGGTTATTTTTTTAAAAAAAAACCACTGATTTTTTTTTTTAAATACCTCAATGAACTACGTTTTCCAGGCATGGGTGAGTGAAGTTTCTTTAAACAAATTTGTATTAATAACATAGTTTGATGAAGTTTTTTTTATATAAAAAAATTCAGTTGGGTTTTTTTAAATCTAGCCACTAAATTTCCTTTCAAGTATCCCTAAAAAAGAAAAAAGAAAAAATTTCCTTTCGCACAACAACAACAGTGACAAAACAGCTTTTAGAGAAAGAACATGCATGTCATCTTTATGTATTTATGTTGGCTAAATTTGAAAAAATCCCACTAAAATATTGGTCATTTTTAAAAAACCCCACTAAACTTTTTTTATTTTAAAAAAACCCACTCAACTATGTTATTACAAAACCCACATTGATGGAGTTAGGCTTCCATCAAAATTTATGTCAAAAAACTACATTCATATTTCATTTGTATTTAAAAAAAATATCACTTAACCAATCAGATGTTTAAAAAAACCTCACTGAACTATTACATCAGTGCAATACAGGTGACATAAACCCTAACGAAAGTTAACTCCGTCAATGTGAGTTTTTTGATAATATAGTTGAGTACGATTTTTTTTAAAATAAAAAAGTTTAGTAGGGTTTTTTAAATACTGCAGTGGGTTTTTTTAAATTTAGTCATTTCTGTTAGTTTCTTCAAAATGGCAACAAGCATAAAATCACCAGAACTAATTGCAATCATGCCTGTCTTAATAATAAATCATTCCAACAGCTACTGTCCAAATATTCTACTCTTTCTGCATTCAATCTGCAGTTCTGAAGCTTACAGAAAAGGGCACTCAGTTGGAGTCATATCATCACTACATCAAACACTAGCACACAAAAAAAGTTTTTTCTCCATATAGTAATTCAGAAAGCAAACTTGAGTAATTTCCCAGTCCTTGTGTCTCTTATGAATCAAACTGTAGACTAAACCAAGCTGGGATGAATGTGCCGCGTCAGCAGTTGACTTTCATAGAGGAATTTTATCGATGGAAAAGATCTTGAAGATCAATTATATCAGCAAGAACTCCTGCGGCCGTAGTATCATTTCCTGCTCCTGCCCCTTGAATCACCAAAGGTGAATCCTTGTAACACCTGCTGTATATTTCCACCTGCAATTTGAACACCAACATCTTGTAAAATTAAACTCTTCAAATACATGAAGTAGAGATATTGCTCAAAAATATTATAGTGCATTGAAGCAATTTCGCTGTGAAAGATGTAGCGGAGCAGGAAAGCTCACATATAGAGGATACCAACTATCATCTTGTAATATTTCACAGCTTGAACGCACTCAAGTGATCAAAGAAAAAGGTTAAGATGACAGATACTATAGATAAATATAGTAATTTTACGTATATTTAAGAGAGGAAGATCCCACTCCATAGCTCAAATCACTAAGAGTTCTAAGGCGTAGAATGTTAGATGAATAACCCCCCACAAGTCAGTTTTCTCCTGTAAACAAACCTTCAATATTTAACCGATTTTTGTCGTTTTTATTGTTTTCTTCACATGCTCCTTTTTAATACTTAACACGGGTGTCACATTGCTCGCTGTTCCGCACTAAAATTATGCCAGTAGTTCATAGTATACACTTGAACCAATTTGTACTTGTAATCTGAAAAATCAATAACTAGATCCCTCATTAGTTGGTTTATCTTTGAGAAGTGCTTATATCAGATACACTAGGGTGACAATTATCTGGTTTACAAATTATTAAACAACTCCACCTGAACCAATCTGCAATTACTACTTGAAAAATCAATAGAAAAATGTCTGACTGCGTGGATCATCTCAGTGTGTAAATGACAATAGGGTGGTTAAAGGGAGAAATATTCGGCCTGAGGGCAATTGAATACATTAGTTCATCTGTTAAATTATCAAGCAGTAACTGAGTCTATATTTAGTACTATGCATAAAATGTTTATCTTCATTTTCGGTTGTTAGATGCTTTCTGTTAATTTGTGATATTCGGGAGCATTCTGTCAAATTTAGTGAATTACATCTCTAGGTAGTGTTTGGCCCAGCTTAAAATTAGCTTAGCTTCTCCTTTAGAAGGAGAAGCTGGGCCAAACACATATTTTGAAAAGCCCCAAAAAAGTAGAAGTAGCTTTTTTTTAATTAAGAAAAAGGAGCTCTAAAAGAAGCTCTCCAGATCTACTTCTGGCTTCTGGCTTCTCCTTTTCTTCTTTTTTTTTACCCAAAACCAAAGATCAAAAAAATTTCCCTTCCCCTTCCCCTTTCCCTTTCCCTTCCCCTTCCCATTAGTTGGTCGATGTCGACGCACGGGACGGCTGTGGCGGCGTGCTGCGCTGTCGACTGGAACAGAGAAAGGGCGACCGCGATTGGGGATTCGGCTGCTCAGGTCACTATTGACGTTGAGGAGAAAGGGGTCACGGGGGTCAGGTGTGGCGGCGCGTGGGTGGCGGTCGGCGATCAGACAGAGGATGAGGGAAGGAGCTATGGGTTTGGGAGGCTGCTGGCGTCGATCGGAGCAGGGAAAGGGGAGGTCGGGGGGTGTCGATGGGAGGGCGATGCCAGGGGGGTCGCCGGAGGCGGGGGCAGCGTCAGGAGGCCGGAGATGGCTGGGGAAGATGATCGGGAAGTGGGTTGGGATTTTGAACGGGGAGAGAGAAGGAGGAGAGAGAGAGGGCGTCTACAGAAATTAACACCCTTTTCTTCGATTTTTTTGGGATTTTTTTGTTGTTGTAATTTATTGGTTGCTGGGGCTTGTTTGAAGTTTGATTAGAAGAAACATGAAAACTTTAGTGTAGACTAAGTTTGGAAAATTTTTGATAAATTTGTAGACTTAACTCTACAGATTTGTAATTGGATAATTTTGAAGAAATTATGATCAAAAAAATTTTGACACTTCATGATCTATCTCCAAACAACTTCTAGCTTAAAAGTAGCTTTAAAGTTAAAAAAAAGCTGACTAACCAAACAGCTTCAGCTTTTAATTTCAAAGTTGTACTTTCTAGCTTCTCCTTCTGAAGGAGCTTTAAAGCTAAAAAAAGCTAGGCCAAACGCACCCCTAATATTATAATGGGAGAAGGCATTAGTGTCATTTGTCAATCTATCAACGTGTATGATGCACGTACATAACTAATATTATGAAGGAAATTTCATGTTCAAGTTCTCACTACGTTGTGTTTTTATTTTTTATTTTTTAAATATTAAGATGTGTATTGTTCGTGCATAACTAATATAAATGATGTCTCAGATTCGATGCCAGACTACGTCGAAATTTTTACTTTTAAAAATATATATTTATTAAGACGTGCACCGCACGTGTAAATTACTAGTTATAATGATGTAATCATGTCAAAATAAAACAAAATTTTTAATAAACGATATATGATGAACTAAGTTACATCATAAATCGAACTTATTCAATGGCTGATAAGCATACCACATTATCACTTCCTCTCAATCTTCCCAAGGGAGAATCCTTTGGAAGCTCTTGAAGGCCAACATGACACCTGCAATGACGATTAGGTAGATTGAGAAACAAAAGAAACTAAAGACAATATCTACCTGATGTAAACTTAACCCTATGTAGAGAATTTTCCAAGAATATCAACAGATTAAGTTTACCAACAAGTAATGCAGATTGAGTTAGAAATTACACCAATGATCGGTTTGATGGATTTTCAAGAAATGAAATAAGTTTAACAAGCCCAATTAAAGATTCACGCCTAACAATCAACAATTATACTTCACCGTTCTTAGCATGCAAGATATGCAATAAAGATTCGTACTCTAATTAGCAAGTAAAAACACACACACAATATTTTTGGACGATAGATAATTCAGATAATATTATAGAGACACTAGGCAGTAACACAAATAATGGAGAGGTGAAACGAAAATACCGGAGTTCGATGTCGCCACGGATGGAGAGGAAGACGAGGTTGGAACTGGATCTGATCCAACAACCTAAATAGCAGCTACAAAAGGATCCAACAGAAAGCATTGATCTCACTTGCGCTCGGTTTGCGCTCAGGAAGAAGGCGGCGGAGGTAGGGGGTCGGGGCAGCGACGTGCGGTGCTGTGGGGGCGCCGGTGGTCTGCAGGGGCGCTGGCGACGATGCTGGGGGAGGTCAACGACGTTGAGGGAAACGGGAATCGATGACAGCGATGGAGTCGACGACGGCGAAGAAAAGGGGATCTCGGGGTGGTCGACTGAGGGGAAAGGGGGGCGAGTGGGTTTCGGGGTGTTGGGGGTTTGCAAGTGGTGGTTGCGGGGTGATGGAGGAGGTTGACGGGCTTCAAGAAGGAGGGAATGGGTTCGACTAAAACAAGGAGAGAGGAAGAAGAAGAAGAAGAGAGAGAGAAAGGGGTGGCTACTGTGGAATAATGAAGGAGTGAAGTATAGTTTTTAGGGTTAGGGTTTAAAATAAAATTGGGGAAGTGGAGATATAGTAGAGTTTCTCACAAACCCTAATGTTATCTTATGGTCTCACACACACAAGAGGAGAATGAAGAGCAACAACTCAACACAATAATTTTTTTAATCAATAATAGTATACATTCTCATTATTCTCAGGGCCTATATATAGGCTCAAAACAAAATCTCAATACAAATCTCCAAATTATTCTAATGCAGAAAATAAATGGTGCAAATTGCAAAACTATACATATGGCTAAAATGCCCAAAAACAAATAAAAATTGCTGAAATAAAGATAACTATGCTACTGGAATAGTCATCCTAGACGATGTTTGCACTGATAGAAGCGTCCAAATCGTCTCAAACTGATGTCCTCATCATTCTCTCCGGGTGTGAGAGAGCTTGACCCAGTCGAGTCAAAACCAGTGATCCTGTAACCCCCGTTTCCGTTTATACCAAAAAAATTCTGTATCCTTGTATTCCAATTATCTACAATTCTTCTGCTCTTTTGAACCCAATTGTACACACTAGAATATTCAAACTATTGTTAAAATCTTTTCTAACCAACAATTATATATATTTCGAATGGTTGTATATTTTAACACAAATCTTATTCCAATGTATAAGTTTATTTTCTATTCCTAATTGATTGATTATTTATATTTTAGCCCGAAACCAAATATATTATTATTAAATGATTATTTTAATTAATGTAAAGTCGGACTCCTAATTCATTCTATACCATTATTATTTGATTATCTATTTAATTCAATTGAGCCGAACCCAAACTTGTTATTATTTGTATCTTTACTTTTGTACAAGAATTAGTTCATACTATATCCTACTATTTGATTTATTATTACTGTTAGTATTACTAAACCCAACTAAAGCCAGATCCATCCTACAATTTATTTATTTAGCTTTGTAACCTCATTCTATTTTAATTACAAATATTTACATTTGCCTTAGCCCACCCTACAAATTATCTAATTCTCTATTATATTATGAAGGCCCAACTCCAAGCCCATACTCGTATTCAACCCTAACCCGTACACCCTCTAACTGCATAACAATCACCCTCAATCTTCTCCACTAACAGCATATGTTACCCCCCCCCCACTATCTCATTAACTGCCTCCTTAATAATCTCCCCATTAATTCATTAACCTAATTAATCACCCCTCCCCCTTCTCTTCTTCAAACTAGCTGCCCCTTCATCTTCTCCTTTGTCTGCTTGCGAAACCCACCATCCTGACCACCTACCTCATCCGCCAAAACCCATCCTCTGCTTCATCTTCAACCCAATACCCCTGAGCACACCCTCACCCCCGCAACCACTCGAGCCCCTCCCTCGCTAACTCTGAGCATCGTCTTCCTCCACCGCTGCCAACAACCACCACGAAGAAGCCATCCCCGTCTTCTCCTGCACCACCACCGACCGAACCCAGCAGCACCACCCCTCTCCACCGTGGCCAATGCCCCACTGCTCCTTATCACCCTCGACCACCACCCCGATGACCTCCCTGCCTTCTTCCTCCTCACCCTGAGCGCTGCCCTCGACCCCAAACCCCTCCCCTTGTCTTCGCGCCATCTCGCGCGATCGCCACTGCTCACGACCACAGTTGACTACATCCCGACCACTTTGCTCACCACCGAGCGTCCCCAATGCTTCTTCTCCTCTCCTTTGCTGCACTCACCCACCAACACCCTCACCTCACACCACCGACTGCCGCAGCAGCCCGCAGACCATCGTCAGCCTGCATCCTCACCTAAGAGCACCTCTACAGCCCCCCGCTCGCTCTATCGCAGCGTGCCACCCTCCTCACCACCCGCAGCTCCTGCCATCACCATTATTGCAGCCAACACCTACACCCGAGCCTCGCTACTTGCTTCCCCGTGCTGCCACGACTGCTTCAACCGAACAATCCCCTTGTTGTTTATTGTTGTTGTTGTTTTTATGAAAATAAAGATGACTACAGTCATCGTTTCATTAATGATGAGTTAACAAAACACAGTAGTACCATAATACAGAATATTTAACATCTAACAGTCTGATGCATCAAGTAGCAAAATAAGATTACAGATATAAATAAACGTAGAAATCTTCCATGGCTACTCCGCACCATCCCCTAGTCACCTACTCCCCATCCATGCGCAGCTTCTTCCTGTATAAATAAACGTAGAAATCTTCCATGGCTACTCCGCACCATCCCCTAGTCACCTACTCCCCATCCATGCGCAGCTTCTTCCTGTTGCCCGCCTGAGCTGCCCAAGCATAAATGAAACCAAAAATCTTATGTATCATGCTAGCAAATCTATGGTTGCAATTACGAAAGCAGAAGTTATTTCGGTCTAGCCACAGGCCCCAGATAGTTGCTGCTACCGACAGGTCCCATGCCTCTCTATCCTCTCTCCTAATGGTACCCCCTTTCCTAACTCCCACGCCTGAACCAGAGACCTCGGACTGTCTAGGCAACCGAACCCCAAACAAACGACCTCCCATGCTAGTCTAGCCCTATGACAATTGAAAAAAATATGAAAGGAGTCTTCTTCGCCATTGTTGCATCGAGAGCACCCGACCTCTAACTGCATGCCTCTTTTCTGTAGATTGGTCTTTGATAAAATCGCGTCCTTCGTAACCAGCCACAGGAATGTTTTAACCTTTAGAGGTGCTTGAGTTCTCCAAATAATACTCCCTAATTTGCATGTGATTCCTCCGTCGTTAAGTCTCCTGTAAATTGATGCTACTGAGAAGTTATCATTCTGTTCTAATCCCCAAGTCCTGACATCTTCTGTTCCTTCTGAATACCTTCCTTTGGTTCGAATGAACTCATTCATTCTTTGAAGCTGAATAATACCCTCCTGTGTCACCTGATCTCCAGTGGTTAACGTAAGATTGCCATTTCTCCACACATCTGCTACTAGCGAGTCTATTGATAGCGTGCTCCTAGCGGCTTCTGGGAATCTACTTAGGAGAGTATTGTTATCACACCATTTGTCTTTCCAAAATCTCGTTGTTTTACCATTACCGATTTTGCAGATTGTGTTTGAATGGAAGATATCCCCTACCTTCGCCACTCCTTTCCAAAGGTATGAAGTTCTTCCATGGGCACTTCTTCCCCCAAACCTGTATTTCTACCTTCGTCGATAATTTTGAAAGGATTTGTTCCACCAACTGTTACGTCTCCGGTACATTTTCCACCACCACTTGCTCATCAATGCCCTATTCATATCCCGGAGATCAATAACTCCTAGTCCCCCAAATTCTTTTCTCTTACAGACTCTTCCCCATTTAACCAAATAGAGTCCCTTGTTTGTTTCATCTGCTCCTTTCCAAAGAAATCTTCTCCTATGTTTATCAGTCTTATTGATAACCCAGTTCGGGAGCTCATAGGTTGACATTAGGTACATCGGTAAGCTGCTTAGAACAAAGTTAAGTAGAGTGAGCCTTCCCCCAAGAGATAGGAACCGGCCCTTCCAGCCTGCCAGCTTCTTTTCCAATTTCTCTATCAGAGGTTGCCAATCCTCTTTAAGAAGCCTTCCGGGTCTTATTGGGGTGCCTAGGTATGTCAGCGGATATGATGCCATCTTGCAACCCAGCATGTCCTTGATGTGGTCGATCTGTATGGAGAGAGTGGAACTTAGAGGTATCACACAACTTTTGGTAAGATTTACCTTTAGCCCGGTCCACGATTGAATGCATCTGAGTAGTATTTCAATTCCCATGATCTCTTCCACCTTAGCTGCCCCGAAGATTAACGTGTTGTTCACGTACTGCAAAATTGAGATGGCTTCCAAATCCCTTTTACATGAACCCCTGAAATAATTTGTTCCTCCGTGCCTTTCCTGATCATTTCTGCCAGTCCATCTGCTACTAGCGTGAAGATTAGTGAGGACATTGGGTCTCCCTGACGAAGTCCTCTCCGGCATCTAATTTCTTTTCTTGATTTTCCGTTGACTTGTACAAAAGATTTTCCTCCTTCGACACATTTCATAATCCAAGATCTCCATTTGTCTCCGAATCCTTTCAGACGTAGTACTTCGTCCACGCAATTCCATTTTACTGAGTCGTATACCTTTTCGAAGTCGAGTTTCAGGAGAAAGCCATCTGCATTATCTCTGTTTCCTCTATATACTATTTCGTGTGCAGAGGTCACGCTGTCCATAATATCCTGTCCTTTGACCGCCTGTAACACTTCCTCCGTAAATGGCTCTTCTAGCCCCGCACTTCCATCTTTCCTTGATTCTTCCCAAAACTCAAGCTTTAGAGTGCATCTCTGTCCGATGGTTTGTCTTAGAACTTCTTTGAATTTGGCATCTATGTGTCCTCTGATCTCTCTCTCATCCTCAATCCACCTTGATCCCACTTGTATTCCATGAATGTGATTGCTCCTTCGTCTTCCATTTGCTACCTTCTTGAAGAATTTTGTATTTGCATCTCCTTCCTGAAGCCATTGGACTCTCGATCGCTGTTTCCAGTACTGCTCTTCCATATCTGCGTATTGATGCATCTGTAGCCTGCTATCTGTCAGCTCTTCCACCTCCACTCTCGAAAGGTCCCTTTCTTCTTCTGCCTCCTCTAACTCCTTAACTCTATTGCCCAAATCCTCCACCTTCCTTTTTATTTGTCCAAACTCCTGTCTGGACCACTCTTTCAGTCGTTTGCGTAATCTCCACGTCTTCATGATCCATTTTCCAATAGCACCCGTTGAGTTGGTCTCCGCATTCCACGATTCCTCTATGATCTGTCGAAGGTTGTTGTTCAATGTCCATGCTTTTTCGAAGTGAAACGGGTGTCGGCTGGTTTGTTGTTCTGCTCCGCACTGAAGCGCTAGCGGAACGTGATCCGAAGTGAATCTTGTGATTGATTTGATTGACGGTAGTGGATAAGTTTCCTCCCACTCAGTAGACATGAGTATTCTATCAAGCTTGGCTAATATCGGACTCTGTTGCATATTCATCCAGGTGAACTTCCTATCAGTCGGATTAATCTCAAGTAACTGCAATTCATCAATGATGTTGCCGCTGCTGTCGTCGCTCTTGTTCGTCGTTGCCGCCGGAATTCTCTTCTCACATCACATAAGGCAAGTATCTCTTACACACTCCTTTTGTAGCGCTCCGGGCCCGGCTTCCCGAAGTCCGTGACACAAACCAGAATCTTTTCCTTCAAATGCATCTGAACACAGTAATAACACGAAAATTTAAAAACTTTTTATTGCCAAATAAAATCATTACATCATCAATTACATTCATTAGTTACAAATATTATCTTGTCTTTGAACAAGGAATACAAATTACATTAAAGCATTACAAATACTACTCAAACATTTTGCCTGCCCTTCAGATCGGTAGTCAACTGATCTTCCACTGGAACTCCACTGAGTGGTCAATCTGCTTCCCTGAGATGCACCTTGCAACTCGAATCTTCTGCTGTGCTACTGTGATATTCCTGCACCTGCTCAAATGGTAGATACTAGATAGGTACATTGCTACTCCACTTGGATGCCCTGCTTGTCTTGAGTCCTCCTGCACTCGTGACCTGGTATCCAACACCTAATTGAGTGGACACGTCAGTACATATACTGACACAATGCTGATAAGAAAACAGCGATCTCCAACTAGCAATCACAACCAGCCTTTAATGAAAACAGAAACGTGCATCCTCATTTCCTAGTGTCAGTGTATGCCATGACTTGAAGCCTAATGCATAGTACACAATGTATAGAAAATAGATGCATTTAGCCTAATGTCAGCAAGACTTTGGACACGCATGCATCCCCTGCTACATACGCTCCAAATTAAGTCGTCTTCTCCAGTTCCAAGTTTCGAACCCTCGCCATGCAATGCATTCTACTATTGTACTCAACCTGTTCCTGATAGATACAACGTGGCTGGTGAATCCTACAGTTATTACTGCTGAACACAGTGGTGTCCCCCTTTGCCGCTAGTGCCCCAATCCGGTCCGGATCACACCAAATGACGTGACGATCTTACAGATACACAACTGCATATCTATGGCGCCGAAGATCCATGGGACCGCAGCCCATGGTCTTTAAGTGAAAAGTAAAGAAACTTAATTAAATAACAATTTACTGAAAATACGTTTGTCACCCAATATCATGCACGGTGTTTTATCAAACAATTGGTCCTAGAATGGTCTATCAAATTAATAACCCGGCGAGTCGATACTCATCGGTTGCCATACCCCTGTTGGTCCTCGACCAAATCCCCGACCCGTGAACCTAGGGAAGCCTTACACCTGGTAATAGAGGTAAACATACATAAACATCAACACCTGACTTATTGACAGACCTAGGGTACTAATACACCGATCAGTTTCAGTAATACCTAGGTCAGAAATGGATCTGACCTGGTCAATTAACTCAAACACTGGCGATCCGATCTGCATTGTTCGCCACCACCTCTAACTTGGATCGCATCCAGTATCCTAACCCGCTATCAATTACCCATTGATAACAGTTCGTCGGTGCACGAGGGATGATTATCCAGATCTCGAGACGGAGGAATTCAAATTCAATACTTGCCGACTAGGTTGATAGTCCTAGGATATCAACAACCTTAGACTAGGTCCAAGCTATACTAACTACAAGCTCTACATACAACAAATCGACCATAAAGCTATTCTCCCAACTTACTCATGTGTCCACCATGAGTACTAAGCACAAAGAATCTTATCTAAGTTCCAAATGAAATGCTTAATAGGGATAATTATTCAACATCTTAAAAACTTAAATCAACTCATAGTCGTAATCCTGTAGCATGCAGAAAATTCCATATCAATTCATCTACTAACCCAAATTTGATGATTCCAGATCCTATAGCAAGGTATAATCCTCTACTTCTTTAGTTGACAACTATCTCAAATTATGCCAACTAAAGTGAGAAAACCCCTTAGCAATCTACTAATAATAAGCAGTTCAAGGAAATGCAAATGTTGCACCTTGAAAAAATCAAAACTTTCAAAATACAACTTGGAATATGATCTTACCCATTCTAGAAAGCAAAGACTCTATACTACAAGTCTCTAGTTAACCATTTCTTCAGATTCATCAATCTAGATGCTATAAAATCCCTATATGTTCTCAGCTGTACACTTCTTCAATGTAAATGTTGCATCTTGCTAATAACATAAAAACTTGCTCACTTATCGGAATTATGCGATCTTGGATTCTATAGAAAGCTGAAAGTGTCTACTATAACTTCTTAGTTGATCACATCTTCAAATTCATTCATTAAAACACTGAAAACCCCTTATTACTCATCAGGTGTACACAGGAAATGAGTTACTCTACAAAAACAAGGTTTTTTAGTAGGACTGGTTCTTTCTCAAACTTAGAAAAATCATATCTTTCAAACCGCAAACTGAAATCACATGATTCAAGATGTTTTGGAAAGCTAAGACTCTCTACTACAAACCTCTAGTTGATCATTCTTCCAGATTCTCAACACACAAATCCAGAATTCCACAAATTCACTGACTAGTTAAAATCCGAACTAAACTGAACATGCTGTATTCAAAAATTAATATCAATGTAACCATACCTCCAATTCTTATGAAACTTACGATTCGTGAACTACACATATACAGGTTCATTGATCCCAAAAATCTCATCAAGATTTAAAATACTCAAAGAGTTATACCCTTTTGAAATTAGTAGAAAATCAGTTTTGCTTTCCAGGCAGTGTGCAAACTCTCTTGCAATACAATTTTTACAGAGCATCAAGGGATGTCTAACAGTTCTGAAACTTCAGAAACATGATCTAGACACAGAGAAGGTGTTATACAAAAATTCTCATTGTCAAATTCTATACCCAAAAATAATTAAAATTGTTTGAACTTCAACTTGAAACCTGGACGGAGCCAGTTTGCCATCTCAACCAGTCGACCAGAAGAATTTTTGTAGAAATATCAAATAAATTCTGAAAAATATGATATTTGAAAATAAGGTTGTTAACACATTTAAGAATCTCTACAAAAAGTTTGAACTCAAGATACTACACCAATTCCAAGATACGAATTTTCAAACATCATTCTAAAAACAGTATATAGCCAATTTTTGTGTTGCTCCCTGTTTCGAAAAGAAACACTTTGTTAAGCTACTAAATGAACCCAGAAAAATCCGAAAAAAATTGAGGATGCTCTAAACTCATCCTAGAACATGCCATTAAAATTTTATGGCCAGATTCTCAGTCGTTTGCCCAGCAGAAAATTCTAGGTCAGCATACTACATAAGTGTTCTTTAACATGAAATATGGTGTAAATTTCTCTATCATACAAGTTCAATTTATCCAGCATATCAAACACTTATACATGATAACCATGCTCTCTTAGCTGCTACTACACACCAATTTTCACACAAAAAAATTACTAATTTAGAGTTGGAAAACACCCACCAATGAAGAATGAAGGCCCATTTGCTTCACTTGCTCCAATCTTGTTCCTCCTCTTTCTCCTTTGATGATTGGAACCCTACAAAAGAATTGAAGCTCTCTATTTGATTTCTTACTCTTTCAATCTCTCTTTCCTTTATCTCACTCTTTTCATTTGCTTTTGAGTAATAACGAAATAGAAGAAGGTGAAATAGAGGATGGTTTTTTATGAAGGAATTGAGATGAGATTGAGAGGGGATGAAATGGAGATGGTGGGGAATGGAGGATTGGGTTTCGGCTGCCCAAAATGAGGATGGGGAAGGTCGGTGGAAGTATTGAGAAGAAAAGGAGAGAGGGTGAGGGGGTATTGTGTGTGATTCTTCTACACCCACATAGTATATATATATAAGGGGAAAAGGGGTATGAGCAACTTGCTCATTTAGTAAATAAGCAAATGATGATGTGGCATACATGTGATTGGAAAACCCTTGAAGGGCTAGTTGTCCAATGTATCACATGCATGCCACATAATCAATTGCTCATTTACTAAATGAGCAAGTTGCTCATATCCCTTTTACCCTATATATATATATATATATATATATATATATATACATATATATATATATACTAGTATTTTTCACGTGCGATGCACGTTTTGATAAGAGTGAGGATTTTCACGTGCGATATACGTGTTAAGAAATAGTTTTGGAGTTGGACGTGCGTTGGACGTAATTCGGAAAAATATTTTGAAGGAAAAACTACAATTTGTACGTGCAATGCATATATTTATAAGTAGAATTTTAGTTGTACGTGCAACTATGTTTAGTGTTAAAAAAATATTATAAATTGTTATGCACGTGCGTTGCACGTTTTAAATAGATGATTTTTTTTTTATTTGTTTGTTTTTATTGTAATTAATGAGAGTTGGAGTTACACGTGCAACGCATGAATTTGTATGTTGACAAATGACAACTCCAACTCTCTCATTATATATATATATATATATATATATATATATATATGCACATTTATATGTACACTTAATACACATTTACACACACATATAGGTATATTTAAATATAAATTCAATTCATTATAAGTCAATTAAATATACATATACGTACAACTATATATAAATACATACATATACATATACATATAAAATACATACAAGTAAATACAATCAAAATATACATACATACGAATAAAAATATTTATTTGTAAAACATAAGAATATATTTTATAAAAATATTACTTCTCAAAATATTGTTTCGTTTTAAACAATCAAAACAATACACACAATTTAATTGAGAAGATATCCCGAATATACCTCATCAGGTTCAGAATATATAATATATCTGAAAATTCCCCAATTAAGAATAATAATCATGAAAAATACATAATCACGTGCAATTCTCAACTGTGCACAGATTATAATGCAAAATAGATATGCTATTTTGCGGGGTGTTGCACCTTGTTCCCGTACAAGTTTTTGCTTTAAATCCTGCAAGTCTTTGGTTGATTATCGTGTTTTGAAACCGTTACCGTCCATGTTCATGAAAAGTGTTCTTTATAAGTTTCAATTGATTGAACCATCGTATTTGAAATCCTTCCATGTTAAAATTGATTGTTACATATTGCATTGAATCAATCCAATTGCCTCTGTGATTCAATGACCATCAAAAGATCGTAATATCAATTTGTATGTTTCTGCCTTGCTGTTTGTTCTAACTCGTAGTGAGTTTATGGCCTAGTAACACTAAGTCAATTAGAACTTTATTAAAAAAAATTGTAGCCCTCTGAATCTAATTTCTAGAACTTCTGGATCTGAAATCCGATGTGTAGATTGCAAAATATACAGTTTATAGTACTATGACATTTTGATTCCAAATTACTGTTTTGAAGCATATCTTCTCGATTAACTAATTAAAATATCATGTTATCAGTGAAATTAAGACCTGATATTTACCAGTAAGTTACTAAACATGATTAGGAATTGATTTATGATTTTTATGAGTTTTTTAAATGAATTTACAGTCGATTTATACACATAAGAATTTGACCCTAATCTGCTGCCTGAACACTAGACCAGTAGAGAATCGCCTGAAAGACCTAGTTAATGTTGTTATAATATGTCGTGTGAAATGGCATGAAGTTTATTTTCTGGAACCTCTGACGGTATCTGATTCGCTTTCCTGTAGCAATGGAAAAGTGAGTTTTTGTACAGCAACGTATTGCTGTCCAGAATTGTAACTTCATGTCCTTGATTGTAAATATGTTTATTTCATGAATTTAATTAATTGAACTATTTATCATGCATTGCATAGACCTTGATACCTCCTTGATCCTGTCCTGATACTTGTTTTACTAGTTGCATTGTTCATGAATAATTATTGCAAAAGTATAACAAGCTGGGTAATAAAGGGAAAGAATATAGTAGTGGACAATATAGGAGAATATACTCGGAAGAGGCTCTGTGTTTCCCGTAATAGTGACTCTTTAATGTTTACATGAGATGATAATGTTTACATGAGATGATATGATTCCGGGTGTAACCCCTGTTCCCTGTATTTGTATTTTTCTGTTGTATTTCATTTCACTGTACTCTATTTATCAATTCAAAATCTTGTATTTTGTTTCCAGCTCTAATGAAAGTCATTTCTTGTGTTTTGATTCAATTTTGTACCCTATCTACTTCAATTGCGTGTTCTTATCAGCTCTAAATTTGCTATTCGTCTTGGGGATCTGACTGATTCAACTCATCTAATTCATATAGCCTAATTATATTGATTTTTGACTCAATCTCCTTTTGGATCCTATTCAAACCCGCGATCCAATAACCCAAAACCCGCAACCCTACTATATAAAAACCCTAACCTAATTAACCCTAATTTACCCTAATCTCTATTACTATTGAAACCCCCTATACAAAGCCGCCTATACTGTTCACCCTCCTTCTCCAACGTCTTCCCTAACCCAAGCTTTCATCCCTGTGCTCGTTGTCGCTCTTCGACCTCACACCCATCTCCAACATCCCCCTTTCCTCCTCTCCTCGACACCCCCGTCGTTGAGTCGCCACCGCCTCTTCGTTAACCCGTCGAACCCATCGTCTTCCACTTCGCCTCACCACCGAACCCATTACCCTCGACCCTGGTGCTCATCATCGCCGTCATCCCCTACCGCTACACCCCCCTCGTCGCCTCGCCATAGCCGAAATCCCTGAGCCCCGCCATCGCTCCCCTGTTTTCCTCTCCAAACAAAGCTCCGACCACCCACCATCGCCATCGTCGCCCTTCGTCAACTGCTCCCCAGTCGGGGTCCTCGATGCTGCCGCCGCGACACCGCCAGCCACCAGTCGAAGCCGCCACTGCCACTAGTGCCGCTGCTGTCGATTATGAGGGGTGAGATCAAGTTTGAATCTCAACCATCCGATCTCCTCTCGATCGTCGCCATCATCAGATCTCACCATCAGCCAGATCAGAGCCGTCCGTTGATCTGATCTTGATCTCTCGATCCTAGACCACCCAATCGACTTGATCATCCTGATCATCACCATCATCATCAGAACGCTCCTGGACCTTCCGGTCTAATCAAGATCCGAGCCATCATCAGATCTCCATCATCTTGATCAAATCAGATCTGATCTGAGCCGTCAATCTTCCTCGATATTGATCGCCATCAAGATCCACGCCGATCCGATCCATCCGATCTCGATCGTCGATCAACACTCTCATCCAATCAAGGCAAGTATCTTTTTGTACAATTCGTTGTTCTAGTACAAGCTTTTATTTGAAAATACCGCAAGTAGGTTGTAATTATGACTTCCCTTTGGCTTATCATTTGATGATCTCATTTTGCTTGTTGCCGTCCTTAATAACTCCATGATCATAAGAGTCACAATCTTTCGTTGATATATTCGTTTCACAACTTGTTGCATCTATTTTATCATCTAATTATTTGAACACATGAAATTACGAATCACCTTGACTTGTAAATGTATATTGTATGTTGTATGATGCATGTGTTAATTTTACCTTCTTTTGGGTTGAAAAATAAATGTGACTTGCTGATTTGATATCTATTACACCCTAATTTGCATCACACTTTAATTTAGACTCATAATAGTTACTAATCATGTCACTTTTTATATAAAAAACCACTATGTTGCGTTCCTGTTTTTGCTTGCTGTTTCGACCCCGATAACATCAAAATCTGGACTTGAGTTCTAAACATGAAATGTAGCCCCAGATGTGTAGTTTACTACCCTTTTGAATTTACTACCCTTTTGACGAAATTGAATTCCGAGTTATAATTTGTGATTTACCGCAGTTTTACTGCTGCTGTGTCGTAGAATTCCAAATTCATAAAATTGTTGCGTCACTTTGTTTTACAATTAAATTAACTATGCTACCTGTATGATAATGACTTGAAATTTTGCATGCTGATACTAGACACACTAGAGAACCTTCCCTAATTTTCCTGGAATTAATTAATAAAGTTTCAGACCTGTTTCATAATAATAAACACAATTTTACAAATTCTGGCTGAACACGAATCCTGGGTAGTTTGCTGTTTTGACACCATTTTCTACAGCTTCCATGTATCTTGTTTATATGCGTTGGATTCGGCAGAGAGTCTAGTTTCTAGATTTTCTAACAGATTCAGATTTGCATTCCTGTAGTTTTGGTGCAACGTCATGCTGTCCAGAATTGGAATTCTCGTCGTTGCCGCCGGAATTTCAATTTGTTTTGACACCCGAATATGCATTCTACCTAGCCTAAACTTGTTCCCTGTCCTTGATCATGTTTACTTGCCCTGTTTCGCACGCTTTTATGCTTTTCTTAATAATAATAAATAACAAGCCGGAGTTAAGGGAAAGGCCATAATAGTGGACAATATAGGTAAGTGTACTCGGAAGGGGGCCCGTGTTTCCCATGATTTTAAGTTAAATGGAACTAAGTGCCGCGTAGAACTAAGTGCCACGTCAGGGATTGACGGTGGCCACCTCTAGTGCCTGCGGGGGTTACCTCTAGTACCCATTATATGATTACATGATATGTGTTTGCAATCATATGGAACTAGTGCTACGTAGAATTAAGTGCCACGTTAGGAGTTGATGGGGACCACCTCTAGTGCCTACGGGGATCACCTCTATTGCCTATAGTTTGATCACATGCTCGTATTTCCTACATGACCTGAGTACACGGCCCTATAAAATCCACCACTAGGCCTAAACATAATTTGTTTGTATGTAGCAATCATGTGGTAAATAAATGGGACGCATGAAGTGTTATCTAGATAGAATTAAGGTAGCGTTTGGCCCAGCTTAAAATTAGCTTATCTTCTCCTTTAGAAGGAGAAGCTGGGCCAAACACAAATTTCGAAAAGCCCAAAAAAAGTAGAAGTAGCTTTTTTTTATAAAGAAAAGGAGCTCCAAAAGAAGCCCTCCAGATCTACTTCTGGCTTCTCCTTTTCTCTTCTTTTCTACCATTCTATTTTCTTATCAAAAGAAACCAAAAGAAAACCCCCAAAGTTAAATAATACAGGCACTGTATGCAAACAAGGATGCCGCTATTCTCGTCGTCCATTTTCCCAACTGTGAGATATTTTCTTTATTTTAAGTGATAAACCGGGTGATAGAAAATTGACTGGGGACGAGTTCTTTTCATTATATGATGAAGGAATGAGAACAGATTGAATTAGGGTTTCTTTAGGAATTGGGGGTTAGATTTCAATTAGAGTAGAACTGGAACTGATGAGGTCGGTAAAGTTGATGGAGGAAGATTCGGGGTTGTTGAGAAAGCAAATTCAACGGTGGTGAGGAGGTGGAGGCAGCGGCAGCATTCAGCAACAGCTCTTGACGGTAGAGAAAGAACTGGATAGGAAGGGAGAAGAGAAGAGGGAACCTTTGATGGCTATTTGGCACGTAAAGTGCACGTATATAAGGAATTTTTTTATGGCTTCTCCTTCTGAAGTTAAAAAAAAGCTGACTATCCAAACAGCTTCAGCTTTTAATTTCAAAGCTCTACTTTCTGGCTTCTCCGTCTGAAGTAGCTTTAAAGCCCAAAAAAAGCTAGGCCAAACGCACCCTAAACAACAGACTTAAGTATAACATGTTCACTTGCACATTCTTGTTACCCGTTCCTGCCACTTGTTACATGTTATTGTTACTTGAGACTTGTTACTCGATACTTGTTACTTGACACTAGATACATATTACATGCCCACTTGTTACCTGTTCTTGTTACTTGTATTTTTTACCTGATCCTGTTACTTGATTTGTTTCACTTGCTATCTAGTCTCTTAAACTTCACTACTTGTTGCATCCTTGTCAAATCATGTTGTATATTCTTGATTCCATATCTTTGTTTCGTATTTTCTTGCACTTATTTTCATACCCGTGCTTGTACTATTTGCGGCCCGAACTTGCACTGAGGGCGTCTTGTCTTGTTTCTATATTTTCCTTTTATATATATATACAGACTTTGGAGACGAGTTGCCTGCTGGAGTTAGTGAGCAAACCTTCTAGGCTTCGCTTGGGAAAGCTTGTAACGGGCTTGTAGTCCCGAAGTTTTTACTTTTGATCCAGATCTTGAATCTATTTGGGATATTTATATTTGTTTCAAATGTTTTCGGTTGATTAATAAATTATTCATGCATGCGTGGTTGAGTATATTTTGCTATATTTCTTGTTATGATGCTGAGTCAATCCTACAGATAAAAATCATTCACTGGGCTTTGTCATGTACTCGTATTCCGTATTCCTTTTGGAAAGCGGGGCGTGACACCTGGTTACATTATATGAATATATGATATGATTTCTGGTTACATGACATGATATGATTCTTGTTATTGTCACTGCAAGACCCGAGTACGTGATCCTATAGAATTCAACATTAGAGTCTATACGTTAACTTGATTGTATGCACCCGAACCTGTGGTATGGGACATAGAATTGCGTGCATTAGTTAGGGTTCATAAAAGATTGCTAGACTCGAGATTAACACTGAACACGCGTATAATTCCTATTTACAAGTTATATAGTTCTTGTTTACAAGTTACATGATTCCTGTTTACAAATTACATGTTACCTGTTACAAGTTTACTTGATTCCGGTTTACAAGTTGCATGATTTTTGTATATATGACATGTTTCCCGGTACATGATTTCTTGTTCCCGATTGGTTATATTTTGATATATATTTCAGTTGTTACTTGCATTACACTTGATCATGTTGTATTATAATTACATCATCTGTCCGTGTTTTCCTTCTTGTTTAGTTCTTATTTCATTCTTGTTACATATATTGTTTCTCGTTATCATACTTGTTCCATAATTGAATTACTAGTTCTTATTGCTTTCTCTGTTATGTCTGCTTCATGTCCCTATTTTGCTTGTTACTACTTGCGGCCCGTAGCTTGCTCTAACGAGTACTCTCCTTTCTTTTGAGTTATTATTTACATAGGTACGGACAATGGGATAGCGAACTATTTACTGCATTGTGTATTCTTGGACTTTTGTAAGTTCTTGTATCTCAAATATTGGTTATTGCATTACATTCTTGTTTCCGTGATTATTATTGTATTGTTGAGCTTACTGGTATTGTACAGCTTATGGATGATATGAGTTGGCATACTTATATCATTCGTTGGGCCCTAGTTATGTGTCTGTGTTTCCGTATAACGGAAAGCGAGGCGTGACAGATTCTGTCATAGTATTCCAAAAGATCTGGATCCAAGCGCTGAAGCTCCTCACGATCACTCCAAGTGTCTGACTTTGGCTTGTTCTTCCATCTCACCAAATACCTATGAATACCACCATCTCTAGTAAAGATTATTTGACAATCTGAAATATTATCCAATTTTTCTGTCGGTGGGTAAATTTTGGGTCTTCATAGAATACTAGATCCTCAATATTGAAAGTCTTATGCCAAAGCCTTCAGGAAGGTCATCAATATAGGCATTATCATTGATTTTATGCAGAATTTTAATTAGGTCGGCAGCACGTGTGTTTAATTTCATAATGGATCCAGCTAGAAACCATTCCGGATGAATCTGAACCATCACTTCGTCTGAAGGAGGGGATGGATTCTACTGAAACAAGGAGAGAAGAAGATGAGAGAGAGAAAGGGGTGGCGGCTGTGGAATAAAGAAGGGGTGAAGTATAGTATGTATGGTTAGGGTTTAAAATAAAATTGGGGATATGGGGATGTAGTTAGAGTTTCTCACAAACCCTAATACCTTCTTAGGATTTCTCACAAACCCTAATGTTCTCTTATGATCTCACACACAAAAGGAGAATGAAGAGCAACAATTCAACACACAATAATTTTTTTAATCAATAATAGCATACATTCTCATTATTCTCAAGGCCCATATAGGCTCAAAATAAATTCTCAATACAAATCTCCAAAATATTCTAATACAGAAAATAAATGGTGCAAATTGCAAAAATACTACATATGGCTAAAATGCCCAAAAAACAAATAAAAATTGCTAAAATAACGATAACTATGCTACTAGAGTAGCCATCCAAGACGATGCATGCGCTGACATAAGCGCCCGAATCGTATCAAACTGATGTCCTCATCACTACCACAACATATGTTTCGAGTAACTAAAACCCAGGTTTTAATATTCAGGATCGGGAGAGGGTAGGGATTTTCCAGATATATGGGTCGGGATTGGTATCAACCGAATTAGTAATATCGGATCAGTGTATCGGAGTTTTTGATCAGGCATCTTTTAACATTAAATAAAAATATCCAATATGTTTCCATAATTAAATTATGTTTTATAAATAAATTATTTTTAAAAAATGAATTGATCAATTTAAATAACAATTCTTTTTACAAATTTAATATTTTCATTATAGACTCGAACATTTTAATTAATTTCAGAGAATTATGAATGTAGAATAAAACTAGAACAATAGAAATAGGTAGATGAAACAAAAGAAATTAAAGACAATACCTTCCACAACATATGTTTTGAGTAACTAAAACCAAGGTTTTAAAACTCGGGATCAGGAGATGGTCGAATTTTTTCAGATAAATGGGTAGGGATTGGTATATTGAATTTTTGGATTGGCATGTCTTAACATTAAATAAAAATATCGAATATGTTTCCATAATTAAATTATGTTTTATAAATAAATTATTTTTAAAAAAAGAATTGGTCAATTTAAATAATAATTCTGTTTACAAATTTATATATTCATTATAGGCTCGACCATTTTAATTAATTTCGGAGAATTATGAAAGAAGAATAAAACTAGAAAAATAGAAATAGGTAGATGAAATAATACAAATTTTATTTACATATAAGCTAGAGATGAAATGGTCTATTTTACATCTTCATTGCTTGGAAGAAGAGGATCCACATGAATAGAAAATTCAAATATTGAATGTTTCAATCATCAGATCGGTGGTTTCGGATTGGGATCGTGCCTATCCATCTAATCCAATTGCTAACTTGGCCGATCCCCGAGTTATCTCGCTGATCCCAAGATTAAGGGTTTGAATCAAAGCGGCCCCTTGAAAAATGATCCAGGTCGGCTGGATCGGATTGTGATAAGCCGATCTTTAAAACCAAGACTGAACAATAACTAGTAAGGATCAACGTCTCCCAAAAGTAACACTCTTTGCGATCTCTTCAAACATTTTTTAGTGAGCTCTTACAGAAGCTAAATAAGTAAAAAGGATGAAAGAGATCGGTACCAAGATGGCATATAGATTAAACGAAGCTTTTAGAATAGTCTCCTACATGCATTTTCGCCTTGGCTGAACAACATATGCATCCATTGAGAAATGGTATAATAACATCCTCCAACAAAATATGTAAGCTAAGTTCTGCAAGATTCACTGTAGACCTTACACGAAATTTGCTCCTTCAAACTTCTCAATGGCCCATGGCCAATTTCCTAAGTTCCAACTCTAAATTGCATTTCACACAAATGTTTGCAAATGACGATCCTTGTATGCCTAAGTGCCTAAGAGCCCACCGCGGAAAGACCTGCTAGGCATTTACTGTCATTTGGATATTATAATGTATGTTATACTCTGATATCAAATGAAGCACAAAGGTGCGAAGGACTTATGATACGTAAGAATGAGCCTTCTTTTAGAACCTAAGGAATAATTGATAGGAAACTAAACCTACCTACTAGCCACCAGGTCATCAAGTATAAGCTTGATGAATAAAGAATTCCAAGTATAGTTGATGTAAAACCAACCCTATAATAGAGAATTTCCAAGAATTTTAATGGGTTAATTTTACCAACATAAAAGTGCGGATCGTAGTTGGAAAATTTTAACAATTAACAGGTTTGATGGGTTTTCAAGAATTGAATCAAATGTAACAGTCCCAATTAATAATTCAACCTTAATCAATAAGTAAATCCCTACGTGTTTTAGCAAGTAAAAAGTGCAATACCGATTCGTACTCTAATCTAGCATGTGGATCACTCAATCTCAGTATTTTGTGGTCGACAGGCAAATTAGATAATATACTAGATGATAAGGCAGTAAAACATAAATATGGAAGAATTGGAAAGAGTATACCGAATATGTAGACAACCAGCGTAGATCTCGAAATGGACAGGAACAGCAACACGGTGAGCAAAGTCAGCAACGAAGCCACGTAGCGGCAGATCTGGTCGCCGGCGATGAGGGGGGACGGCGAGCGGGCGGCGGCGAGGGGCTGGCGTGGGTCAGAGAGCCGTCGTCGGTGGCTGGGGAAGGGCAGCAAAGCTGTCTCGGGTGTGCTGCGGGTTGAGGAGTTGGCGGGAGGGTGTTGCTGGCGTTGATGACGACCAAGGAGGGCGGCACGGATGTTGACGAGGATCGAGAGGTGGTGGTGCGGGGCTGGCGATCTCTGGGTTCGGGAGGGACGGAAGGAGGAGAAGAGGGCGTGGAAGCTTGGTGGATCGACGGCGAAGGCGATCGGGGACGAAGGCTTCGATTTTGGGGTCTTTTGTGGTGACGGATTGAAGTGGGGATGGGTTTTGGGGCTTCGGGTGGGTTTGGGAAAAACGAAGAAGGAAGAAGATGAAGACTGGGTTGGTTTGGTGGGGATCGGGAAGAGAAGAAGAAGAAAGGGAGAAGAAGAAGGGGAATCGGCTGTTGTAGGAGATGGTAGGATTAGGGTTTTTTTTGTGTGTGGGGATTTGGGAATTAGGGTTTGAGTAATTTGTAATTGGGGAATTTTAATTCGGGGATAGATTTTAGAATTAATCACTAATTCTAAAATTGGATTAGGATTTATCACAAACCCTAATTTGGATCTCAATTGTATCACACAAAGGAGAGAAAGGAAGAGCAAAAACTCAACACAGTTTTTTTTTAATCAATAATGGCATGCTTTTCTCATTCATCTCAGGGCCTTTAAATAGGCTCAATTACATATTGAAACACATCTCCAAAATATTCTCAGAATCTAAAAATTACAAAAAGATTACATATGACTATAATTGCCAGAAACAAAAATGGAAATAAAATAAAAATCCTAAACTGGAAAGATGTCCTCATCATTCTCTCCGGGTGGGAGAGAGCTCGACCCAGTCGAGTCAAAACCAGTGATCCGTCATGGTGCTCCAAAAGATCTGGATCTAGTTGCGGGAGCCCCTCACGATCACTGCAAGTGTCATCCGACTTCGGCTTATTTTTCCACCTTACCAAATACTTGTGCATACCACCATCTCTGGTAGAGATTATCTGATCATCTAAAATATTATCCAATTCTTCTGTCGATGGGTAAGTAATATCTGGTAGTGGAGGTAATGGGGGAATCTCACCATTAGGCTGCAGGGTAGGCTCATCTATAAGAAAATTTATAGGGTTGAATTCTGAGCCTTCATAAAGTACTAGATCCTCAATATTGAAAATCTTACTTATGCCAAAACCTTCAGGAAGGTCAACGACATAGGTACTATTATTGATTGTATGTAGAATCTTAAATGGGCCTGCAGCACGTATGTTCAAGTTCTTAACGGGTCCAACAGGAAACTGTTCCGGATGAATCCGAACCATCACTTCGTCACCAATATCAAAAGTTATAAATTTCCGTCTAGTATCAGCTATTAACTTGTAGTTAAAATTATTCTCATTAAGAGCATCTCCAACGGCTAGCCAAAATGAAGAGGCATAGCCATATTTGGAGAGTCTCACTTAATTTGCATCTCCAACGGTTAGGCATATGGCTAGGCATTTTGCCTAGCCATGAACATGAAGAGGCAAAATGGAGAGCAAGAGGCAAAATATAAAGGAAGAAGCATGGTTGGAGATGAAGCAAAATGGCTAGCCAAATTCACTAGGCAAAAACACTATTTGAACAATTTGGCTAGCCATTTTAGCTAGTATGGTTGGAGATGCTCTAAGTTCCTTGGAAATTTTTCTATGCAAGTCATGAATGTTATATGCAAATGTGGGTGCAGACTCTGTGACTTTGTGATGTTCTAATACATGAGTAAAATTTATGGGTTGCCAAGTGACTTGGGAAGGACTGGGTGTCTCGGGTATACTCAATAGAGGTGACTGGATAGGCTGAATACAATTGAGAGACGGGTCATCCTCTTTTTCATCAAAGTCATCACTTATATTAGGTTCATAAGTAAACTCATTGACGGGCTCATCAGCGATGACTGCGATACCCTCTACTATATTAATCCTACTTGGACTAGGACAGTTGCCAGCAATATGACCGTATCCCTTACATTTATAGCACTTAGTGAGAGGGTCAATCTTACTGTAATCTCTTTCGGTGTTCTTACCCTTATGTTCATCTCTATGTGAATTAAAATTTGTATTAGATTTACTGGGGTAAGATTTGTTGGGGTGCTGCGAGGGAGGCTGAGGTCTAGGTGGGTCAGTAGAGGTCATTCTAGATGAATGATCTCTCAAGTCGCTGGACCTAGAATCAGAACTAACTTTAAGAGAATCCATGTCGAGGACTAGGGCGTAGGCTGCTGCTATTGAGTCCACGTTTCTATAGATTAGCTCGTTCCTAAGGTCAGCTCGTAGTCCAGCTCTGAACCTAGAGAGAGTTTGTTCTTCACTCTCTTTACCTAGTGCATTGCACCGAATAAGGAAGTCATCGAATTTATCAACATATTCTTGTGCGGATTTACTTCCTTGGTACAATTGGTTCCACGAATCTAGCAATCGGGTGTGGAACGATAACGGTACATACCTCTCAGTAAGCTTCTCTTTCATGGCATCCCAAGTGGCTATGGGTGCCAGGCCTCGGCCTCTGCGGGCATGTTCAAGATTGGTCCAATGTTGTTGAGCTTTATCCGTTAATTTCATAGCTGCAAATTTAACTTTAAGGGCTTCGCTCATGTCGAACCACACAAAATAGTGGTCCATGGCACGGACCCAATCAAGGTAAGCTTGGGGTTCCATGTGGCCTTCAAATTGGGGAACGTCAGCCTTAACGTTCTTTTTATATTGTTCGTCAGGGTCACGTTCTTGACGTCGATCGTCATGAACATTCCCTTGAGGGATCTGACGATGGCCATGAAGCTCAGGGACAATTGTTTGATTTAGCTCCACTTTCTCAAACCTCTGATTGATATTGGCAAGAGTTGCTTGGATGGCAGCTAGGGTAGCGGAGATATCAGGATTGTCCATTTCAGGTCTGGGAAGTCTAGGGTTCCTAGTTGGATGATTGGAAAGGGATAGAAAAGGCTCTTCAGGGTCTGTGATGGTGCTGCGAAGACGCATTCACCAAAAGTGGAAACTATGGGATGTGTCCTAATTTTTTTTTTTTTTAATGATTCTGAACTAAACTAAAATAAAATAAAAAAATAAAATAAAATAAAAGACTACACAATACTAAATGAATGCAAAAATGATGTCTACGATGCAAGAACTAAGGTTTTAAGAACCTTTGCTCTGATACTAAAATGATGTAAAACCAACCCTATAATAGAGAATTTCCAAGAATTTTAATGGGTTAATTTTACCAACATAAAAGTGCGGATCGTAGTTGGAAATTTTTAACAATTAACAGGTTTGATGGGTTTTCAAGAATTGAATCAAATGTAACAGTCCCAATTAATAATTCAACCTTAATCAATAAGTAAATCCCTACGTGTTTTAGCAAGTAAAAAGTGCAATACCGATTCGTACTCTAATCTAGCATGTGGATCACTCAATCTCAGTATTTTGTGGTCGACAGGCAAATTAGATAATATACTAGATGATAAGGCAGTAAAACATAAATATGGAAGAATTGGAAAGAGTATACCGAATATGTAGACAACCAGCGTAGATCTCGAAATGGACAGGAACAGCAACACAATGAGCAAAGTCAGCAACGAAGCCACGTAGCGGCAGATCTGGTCGCCGGCGATGAGGGGAGACGGCGAGCGGGCGGTGGCGAGGGGCTGGCGTGGGTCAGAGAGCCGTCGTCGGTGGCTGGGGAAGGGCAGCAAAGCTGTCTCGGGTGTGCTGCGGGTTGAGGAGTTGGCGGGAGGGTGTTGCTGGCGTTGATGACGACCAAGGAGGGCGGCACGGATGTTGACGAGGATCGAGAGGTGGTGGTGCGGGGCTGGCGATCTCTGGGTTCGGGAGGGACGGAAGGAGGAGAAGAGGGCGTGGAAGCTTTGTGGATCGACGGCGAAGGCGATCGGGGACGAAGGCTTCGGTTTTGGGGTCTTTTGTGGTGACGGATTGAAGTGGGGATGGGTTTTGGGGCTTCGGGTGGGTTTGGGAAAAACGAAGAAGGAAGAAGATGAAGACTGGGTTGGTTTGGTGGGGATCGGGAAGAGAAGAAGAAGAAAGGGAGAAGAAGAAGGGGAATCGGCTGTTGTAGGAGATGGTAGGATTAGGGTTTTTTTTTTGTGTGTGGGGATTTGGGAATTAGGGTTTGAGTAATTTGTAATTGGGGAATTTTAATTCGGGGATAGATTTTAAAATTAATCACTAATTCTAAAATTGGATTAGGATTTATCACAAACCCTAATTTGGATCTCAATTGTATCACACAAAGGAGAGAAAGAAAGAGCAAAAACTCAACACAGTTTTTTTTTAATCAATAATGGCATGCTTTTCTCATTTATCTCAGGGCCTTTAAATAGGCTCAATTACATCTTGAAACACATCTCCAAAATATTCTCAGAATCTAAAAATTACAAAAAGATTACATATGGCTATAACTGCCAGAAACAAAAATGGAAATAAAATAAAAATCCTAAACTGGAAAGATGTCCTCATCAATAGTTTTAGAATCAAGGTTCAAGAACATGGTACCATGTATTTATTATTATTCATTTTTCTTTTATTTATTTTATTTTAGTTTTGGAAATAGAATCACAAATATTGGAAATATTTGAATTCTTTATCCCATTTATGTTCAGTATTTTTAATAAATTTAAATTATCTAATTGGCCCTTTAATATTTTAGAAGCTGACATCCAAAATATGATACATCAAGCTGTGAAGCAGAGACTTAAATTTGGTAGTGATCTCGTGTTGGATACTCGAATCTGACTCAATGCTTGCTATTTTAGGGTAGTTTTTGAAAAAACTTCCCCGTGCTGGTGTTGGTGTGTCATGTCATGCCGCATTGTGTCCATGTCTGTGCTTCTTAGACATCAAATGATGCAGGACAAAAACAAGCCTGCTAGTATTTAGTAAGCACAGTTTCCTAAATATTGCTATACTACATACAGGTTGGTAGAATACCTGTTAATGGGAATTTTAGGTTTTCATAAATTTGTTAGTTGATTAGGAGTTAATTGAAACAGTGGTATAAAATTAGTAAACTCTTTTGATTCCTTATTTGCTAATTAGTCATTGTTTTTCGGTTGTCTTTCTAGCTAAGGAGTTGATAGAAGATCATCTTATCTTTTTTAGTTAAGAACTGTCCATTTAGATTTGAATTTTGCTGCAAAGTATTATCATGTAATGGACTATTTAAAAGTAAAGTTCAATAAAGAAGTACAAAATACTTCGATGAAGATTATTGTGTTTTCTTGGTGTCCATGTGAGTTGGAACAATTAGTGACCAATTTAACCCTTCAATTTTGTTCCTTTATCCTCTTTCCTCTAATCTTCTAATTTTCTTTAGTTTTTATTGCTCCCCATTGCATCCCTCATTATCAAGTCAATACACGTTGCATTTCCGAGAATGCTGAAACTGATACTAAAGATTGTAGTCAAACTAGTTGAAGTTCATTTGTTTTTTTATTATCAATCTCATACAAACTGACACAATTGGCAAGGCCAATACCATCACAATTACTAGTAGTATCTTCTACCTTAAATCAAATCCGAGTTCTACCCCACCTTGTAAGATTCACTTGTACCAATCCAAAACTTCAAACCTTGATTGGAATACTAGAAAATTTTGATGAAACTGACGAATATCTTACAAATTCTATTGTAAGAAAAAGATTCTTTACACATCTGAGGCATGATTCAAGCCAAAATAAATAAGTGAAATTACATTTTCAATTAGGAATAACCTCCATTACTTCTGATTCTATCATAGCATTTCTCCTATAACTACATGACCCACCTAGTTGTGGTGCTTAGCTACGATGGTGATGGTTATTATACAGATCTCATCTTCTACATTAGGCTTCAGTTCCATTCTTCCTACTCCTCCAATGAAACCAATACACCAATTCTCCCTCTAGGGAAACATGTATTTAGCCTCTCTAAAAGACAAGTTATGTTGAAGTCACCTTCAAGTGTTTGGACATTTCCTACCTCATCTGACACTTGACTCACATGACTTCAAAGCATTTTGAATTAAATTGGGTGCTACTAAATATACCATCACTCATATTAGACATCTTTACCTATCGAAACTGTTAACCTGGGTATTCTAATACAAGATTATGTGCAATCTCTCCATAAATAAAGAGTTCATATCAAGTTTAAGCCAGTCAATGCATGTGCATAAAGGACAATAATATATAGGGTAAAAAGCGAAAAACACCCCTGATCTATGAGGTCAAAGCGGCAAACCCCTAAACTATTGGTCAAAGCAAATAACCACCCCCCCCCCCCTCCAACTATGAAACGTGGTCAAAACCAGTACGGAAACCCTAAAAATGGGTGTGAGACCAAATTGCCCCTTATATGAAACTGAACCCAAAAAAAAATCTAAAATCCAAAACCAAAATCAAAAATAAAAAAACAAACTCCAGAATCAAAACTACCCAATGTTTTTTTTGGGATCTCCATAATCATCACCATCATCACCATCATCTCCGAAATCAAAACCATCCAATGTTTGTGTTTTTTCCAGATTTTGTTCTTGATTTTTTTTTTCGAATTTTGATTTTGTTGGGTTTCGTTCTTCTTCCTTTCTTTTTATGGGTTTCGGGCAACATGATAGGTTCATGGGTTTCAATGATGAGTTTCGATGTTGAAGGTTTCAAAAATTTTGTTCTTGATGGATTCAAGCAACGTTCTTGATTTTTTTTTTTTGGATTTTGATTTTGTTGGGTTTTGTTCTTGATTTTATTCTTTTTTTATGGGTTTCGGGGAACATGATGGGTTCATGGGTTTCGATGGTGGGGTTCGATGTTTAAGGTTTTAAAAATTTTGTTCTTGTTTTTGTCCTTGATGGGTTCAAAAAAAAATTTGGGTTCAAGCAACATGATGATGATGGATTTTGATGTAACATGATGATGACGAAACTGAACCAACTTGAATTTTGGATTTGGATTTGGATTTGAAAAAAAAACAGATTTTGGGAGAGAAAGAGAGTGAAAAATTTTGGGTTTTTTTGTTCTGTCTCATATAAAGGTAATTTGGTCATTTCACACCCATTTTTAGGGTTTCCGTACGGGTTTTGACCACGTTTCATAGTTTAGGGAGTTTATTGCTTTGACAAATGGTTTAGGGGGTTTGCCGCTTTGACCTCATATATCAGGGTGTTTTTCACCTTTTACCCTAATATATAACGATGAAAATTCCAATAAAATTGAAGATTATGCAGAGACCTGGTAGCCAACTAAATTATCAACAGTTTCGGGTTTATTGACCCAAACAGTTGTGTGCCAAAATCAAATTACTATAGCAGTTTATACAAACATACCTTGAACCCTCAATCATACATACATAACGAAGGACATTTCCTTTCAAAGAAGCCCGGGCAATTCTTTCGCTGATATCTTTGTCAAGCAATGAGAGACCACTGCTGATGAAGTCAGCTGTGGACATAGAATTAGGTCCCCATTCATCAGCATACAAACTTTCCACCTGAAACATTTCAAGTAAAAAGAGAAAAATAAAATAAAATCCAAATGTTACGTATATATTACTTTGGTTTTATATTCACATATCGAGTCAACTGCTAAGTAAAGCAATTTCCACAGGTAACATTCTCATATGCAACATAAAGGAAAGTGCTAGTGTGTGAACCTTTATCTCAGCCATGTTGATCCTCTGTCCAAGAAGGCGAGCAAGGATCAACGTCTGTTTCCACAGAAAAAGGAAAGAAAAAATAAAGATTGATACCAATATATATAGGGAATGCATTATCTATAGAGAAAAAGAATTGCAATACATGCAGGATATATATTCTCAGACCTTTCTGGCAACATCCATCCCACTGAGGTCATCTCGTGGATCTGTTAAAAGGAGAACAACTATCAAAGAAAGATATCACTCTATCGTATGCTAGAGGTCCACATAAAGAAGTTGAAGAAATTGAAGAACATTTAACATGTTATACTTCTGCAGTAAGGAGTAAAAGATTAATTCTTTATGTATATATCTTGTTTGCACATATTGAAATTCTAAAAAAAAATATACAACTAAGATGAAGAAATTAAACCAATATTAACTCATACCTGGTTCTGTAAATCCTAGGCTTTTAGCTGATTGAACAACTTGGCTGAATAATTTTCCATCCCCTACTTCGCTCATCACATAACCAAGGGTACCTACAAATTTGAAAGGGGAAAAAGGAAATAGAAACTAAGAATAGAAGAGTGAAAAAACACCAACATCAACTATATTTCCTAATTGACGTTATCATAAAGTAAGTTTGAAGAGGTACCACTTAAACTCCCAATAATACGGTAAATTGAGTCTCCTGATGCAAGAACACGTGTTATAGATGCAATTACTGGAAGACCCGCACCAACCTGCAAGGAACAAGAAATTCATAGTTTAATAAACCTGCTGACACACACGCAGAAAAATGAATGAATGAATGAATTCTTATTATTAACATTAGTCCATTACTATTATATTAGTTTCAACTTTCGCAATGAAAAGTGAATAAAATCTGCATCCACTCCTTCCCGCTTATAAAAATAAATTATATCTGTAAGAATGGCGCAAGCACAAGAATGGTGGAGATTTTTGACCAACCAGAAGTTTGAGAAGAATATAAATCATTAGATTATTATTATAACCTGAACAGTTTAAGTAGTATGAGAACTGAAAATCATATAAAATAGTGTCAGCCTTTCATTCAGCACAGAACAATTTATAAGCATGTATGATGCAGCCTTAAAAGCTAAGGAAAAAACTAAAGAAGTGAAAATTGTAGAAACAATAGCAACCAGCATGTAGCAACACTAAATATGAAAAGGATCTATCCTGTGCATACAGTGACCCTTCACAAGAGAAATAAAATTTAAAAGAAGAAAAAAAAAGGATGAATGATATAAGTATATACTTTGAATAGAAACCTCACAGGTGGCACAAATAGAAAATAAAGAAACAGAATATGTCAAATCGAACATGATGATGTTTAAGAAATATCAATGATGAGTGCATACAGTTGACTCGAATCTAATGCGACGAAATTCTGACAAAAGCTTTTCATAACCTTCCTGCATCAAAGCAATGCATTTAGTCACACTTGCATATAAACTAGTTAAGTAAAGAGAAACAGAAAGCCAAAAATTAAATGAAAAAACACTCCAACAGTCCAGTAAAATTGATTAATGAGATGTACATAAAATTAGAATGGTATTACAATTGGACATGTAAGGGGCTTCTTGTTTGCTAGCACAATGCAAGAACCAAAATCAACAGCACGCTTTAATGTTTCAACTGTCTCCGAGCTCGCGGAGCAGTCAGCTATGACTAAACCTGTCATCGGAGAAGAGGAAATATATACTAAGAAGTGATTATCTTGGAATAAACAACTATATTACTGATCCACTCCATGCCCAACACAGAAATTTAATGATTAGTAGTTGTTTATGCACAAACTACTACCAACCTTGATCAAATGACTCAGACCCTGGGTACTTGTAGAGAAATTACATTTAAAGGGTTGAAAGTATAGGTTTATTACGAACCAGTAGATTTAGCAAGAAGACCAGCAATTTCAATGACTCTTCTCTTTGCCTCCGCATCGTTAAATATTTGGATTCGACCTGCAACAAGTATCCGAATCATAACAAGAACACTTCAAATTTGCATGTATATAAGAGAGACAACAATAGATCATTCTCTATAGTCAATAGATATTGCTTCACATCCTTACCAGATGATGTCACAGCAAAAAATGCTCATTGATTTCCATGAAACATATAGCACTAGTTATCTGTTTCACTTAAAATCAACCAATCATGGTAATGGTGAAACAATAAATGACACCATTTATGCAATTAAAGCTACTTAGTAGTAGCGCAATATTACTTTTGGAAATATATCCTCTTTGTAGAATACCCATGAACTTGAAGGGAGATCATTATAATTCGATCTGAAATTTTACAAAACAACTAGAATGAGAATGTTAGGATGAATCAGAAGTTAAATTTAGATACATTGCTTGAAAATGGGTTTCATCCATATGAAGTCAAAGGTTTAGGACAAAAATAAGTCTCATTCGAGATGGTTTGGACATGTTCAGCAAATACCAATGACTGCAATTGTTAGTTAGATCATATAACCATACTTGAGGAAGCTAAAACTAATAGGTAAAGCAATGAAATTAAATATTAAAGTACTAATTTGATAGAGGGAGGGATTAAATAGGGTTGGCAACCGGTCCGGGCAGGCCGATCCAGGCCGCAGCCCACCAGGGCCGACCTTGTAGCGGTCGGTCCCGGGGCGGGCTGCCATTGGGATCAGTCCGGGTTGGGCCAGTCTCAACCAACAGAGTGAAACTCCAGCTCCCCCCCCCCCCCCCCCCAAACCCGCACTCCGCGGCCTCGAGCTGAACTTGGCCGAAATTTTTTTTTCCCCAGGGTTTCAGTTTCATAGATTTTATTATTTTTACTTGTTGTTTTCCCTCTCCCTCTATCAGTTAAAAAGAATCAATAGATAAAATAGATTTTAAAAAATAATACTGTAGTAAATTCTGATGTACAAGAATCATATAAAATAAGTATGAATTATTTTTCTCGATTGTTTAAGTCTAGAACAATTCCTTACAACGATAAACAAAAATGTAATAAACTATACATACAAAGTTACAAAATTACATGATAAGAGCATCCACGGTCGTTTGCTATTTATCCACTTTATGCATTTTTTAGCAAACAAATCGCTGCAGTCGTTTGCTATTTATGCATATTTTGACGATTTCGCAACAATAGTTGGCTATATGAGAGTGGATATAAGAAAATGCAAATTATACATGACGGATCTTCAAGATCCGTTCAAGATCCGTCCCACCCAAAAAATTATTTTTTATTTCGTCAGACGAAACTAGACAATCCGACCAACGTTTATTTTTAATTTTCAGAAAAAAAAATTGTTTTAAGGCTGAATCCCCTTGGACGGATCTTGAAGATCCGTCCGTGGAGGGGCCCACCTAATATATTTTTTTTACTAGAAAAATGTTTTTAAATCTTAAAAAATTGCAAAAAATATTTAAAACTCGTGAGACGGATCTCGAAGATCCGTCCGATCATAAAAAAAAATTGTTTGTTATATTATAACATTTTACGACTGCAGCAAACTCGCTTTGTTATATGTATAATATGCGAAAATGCATATTTTAGCAAAGCAAGACTATGGATGCCCTAAGGGAGTGATCTAGAATTCGATAAAGTCTGGAGTTAGATTGAAGAGAATAAATTCGACTCCTGTCGTGCACCTCATCTTCACCTAAACTTAGAATCTCATCGCCCTAAATTCCCTAGTGAGCTTCGACTTCGTCTTCTGGAGTATTACTTCCACTGGTTGAGGTGTCCTGCAATATTCTGTGAGTCCTATCTTCTAATTTCATCCAATCTTCACTGCACACGAGCATCTCCAAAGTCTCCGGCCTCAAACGATTCCTTGCATCACTCAATATCCTGCCACGTAGAGAAAATTCACTTTCCGATGCAACTGTGGACACAAGGGGTTAGTAGATCTTTTGCCATGTGAGAAAGAAAAGGATATGATCCTTCATTGTGTTTTCACCATGATAGTATATCAATTTTCTGTTCACACGGCATTGAATCTTGTGAATTATACCAATGTAATTCATTTGGTGCATTAGTTATAGATTTTTTAGATTGAATACGGCTGAACTAATTAATAGATGTATCTTCAAATACAATGCCCTTACCTCTAGATGAAGATGATGATGTACTTGTATGTTGTGTTTTGAAGCAGATACAAAAGTTCTATCATATAAATTATTTATTACGAACTCAAATTTAACAATAAATGCATTATGATCATAAGAATCATCTCCCACCATACTATAAAACAACTCAATCAAATTTTTCGTACTTTCTAAATTGATACGAGGATGCATTACACTAGCAACACAATATAACATAGGACGATGATGAAAATATTTTATAAATTTAGTGTAAGCGGAAAAAACAATCTCTCCAATGCAAGGATCATGCATCATTTCTTGAAAAGTTGTTATCATACTAACTATTGAAAGAAATACCAGTAGAAGTGGAATCATAAGATTTTGAAAATTGCAAGGTTGAGTTTTTAAAAGGTTGCAAAAATTAACAAACTTTCGGCAAAAAACCAAGAGTAATCAATCATTTGAAAGTTTTTCATGCTTTTGGCAATACAAAATTCATTTATAACCGATTTGTGTTTAGTAACAACAACAATAAGTAGAATTCCAACAATATTTAATATCTTTAGAGAATTATCTAAAATGAATTCCCTTAAGATTACATCATTCTTTGAATGATTGAAGATTAGGATCACTCAAATCAATGAAATGCACACAATCTCTCATTGCAATCGTATATAGTGCAGCTATCTTCAATGCATCTTGCACACACAAGTTAATGATATGATATGCACATTTAACATGAAATATTTCAGGCAATAGAGGAACAACTCTTGAATTAATGTGGAAATCGCCCTATTATTGTTGGAGGCATTATCAAAACTAAAAAAAAATTATCACGAATATTATAATTAGTGCATGCTTGTATGATATGTGATGTGATAGCCGCACCATTATAGGTATACATTAAATATATAAATGATTTGATCCTCTATCCAATTACATATCGATTCAATGACAATTTACACACATCATTGGAATGTCGTTACAATTTTTCCAACCATTGGCCGTTAATGAAACCTTACAAGTTTTTTTGGATAACGATGATAGAATCTAGCGATTCCAGCCCAATGTATATAAAAAAGAGAATAACTAAGTACTATTTTACCGCAAGTAAAACTATAAGCAAACAACAACACCACAATTTACACAACAGCAATTGAGTAAATTGCCTAGGGCTAAAAGCAAAAAACAAAGAGCCAAAGATCGAAAGCCGCAACAGAGAAGGCTGGTCCAAAGGACAACAGTGCGAACATCGTCGACCGCTCAAAACCACTGGCCGAAAAACTCCAGCGCTACACGATCCACAGCGTTGGGGGGCCCCAAACGACCCAGAGCCACTCTGAAGGCAAAACCGCAAACGACAGAGCAGCAACCAAACCATCAAGAGGGAAGAACTTGCGGCCGCGTCCGCGACCCCAAAACAGAAAATAACGATTCGAGCCCAGACAGGAAGAACATAAGCTAGCCAGCAGGAAAGCTAGGGAACGGGCATAACACAATCTCGAGGAACTTCGAGATGATGCCAAAACACAGAGAATGGCTACAATGCCACCGAGACAAGGTCACTGGAAATGCACGGCATCAAACCAGAGCGATGACCCCACCCATAGGGGGAGCACCACCATGGCATCCTCCGACGGGAGGAGCGCCAAAATATGTTACAAAGAAGGCATGAGCGCCTAGAAAACTTAAGATCGACACAACTCAGCTAAGTGGTCGGAGAACATCACGTAAAACAAAGCATAAAGAAAAACCAGGTTACCAACGAAATGCAACCAGGGACTAAGCCCACCATAACAAAGCTGCTATCAAAGCACAGACAGGGACTGCATTGAAGTCCCCGTCTCAAGCCAAGAGAACTCAGCAATCAAGCATAAACCAAAAATAATCAGAGCCTCAAGAGACAAAGGCCCAGACGGTGTCAACCTAGCTGCACTAACAGTAGCATCGCACCAAAGCAACACAAACTAGTAGTAACCCAACAACAAGAACATAACATCACAGCTACATTATAGTCTCAAGCTAACCAGCATTAAAGCTAGGAACCAAAATAAACAAGCGGCCTCCAAAAGAAAGGGCCAAGAACATCCAACCCTACTAAACAGTTTAAAAAGAAGAGACATCTAAAAAGCACAAACAACCATCAGAGCTTAATAACCCAGACCAGAACAACCGAGATGCGAGATTGCAGGCCATACCCTTCGGCCCTTACCAAAACGACCCCAAAATACCGCCAAAGAAGAAGTCAAATAGCCACAACAACCACTTCAGGTCTGCAAAAAGTAGGGAAAAGAGAACAAATTAGAGGTGGACAAGTGTTAATTAGATTAAGGAATAGTAGAACGAAAAATACTAATCGCCTCATTCAGACGACTTAAGTGCAAAGCTTCCACTTTATCATACGTTAAAATGGAAGGCCAAAATTGAGAAGAATAAAAAGTCCTCGATAATATTATCGATCGAAGAGGCGGAGTGAGAAAAAATACGTTTGTTCCGTTCCGACCAAATGACCCAAATGATAGCCATAATAGACAGAACCCAAGATTTACGAAATTCTTTTCTAAGAGAATGAGACATCCAACAGGATGAGAATTCACTGGGGATATTAGGCGCTTGCCAGGCAATAACAGTAATCATCCATAACGGTTGAATAAAGTTACACTTGAGAAAAAGGTGATCGGCGTCCTCATGATCAGAGGAGCATAATGAACATGATTGGCCTATGGCCAGGTTCATCTTGTTAAGGACTTCAACTGTAAGAAGCTTGTTGTTAAGCGCTAGCCAGATTAATATCTTGGATTTCAAGGGAGCGCAACTGCTCCATAAGGACTTAGCACGCGGGGAGTAGATTCCCCTGAAACTGAGGAAGTTGTAGAAGGATTTAACCGAGTAGTTACCAGAACTGGTCCATCTCCATTTGAAATCTTCTATGGGATGCCAGGAATAAAGGTTGAGACCGACGAAGAGCTCGTGAAGCTCATTCACAAGAGGCGATGGAAGAACGCTCGTGAAAGGAATCGACCAGAACTTTTGGTTATTGATGATGGTAACATAATCCGCCACCGTGGCGGAGGGGTTGGATGTCGTCTGGTAGAGCGAAGGGAAAGCTAAAGCTAGCTTGATATTACTGAACCATAAGTCTTTCCAAAATTTGGTCTTAGAACCATCAGCGCACTCATGGGCTAATCCACACCGGAACGGACTGGCAACTTTCCAGACTCCCTTCCAAAATGAAGAAGCCTTGCGGGAAAGGGGAGTTGGAAAATCCCACATCTTACGAAAGGAAAAACATTTAAGAGAGATAAGACGAACCCAGGGCAATTGATCATTTTTTAGAAATCTCCATAACCATTTGCCCAGGAGTGCTAAGTTTTGGTGCCTGAGATCATGAACCCCTAAGCCTCCAACTGCCTTTGAAGTGCAGATCAGCTTCCAGTTGCAAAGATGAGCACCAACTTTATAAGAATCAGCACCTGACCAGAAGAAGTTCCTTCTGATCTGGTCGATCCTCTTAATCACCCAAGTGGGGAGGTTAAAGAAAGACATCATATATAAAGGAATAGAGGAGAGAACAGAGTTTACGAGGATGAGTCTGCCTCCGCACAAAAGGTGTTTACCAGACCATCTGCCTCCGCACAAAAGGTGTTTACCAGACCAACAGTTAAGTCTAGATTCAACTTTTTCAATCATCAGCATCCAATCCGATTTATGAAGCTTCCTCCATCTCAAGGGGATACCTAGATAATGGATAGGAAAATAGGCTGAAGCACAGTTAAAGAATTGCACAATTTCCGCTTGACGGTTTTAAGACCTTCCAAGCCAAAGAACTGAAGACTTTTGAAAGTTAATGGCTAAACCAGAAGCACTTTCAAAAACATAAAGAAGTAACTTTAGGTTACGTAATGAGAACCCGTTGGGTTTCGCAAAGATAATGGTATCGTCGGCGTATTGAAGGTTCAACACACCTCGGTAACTTTGAGAACCCCCAAGACCTTCGATAACATCGGCCTCCCAAGCATTACGGAGCAACTTACTGAACACATCAGCAACAAGAGAAAATAATAGTGAGGAAATAGGATCACCATGGCGAAGACCCCGCTTACACTTGAATTTGTGACCTTCCGTCCCATTAATAAGAATGGACGAGGTGTCAGCGAAGAGACTGTGTAACTCCTATTTCCTGTATTTGTATTTTTATACTGTATTTTTGCCCCATTGTACTCTTTTATCTATTTGAGATCCCGTACCTTGTTTCCATTCGAATAAAACCGTTCATTTGTTTTCGACTCAATTTTTGGTACCTATCTCTAATTCAATTGTGTGCTCTTTGTGTCATTCTTCATGAAGAATTGGCTGTTTCTTCTCATTCATCTCTTTATTCCCCATCTTAATACATTTTGACCAATTCTCTAGTTGGATCCCTTTCAAAATGGATACCCTATAACCCAATAACCCAAACCTATACTATTTAAACCCTAACCCTAACCCCTAACCTAGTTACTGTTTTAACCTAAATCACCCCGCCGCTACTTTCCTCCTTCCTCCGTAACTTTCTCCGTCTCTTTCTCCATTCGTCCACGCCCAAACCCAATTCCCCTGCGCCGTCGCCTCCTCCAATCACCATCAAACCTCCATCACCTTCACCTTCAACTACCATCACCACCATCGCCATCGTCCCTGTCCTTTCATCCACGACCAAACCCATCCTCCATCGAACCCAACATCGCCATTACCCAAACTCTCGACAACCCCATCGCCAATTGCCATCGCCAGTCTCCTCATCCCCTTGACTATCTCTCCGACCTCCGTTCGCATCACCATCACTCCCGAACCACCGCCGAACCCAGCCATTCTCCTCCGACTCTTCTCCCCTGTTTTCGAACCTGAAGCAGAGTCATCGCCGCGCCTTCCATCGCCGTCATCAACTGACCCCCATTCGAACCCAGGCGTCGTCGCAAGCCCGCCGCAGTCGCGCGAGCCTGCGCCATCGCTCCCGTTCGCTGCCGTCGTAAGGAAGAAGACGAGATGTGGGTGGACGAAGACGTTGTTTCGTGTTCACCCACAGCCGATCCGAGAAGGCTATACGCTGTTCGGCCAGAACCGCTGCATAGGGGAAATCCGATTGGTGCGTTCTGGTGTTCCGTGTTTTGGCGCGCCGAATCTGGAGATCGCTGTACACTGTTTTGGCGGGATCTGTTGATGGGAATATTTGCTCTACTATTGAATTCTTGCACGTGCTTCACACGTGCTTTAGGGAAATTAAGCCCAGGGTTTTTCGATCCCGTTTTCTTCAACTAACGGATCTAATCGCCCTCATCCAATCAAGGCAAGTATTCATCTTGTACATATTTTTGTTCTAGTACAAGCGTTAATTTGAAAATACTGCAAATAATTAGAAGTTGTGACTCCTCTTTGACTTGTCGTTGTTGATCAAATATTAATCTTAATCAATTTCATAATCTTAAGAGTCACAACAATTTCATTGTATTATATTACAACTACTTGGACTCATTTTATCTCCTAAGGCACATGGACACATGAAATTTAGGAACCCTAGATTTGTAGATATGTGCTATATCTTGTATGTGACGAATTTGCACCCATTTGAGTTGAGAAATAAATATTACTTGTTGTTTTGATAACCATTACCCCGTATATGTATCACACATTAACCTAGACGCCTAATAACCAATTTTCATATAACCTATACTCGTAAAACATTTTCACATGTTGCTGTCCTGAATCTTATTATGCTGTTTTGACCCCTTTAACATTAGAATCTGAACCCGAGCCCTGAACAGTAAATGTAGCTCTAGATGTCTAGATATCGATAGCCTCTAGAATTTTCGGATTCGGAGTTACAGTCTAGGAATTATGACAGTTTTACTGCAGCTGTGTCGGTAGACGCAGATTCGCAAAACTGCTGCACACCTTTAGGTTGCGAATTAATTTAACTATGTTAACAGTAAGCGTTTGACTTGAAATTTTATATGATGTTGCTGGACACCCTATAGGACATCCCCAATTTTTCTCAGAATTATTTAACACTATTTGAACACCGTTTCACATGTATAAACTCAAATACACAAATTCTGCCTGAACACATTAGCTGAGTAGTTCGCTGTTTTGACACATGTTTCCACCACTTTCATGTACCTTAATTATATGCGTTGGAACCGGACAAGAGTCTAGTTTCTAGATCTCCTGACGGATTCACTTTTGCTTTCTCGTAGCAACGGAAATCACAGTTTTGGTAAGTAACGTCGTGCTGTCCAGATTTGGGATTTTCGTTGTTGGTGATATTTTTATTTATATTGACCCTCGATTATGCCATATAAATATCTCATACTTGTCCCATGTCCATGATTACGATTCTTGACTTGTTTCACACACTTGCATGCTTGCTTGATAAGAATTAATAAAAGTAATAAGCCAGGGTTTAAGGGAAAGACCATAGTAGTGAACAATATAGGTAAGTGTACTCGGAAGGGGGCCAGTGTTTCCCAGTACTCGGTTCATGAACCTGTTGCACTTGATGTATTCATGGAGTCAGTTACTTGGCTCGTGAACCTGTTGTACTCATGAACCCACTGGGTGGATCTTGAACCTGTTAGTATTCACGAACTTGCTTCGTGAACCTGTTATTTAATTCGTATTCATGAACCGTGCCTGCTTGATACTTGATACCTGAGTACACCGCCCTATAGACTCCATTACTAGGCCTAAACGAAATTGCATTGTCTGTAGCAACCATGTAGTAAAAATATGGATGCATAAAGTGCTACCTAGATAGTAATAACTACAAGACTTGAACATGATACCTGCTTACTCGATACTTAATTACATGATACATGAAACTTGATACATGAAACCTGATACATGAAACTCGAATTTGATACATGTTTTACTTGAAGCTTGATGACTTGTTACATGAGACTTGATACTTGAATAATAACACTTGACATTTATAACTTGATACTTGTACTTGACAACTTGACACTAGACTTGAGACTTGTTACCTGACACTTGTACTTGATGCCTGTCACTTGAGGTTAGATACCCCTACATGTTAACTTGTCACTTACTCCACTATTAGTAGTTGTTATCCAGCCTGTTCACTTGAGTTGTCCTCCTTGCTAGCTAGTCCTGGATTTCCACTACTTGTTGTATCCCTGTTACATTCTTGATTCCAATTCTTGTTCCCCATTACTTGTACTCGTTTTTACTATTTGTGGCCCTAACTTGCACTAAGGGTGTTTTCTCTGGTTTTCTCTACTATTCCCTTTTTATATTTATTAAGCAGACTTTGGAGACGTGCTACCTGCTAGAATCGGTGAGCAGACGTTCTAGGCCTTGCTTGGAAAAAACTTTCTTTAATCATTTCATTTTGTATTTGAGTTATTTCATTTGATGTTACTTAAGACTTGTAACGGGCTTACGTTCCCGAGTTTTACATTTGATCCAAACTTGAAAACTATGTGGACATTATTATTTGTTTTCAATTGTTTTCTGTTGCTTAATGAATTATTCATGCATGCTTGGTTGTATATATATATTGTTATATTCTTGTTGTGATGCTGAGTCGATCCTACAGCTTATGGATGGTGTTAAAATCATCCGCTAGGCTTCGTCACGTGCTCGTATTCCATATTTTTGAGAAGCGGGGTATGACAGACTGGATTTAATCCAGGCAATTCATTTAGGACCGAATCCACGATGTAAAAGGATTTAGAAAAGGAAATCTCAGCTAACATTATCATAAGCTTTTTGAAAATCTAATTTTAACAGGATCCCCTCCGAATTGGATCTATGGCAGTCGGAAATGATTTCTTGGGCCGATGCCACGCTATCCAGAATGAAGCGGTCTTTAATAAAGCCCGTTGGGTGGGATCGATTAAGCGAGATATAATAGCACTGAGGCAGGTCGAGAGAACTTTCATAATGATCTTGAAGGTCGTATTGAGAAGGCTAATTGGCCAAAAGTTGGAAACCGAGTTGGCTCCCAAGAATTTGGGTATAAGGACGATATGCGCATAATTGATCCTATCAAAGGAGAAATTCCCTTGGTATAAATCGGAGAACAACTTGAAAAGATCATCTTTGAGACAATCCCAAAAACATTGGAAAAAGAAGGCTGGAAACCCATCTGGACCTGGGGCGGAATCACTTTTTAAATAAAACACTGCTGACTTAATCACTTCTAAAGAAAAAGGTTCTTCCAAGCTAGACAGATCATGCGTCTGCTGCCCATACAATTGGGTCCAGTCCAGATGAATTGGACGATGTTTATGAGATCCCAAAAGATCTTTAAAGAAACGAAGAAAAGTAGCATGGATATCCGAGACAGTAGTTAATGACTTAATTCATTGCCATTGTCGAGGATAGAAGAAATACGATTGCATCGCTAACGCTGCGATGCGAAATTGTGAAAGAAGGTACCCTCCTTCAACCAACGAAACTTAGCCCTTTGGGCCCATTTAATGTGGTCGTTGGGAAGAAAGGACGCATACTCTCTTTTACAAGACGCACATTCAGAACGAAGAGATTCCGAAATAGGTCCAAGCTCCTCAAGTTGATCAATAGACTGAATGGTGGACAGAAAGACATTTTAAAGAAAATTTGCGTTGGCAAATTTCTCTTTATGCCAGATTTTACAACCGTATTTGATAGTGTGGAGCTTAATCAGGATGCGACCTAGCCCGGAAGAGCCCGTAATAGAAGAGAGGCATTCCGTGATGAGGTTGACGAAGGTTTGGTCTTGCAACCAAAACTTTTCAAAACGGAATTTGAAAGGTCTGGCGAAATTATAGTTAGAGAACAACGAGATAGGTACGTGATCCGACGACGGATTGGGCAAGGCCAAGACAAAGGAGTTGTGGAAAAAGTTGATCCAGTCAAAGGATACAAGCAAGCGGGTTTAGCCATGGTCGGCAACAACCGCATATTAGACCAAGTGAATGATCTGCCATTGAAAGGAAGATCAGTCAAATGGAGGGAGCGAATGCATTCATTAAAACGGGAGGAATCTAAGGAGTATGAGGTACTACCCGATCTTTCAAAGGAGAATCTGGTGACATTAAAGTCACCACAAAATAACCAAAAACCCTGAATGTTATTTTGGAAGGAGTTAAGTTCGTTCAAAAAACATTTCGACGATCCGCAGTGGACGGTCCGTAAACCGAAACAACTGTGAGATCACAACTGAATTCGGCCCAGTGAAGTCGAACCAAAAGGAAGAACGTTAATCGACGTATCGAAATGAGGGAGAAACTAGAGTCTTTAAAACCAAAAAGGATTCCTCCTCTTGATCCTATGGCATCAAGAGAGATCCAATTAGAGATTAATGATCCACTGATCGAACGTAAGAGGGTAGGAGAAGGTGACTCAATTTTCGATTCTTGTATTGAGATCATATCACAGTGTGAGGAAGAAATCAGGTTAAACAATGCTTGTTGCTTAGTTGCACACCGCAGCTCCCGAATATTCCAAGAGATGCTAATCATTAAAATCCAAAGTCTCGAAAGCTCTAGAGATTTCACGGCAACAAATCAAATCAAAGTCAACAAAGTTATCCGAGTTAACAAGAAACCCCATCTCCCTAGACAGGCGAAGCATGTCTAGATTATAGAGGGAGTCAAAATGCACCTGGTAGATGGACCCTAGTTGTTCCTTCCCAGACGAAGAATGCAATTGGGGGGGGAGATATCCAACTTGCAGATCTGAGCCGCAAGGGATGTCTGAGAATCTACCAAATGTTTTACGACTCTATTGGCCCGAATACGGGCACTAGAGCGAATGACAGAGATAGGATTTTTTTTTGGGCACTAGTAGACTGCTGTCTCCCAGGGTGGGCAGAGACAACTGATCGCATCGACTCCTCCAAAAGCAATCTGAATCGGAGGAGTTAATGGTCATCCGAACAGTAGAACCAGTAGAATGGAACGAGGGGGGAGGAGAAGAGTGGGTTATCTTTCTACATCGACGGGGTGGGTGGAATCCCACCGGAATCGAAGCAGGAGCCCAAAGAGGAGAATTAAAATGATAATAAGTTGCAAGACAGTAAGTAAGAGTGTATCTAGTCGAAAATGAAGATAAGAGGCCAAATCGAAAATTGCAACCGCTATTGAAAGATAATTAAAAGAACGAAGCTTAATAACAACCGAATGAAAATTGAAGATTACTGCTTTTGCGCAAGGGATTGATCCAGGTTTGCTAATTCTTCGTCCAGATGATTATCTTTATGTACCCAAGCATCGGGTTTCAGAGAGGCGGAAGAGAAAGCTTTGCCAGTCTTCGGAGAAGATATAGGCCCTAATGAGGAAGTGCAGTGGACAACACTTTTGAATTTGTCCCAATCAGAAGAATAATGGGGATTCACCTCCCAAACTGGCCACTTCTCATCAGAATCGACCAGATTAGGCTTAGAAGGAGCAGAGCCAGTAGCCGCTGGAGCAACAGGGGCCAGGGAAGAGTGTGACTTGAACGAAGGTTGAAGAGGTAGCTTAGGAGGAAGCTCGATAGGAACAGGTTGAGAAGTAGGATGGTTTTTCACCATGGCGATGTCTGGGTTAATCCAGACCAAGTTGTGAGCTTTAGAAGGCGAGATTTTGGAGTTGGTAGGAGTGCCAAATCCTCTGCGCTGAAGAGGGAGATTCTTTTTGGGATGATCTTTGTGCGACAACTTCCATTTAGATGAAGGAGTAGTCGAAAGAGATGAGGTTCCAACTGAAAAGGTATTGGGGAAGGTAATGGTTTTCGCAGGGGTTTTGGCAACCCCCAGAGGCAAAGGAGCTGGAGACGGACCTCCTTTAGAAAGATCTTGGTAAATGACCGAAATGGCAAATATGGACTTATTATCTCTTAACGAGAAAGCATCAATTCTATCATTCACCGACGGACAAGAGAACTCAGCTTCTACACGAAGGCACCCTGAAGCCAGCATGGACGATGAAGAAATGTGACGCAATTCTCCAACACATTTAGTCATGTCAGTGACGACACGATGAGAATCACAGAACGGCGGAAGTCCCAATAGCGTGACTTTGATAGAAGAGTGGATCAGGGAAGGAGGGGGATGGCCCTGCTACAACCATTTGCGAATGGATAACTTGATACGTCCGATAGAAAGAGAGTTGATGGCAATAAGATCTTCCAGGATTTTAAGAGAGGGACAGTTAATGACAGTTAATGACCACTTCCCCGTTGGAACAAGTGTTGATAGCCCACACCCATTCTTGCAAATTACACGAATTGCCAAGAAAAGAATCTAAAGTAGAGTTGGACACCGAACCTCTGCTGAAAGATACGGCGCCGTAGCACTCAAACAAGTTTTTTATTGGAGAGTTCGGTTGCAGGAATGAACACAAATGTGACCTGAGGCTTCGTCAATTGTGAGGAGGGATTAGAACTCACTTGGGAAGTGGAATGTTCCGCCGCGATAATACGCTGCGAGACAGGAGGCGTAGGGAGGAGGGGAGAAGAAGACGATAACTTGGTTTTCTTAGGCTTGTGGGCTTGAAGATCCGCTAGCTTGGACTGAATAAAGGGGAAGTCAAGCGCGGCGATTACTTGATCAGAAATGGGAACTCCCATGGACAACCCCAAATTTTGCTGTAAAGAAAAGCAGCGGTTTCGGGAGTGGCCAGATTTCAAGCAGAACAAGCACTTCATGGTGTCGGTGCAAAATGCCTTAATGTGACCAACTTGGAGACAGCAGTAACAAACCAGTGCTTAAGGGAAAGAGGAAGATGAGGAACACTTTGAGTGGGAACTGAAGGGAGAGATGAAAGGGCGGTAAAGGGACGAAGACAATCGCCCTAGAATCTTCTTCGGATTGGGCCGAACGAAATGCTATGCGAGTCTGGGCTACACTGAGAAGGCTCATTAATAGCGACCTTATTATTGATTTTATTCTAATAAAAAAAATTAACAATATCTACCCATGAGGGGCCCATAGTGGCCCAGACCCACAACAAAAACGGGGAGAGGGAAAGGAGGAAAAATCGAAGATTAGAAGGGTCAACAGACCGACACTGTAGCGATCAGCCTGAAGATCGAAAAGGGAGAAAAAACAACTTCCAAAAACACTGAAAATATTGAACAACCAAGCTCTACGAGCTCAACCAAAAGAATGAACGATGAAGCGCTAGATCTTACCAAGCGGGTCGTAAGATCTAACCAAGCTCAACCCACCACAAACAATCAATCAATCGAACCAATAACCATTAACGCTCAAATGGATCTCAAAGAGATTGAGCGCAAGAACGAAGAAAGAATGAAGTAAAGGGAGAAAAAGAACGAGATCAAGGATGATCTCGAAATAAAACGAATCTGAGCGCGCTCAAAAACGCGAGCGAAAACAACCAAAAAAACGAATAACAAATGCACAACTACTTATAGTGATAGGCTAGCGAAGGGAACGCTGCTAGGATCCGAGAAGTACGGGGGCTGCTGGGACCTAGGCTGGGAAGCAGCACCAACCCCAAAAGTCCAGAGACGCGAGAGGGATGCCTGCGCAGCTCCGAGCGAAACACCTTCAAGCCCGGGGCACACGTCCTCGAAGGACGCAAACTGGGAAGAGCAAAAAGGAGAGGCACTGCACTCCGCCTTGTCGAGGCCACCAAAGCTGAACGAGAACGCACGCTGACGGGAAGGCCAGGCCACCAGAGAGCAGAGGGAGGAAGCGGGGAGGCTGAAGGGGAAACTCTAGCTAGCAACCCGAAAGAAGGGGAAAAGCTAGAATGAAGGAGGGATGACGGAATCTGAGAGGATAAGACGGCGCAGAGGGTTGGGGAGATGAGATCTGGAAACCTTACAAGTTAAAACATAAAAAGAAGCAATTAAAAAAGCTTTAAGATTGTTATAGATTTTATAACAATCGGACTTTACGGTGTTTCTAGGAATTCGTTTGTAATGGGGGTTTAGAGCAGTTTGGTTAAAGGTCTCCAGATTTCTACTGTCGAAATAGAAAAACGGTAACTCATCCTTAATAATGAGTCTAGTCATTTCCCTAGGAACGAGATCATGATCGTAGCTATAACTATCTACATGACTCGTCTTAGGGTTGATCTTTTGTTGGGTTAGATGGTCTTGTAATATGTCGGGGTGTGATCTTTCCAAGTACTGCTTAAATGTACCCATTCTGGCACCCATTTTCCATTTGTAAGCGGTTTGATACTTGTTACATACCTTTTGTCCCTCTTTCGGATTGGACTGAGATGGGATAAATGTATAATATAGGTGGACTTCGGAAGTTACTCTATGTTTTCGGGAAGAAGAGGGTTGCAATTGCTCAGTGTCTTGTGTAGAATTTCATCTTTGTGTGTGAAAACTCAGGAATACTATCAAAATCTCTAATAGTATCGCCTAGGGATGCTCTTAAGGATATATCCGATCCAATCCGATCTGATCTGTATCTAAAATCAAAAATTTTGCAGATACGAATATAAAAAATCTGTATCCAGGCGGATACGGATACGAATTTGGATATCCAAATCCAAAAAAATTCGAATGCAGATAAGGATATGGATATCCCTTAAAAAGCGTATTCGGATACAGATATCCACAAATTTAATATATATTTATTTATATATCATATATATGAAAGGGCATTTGTGTAATATTCTCATTTCTCATTCCTCTCTTTCTCACTCACTCATTCCTCCTTCAGATCCGATAGAAACCAAATCCCCCAAATCCAACTCCTCCACCCTCCTCACCATCATCGGGCTCTTCCTCTACCCCTAAATCCGCCAAATTCGAAACCCTTCCTCTACCTTCGTCCACCAGCTCCGCCAACATCGGGCTCTTCCTCCACCCCAAATCCCCCAAATCCGAAACCCTAGCTCCACCTTGCTCTACTAGCTCTGCCAACATCGGGCTCTTCCTCCACTCCCAAATCCTCAAGTGGTTTATTACTTCGTTTATGCTATATTTGGCATGGAAGTTCCGAGTGAGTTAACTTTATCTAGCTATTTGTTTTGTGTAATAATTCAAAAAGAAAAGTTCATTCCTTTTTAGAAACAAGTAATCTAGTTTTTATTTTTTTTTGTTATTTTATGTATTTATTTATTCTGTTTAATATTATCTTCTATTAAAATTATCTAAAAGATGCTAGTAAGATAACGTGTCTTTTATTTGATAACTTGGTTAGTCCAAATCCATGTATGCAATTTTGAGGATTAGTTGACCAATCAGTTATAAATGCCTTCCTGTGTCTGTCTTAAATCTTTGACAGTGTTCATATACAATACTAGCATCAGTTTTTGTTGAGAGAAACCATTTTCTAATGGGCTTTTGGAATGTTTTGATTGAATTTTGGTCTTCGTGTTGGCAGGCATACATTGGTGGACCTAGGTGTGTCAAAAAATACCATAATACCATGCCGTTACCATACCGAATATTATCGAAAACTCGGTAATACCATATCGAAATCTCGGTACTGTACCATACGGAGATTATGTGGTATGGTACTGGTATCCAGTATTGATATCGATGGTATACCGTACCGTACCGGGTATATTTAATATAATTTTTATATTTAAAAACCTAGGCCCATCTTCCTCTCTTTCTCTGATAGGAACTGCTCAAATTTGAATCTAAGCCAAGTTAGCTACAAATATCTTTAAGTACATAGGGTGTGTGTAAGAATGATATCTATAAATACATAATCTTGTATTCAGGCTTTGTAGCATGTTCGGTTAGCATACAGTGGGAACGGATAATTTTTACTGCAGCTTCCTTAAAAAAATTGCCCAAAAGACAGTATTGTATAAGAGGTTGGTCTTTTACACGTTGGGAAATCTCCAACCCACACAAGGTTCATGGATTCTTACTAAGACTAATGTTTGTTTGGCTCCCTAAATTCCTCAACTTGCCGAAATTTTTGAGAGTTGCGTAATTACGAGCATTCAATAACAGCTGGAATCCTGAAATCTGTTGCATGGCGATACTCGAGAGAGTATCTTTACTTGTATACGAAAATCAACAAACATCCATCTTATTTTTTCCTATATTTTATCCCTAAAAAAAATCCTAACCTATCAATAGCTATACTTCGTTTGCACAGTTGTAATTTACTTCATTTATTGTGATATTATTTATGGTTGCTCTTTCTACCTTTGATGGGGTTGTAGCTTAATGTGAATATTGTGTGATGTAGCTTAGTCCTAAATTTGTGTAGATGATGGGTATCTAATCAACTCCTTGTTTTGTTATTCTCTATCATTTGTAATCGTATGTGTACCTATGATAATGAATGCTGGCTGAGGCCCTAGATCCAAAACTAATATTGAATTTTTGAGTGGTTATGAAGCTTTATCAGCACTTGCAGCAACCAAGTTACATCTGAAATTGATGCGGGGTTGATAGTTCAAAATTTCAAGTATCTATTTATTCGCTAATCAGATATATACATTTCTACTCAACTTAAATTTTCTTTTCTTTTTAAGGTGCGGTATCGTGGCATTACCATTAGTTTACCGATATTCCGGTATTACCGAACTCGGTAGTACCGATATCTTGGCACGGTAATGGTAGAAAAATCTAGGTACCAGGTATCTCTGTACGGTAGATGGTAGAGTGGTCCTACGCAGGTCCCTCCTGGGCTCCTGTTGCTGCTCTTGCTCCAGCAGTAGTCTCTTTTGCTGAGGATGGATATGAAGTTGCAGACAAAATACGCATGATTCTGTTCAGGTTTTTGCTGATAGTGTTAATGATGTTGTCTACAAACTTGGATTGTCTGGTAAAGGTGAAGTGACAAACAAACTATGCCTTTTTAGGAAGGTTTTGTATTATATTTTCTTGTGTTGATGTGCATGTGTTTTTCTGTGTGATATGAAATTAAGTGAATTTATATAGACATAAAAGAAAAGCACTTTTGTGAGAAAAGGTCCTTTCCCGCTTGTAATGGTTGGAGGTGTTATTGATTCTAATAAGAATAAGTGGGACATTTGGACGGAAGTCTTAAAGCGTATCTCCAATGTCTACTCAGGGGTTCAGCTCATTCGACCTGAGGTAGATTTAACGTCTTTGCACTTGAATCTATTTTTTTCTTCTTCCCTTTGCAATTTGTTAGCTATGCAAAAGCTAGAAATGTCTACCAAGGTCACCCCTAAAAGGATGTATACTCTCTTGCATTATTTACAGGGCATTTTTCTGTGTTGGCTGCATCCTCACAATTGCAAATTGCAACTCCAAATACTATCATGTTCGTTGTTGCATTCTCATCCTGGTAAAAAAGCTAAAGTCAGGTTCAAACCTTATGCGAAAAAAGTGTATTATATTCTCTTTTATACGAGATATACATATATAAAATAAATTTTCCTTAACTTCTTTTGTTGTGTTGATTTCTATTGTGTGATTAGATATAAAAATTGATTGCCGCAATTTAGTGATATACATATCTAAGTACTAGTTAAGGAAAAAAAAATATAGCAAAAACTATGTGTTTGATATCCGAATTCGTATCCATCATCCGATAGACCGTATCTGATTCGCATCTATATCCGAAATTTGTGGATACAGATATAAATTTTTTTTCTCGAGTCATATCTGAATCCATTTTTAGAATGAAGATATGGATGCTGGTATAAGCAATATCCGATCTGTATCAGATCCAAAAGCATCCCTAACAAATTGTGGAACATAAAGAATGTGAGATGTTGGTGGATTTTTGTTCACTTTGGCTACGGCCGCTATGTGATCGTGATGATGTCATTAGTATATGAAAATTATAAAGTTGAATAATTTATATGAGAAAAAAGTATATAAGAAATTAACAAGCTACAAATTAACAACTAACAAATATTAATTTAACTATTAAAATGATACTGCACTTCAATAATTGCAATAGTAGATAACTAGATTGAGACTTAAGACTTGAGAGAGGTAAGACTTCAAATTCAGAAAGCTTCTTGAAGGTTTCTTCACTTGATCACTTCCTTCTTCCATAAATTGCAAGAGAATATCACTAGATTGAGACTTGAAACATTATTTGGAATGAATTGTTGAAAACTTGAGAGAATTGTTGGGAATGAATTCAGTGATTATTGTAAGTTTTGATGTGGAGAAAATTGTATAGAATGGGTGGCTAGTTATAGAATTGCATAATTTTCGGGTTTCCTATTTTACCCTAAAAAACTAGCTGTTTTATAACCGTTATGGGGGCAAATAGGTAATTTAAAATTAAATAAGAAAAAAAAGTAAAAGCAACGACTAGCCCAGATCGGGCCCAATGTTCGGCTTGGGCGAGAAACCATTGAGCCCGCCGAGCTGAACCAAACAGGACCGTTGCGGTCCAGTCCGGTTCAAGACAGAGGGGCTCGGAGTCCAAGTTTTCATGTGAAGAAAATTGTATAGAATGGATAACTAGTTATAGAATTTCATAATTTTCGGGTTTTCTATTTTAACAAAAAAACTAGCTGTTTTATAGCCGTTATGGGGTAAATAGGTAATTTAAAATTAAATAAGAAAAAAAACGTAAAACCAACGGCTAGCCCGGACCGGGCCTAATGTTCGGCCGCGGCGAGCAACCATTGAGCCCGCCGAGCTGAACCAAACAGGACCGTTGCAGTCCAGTCCGGTTCAAGACCGAGCGGCCCGGAGTCCAAATGTGGTTCGGGTCAAACCGGGCCAATTTGGCCAAAATTTGACCCTTACCGATCCGCTAATTTTTGGCAGGTCAGCCCAAGCACAGACCGTTTAATGGCGGTCCAATTCGGGCTGAAGCCCGTTCGAGGCCGATCCAGGCGGGCCGCGGGCCAGACCAACTCGGTTGCCAACCTTTAGTTTAAATTGGATGCACCGAAGAAGAAAAGGATCCGCCAATAATTGTGGTACAAATATTTGTTGTTCAAGAACGTGACCCCATAATTCTTTTTTGATCCAAAACGGTGGAGAAATTGCCCCCACCCCACCCCCTCATTAAAGATCTTAACAAAACAAAGTAAAAATTACTTCAGCACCGAAAGCATGATAGCCACCCCCCCATGCAGAAGGATCCATGATTTTCATACATCCCCCAAAACTATATACAACTCACCCTTTACAAATACCCAAAGACCAGTAGGCAATACATGACCCAGAGCAGAAAACATATACCCAGATACATACACCACCTAGAAAATGTGAGTCAACATAGTACCCTACTGATCATCCCCCCTCCACACACTGACCAGTAGCATACCTACCCTAGGTAGGGCAGGACCACCCTGTGTGCGGGCTCACTTCGCAAAAAGAAACATTTAAGGTCACGGTCGTCGTCATCCCCTTCTTGCAAGATGTGTCTAAGTCCATACCTAACCAAGAAGTTGTATTACATTTAATCTTATTAAATATGCAGGTGAGTGCCCCTAAAATTCTATTATTCCTTTACCCCCAAAGTTACCACATTTCCTTATGGACCTTTTGCTGCTCCCCCAAAGATCGAACATTGTTCATGTTGTCCCCCTCACCCCAAATTTATGTCTAGGAGATTGTCAAATTTCCATCCAAGAAAAAGGTAATTCATCATTCTGACTTGGAAGTTACAGAAATTATAGTGACGTGGGCCTTGCTAATTACATTTAAGTTTTCTTTGGTAAGGACTACATCCCATTCAACCAGCCAGTTACAGGTCTAAACCTTCCAAGGAGCCTTAACCTTCCATATCGTGTTTGCCTGAATGAATTGCACCCCACCATTGTTGAGGATGTCATATGCGCTTCGTACTGAGAAGACCCCAGACCAACCAAGCCCCCATGCTTCCTCATCCTCCCTTTGAGCATTATATGGGCACAATCCTGAAGGAATTTAAATAGATCCCTTATATATCTGGGAATATCGTCACCTTCCATTCTTCGAAATCTTGGTTTCAAGGCACCCCTCCTCCAGAACGTGCTAACACTCCTTTCCTTATTCAAGGATAAAGCAAATAGGTTAGGAAACCTTGTAGACAACTTGACCTGGTCCATACCATTCATCATGCCAAAATATAATTGACGTTTCACCGCATAAGGTGAAGGATTCACCAATAAGGTAAATTTCCCTAGTTTTGGTGACCTTGAGAAACCAGATGTCATAGCTTTGTTCTTTATCTTTGACAAATACAATCCATATGTAGATATCATGCCCTCACAAAACTACCCATTACGCTTTCTTATTTCTTCTCAGCTTCCACCCCCACTTGCATAAGAGTGCCAGGTTCATGTCCTTCATGTTTTTTTATACCCATCCCACTGAATTCCTTCTTCTTACATGCCACCCTCCATTTTACCAAAGGATAGCCTTATCTGCTCCTGCACCCTTCCATAGGAACATAAGAATCGTCTTCTGACTTAGTCAAATCTTCTAATTACCCACATGGGGGCCCCGTAGAAGAAGAAGTACAATGGCATTGGAGCCAAAACCAAATTGATGAGATCACTCTTCCCCCAATGTGACCCCATAGTTCAGAAAAATAAACAGAATTTCTTAACCTCATTATAATTAAGCTTTACATCCAATTGTCACCCACATTTTTGTGACAAAGAAATGAAGACAACCAACAACATTTTCTTGAATCAAGAGCAAGAGTAAGACACACAAGCTGTTTTCTTCATATGACCCAACCCATTAGATGTTGGATGACTACATTCTAAACATCAAGTCCACACAAATCAGTCAGTAGAAACGGGACAACCCTTAAAGCTTCTCACATAATTATCAACTTGCTCAAGCATCCTAAATTTTACAAACGTGGGTTTTATGTTGTATACACGATCATTGATTTGCTAATATGATGGCCGGACATAGTTCAGTTCTAACAGTAAAATCAAATATTAACAATTAAACTATATAAGTATCGATTTTCCTTGAGGAATTACCGGGGTCAACGAGAGTGGACAGAGATAATCCCTTAGATTTGACACCACAAATTTCAGCTAGAAATGTATCATCGAATTCCATGGTGGAAACATCATTCACCACCAACAATGAGTTGCTGTCACAGACTCCTAGCACTCGCAAAACCAGACCCTGACAATTGAAATTGTAAAATAAACTAGAAATAAAGTTTTTTTTTAAAAGTATCTGAAAACTTACTAAGGTTTTGAGAAAATGAAATGAGAAGGATGGATGCCTGTTTGGAGTGAAGAGATCGGCAGTTGACTATGTGGTCCAGAAGTTGGCGGCCGACGCCGCCGCAACCCATTAACAGCAAGGGAATGTTCTTCATTTTTTCTGCCCACTTTCTGTCCCCTTTCTCTTTCTCTCTCTCTTTCTTTCTTTTTAATCTTTCTATTTTGTTGTTTTCCAGAGTTTAACAATGGATTTTGGGTCTTATCTTTTTTTGATAGGGTTAAAGAGGTTTTGGGCTCTCGGGAATTTGGGCCTGGGTTTAACAGCAATGGTTTGCAAATTGCAACTATGTCCATTTTATTTTACAATTTGGTGAATTTATGATGCTAAAATGGATGCTTAAAATATATTTGAACTTATACATAGATATTTCACTGTTTTGAAAGATTTTGTGGAAAATTTATATTTTGAGATCTTGATATATTTTGAGGTGTCTTGATGACTCCTACATGTCATACGAGACATGTTCAAACACCTCAGGAAATTAGATTTTTAGTTTTCAAGTTATAATTGAGTATCACACGAAAACATGCACAAAAAATACCCAAATCTGTCTCTAACAGCAGGTCACGGTCGACTGCTTCTTTTGTACAGTCGACCGCCCTGCTTTGAAATTTTGAGAATTTGCATTTGCCAGTTGGCTACCATGTTGGTGCAGTCGACCGACAATGTTGTTTTGACTGCTTTGGGTTGATTTTTCCTCGTCTCTTTAAAATGATTATTTCTCGATATTATGGGTTACTACTCTACTATTTTAAATAATGTTTTTACTACAGATTACAGTCTCTTTGATTCTAGTGTTATCTATTCTTTGATTCCTGCTTGGTTGTCGATCAGCATCGCTCGGTCTACAACGGCATGTCTGCACCTTGGATTTCTGCGCAGCGGAAGCGTGGTGGGCCCATAACCCATAAGGTCTCAGGATTCTCTTGTTGCTTCTTCTTATTGCATTGTTTACTTCCTTGGTCATTCATTTGCATTACGTCATTCATTCAATCTTTATTTGACATCATTCTTGATCACTTTATTCTTATCCATGTTCTTTCTTCTTCTCGTGTTGCCACCATTTTGTTTCTTTCCCTTTAATCTCCAGTTTTGTATTTCATCAAGTTTGCTTTTTGCCTTTGTTTTGTCCTATGTACAGCCTGAGCAAATTTCGAGAACGAAATTTTGTTGTAAGGTGAGTAGGATTGTAACCCCCATTCCAGATAATTAATATTTTTCGCGTATTTTCTATAAATTGATTTTTTATAAACTTATATCGTGCTAAATTCATTTCAGATTTGTATTAAAGTATTTTCTAATCGATGATTTTATTTATTTCGAATAATGGTGTATTTTTATCTTACTTTCTATTTCTTATTTATCGGTTAATTATATTTGTGCCCAAATCATATATATTATTATGATTGGATTATTTTAATAAAAATTGTTAAACCCGAATAAATATTTTATTGTATGATTTTTTTATTATAACTATTAATTGTTGCTCCTTGATTAATTAATTAAATTACATTTAACGAATTATCTTGTTTTCGTACTTGGTCTAATTTTCTTGGCGAATTCTGATTTGTTTTCAAGCCAATTTATATTTATTGTATTACTCATTTATTCATTTGGATTTAGATTTTTGTTCATGGAATTCTTTGTTTTTCTTAAATGAACTATTTTCTTGTTAATCCTATTTTTCTCTTATTGAATTGTGGGTATTTTTATTTAAACCCTATTGATTTTGATCTATCTCTTAATTGAACCCTAAAACCCAATTTCATTGTTCTTGACCCAAAATCGTTTTTATTAAACCCTAAACCACTAACCCAGTACACTAATTGTACCCTATAAATACAACCCTAATGCAAACCCTAAAAAATTACACAATTTTGAAGCCCTAGCCGCTTATTCTCACTCTTGTCTCCTCTCTCCTCCCGTTCTCTCTCTCTCTCTCCCGATCTGGTTTCCTGCCCAAATCCTGTAGCCCGCTACTGTTCTCCTTCCCCGTTCGACCCCCGACACCCCCGTCTCCGGCAACCTACCCCCATCGCCGTCCTCGTCGTCGACGCTCCTCCTAAGTGCCGCCCACCTCGTCGACATCCAATACAACAACCCCAGTCTCCTCCTCTGTCATCGACACTAACAGACAGCCAAACCCAATCACCCCTTTGCTCCTTCTCTCCGTCGACCAGTGGTTGCGCCGCCGTTGCGCCGCTCGTCGACACCCCAGTCCTGTCGCCGACTCCAGTCGACCACCGCCGCCAGAGACGCCGGCCAGACCCTTGGCCTCTGTTGCAGTTGTTGTGTTTTGCTTGGATTCTTTGTGCACGTATTGTGCACGTGCTAGCTCGTGTGTACGTGAGTTCGTTGCTTCGGGATTCTAATCCCGTTATTCTTGGTATTCGTTTTCACCATCTAACAGGTAAGTCACTGTCCTCTTGAATTGCTAATTGTATCAAATTCAAGTTTTGTTGAAACACTTGCAAGTAGATCCCTTGTTCATCGTACTATACATTGTTTATCTCTTTCGTTGGGTCTATTGAGGGTTTACACGAGCTAACCCCAATATTCTTGACATGGTGTCACTTTCGACTCCAAAGATTGAATCTTCATGTATTCATGTAGAATTGATAATAGGGTTACACACATAATTACGACACAATAAATTATTGTAGAGACAATTGATAGGTTGTATGTTGTTTGATTGATTAATGATTGATTGATGATAAATTGATGTATGAGTGTGTTCTAATTTTATTTATCATATTTTGACACCCATCATATTGATTACACAATTTATCGACTAGACAATCGATACACATATTGTTTAATTAATTTATTTTCATGAAAATTACCCAAAACCCTGTATATGCTTGCTGATCTAAACATTGACCGTTGTTTTCGAACCAGTAAACGACCTTAAAATGAAATACTTTCTGAATATGAATTGTAGCCTTATCTTGCTAGTTTTCAGATCATATTGATATTTTGAATTCCAAGTTTTGTAGCAAAAATTATGTCCGTTTTACTACAGCTGTATTTTTACTTTCAGATTTGCAGATTCTCGTACCCTTCATGTATAAACAGTAAAAATGTTGATCAAATGATAAAATTATAATCTAAAAATTTCCAGATTGTTGCTTAACATGTTTAGGAGTCTAGATTATATTTTTACTAAATTTAATATTGAGTTTTTGCTGATTCTAAAAATTAAATTAACAAGATGTCGAATTTCTGCCTGAACATAAAACCTATAAACCATGTGTTTGACCGAGCTACTATTGTCAGAATTTGAACTTTAAATATGCGCTAGAACCATGTGGAAGTCTAGTTTCCAGAGTTTCTGGCGGATTCAACTTTCGATTTCCGAGTCAGCAGAAAACAGAATTTTTTTACAGACTGCGCTTGCTGTCCAGAATTTTAGATTCATCTTTTTAATGAATTAATTATTCCTATATCATTCTATTGCATGAATTAATGTATGCATGTTGCATTGCATGATCCTAGTGTCCTATTTTCATCATTCTAATTATCCTAGTTCATGTTATCATCATATTGTTCTCCCATTGATAATATTGTTCATCTCATGTCTCGAATTGCATATTGTATTGTTGCATCAATAAATAATTAACAAGCCGAGGCTTAAGAGATTGACTAGAGTAGTTGATGATATAAGGACTGTACTCGGATGATGGCCCGTGTTATTATTGTTATCATCATCATGTAAGAAATTACTCATGGCCCGTACTATTATTGTTATCGTCATCGTGAACGAAATTACACATAGCCCGTATTATATTGTTATCGTCATCATACCCAGTACATGAACTATAGAATTTACCACTTGAGTCTATTCTATGCATCGAACCTGTGGTATGGGATTCAGTAGTACACGCATTAGTTAGGATTAAAATGATTAATAGACATAAGGATTGACACATCACCGATACTGCATATTGTTCATCATTATTCCTATTGATATCGATTATTGGCTAAGTGTTACCGTTATTGATAATTGATTATCGTTACCGAATATTGCATCATTGTTTATAGCCATTGTATCGATTATCATGATTATTGTCCCATGTTATTGATTCCTATTGATCCATTGATTCATTGTTATATCGTTATTCCATTGTCCTCTGCTTTCTCTACTTGCTGTCCACGGCTTGCTCTAAGGATAATTTTTCTCATCTTTTTAGATGAAGTGTATACAGGTAATGAAGGAGAGTTGTCTGCTGGAATTGAAGAACAAACATTCTGAAGACTACTGCATTCTAATTGCTTATTGCTTTAATAAACTTAATGTATTGAGACTTGTTATTATTTTGGATTGGATTATTATTTTTTTGGGCTTATGTCCCGGATTTTATTATTGTTTCCAGACGTTGGATTATTATTATTGTATTTGGATATTTTTATTGATTCATTCCTAGTACTATTGTTCATGAGATTATTATTATTGCATGCGCATATGTTCTGTATTGATTATATTGTTGAGTTAATCGAATAAACAGCTTATGGGTGACGTTAGTCATTCACTGGGCCCCAATGTTACGTGCTCGTATTCCGTATTTTTAGGAAGCGGGGCGTGACAAGGTTTTTAGTGGTATCAGAGCATGTTCCCTCTTTAAGTAAAGTTTAGATACGCAGCGGTATTTTGGGCATTTGTTTTCCGAGTAATGCTGTATGTGCTCAGCCAATGAATATTAAAAATAAACTTAAAACTTAATAACATGAAGCCCCTGTAAGAGCACCCACGGTCGTGAAAGGTAAAAAAATAGCAAAAATGTATAAAATAGATATAGCAAAGTGAGATTTCTTGCAGTCATCAAATGCTATAAATTAGTAAAGTTGTACAAAATTTGATCGGAAGTTTCGTCCCGTTAAAAAAATCACTTTTAAAAATATTTTTTGGGCTGAATTGAATATTTTAATATTTTAAAGTGGCAGACAAAACATGAAGCTTCATCGAAAAAAGAAGAAAGAAAGTCCCCAAATTTCGTCCGATGGGGAGCTGTCATTTTCAAACCCACTAACAATCATTAAACCCCTAAGTATAATTAACTAAGCCTCTAATTATTTATTAGATACCTAATTAGAATACTAAGTATAATTAACTAATTAATTATTTAATTAATTAATGAACTTAATAAATATTCTAAATCTATGGACGTCCAAGCTTTTTTCACATATCCGAAGTTTTATTAATTTTTAAAATGCCTCTATTTTTATCGTCCGATCAAATAAAAATATTCTAAAATAATTCAGACGAAACTTCATCGTCCTGTATAATATGCACATTGCTATACCGTCTTTCATATATAGCAATCTATTGTAGCGATTTATGGCAAAATATGCATAAATAGTAAACGACTGCAGCGATCGAAATGCTAAAATATGCATATTATGCACATATAGCAAACAGCTGTGGAAGCTCTAAAAACAGTTTTTTGTTAATCGACTTGTGAACTTCACACTTTTATTTTTTCTGGTACATTTTGAGTCTACAAAAAGTGAATAGCATTACTCTTACTAGTAATATACACGTGCGATGTACGTATTATTTTTTTAAAAAAAAGTAAGAACTCTGATTTACATGTGCGATACATGTTTTAATAAGTAGGATTATATATTTTTAAAAGTAAATGTGAAGACTATAATGGGAGAATTGGAGTTGCACGTGTGTTGCACTTAAGTAGGTAGATTTATAACTCCAATTCTTCCAATATAATAGTTATTATATATTATATTATAGATAGATAGATATATAGATAGTAATTTACATGTGTGATGCACATTTAATATATTAAAAAAGTTAAAGTAAAAAATTTGACGTAGTAAGGACTCAAACCTGAGACCTCCTTCATATTAGTTATGCACGTGCAATGCACGTGTTGGTAGATTTACAAATTTACAAATGAAAAAGGCCTTCTCCCATTATAATATTAGATAGATAGATAGATAGATATTAATTTATACGCATGATGCACATTTAATATATTGAAAAAATTAAAGTAAAAAATTTGACATAGTGAGGACTCGAACCTGAGACCTCCTTCATATTAGTTATGCATGTGCAATGTACGTGTTGGTAGATTTACAAATTTACAAATGACACTAAGGCCTTCTCCCATTATAATATTAGATTTTTTTAACGACTACCCTAGCAATTTAATAACTAATTGATGTGGTTTGTTTTTGGGCTGTGGGGGCAACATGTGTGAGTTCATATAATTTGTGAATAGGAAACGGTGGTACTGGCGTCGTTCCGGCCCGGGGAAGCAGGACGGGCTCGGGGGTAGCAGCGGAGAGGTGGAGGCCGGGTGCTCGGCTCGGATCTAGTAGCTCGGCTCGGATCTCTGAGGCTCAGCTTGGATGTTCTATATCTGCACACTACCTAGAAATACCAGGAGAAATCCCAGCGACAGGCCCTCCGACGATCTAGTCAGCCACTGAGAAAGTAACAGTGACTAGGGTTCAGGTGGGGAAAGATTGATTACCTTTTACAATGAGGAGGGGGTTAGATATTTATAGGCAGAGGCAAATGGGTCTAGAACCCTAACGGGCCAGGTCGGACCCGTTTGTCTGTGGGCCAGACCCGGTTACGGCCCATTGGACTCTAGTTGACTTTGATGATCACATGGGGGAGGATCTAGAGGAGATCAGAGGGCTTTGATTTGTGCCACTCTTTTTATTCCATATCACAAGCCCCCTACTCCTGCAGGGCTGTGCAAGGTCAGTTGTGGAGGAGTAGTCTGGTTCCATGGAGAAGAGTGGAAAAAGAGTTTCTTTGGTGTGGGTTGGTAAGGGTCGGTGCCGAGCTGGGGCGAGTTCTGGTGGTCGAGCATGAGGGTCTACTATCGAGCATCGTCGACCAGGTCCTGGTGATTCCCACCATTATCAAGGCAGAATGGGGGCAGTTTGGAGTGTCGAAGGTGGGAGAGGTCGTCGAGCTTGGGTCGCCGTGGTTGTGAGGGGATTACCCCTGTGCTTGAGATGGCTGTCGAGCATCGAGCTTAGAGGGTCGTCTCAGAGAGTCGAGCACCGTGGTGACTTTGCTTGAGGGAGCTATCCCCGTGCTTGAGGTCTAGGTCGAACATCGAGGCTTAGGGGGTCGGCAAGCGGAGGCGAGCCCGAGAGACTTGGCTTGTGAAAGTTACCCCTGTGCTCGAGACCTAGGTCGAACGTCGAGGCTTAGGGGGTCAGCAAAAAGAGGCGAGCCACAGAGACTTGGCATGTGAAAGCTAGCCCTGTGCTCGAGACCTAGGTCGAGCGTCGAGGCTTAGGGGGTCGGCAAGCGAAGGCGAGCCCCAGAGACTTGGCTTGTGAAAGCTACCCCCGTGCTCGAGATCTAGGTTGAGCGTCGAGGCTTAGGGGGTCGGCAAGCGGAGGCGAGCCCAAGAGACTTGGCTTGTGAAAGCTACCCCTGTGCTCGAGATCTAGGTCGAACGTCGAGGCTTAGGAGGTCGGCAAGCGGAGGCAAGCCCAAGAGACTTGGCTTATGGAAGCTACCCCTGTGCTCGAGATCTAGGTCGAGCATCGAGGCTTAGGGGGATGGCAAGTGGAGGCGAGCCCAAGAGACTTGGCTTGTGGAAGCTACTCATGTGCTCGAGATCTAGGTCGAGCATCGGGGCTTAGGGGATTAGTAAGCGGAGGCGAGCCCGAGAGACTTGGCTTGTGGAAGCTGCCCCTGTGCTCGAGATCTAGGTTGAGCGTCGAGGCTTAGAGGGTCAACAAGCGGAGGCGAGCCCAAGAGACTTGGCTTGTGGAAGCTACCCCTGTGCTCGAGATCTAGGTCGAGCGTCGAGGCTTAGGGGGTCGGCAAGCGGAGGCGAGCCCAAGAGACTTGGCTTGTGGAAGCTACCCCTGGGCTCAAGATCTAGGTCAAGCGTCGAGACTTAGGGGGGTAGACAAGCGGAGGCGAGCCCAAGAGACTTGGCTTGTGGAAGCTACCCCTGTGCTCGAGATCTAGAATGCACATCGAGGCTTAGGGGGTCGGCTCGCGAAGGCAAGCCCAAGAGACTTATCGTGTCGAAGCTACCCTTGTTCTCGAGATCTAGGTTGAGCGTCGAGGCTTAGGGGGTTGGCTCACGAGGAAAGCCTAAGAGACTTGTCGTATGGAAGCTACCCCTGTGCTCGAGATCTAGGTCGAGCGTCGAGACTTAGGGGGTCGGCAAGCGGAGGCGAGCCGAAGAGACTTGGCTTGTGGAAGCTACTCATGTGCTCGAGATCTAGGTCGAGCATCGGGGCTTAGGGGATTAGTAAGCGGAGGCAAGCCCGAGAGACTTGGCTTGTGGAAGCTGCCCCTGTGCTCGAGATCTAGGTTGAGCGTCGAGGCTTAGAGGGTCAACAAGCGGAGGCGAGCCCAAGAGACTTGGCTTGTGGAAGCTACCCCTGTGCTTGAGATCTAGGTCGAGCATCGAGGCTTAGGGGGTCAACAGGAGGCGAGCCCAAGAGACTTGTCTTGTGGAAGCTATCCCTGTGCTCGAGATCTAGGTCGAGCATTAAGGCTTAGGGGGTCATCAAGCGGAGGCGAGCCCAAGAGACTTGGCTCGTGGAAGCTACCCCTATGCTCGAGATCTAGGTCGTGCATCGAGGCTTAGGGGGTCGGAAAGCGGAGGCGAGCCCAAGAGACTTAGCTTGTGGAAGCTACCCCTGTGCTCGAGATCTAGGTCGAGCATCGAGGCTTAGGGGTTGGGCAAGCGGAGGCGAGCCCAAGAGACTTGGCTTGTAGAAGCTTCCCCTGTGCTCGAGATCTAGGTCGAGCGTCGAGGCTTAGGGGATTCGGCAAGCAGAGGCAAGCCCAAGAGACTTGGCTTGTGGAAGCTACCCTTGTGCTCGAGATCTAGGTCGAGCATCGAGGCTTAGGGGGTCGGCTCGCGGAGGCGAGCCCAAGAGACTTGTCGTGTGGAAGCTACCCTTGTGCTCGAGATCTAGGTCAAGCGTCGAGGATTTATAGCAGTTGTTTTTTGCAAGAATCGAGGAGTTACAGTAACTATTTTTCGCGAAAATTGAGGAGTTTTAATCCTCTATATATACGCGTCCCACTCCCCTTTTCATTTATCACTTTTACTCCCTATCTCTAGAAGCCAGAGCTTCTCCCTCTTGAAGTTTTCTGTCATCGTCGACGAGCTTTCCTGCAATCTTTCATTAAGCTTCACTTAGGTTAGTAATTTTAACATGTCCATGGCTGAGTCTGGCTCTTTTTCCTCAACCCCCAGCAGTGGTACACACACCGGTTTGTCAGACTCTTCGACTTCTTGGGATACAGAAGAGGAAGTGCTCGCTGTGCAGCCGCTGCGCACCCACAAGACGTTTGTGGTGGAGAGCAGTGATTCGGAGGAAGAGGAGCGCCCCGACAAAGTCATTGATGACGAGGACAAGGAGGAGGAATCTCCCGGAGGGTCCCCCACTGAGGAGACGCGAGCTGCCGAGGGTGCCCGGGCTGAGGGAATGGGCTCCTCCTCTAGGGCCTCCGTCCTCGAGCCGCTATCGACTCCGTCGCCTGAGAAGGCTCCTAAGGCGCGGAAGAAGAAGATGAAGTAGACAATGCCCAGCAGTCCGATAAGGCGATAGCTCCCCGAAAGCTAGAAGTCCTGTTCTTGCCTCTACCGCAGTCGATTAGGAAGTACCTGACGATGTCGAGGACTTAGTTCGTTACGGAATACAGCCCTCCTTGCCGAGCCGGGTGAAGATCAAGATGGAAGGTACCCCCATGATTTTGAATGGGGAGGACCTGTCAGTGATCCGTGTGAGCTACTTCATTGGGAGGGAGTTCGAGTTGATGGTCCCCAGCGTCGGTCTCAGGCCTACCGACCCTCTGGCACCCTGGTACTGCGTCTTCCCTATGGACGTTTTCTCCTCGGGGTTGAGGCTGCCCATCCATCCCTTCATCCGCGACGTTCTGAATTGGGCCTTGTTATGCCCGATGCAGTTTGGGCCGAACTCGTGGAAGCAGATGGTGAGCTTCATCCTGTTGTGCGAAGAGAGGTGAGTGCCGCTGAGGCTGAATATCTTCCGAGCTATGCTGGGAGTTAGCTCGTCAGGGGAGTATAAGGGGATTTACTACGTATCGCCTCGGAGCGGGGGTAAGGTCATGCATGGCCACCCCGACTCGATAAAGGAATGGAAAAAGAAATACTTTTTCATTCGGAGCAACGAGCCATGGGTGATCCCGACGAGGTGGAACTTCTACAAGCCCAATTTCAAGGGACCCAAGAAGGGTGATCATTCGGCCGAGGAGTGGGCCTTTGTGGAGCATCTTCGTAAGAGCCACAACATAAGTTGGCCGAAGGTGACAGAGAATCACATGGCCTGCGTCGGACTGAGCCCCGCCCCGTCCCGTATGTTTTCGTTCCCTTTTGTGCTCACCGCTTTTTAATGGGTCTTCCTACAGAAATGGACTCTGAAGCGATCAAGGAGAGGAGGTTCGCCCTGAAGAAGCAAAAGGCGGAGCAATCCGAGAAGGGGAAGCAGGCGGGGGCCTCTTCCAGAGCAGCTTCTGAGGCTCAGCTTGAGCCGAAGGCAAAGAGGACGAAGACCAGTCAGTCGAGGGAGACCGCGATCGTGCCGAGCTCCAAAGCCTCGAAGGTGACGGAGGTCGCACAAGGGGGTGTCCCTCCTCTCCGTGCCAATGCCTAAACCATGGTCGGGGAAGAAGGGCTCTAGCCTTGGGCCCCGGACTAGTCCATTCGAAACGGGGATACCCTGACCGAGGGCCCCATTGCCATGGAGTTCATGGACAAGATGGCCACGCCTCGGGACCGGCAGAGTATGGGTGCCGACACCTTCGAGTCGGCTTACATGAGGTAGGCTCAGGTGAGCGTGCAGGTAAATTTCGAGGCTTTGTATTTCTTTCTTCACACATTTATTCTCCGCGACCTTGTTTTTACTCAAGTGTTTTGTCACGCCCCACTTCCCAAAAGAGAATACGGAATACGGATACGTGACTAAGCCCAGCGAATGATTTTCATCATCCATAAGCTGTTCGGAATCTTTACAACATTTCACGAGAATAATCAGAGTCGAAAGCAAGAAAAATCAACCAAGCATGCATATATGAATCAAAAAACCAACAAGAATACTTGAAACAAAATATATTAATCTCAAATAATCCAGATCTGAATAAGTTAAAATCCTAGGTCACATTGCTCAAATACAAATGAATCCAAGTATCAAGTACAATTGTTCCAAATAAGCAATAAGAAATAATAATAGCAAAATTCCAGCATCTAGTATCTAATCTCGCCTATTCCATCTGGCAGCTGATCTCCAAAATCTGCAATTTAATAAATTGTAGGAAGAGGAAAAAGAAAACAAACTCCTGTCAATGCAAGTTACGGCCGCTTGTAGTGCAGGATACAAGTACTTGAGAAAAGATAACTAATAACATGGAATAGGCATGGTGACAAAATATAACAACTAGCTTGGCAAGATAAACAAGTGTAAGTAGCATGTATCAAGTGTCAAGTAAAACAAGTATCATGAAAACAAGTATCATGAAAACAAGTATCAAGTAACAAGTGTCGAGTATCAAGTACAAGTAGCAAGTATCAAGTATCAAGTATCAAGTAAACAAGTATCATGTATCATGTATCATATACAAGTAACCAAGTGTCAAGTGTCAAGTGATCGTGTTCAAGTTTTGTATTTATTACTATCTAGGTAGCACTTCATGTATCCCGGTTTGTACTACATGGTTGCTACATTCAAACAGTTTCACTTAGGCCTAGTGGTGGGTTTCTATAGGGCCGTGTACTCAGGCGTCAAGTCAAGTAACAAGTATCAAGCATGAGTCACATAATCGTGAACACGTGGTAGCAAGTAGTATCAAGCATGAATCATGTAGTCATGAAACATGGCAACAAGTAATATCAAGTATGAATCATGTAGTCATGAAACATGGCAACAAGTAATATCAAGCATGAATCATGTAGTCATGAAACATGGCAATAAGTAGTATCAATCATGAATCATATAGTCATGAAATATGGCGGCATATAGTAATAACAAGTATGAATCATGTAATCATAAAACATGGCAACAAGTAATGGGAAACACGGGCACCCTTCTGTGTACACATACCTATATTGTCCACTATTAAGGTCTTTCCCTTAACCCCGGCTTGGTTATTTGTTACTATTATCAAACAAATAACAACATGTACGTGTACGAAACATGGCAAGAACAACATTGTATGATCAAGTAACAAGTTCAGGTTGCAAGATAAACATGTACAGGAGAAAGATAACTCATAACAGGGTACAACAACGAAAATTCTAGTTCAGGACAGTAAGACAGTACTGTACTAAATTTGAAATTTCCGTTGCTACAAACATGCAAACCTGAATCCGTCAAAGAATCTGGAAAATAGACTCCCGGCCGAATCCAGCAAATAGATATAAGTTGTATAGTATTTTACAAAAACAAGTCTCAATATTGATTTGAATCCAGAAAACACGTTTAGTCAGAAATCAGAAGATTGTATTCAAAATCAGGAAAATAGCATGAAAACTCATTAATTAAATCCACGAAAAATCTGGGGTATTCCCCTATATGTGTAGTAACAGAAAATCAAGTTTCATAATTTTTCCACAAAAATAATGTAGTCAAGTAAAATCAGAAAACAACAAGACATGACAGTTTTGTAAATCTGGAATCACAAACACTGCAGTACAAAAATAGCAATATCTCACAAACCATAAATCTAAATCCAAATATGTCAAAAGGGTGATAAAATAGATACAGTAGGCTAACTTTCATATTCAGAATTATTTTACAAACAGCAAGTAGAATTAGGGCAAAAATCAGGTTCTTTACTGAACAGTATGAAAAATCTGCTAGTATAGTAATTATTTGGAAACATAGAACGATTTGTAAAAATCATCAAATAAATCCACAAAAATTCGGGATCAATCGCAATCAGGTTTAGTTATCTGTGAAAAATATTGGATCAAAATAATACTTTTAACATCATGATAGAAATAGATTACTCTTCAAAATTCATAGAAAACAAAATCTGGAAATCTCTCTACACCTCTGTAGTAAAATAGACATAACGCACAACTCGTAAATCGAAACTGAGATCTGTCAAAATGGTCATAAAATAGACAAAATTCTCTGTGAATCATCTTCACAAAATATTTTCAAATACTGACCTTAATAGGGTCTAAAGTACTGATCAAAACGGGAAAAACCGGCAAAACTGAAAATATGCTTCTTGCACAAAATCAACTAGTTCATACGAAACACAACCAAACACAAAATAGAGTATACTAGATGTCTAAGCAATATGGTATAGGGTATTTCACAAGTCCACAATAAGTCTACCACAAATAATACGAACGAGCACATGATATCATATGAACAACACACATATATACAATAAGAAGCGGTCAATCCTAGGTTATTTCATGTTATATATGTCGTGAGGCAACTTTGGTCGAATCAATACAATAGAGACAATATCAACAAGAAGTTTCACACACAAACTGTCTCTAGAATCCAACTACACTACAGGCGGTATTTAGTACTTGTAGTATACACAAAAAAATACAAGTTACTTACCTGAGAGATGACGATGGAAACGAAGCAAAAGTAACAATAACGGGAATTGATTCCTGGGCACAAACACAAACACGAACAAGATCACAAACATAATCGGACGGCTGAGATCGAAGATCAAGATCAAGATGATCAGATCAAGATGATCAGATCAGATCAGACGGCCAGAACAAGACTGATGAAGATCAAGAGATCCAACGGCTAGATCCAAGAGATCAAGAGGTGATGATCAAGATCAACAAGATCGGACGGCTAGGATCTGATCGGATGATGATGATCAAGCAGATCCGACGATCGAGATTAAGGGATCAAGATCACGGGTGATCGATGACCAGGAATCAATCAATCAAGATCAAGATCAAGAGATCATGATCACAATTAAATGGACGGCCCATATCCAACATGATCAAACCCATGATCAACTGCACACCTACAGGGCTGCACTGTGGGGGAGTAGTACGGCGCACGGGGTGGTGGCACGGCAACTGAACATCACTGTCTGATGTTAGAGAAGCACACAGGGGTGCTGCCGGAGGGAGGAAGCGCAGAGGTGATGCACTGGGCTGTTGGCTATCAGAGACGGGGGGAGGATGGGGTCTGCATTGTAGTGGTGCTATGGCTATCGGCGCACTGGCTGCGCGACAGGATACCGAGGAGGGGACCAGGGGGCTCACAGAAGATGGGGTGAGCACACAGAAATAGCGGGTGCACACAGGGTGGCACGATGACAGGGGGCCAGGGAGTTGGCTGTAGGCGGGTAGAGGTGCAGGGCACAGCAGAAGCTCGGGAGAGGGAGACGAGCGGGAGATGGTTGAGAAGGAGGTGGAGGGTGAAGGGTGAAGGGTGAAGGGTGAAGACAAAGTGGCTGGGGGCTAAGGTAGATGACAGGGTTATGAATATATATATATAGGGTTAAAAAGGTGAAGTATGTGTTAGGGTTTAAGTTCTGATGGTTTCGGGTTTAGGGAGTGGCTGAAGTGAGTAACATGTATTGGGTAGGGAGGTGCTAACGGGTATTGGGGTATTAAAGGTAATGGGTTTGGTTAATGCATATGGGTATTAGAGTATAGGATTAAAAATGAGTTTTAAAATAGATTAGGGTTTTAAAAATTCAATAGAAAAACAAAATAACCAATAAAAGTATTGTTAATAATAAAAATATAATTTGCGTTACAAAAATAGAATTTATTTAAAATACTACAAATACAGTTAGTAAATAAAAGTGAAATTTTAATAACTAGTCAAAAATATCAATAATAACAATAATACTAATAACAATAATAATAATAAGAAAATGATAAAAATAATAATGGTAATAATAATAACAGTAATAGTAATAATAGTAGAAATCAAAGTGATAATAACAATAATAAGATTTGTATTAAAATATAAGATCATAGAAAATAGTTACAAATACAATTATTGATCGAAAATAGATTTTAATAGAAGATCCAATAATACATTTTAATAAAAGAATTTGAAAGCGAAAAAATAATTTACAAAATTTTAAATACAAAAAAAAATACACAAAAAATACGTATTTGGGGAAACAGGGGTTACAGTTTTTACCTCGACTGTAGGCTTGTCTGTTCGGCAATCAGGTAATGAAGATCCACGACTCGGAGTTGAAGTACGAGCGAAGCCAGACCAACCGCTATAAACGCGAGATGATGGACCTGAAGCTCGCCTTGGATGTCTCGACGAAGCGAGAGCAGGCCCTGAAGGCTGATATAGCCTCGATGGCCGACGACGGTCTGAGTAAGGAGGCGGCGCTAGGGAAGGAGTTTGAAGTGGAGAAGGGGTTACTGACCTTGAAGGCCCAGGACATGGTCATCGAGGCCCAGAACGAGATGTACGACAAGGTGCTGAGCCATGTCAAGCACTTCTATCCGACCTTGAATCTGATGGGCTTCGACTTCGACATGGTGATCAACGAGCCGCCGAGGACCCCCAAGGGCGATGCGCTGGCTGAAGGGGAAGGCGGAGCCGGAAGGGGCCAGCGCCGAGCCGGTTGTCGACCCCGTGGCCGCTGTCGGACCCGAGGGAGAGGTTGGCCCTACGCCGTAGCTATTTTTTCCTTTTCTTTATAGTTTAGCCCGAGGCGATAGCCGTTGTAATAAACCTCATTGTATTGTGGCCTCCCAAGGCGTTTATAATTAAAACTAATCTTTTCGATTTGCCTGAATTTGTTTTTGAGAACGAGCGTTGAGGGCTTGAGGGAGGATCCCCGCTCGGTTCAGGAGCCGAGCCTAGGGTCGAGGATTTGTGAGATTAAGAAATCTTGCTGTGCGGTGAGGACGCGGGGACGAAGAAGGGTCGTTTGGTTCTGGAACCGAGCTCCTCCAGCTTATGGGAAAGCTAGGGCTTCTGTTTTCCATTTACGGGCCCTCGGAGGCTGGACCGAAGGACGTGTTCGAGTGGGAGGGTGACGATGAGGGCGAGGGATCCCGAAAGCCTGACAATGGAGGGCATTTCGTCTTCCAATGTCATTAATAGGGGACATTTTTTCCTCCCAACATCATTAATGGGTGACGTTTCTCCTTCCGCCGTTTCGACTTCCCACGGCATAAATGCGGTTATCCTGAGGGCTATATAACCCTCACCCCCTCATCAAAAATTGTCTCACTTCACCGTGAGTTCTTATTGCTGGTGGCTCTCCTGCCACCCTGTGACAATTGGGGGTAATGGCCATGAGCACTGTTTATCCCCAGTTGCCAGTGGGTGAAAGGAGGGTCGATCCCGGAGGTGGTGCTCGGGGCGCTTGCCAAAGGCGAGTGCCTTAACTGAAATTTTTTGCTCGGGAGTCCTCGGCCGGTGGCTCTCCTTCCACCCTCTGACAATTGGGGGCAACGGCTATGAGGGTTGTTTATCCCGAGTTGTCAGCGGGTGAGAGGTTGGTCGATCCTCGGTTCAGGGCGTGGGGTGCTTGCCGAAGGCGAGTGCCTTAACTAAAATTTTTGCTCGGGAGTCCTCGGTCGGTGGCTCTCCTGCCACCTTCTAATAATTAGGGGTAACGGCTATGAGGGCCGTTTATTCCTAGTTTCCAACAGGTGAGAGGTGGGTTGATCCCCGGTTCGGAGCTCGGGGTGCTTGCCGAAGGCGAGCATCCTAAGTCTTAATGAAAATTTTGGGTTGGGGGGTTAGCTGACGTCCCAGCTGAAGGTTTAAGACTTTGGCTGTCCCGATGAAACCCCCTTAGGTACTCGGAGTCCGAGCCGAGCTGCGAGGACGTGAGGGTTGAAGGCCTCCTTATGCTCGTGATGGCCGCATGGTGTCGAGGCTCGGAGTTCGGCACAAAAAGATTGCATACGAAATGGCAGTGAAGATTGCACACATAATGACTTAGGACTGCTGCATATCTTCTTACCCTTTATAAAGGTTCAGCTTGATGAACAATGTTCCTACCAGGAGCAAAAACCTTTTACTGTCACTTGGATTCCAAAAACTGTTTCAAAGGGAGCAAAAACTCTACACACTTCCTCTGCTTTGTTGACTTCAAGATCACCGTCAGGTGTCGAGGTATGGGGGTTGGCACAGAGCGACGAGCTCCGCTGCCTTGGCTTGAGAAAGCTACCCATGTGCTCGAGATCACCGTCAAGTGTTGAGGCTTGGGGGTCGGCACAGAGTGTCGAGCTCCGCTGCCTTAGCTTGAGAAAGCTAACCATGTGCTCGAGATCACCGTTAGGTTTCGAGGCATGGGGGTCGGCACAGAGCGGCGAGCTCCGCTGCCTTAGCTTGAAAAATCTACCCATGTTCTCGAGATCACCGTTAGGTGTCGAGGTTTGGGGGTCGGCACAGAGCGGCGAGCTCCGCTGCATTAGCTTGAGAAAGCTATCCATGTGCTCAAGATCACCATCAGGTGTCGAGGCTTGGGGGTCGGCATAGAGCGGCAAGCTCCGCTGCCTTAGTTTGAGAAATCTACTCATGTGCTCGAGATCACCGTCAGGTGTCGAGGCTTGGGGGTTGGCACAGAGCGACGAGCTCTGCTGCCCTAGCTTGAGAAAGCAACCCATGTGCTTGAGATCACCGTCAGGTGTCGAGGCTTGGGGGTCGGCACAGAGCAACGAGCTTCGCCGCCTTAGCTTGAGAAAGCTACCCATGTGCTCGAGATCATCGCCAGGTGTCGAGGCTTGGGGAGCGGCACAGAGCGGCGAGCTCCGCTGCCTTAGCTTGAGAAAGCTACCCATGTGCTCCAGATCACCGTCGGGTGTCGAGGCTTGGGGGTCGGCACAGAGCGACGAGCTCTACTGCCTTAGCTTGCGAAAGCTTCCTATGTACTTGAGGTCACCGTTAGGTGTCGAGGCTTGGGGATCAGCACAGAGCGGCGAGCTCCGCTGCCATAGCTTAAGAAAGCTATCCATGTGCTCGAGATCACTGTCAGGTGTCGAGGCTTGGGGGTCGGCACAGAGCGACAAGCTCCACTGCCCTAGCTTGAGAAAGCAACCCATGTGCTCGAGATTACCTGCCGGGTGTCGAGGCTTGGGGGTCGGCATAGAGTGTCGAGCTCCGCTGCCTTAGATTGAGAAAGCTACCCATGTGCTCGAGATCACCGTCGAGTGTCGAGGCTTGGGGGTCGACACAGAGCGTCGAGCTCTGCTGCCTTAGCTTGAGAAAGCTACCCATGTGCTCGAGATCACCGTCAGGTGTCGAGGCTTGGGGGTCGGCACAGTGCGTCGAGCTCCACTGCCTTAGCTTAAGAAAGCTACCCATGTGCTCGAGATCACCGTCAGGTGTCGAGGCTTGGGGGTCGGCACAGAGCGGCGAGCTCTGCTGCCTTAGCTTGAGAAAGCTACCCATGTGCTCGAGATCACCGTCAGGTGTCGAGGCTTCGGGTGGAGAGTGCGGGAATTTATATAGAGGATCTGGGATGAAAAACTTGGAAAGAGATAAGCCCCTTTTCTTTAATCTTTTCATACAAAAAGTAGTGGCATGAAATGCCGATTACAAGGGATCGGTTACATTAGAAGTTTAGTCCTCTCCTTCGAGGTACTTGATGAGGTGCTCCGCATTCTAGGGTCTCTTGACTATGTTGCCTCTCAGGTCAGTGAGTCGGTAGGTGCCGGGGCACACTACTTCGGAGACCTTATATGGGCCCTCCCATTTAGGGGCCAACTTTCTCTTTTTGCTGGGGTCGGATACCTCCAATTTCTTGAGGACGCTGTCACCCTGTTTGATGTTGGTAGGACGGACCTTCTTGTTTAAAAATTTCTCGACCCGTTGCTGGTATATGCTTCTTCTGATGGTAGATTTTTTCCTGACTTTGTCGACCATATCCAAGTTGGCTCTGAGGTCCGTTGAGTTGGTCTCCTCGTCGAAAGCCATGATCCTGGGCGAAGGGAGGCCGATCTCTAAGGGGATAACCGCCTCGCTGTCGTAGGTTAGGTTGAATGGCGACTTGCCCATGGGGATCATCTTCGTCGTTCGGTGTGCCCAGAGAATGCTCGGAAGTTCGTCGATCCATAGCCCCTTGGGTGAATTGTCCAATCGCTTCTTACGGCCGTCAAGGATTTGGCGGTTCGCATTTTTGGCTTGGTCGTTTGATTGAGGGTGGCATATCGACGAGAAGCGTTGCTGAATGCCGATATCTTCGCAGAACTTTCGAAAATTCTTGCTCGCGAACTGGGTGCGTTGTCGGTGATGAGCACTTGTGTGATCTAAAACCGACAGATGATGTGTCTCTAGAAGAATTATTGAGTTTGATGCTCGATGATCGAGGCCAGGGATTCTGCCTCGATCCACTTGGTGAAGTAGTCGATGGCCACCACCAGGAATTTCCTTTGACCCGTCGCTTGTGGGAAGGGGCTGACCAGGTCCATCCCCCACATAGCAAAGGGGGTCGGGCTGGTCAGAGATCGGAGGTTGGCCAGCGGGAGTCTCTTCACTGATGAGAATCTTTGGCAAGGGCCACACTTTTGACAAGGTCTTGGGCTTCTTGCAACATGGTCAGCCAGTAGTACCCATGATTTAGGGCCATTCGGGCGAGCGACCTGCTCCCCATGTGGCATCCGCTGATCCCTTCGTGCAGCTCCTTCAAAGCGTACTTGGCCTCGTCAGGGGCTAGGCAATGGAGGTAGGGTCGTCAGCTATTGTGTATGAGCACTTGAAGAGCGTTACGTTGATCAAGGTGAATCTCTCGGAGCAGACTCTGATCCTTCTTGACTCAGATCGGTCTTGAGGGAGTTTGCCCTCCGAAAGGAACTTTCGAATGGGCGTCGTCCAGCAGTCTGGTTGGAGATCAGTGGTGAGGCAGGAGGCTTCACGGAGTTCGATGCTGGGCTTGAGGAGGACTTTGATCAGGACGGTGCGGTCGAGCCCCTCGAAAGATGACGAGGCGAGCTTCGACAATGAATCCGCGTGGGCATTCTGCTCTATGGGGATTAGTTCTACCGAGTGGTATTCAAAAGACGCTAAGAGATGATGGACTACCACCAAGTATTGCACCATCCGAGCGTCGCGAGCTTCGTACTCCCCGGTGATCTGGTTGAACACGAGCTGGGAGTCGCTAAAGGCCTAGATGTGTCTAGATCTGGCCTAGTGTGCTAGGGTGAGCCCAGCGATCATGGCTTCATATTCTGCTTCATTATTCGAGGTCGGGAAATTCAGGCGGAGAGAGTGCTAGAGGACGAAATTATCGGGACCCTTCAGGATGACACCCGTGCCGCTTCCTCCCTCGCAAGACGAGCAGTCGACATAAACATCCCAGATCGGGTTTGTCTCCTAGATGTCCGATGGCTCGAAAATGCTACATTCTGTGATGAATTCAGTCAGGGTCTGCCCTTTGATAGCTGTTCTGGGCTGGTAGCTGATGTCGTACTGACTCAACTCGATTGACCACTTGACCAAGCGGTCGGAAGTTTCGAGCTTGTGAAGTACGGCTTTGAGAGGCAGATCTGTAAGGACCTGAATAGAGTGGGCTTGGAAATAAAGGGCGAAGCTTCCGTGCGGCCATTACCAGTGCGTAGGCCACCTTCTCCATCTTAGCGTATCTGGTCTGTGCTGAAAGTAAGACCTTGCTCACATAGTAGAGAGGCTTTTGGACACCATCCTCTTCCCAAACAAGAATAGCGTTGAGGGCGCTCTCCGAGGATGAGAGATTTAGCTGGAGTGATTCGCTCAGCTCGGGTTTTCTCAGAAGTGGAAGGTTGGCAAGGTATGATTTCAGTTGTTCGAACGCCTGTTGTTGGGGGTCCCCTCACTCGAAGCCTTTTGCCCCTCGGAGGCCTTGAAGAAGGGGAGTGATTTCTCTCCGGATGTCGAAAGGATGGTCGCCAACCTCCCCGTTAGCCATTAGACCTCTTTAATATTTCTCGGAGGGGCCATGTCGATAATGGCCTGGATATTTTCGGGGTTCGTCTTTATGCCGTGTTGGCTGACAATGAACCTGAGGAATTTTCCGAAAGAGACGCCAAAGGCACACTTGGCGGGATTGAGCCTCATGTCATGGGATCGGAGAACGCCAAATGCTTCCTCAAGGTTGGTCACATGGTCCTGACCTCGCCGGCTTTTGACGAGCATATCATCGACATATACCTCCATATTGTGACCGATCTGGTTTTTAAAGACCCGATTGACGAGTCTTTGGTAGGTGGCTCCAGCGTTCTTGAGCCCGGAGGGCGTGACCCGGTAACAGTAGAGACCTTGGTCGGTAACAAAATACGTCTTGGCGATGTTGGGGGGAAATATGCGGATTTGGTTATAGCCTGAAAAGGCGTCCATGAAGGTTAACAGCTCGTGACCCGACGTCGCGTCGATTAGGGCGTCGATGCTTGGGAGAGGGAAAGGATCTTTTGGGCATGCCTTGTTGAGATCCGTGAAGTCTATGCAGATCCTCCAACTTCCGCTGGCCTTCTTCACCATCACGACGTTAGCCAGCCACTCAAGGTAGCTGACCTCCTGAATGAACCGGGCAGACAACAGTTTGTCCACCTCCACCTTTAGGGCTTGTTGCCTCTCCGAGGCAAACTTGTGCCACTTCTGATGAACAGGCTTGGAGCCCGGGGCGACGCTCAGTCGGTGCATGATCAGATCTTCGAAAATCCCGGGCAAGTCGGACAGCGTCTAGGCGAAGAGGTCAATGTTGCGGTGGACGCAATCAATCAGGCCCGGCTTCACGTCGGGGGACAGGGTGCGGCTCACACGAAAACATTTGGATTTGTCCTCTGCCTCGAACGAGATTTCCTCTAGTTCGTCCACCGGTTCTGATTCCGGATGGTCCCTCTTGGGAGGGAGCTCAACTACGTCGAGGGGATATACCCCGCTCCCGATCGCGGTCATGTAGCACGAACGTGCCGACTCCTGGTTACCTTGGACGATCCCAACCCCTAGGTCGGTGGGGAATTTTAGCTTCAAATGGTAAGTCGAGGGGATGGCCTGGAGCGAACAGAGCCTGGGTCGGCCAAGGATGGCGTTGTATGCCGCCTTGACGTTGACCACCATGAAATATATCAACTCGGTTCGGAGGATGGGGGTCGTGCCTGCCGTTATATCTAGTGTCACAATCCTCTCAATTTGTACGAGGACGCCCGAGAATCCATGCAGGGTGTAACCGACCGGCTTCAGCTTTTCTCAGGAGAGTTTGAAGTTCTCAAATGCTTACAAGAAAAGGATGTTGATCGAGCTTCCGTTGTCCACCAGGATACGACGGACCACGAAGTTGGCCATGACAAGGCTGATGACGAGGGCACCGCAGTGCGGAAGCCGGACACCTTCGAGGTCTTCTCCAGAGAAGGAGACCGCCCGCTACTGAACCCGAAGGGTAGGGATGGCAACTGGGCCGGGTCAACCGGCGACCCACCCGCGACCCGGCCCACAAACCCGGCCCGGTTAAGAACTTCGCGGGTTCGGGTCGAACCCGGTGAACAGTACTGGGTCGACCCGGGTTGCAATTTACGCGAATCGAATTCGCGAAACCCGGCCCACGAACCCGTTCAAACCCACGAATTGGACCCGTTAATTCGCGGGTCGACCCGCGGGTTTCGACCCGTTCGACCCGTGACGGTTCGACCGTTCGACCCGCGGGTCGAACGGGTCGAAACCCAACGGTCGACGCTGCTGGCCTGCTGCTGCTCTCGGATTGAGCCGTTGCAAACGGCTCTTAGAGCCGTTTGTTTGGTTTTTTTTATTTTTTTATTTTTTTGTTTTTTCCCACTAATAAGCCTATAAATATCCCCTAAAAATCTCCAAAAAAATTACACCTCACTCTCTTCCTCTCTCTACTATTATACATCATTTTAAAGAATTTTTGAACAATTGTAGTATTCATCAAATAATTGTACAAGGAGGCATATACACGATCAAATTTCGGTCGTATCGGAAACAAAATTCAACGTCTATAACTCTCTTCAACCCTCGTCAAATCTACTTCAACCTCTTCTCAACTCTTCAATTGTGGAATCGGCAAAGCGCTCCTCCATCTTTTCTATTATATTCTTATTTTCACGGTTTTTTTACATACGCGTATTCTACGGTGAACGGTATCAAAATTTCTCTACCTCTCTTGTTAAATTTTTTTTTGCGTTGTAGTTAAAATTATTGTTTGTTTTTTGAACTTCTCTATCTCAACCCTCTTGTTTTTTAGATTTTTTTTGTATAATTCACCGCTCCTACATTGTAGATTTTTTTTTACATATTTTAGCACATTACCACATTATGTCTAGATCACACGGTAGCGGTCGTAGCAGACAAGATTCATCTTCCTCTTCACGTAGGCCACCAATTGTCCCAATTAGTGAGCCCGCCCAAGATTACATTGATCCTACTATGGAACAATGGGGTACACACGACATGGATGTTGTAGGTGACATTCAATTAGAAGAAGAACAACAACAACAACAACCCGAAACCACACAACCCCGTAGTAGTAGGAAAAGTAGAGGAGAAACTAGCGATTGGCACAAGTTTTATGAGTATATCCCGGACGAACATACTCCGGGTGTAGGTTTGAAAGTGTGTAAAACATGTAGTAAAACATACAAATTCAAGAGGGGTGATGGCACCGGTACAATTAGTAGGCACATACAACATAATCATAAAAAACTTCTTGATCAAATACAAGGCCAACAAAAAATCAACCCTAGGACCGGTCAAGTAGATAGCCACCCATATGATCCCGAACTTGTTCGTCGGGAAATGGCCCGATTAGTCATTAAGGAAAAGTTGCCATTTTCCTATCCCGAGAGTAGGAACTTGGAAAATTTTAATCAAACGGCCTTAAACCCTCATTTTAAAAGAATTCCGAGAAATACTTGCAAATTGGATTGTTTTAAAATGTATGTTGAAATGAAGGACGCGTTGATTGCAATTTTATGGAGTTTAACTTGTAGGGTTAGTTTAACTTCGGATTGTTGGACGGGTGTCAACAATATTCCAACGATGGGAATAACCTGTCATTGGATCGACAATGATTGGATTCTTCATAAAAGAATCATATCACTTGCGTCGTTGCCGTATCCCCATAGTGGCACTGAAATAGCAAACCGTATTATAGAAATTTGTAATGTTTTTCATATTCGCGATAAAATTATGGCTATTAGTTTTGATAATGCATCTAACAACAATGTAGCAATTACTACTTTAAAATCTGTATTAAACCCTCCATCTGACAATATTTTTCATGTTAGATGTGCATGTCATATTATAAATTTATGTGTTCAAGATGCATTAAAAATAGCCGATCCATATATACATAAAATTAGAAATTGTGTACATTTCATTGCATTAAGTCCAAGCATTTTACAAGAATGGAAAGCTTGGTGTAGGGTTAGAAATGTTCCTTTTAGAAAATTTCCAAAGGATGTTAGACACCGATGGAATTCTACTTTTGATTTACTAAATGTTGTCACCGATTATAAAGCAGTTGTAAATGATTTTTGTATCGCAAAAAATATGCACAATTTTGAAATGACTCCCAACGATTGTTTTTTTGCCGAATCTTTGTTGAAATTTTTAGAACCTTTTAAAACCGCAACTTTAAAGTTTTCAAAAATATATGAATCTACTTCTAGTAGCATTTTTATTGAATTAGTTAGCATGATGCAAATATTTAACGAAATGTTAAATGATCCCTATATTAGTGACATTGTAATACCTGCATTTCAAAAAATTTTGAAATATTATTTTCCTCCTCCTATGTTGATTTGTGTTGCTACTGTTATGGATCCCTGTATCAAATTAGAAGGTACGAAGAATTTGATAGAAATGTTTTTTGGATATTTAGATAACAATGTAGAATTAACAACTGATTGCGCTACTTTTTTAGTTCAGTTTGAATCTACGTTAAATAACTTGTATGATTATTATGATAGACGTTTTGCTTCTAGTAGTACAACTTCTGTAGTTAGTTCTTCTTCTGGTAGTTCTAAAGGTAAAGGTAAAAGTAGAATTGGTGATAGAACATTTAGTTTATTTGAACAAATTCAATCTAAAAAACATAGGACTAATCAACCAAATGAATTAAATTGGTATAACCAACAGGATACTGAGCCTACTCTTTCCCCACTAGATATTTTATAATGGAGGAAAGAACATGAACACACTTTTAGTATTCTGTCTATTATGGCTAAAGATTTGCTAACTCCTCCTGTCTCTACAGTTGCTTCTGAGAGTGCATTTTCTACAAGTGGCAGGGTTCTATCTGATTACAGAAATCGGTTGAAGCCCGAGGCGTTGGAGATGCTCGTTTGCACAGAAGACTGGCTGAAGGCTGAAGATAGGACGCAAGGGAAAGCACTATCAAGTTCCACAAGTGGGAGCAACTCGCCCGAAGAACAACAACAACAACAACAACAACAACAACAATAACTTTTCTTGTTATGTTAAATTAGAAAAATTGTAGTCAATTAAAATTGTACATAAGAAATATGTTATTGTATAAAACTTATTTGTGAATTGAATTCTTCATTTCGTTATAAATTGTTCAAATTGTATAACTTAAATTCATATGAATAAAATTTCAAAATTTGTTGTCAATTTCACTCTTTCAATCTTATTATTATTATTACGATTTTTTTTGTTTATTAGTATTATTACTTACTTAGTATTATAATTAAACATCATTTGGGGATATTTGATTCAATTTGAAGAATTGTAGTATTATTACTTATTAGTATTATTACTGAATTATATACTTAGTATTATAATTAAACATTATTTGGGGATATTTGAAGAATTGTAGTATTGTTACTTATTAGTATTATTACTTACTTAGTATTATAATTTTTTAAGAAATGTAGTATTCATCAAACAAAAATATGGTTGTTTGTATACATCATTTGTAAAATTATTATTATTATTAGTTCAATTTAAGCTACCAATATATATATATATATATATATATATATATATATATATATATATATATATATATATATATATATATATTATTAAACGGGCCAACCCGCGGGTCGACCCGGCCCAACCCGGGCTCACCGGCCCGGCTACTCAACCGTGCCAACCCGTACGGGTTGGGCCCGGACCGGCCCGAACGACCCGTTCGCCACCCCTACCGAAGGGAGGGATGGTCCCAAACAGAGTTGACCTCTCGGACGAAGGCCTTGCGAGAGGTATTGGATTCCCCTCCCATGGGTCCACTGTGGACGCAGTGCAGGATACCACTACAAATCACCCTGGGGGTGGGGGGGGGGGAGGCGAATATGGTGATTGGGCATAAATTAAAAACTTAAAATAAATTGCATAAAGTAGAGAGAGAGAGAGTTAGAGAAAGCATACATGACATAGCAATATGACGTGGTTCGACCCCCAGGTTTACGTTCACATCTCCTACTTGTAACAATTCTCCACCACAACTGTTTCACTATGTAACACCCCGAATTCCAAATAAGACCGAATTCAAAGTTCCTTAGGATCTTTACACTTCTCTTCGTACAATTTTACAAGGAATAAAATACTTTTATTACATCAGAGTTACATTTAAACAGCAGAAGCAAAGTTACAACAATTACATAAATGAAATAAAACAACACTTGAATAATTCTTTAAGCATCAATTCCTCCTTAGTCTTTTTCATGCACTTTATCCTGCATAGAAACTGTGGACAGTCAGTTCATTCAACTGAGGCAAGGATATAATACATCAATTTCTCTTACTTAGAAAGCACACACTTGTCACAAATCAAAGCTACAGGGAATATCCTATTGATGTCGTGTGTGAATGTGCACTTAACCCTTAATGCAATTATTTAGGTTACATGACACTAATGAGCACTTGTTCAGATTCTATGCATCTCATACTACATAGGTCCGAGGGCAAGCCCTTAATCGTTCTTCATCTTATATGGTTCAATCCGTCGCCATGACTTAAACTACTACAGTAACTACGATAAGTATCCTAGATGTTCTATGAGTTACGAGCTCATGTCCAGACAGCCTGGAGGGGAATCCCACGTCATGACACGACGCATCGTGTAGAACCTATGGACAATTCAGCCTCCGTCATGGGACATGACACCACCCGTAGTCACTAAACACCCCTACAAGCATCGCCTGCAGTACGGACTCCTGGAGATATATCCACGTCACAACACGACGCATCGTGTAGACAACCTGTGAATACTCTCACGCTGTAGCTCCGAGGCCATCATACTCGTGTTTTTCTCTTATTTTCATCACATCTTCACTATGTTTCTAATCCTTAGTTATTTGAATCATGAATAAAATCAATACCCTAGAGTTAGCACTCCCTCTATACCGGTCTTAACCATCAATTCAACAATACGACCCAAACTTGGTCTTTTCTTTTCAATATCTTATCTCAAAAGTATTTATTCAATGCCGGTATAAGGCTAGCTATACTCTAGCTTTTAATCTCATTTCATGTTCATAGAATTGAATGTTCATACTCATAAAATCTTTCATAATTCAACATGATTCTTCTATTTCACTTTCATGTACAATTTCTTGCATAAACGATAAATTCATTTTTCAACTTGTCACATTCATCTTTTATTCTTCCACATAATTTCTTTTATTCTCATAGTATCAATATTAAGTTCAAAATCACACTTACAATTTTTCCATTACACAAATCTCATTTTTCAACTCTTTATTAAAATCTTTTAAACAAAATATTCACTTTTGTTTATCTAATCAATAATTCAATATAACAATTTGTATCAAAAATCTCTCTTGAATAATCTTAAATTCTAATATGAAATTTCTCATGAAGCCTAGACCTTATTAGAATTTTTCTAGTATTTTCCTCAATTTTTAAATCACTTTTAAAAGCTCTTAAAATATTAAACCCTAAAATTATATTTTACTTTACTAAAAAAACCCAGGGTCAGGTTTTCGAACCCCCAACCCGAGACCATACAGCGCTGCAGTGACTGCACTGTGGCGCCACCGAAGACCACAGAGTCCAAGGCGCCAAGGTGTTGTGAGATGGGTTATAATTCATATAGGTCAAATCTTGCGTCATTTGGATTTAAAAAATAAATATAAAAATAAAAGGGCTTTGCCCAGTTCGAACCCGCAACCAAGGACCAACCCAGAGCTATAGTAGCACTCTGTGTGCACCCGAAGACCATTAAGTCCAAGTGAATAACCCGTCTTAAAAACGAGTTGGGTTGTTTTTGATCCAGTTATCTGTTTATTACTAATTTTTTCATAACTGAAAACTTTTTGTTCTTTTCTTCTCTCTTTTTGTATCAAAAATTTCCAGATTATAAACAATATAGATTTATAGTAAAATAGTATTTTAATAATCATTATTTGACTTGAAAAACATGAATTCTTAGTTCTATTTTATGTTCTATGTTTATAATTTCGACAATGAGAACGATCACCAATTTTACATAATTTGTAGTAAAAAAAAATTCACAAAAGACCATTCTTTCCTTGTGGTTATTCTATAATAAATTTTAGAACATAAACTTCTCTTTCTACATTAATATTATACTAATTTGATTAATAAGGTTTCCATGATGAATTCAATCAACTAGTCACCTCATAATCACAAATTTCTCAATTTAGCATGGCTCAAATATATATTTCATGGTAAGAAGATCAATTTTAGCATGGAAATCACAATTATATCAACTAGCAAATCAATTTACCAAGCATTCACTTTATCTACAATTTCTCTCTATTTAAACAAACATGCGACCAATCTACTTAGTTTTTCTTAGCAATTTTAACAATCCAAACCCTAGCATGATGTCTAAAGTAGAAGCATGAGAAATTACCCACCTATTGGACAAAATAAGTATAAAGCTCCTAGAAATATCCTAGAATGCACGAATGTATCCTTCTCCTCCTAGATTGTCCCACCAACGCGCCTCCTCCTCCTCGTGCTAGCAAACCCGAGCACTCTCTCTTGGTCTTTGATGTAGGCCGACCATCTCTTGAAGGAACACACACACAAACAAAATCCCTCAATCTTTTACTCACCAAAAACTCTCAATCTTTTCTCACTCTAATTCTTTTCTTTCTTTCTTTCTTTATCAAATTTCTAATGTATTACATGAGAAGGGTGAGGGGGGGGGGGGGGGGGGTATTTATACTTTTTTAAAGCAAAATAGATGGCTAGGATTGATCTAGATGGTTAAGGATAGAAGGCTAGGATGTGTTAGGGAGTTGTAGCAACCACCCATGAACACATAACCACCCCATCCACTACACCACTCTCTCCATCTCTTCTTGCCTCCATCCGGCCACACCCCAAGCACACTAGACACGTGCTAGTGCAATGCACGTATCTCATCTAGTACCCCCTATTAATTGTTGTACAAGATTAATTAATTTATTGTCTACCAAATTTGTCTACACTACATGTTATGACAAATAAAAGATAAGATAACTAGTGGGCTCAAAAATAGTGGGCCTTAGACCCATGGGTTATTAATAAAATACTTAATTAATTAGGGTGGGCTAGATTAGACAATTAGGCATAGGCTATTAAAATAGGCTTTAAAAAATAAACGAAAAAGATTAAAATATTTGTTTATGTTATGAAAATAGATAATTTCTAAGGAAAGAAAATGCACAAAAATTTGTACATGCAAAATACGTAAAAACCAACAAACTTATATCAAAATATTTCAGGATGTTACACACTATACTTAAAACCCGGTACAGTGAGTACTCAGTATTCAGACCGTGAGACTATTACACCACATGACTTCTATGTATAAGCCTAGTACAACCACCTCTAATCGATGTAAAAAAAGAAAAAGGAAATATCAAGATCGACATCTTGACTAAGAAAACAATAAAAGCGCACTCTCAGATCATTGATTGAAAATTAAGTTCAGAAGAATAATAGTTGAAAGAGGTTTCCGAAAAAGTGAAAATATATACAAAAAATAATTTGTTTCGTGTAGGTATCAGTTGACTGCACTTTTGAGTAGTTGATAGGGGAGGACAACTATTATCCGAGCCGACTAATCCGAACCAATCCAACCTGAACCGAATGGTTTCTAACCAAACCAATTGGGGAATTGGGTTGGCTCGGTTCTTGGTTTCCAATAACCGACTAGATCGGTTCAGTTGTGGGATCAGGCTTCCAAATAACCGATAAAACCGAACCGACCGTACCACTATGCATTAGTCCCTAAAAATCTAATTCTCCTTTAATTTATTGAATATGCAAATCGTCATTTCTTGAAGATACAAATAATCTCCTTTAATTTATTTAAGTTCAGTTCATACCCTAAGTCCCACACTTAAAGTCCCTATGAAGTAACCCAACAACCAACAATAAGATAATAAGACGAAAGGATTCAAAGAAAATGGAAACCCTAACTGAATAAATCAGTAATTCCTCTTCTCCCTCCTCCAAAGCTCCAACGACTGTAAGTTCTTCTCCTTCTTTGTCTTCTTCTTATGTCATCCTCCTCTAGTTCCCGCCAACAGCCCAACACCCCTTTCGTCTCTCCCCCAGTTCCCGCTAACAGCCTAACACCCTGCCTTGATTTTGTTTCTCATTTTTTAGATGTGTAGAATTGAATAAGTATAGGTCACGGGTTGTATTGTATGCTACTGAAAATAGCATGTCGTTTTTCAGATTGAATCAGATTATATTGTGTCAAAAATAGCAGGATGCTAGCATGTTGTTTCTTAAGATTGCTTGAAGTTGATCTTTTAAATTTCAATGAAATTGTCAATGATGTTGGAGGTAAAAAGTAGCACGCCAAATTGACCATCCAATTCAATTCAAACCGAGCATAATCAGCTTGGATGGAAACTAATCCTATTAAGGCTCGGATTAGTTGAAAAACTTTAAAAACCGACCTTCTTTGGATTGGTGGTGGATGGTCCATATTAGGTCAGATACCAATCGATGCCCACCCCTAGTAGTCGACCAGTCACTTCAGTCCGAATACTGAGAGGTGGACGGTCGACTGAGGTGGAAGTCGACTGTGCCCAAGTGCGGTCGACCATACTTGCCAGACAAGTTTATTCGGTGAATCAACTTTTATATTATTTCCATAACTAATTATCAATCAACAATTATTTACAGAATAATTCATCTAATTAAAAGAAATAAATAAACAGAGTCTTATTGGCTTCTTGAGGAATTGAGCACATGTTTCTTGTGTGAAAATCTTGTTGATATTTTGTAATCTTCTTTGACACTTTTCTCTTTAGGTTGATTCAGAATCTCTTTTAAACCTTCGTTTCCATTTCGAATCTCTTTCAAACATGTACATAACTTAACTAAAAATATTAGTATCAGTAGTATGTTTTGTATACACCAAACTTAAGGTCAACATGCTCTTCGCCAACAGTTTTGAATCAAGAAATTGTGGCACGATATTTGGATGTTGTTAACTGATTTTGGATCTTTAGACTAATTAAACTAAGTTTTCACCTTTGATCTGTAAAACTTAAATTGGTTCATCTTTGAAGATTTTTTATTTTATTTTGAGTGTGTTAATTGATTTGTATTCTTTAGGGAAAGAATTTAGAAGACTAATTTGTATTGGGGAAGAGAGAATAATACTTAGGGACAAATTTGGAATTTTAGCGAAGTATCGTTTTCCACACTAGAAAATCTCATTAAAAGACATCAGGATGGGCACTATGGATACTATTAATTTACACATGCGATGCGCGTCTTAATAAATATATATTTTTTGTCTTAATAAATATATATTTTTTTAAATAAATATTCTGTTGCAGTCTGGCCTCGAATTTTTTTTAAGGGAAAAGGTGGAATAAGGCCACCCTGTTTCATTAATAAGAAGTTAACAAAACAACCCCAGCATACTGGGATAAGTTACAACCTACAGACAGAAAAAAAAACATGAAGCGACATGACCAGTACATATATCAGCTCTCACTCTAAACTACAAGGACCAACTAATTGTATGTCCGTCAAGCAAGCTTCGAGCACTCACCTCCACGGCACGCGCACACTCACCGGAAGCGAATCAAGCGGGATTTGAAAATTTGCCGCTCCCATCCTTCTACCTCACCAAAGCAACTTCACACATGGCCCAATTGGAGTCGCACCCAAAAGGAGAGCCGTGGAGAGGGTACACTCGGTCACTCTAACCACGAACACCGACAAGGAGAGAGCCGTGAAGAGGATACCTTCACCTCTCACACGCATCTACTCTCTCTAGCAATATCTCACAAACACTAACAGACACCGGCACAGAGTAGTGAGAAGCAACATCTTTACTCTGTCACTCTCTCACTCTCTCTCTCTCACGCAAAACCCGAAACAATCACAACTAACAGAAGCATCACCTTCCCCTCGTGCCCCTACGGGCGGTGGACGTTGTAGATTGCAGGTTTATTGATGAGGGCATAGTGGTGGAGCTGTTGCGAAACCTGTAGCCGTTGATTAATGGATGCCGAATTCAGGGTGCGACTACACCACTATCGATAAAAAACAGATGCATCTCTACCTCAACAATTTCTATAGGACACCTCATGGGGGGACCCCGTTTGCGGGCCTAAGCCCCACTTAGTGCTGTAAAGGTGCGCACCTATTGGGGGACCCCGTCTTCGGGACCTAGCCCCGTAACCATGCAACACCGATCCCAGGCACCTCCTCCACTTCCCCCACACAAACTCAACCCGCTGCCGTCTCTAACTCCGGTACTACCATCACACTTACTCTCTCTTCTTCGCATACACAAGTGAGCGCACATCACGGAGGGATCCCATCTTTGGGCCCAAGCTCCACAATCGTGCCAGACAACTTAACACTCCGACAGATCTGAGAGAGGGCGCAGGGGCGGTGGAGTTAAATATCAATGTGGATCACTGGCGCTACGGCGGCGTTGCTTTGGCTGAGGTTGAACAAGTGAGCGCACATCATGGAGGGACCCCATCTCGGGACCAAGCCCCACAATCGTGCAATATAACACACTCCACACCTCTCACGCAAGACCAACACCAACACCGCGCCAGCTACTCTAGTGCCATCGTGGGGGGGGGACCACAGCACTCCCACCATCCAAAAAAAAGGTTCACTAAGCACACCACCTCCTTCTTCTTCCTCCCCACCCCCCAAACCGACTACCGCAGCCAAATAAACAACTACCCCGAAAACACAAGACCCCAAATCCAAAACCCACCAATGGGTCTTCAAAACCCCCATTCCCTTATACCAAACATAGTCCACAACAAGGAATGAACAAGACACAAACAAGAAGAGACCCCACCGTACCCTAACTGGCGCGAATTCCACAGAGGACACCAGACGACCAGAAGGGGTCGCCAAAAGCGGGGGCGGGGGGGGGGGGGGGGGGGCACCAGTCGACCAGATCCGATCCTTGGGTTGTGTGCACCGCTAGCCGTTGCCCAGATTTGACGATCTGGGTCTTCGTCCCCTAGCTTGGGCACAGCGTCGGTGCGAGGAGCTCGCCGTAGAAACTCGCCGGCCCCGTCTTCTTCCCCATGCTCGAGGGTGGATGCGGCGTTGGTGGAAGCAACATTAGGGTCGCACGACATCTGCGACATCCCCATCTGGGACATGGCCGAGATCTACTCCTTCGATGGAGTAGGTGGGGTCGCTTTCGTTGGGGGTGCTCACTACCACGGCGATCTCGACCCGCGATCTGGGCCTTCGTCTGCCCGCTGAGCCGTCGTCGAAGGGGCTGCTTCGATCTTCGTCGCATCGCAGCGAAGGGCGCTGGATGGAAGCTTCGAAGCATCGCGGATCGCCCGTCGTAGAGGTAGCTTCGAAGGGTCGTCGTGAAGGGAGGAGAGGGCCTGGAGGGGACGACGGGTGGGGCAGCAACGTGGAGGGTGGCCACCGCCGCCCCTAGGGTTTTTTTTAGATCTAGGGTTTTTTCGAGAATGGGAGATAGGAGTCTGTTTTGGATTGTTGTATACTTCAATTTCGTTAATAAGAAATCTTAGCAGGGTTAACCTTTAAAGAAGTGCAACCAACTATTTGGCCTCGAACTTGAGATATCCTTTGTATTAGTTATGTATGTGCAATACACGTAAGTTGGTATGTTTACAAACGACAACTCCAACTCTCTCAATATAATATTAGATATTATAATATTAAAGATAAAAAAGGTGGTTGATACCAAGTACGACACTTGTTAATAAAAGGATAAATTTCAGATCACCGTACTCAAGTTTGGTGGTTTGGCAGTTAATCATATTAAACTTTTTTTCCTGGCAATTAACCCTACTAAAGTCCATTTTTTTGGGCATTTTTGCATACTCCGAACTCGGAAAACCCTGGAAAACCCCACAAACGGAAACAAAAAATTATGAAACTTTACGAGTATGTAGGAATCGCAAAACACAAGCTAACCCAACTTGTAGAAGTGAGTTCGGATTAGCTTGTGTTTAGTGAATTCAACCTACTCGCAAAATTTCATAATTTTTAATTGCCGTTTGTAGAATTTTTCAGGGTTTTCCAAATGCAGAGTTGGCCAAAATGTCAAAAAATAGACTTTAGTAGGGTTAATTGCCAGGAAAAAAGTTCTGATTAACTGCCAAACCTCCAAACTTGAGTATAGTTATCTGAAATTTATCCTTAATAAACTCCATAAAACCTTATAAGTTATAATTGCATCCAATCAATTTTTTTTATGGAAATCATCCATTTACTGTCCTTCAAACTTTTTGATCAAATGTTATTATTCTCCAAATTTTATATATGAACTGGAGCGAAATGATATTGGTATCCAAAAGTTTCTAAGACAATAATTGAAAGCAATCATAACAAACATGTAATTTTTTCTTTGGCTTGCAACACCTATTTACAGTAACTTAAGCATATAATCTAACGAGAAATGCTTCAGTGCCCCTTCACTATAATCAAGGGCCTTGTAGTATCAAGCGGTTAATCTAGTAATCTATAATTCTAGTCATGTGTGGCATTAACCAAAAAAGAAAAAAAAAGTATATTTTTACTTGTGTTTATTATATTTACACTTGAACTTGCACTTGCATCCCCCACTTGCAAGGAACCAAATATTCTAGTAATTCCTCTTCATTGTTGCGATAGTCCTCTCACAGAACGTGTAAATTCGTATACTCTGACCTTTTTCCTTGACAATAACTAGTGTTCTCCTAGCTATTTTATGGGTTGAAGAAGCTATGGAAATGGTTCCTTCTCCTCCTTCCCCTTATCGTCCCTCCTAGCCTTCCACTGAACCTGTCCTACTGCCTCCATCCCCCCTCTGCTGGCTACCCCCTCTCCTCCCTTTCTGTCTTGCTGTCCTCCTCATGGATATGCTCAAACTCGATGTGCGAGGGTGTGGGCCAAAGGAGTTGGTACACCACATGCCTCCCCATCAAATCACTGTACTGCAAGCTACCTCCCCTTCCCTCTCTACCCCTATCCCCCCTACTAACCCTCTTCTCCAACCCTTGCCCACCGTTGAGGCTTAGGGCACCCGATTAACCATCATCTTTAGTCACAGCCATCCAATAAAGGGAAGGAAGAGCTCAGAAAGGTGACGACGTCTTAGATCATATCCCATGGAGATCTTCATCGACGTTTGAACTTTGATGCTCACCGTCATCATCACCTCTCAACCAATCCGCCTAGTGGAAGGGCTCCTAGAGGGGGTCCTCTTACATGCCCAAATTGGCGTAAAAGATCCCCCCTGAATCGTTGTCGATATTTCACTCTGCCAATAGTGCTGGAGCGGAACAAATATGCTGAGGGCTTATCCATTGCAGTTTGTAAGGGTCAGAGAAGAGTAGCAGATGAGCACGTCTTCCACCACAAACTCCTCAAATACCCTACACCCCCTCCTCCCAGACAGCAACCAATGCACTTTGAACAACATTCCCTCCAACCTCAAATCCTTACTATGACAAGTCATCAATCTTCTTCCCCTCCCCTATTTCCTGCTAACCCCACCTCCTTACAACACCACCAACAATAACCAATACAACCCAGTCTACCACCTCCTACTCTCTCCAGCATTCAAGAACAAACAGTGCAACCCGTAGAATTTCCTTTGGTAGCTGCTAGAGCTCCAGATGGGAGTCCAACCTTGCCTACCAAGGATCAATCTTCTGTTGAAAACACTTTAGGGCTTTATTCTTCAAATAAGGAATAGTGGGTGAAAGTAAAGGGCAAGAATTCAAGAAAAAACCAGCAAGAAGTTAAACTCCAGTGGAGTCATCAAATATATTCGAAAAGGGAAAAAAAGCCTATCCTATGCTTCAACTGTGGACATCTAGGTTATATTCGAGCTGATTGCACCAAAGACATTTGATGCTTCAAGTGCCTAAAGTGGGGTCACATGTCTTATGTATGTACCAATCTCCCTCCTAATCCTATTGATGAGAAGAGAGTAGTGTTAAAGGGGTAGATCACCGAAGAACCCGGCGTGTATCAAATTGAGTAACAATATTCCAAGTATTCAACAGGAAGAGGTTTGGCTTCGTAATGGTGTGGATTCGCTAGAATTAAATCAGGAAGACCGTCTGAAAATTTTTTTTAGATGTTCTTAATTCCTGATGGCCCATGAAGGGTCACTGAGAGTGGGTGGTTAAGAAAATTTGCCATTTACAGTTCCTTATTTCCTCCCCTCAATGGAAAAGCTTAGCGATGTGATTTCTATGGGAGAGGTGAATTTTAGACATTTTACATTCTCAGAATGGTCCCCTGCATATGGTACTGAGATATCGAAGGGTGATAAATTTTGAATTTGGATACATAATGTACCCCTCCACTGTTTGGGGAAAGAAGCTATTCAAGAAATTATCTTGGATTTTAGATCTGTAGTGGAATTAGACCCCAAAACGATGAAGTGATCAGTGCTATTGTCTACTATGATTCTCATTAGAAGCTCATACATTGATCTCATGCCTAGGTTTGCAAAATTCTACACCAACGATGCTGCGTATTTGGTTCGATTCGCCCTAGAGGTGGTGGTGCCTAAAGAAGAGGTCCGCCCATCGGTCATGACTAAGCCTGCCAGCATTAACTCTCCTAGGGATGGAGGAACATACAGTCGGGTAACCTTGCCAGATATTGAAACTTCGATCGATGGTTCCTATGAATTCGATAGGGCTCATAGGGAACTCTTCCGAGTGGCGCTGGCGGATCGACAGGAACCAATTCCACCTTGCTCCAATCCCAATATGCCTATAGTTTTAGACCCACTATTGGATCACAATTACAATCAATTGCATCGAAGTTAGGTCAAAGGAGATCTACCCAAACACAGTCAAAGATCCAGGCAAAAGAGCTAAAAAGATCCAACGAAAGCTGCCACTTTGGACTTCTGAATGAAGCTGGAGGCGACTGTGAAACCTTGGATTGTAGTCCAATGGAGGTTGACAATGCCAAAGGCGCATATTTACAACAAAAGAAGGGCAAATAAAGTTGCCATTTGCAGCTTTTGAACTCAGATGCAAGTGACTGTGAAATGTTGGTCAATAACGTTTTTGAGGAAGTGAGAGGCAAAGCTATTCAGGATGATGGATATGAAGTTATGGAGCTTTCTCAAATGGAGAAAGACCTAATTTTGGGGAAGCGACACTCTAGAACAAGTTCGGAGGTAGAACAGCTGTGATCGAGGAGCCACAAAACTCAGAGAAGCATGTGAGTCTAAAAGGTAGAGATAAAGAAGAGAGTAGCAAGGGCTTAAGGAATGTGTCGCCCTTTTTTATGAAAGATTGCAATTTTGGAAAGAGTAGCAGACCAAAGGTTGCTATTTCCAAAAAGGAAGGAGATGAGCGAGACAACGTTGAAATTGGAGGTGAAGAAGTTGAAGGGGGTTGAGAGCCTTCTCAAACCCATGTGATACCGCAGTCGCCTAGGCCACATGTTGAAGATGGGGCAATTTCAGAGGGTCCTCATGCCCACGCGCCTCGTCTAATGCCAACTAATGTGATCATGCCACGTGGCTGGTGCAAGGACAGATAAGATATAGCATGCGAAGCGTCAGAGAATCTTGGGCTTAGGCATCATTGTTCTCTTCGGCCTATAGTGGGGTCCAATATAAATAATAATATTTCTAGTGGGCCAAGTGCTAATGGGCTGGATTCAATCTTTGTAGAGGAAGAAAATCAAGAACAAGATAAACTATGCTTTGATCTTGAAGATGATGATCTATATGACTTTGATATCAAATTTGTAGCAATAAACAATCTTGTCCTAATAAGGTGTCTACCCCAGATTTTGTTCCATCTTCATTTCCTTCATTAATTGTTTCAAGATGGTTGCGATCACCACCGAAATCCTCAAGGCTTCAATGTTCACAAATCTGCTAAGAGGGCTCATAGGGAGTCTTTGGGGGACTTCCTGGAGATTGCGGCTACCGCTAAGATTGGTGATGGAGGTATGCATTGTTTTTTAGCATCCATTTTTAATTTTAAGTCTGATTCTGAGGTTTTTAGTCTGACAAAACCTGTGGTCTTGAGGTAGGCGATACTGAGTGCAATGCTCCCCTATTGAATAAAATTCGAGGGTGGGAGATTGAAAGATTAAATTTAGTCTTGAATATTGAATCCGCCCTTCCACGTAACTCATTCAATGTTATTAATGAAGATCCTCCTCTGGAATGTTAGGAGTTTAGGGAGGCGGGCCAAGCGTGAGATGGTTAAAGATAAGATCAACACCTCTAAACCTGACATTGTGGGTCTTCAAGAAACCAAACGGTCACATGTTGCGAGTCTTTATGGAGTTGGAGGGAACAAGATCTCCGTATGGAGGATCATTCCCTCCATTGGGGCTTTAGGTGGTATCGCTATTGGCTTTAACCCAGATGGCTTTTCTTGCTCGGATGAATTCAGAGTGAAATTCTCATTGTCTATTATACTTCAACATCGTAATGATAATTGGATTCAGGCTATCTCTATAGTCTATGGCCCGAATCTAGCATCTTCTAGACCCAAGTTCTGGAATGAACTACGATCTATCCGTTTGCGTTGGCAACACCCTTGGCTAGTGGAGGGTGACTTTAACATCACTAGATTTGTGTTCGAACATAGAAGAAGAGGTGCTAGCGACATTGATAGAGAAGAGTTCAATCAAGTTATTACTGACCTTGATTTGGTCGACATCCCAATTCCAAATCATAGGTTTACATGGTTGAATATGCAAACCTCTCCTATTTTGGCAAGATTAGATAGAGTGCTAGAATCATTGGATTGGGAGGCTAAATTCCTCCTAGTTAGTGCCAAGTCCCTCCCAAGGCCCACTTCGGACCATGTTCCCATTTTACTTGACTCGAGTGAGTGGCATGATAGCAAACCGAAGAAATTCAGATTTGAGAAATCATGGTTGGAAATTCTGGGCTTCCATCATCTGGTAATGGAAATCTGGGCTCTACCCACTTGAGGTAATGAAGTGGCAGCCAAGTGGTGTGAAAAGATTCGTAGGCTTCGGACTAAGCTAATAAAATGGAACTATACACGTTTTGCGATCTGGCGTACTAAGGAGTCCATCATGGAATACATTGATGGTCTCGAGAGACTAGAGGAATGTAGGGACCTTTCCCAAGCTGAATGTAATAGACTATTATCGCTACGAGAGAAAATTTCACAACTATACAAATCGGAAAAAATTAAATGGCAACAGAGATCCAAAATTTCGTGGCTCAAAGAGGGAGACGCGAATACAATATTTTTCACCTAGTGGCCAGCGCTCACCAGAGATCTAACATCATCCTGTCGGTTCAAACTGAGGCAGCGGCAATTCAAGAAGAAGATGATATTCACTGTGCCTTCCAATCTCACTTCAAAAACAGATTTGGCTGCAAAATTGATTTCAGGGTTCCTCTGAATAATGAGTTTTGGCAGAACAGATCAGAGGGTTTGCAACAGTCCCTTCAGTCCCTCGAAATGCCATTCACAGAGGAAGAGGTTAAAGGGGTGGTTCGCCAAATGGGTAATGACAAAGCACCTGGCCCTGATGGTTTTCCAGTATTATTTTATCAGACCTTTTGGGATGAGATCAAAGATGATCTCATGGCGGTCATCAAAGAGTTTTACGACCACAATCCTAAGGTAGGAAGAATTAATAATGCGAAGGTGGTGCTAATCCCTAAGAAGGAAGATTATCGTGGTGTTGGCGACTTTCGCTCTATCAGCCTCCTCAATTGCTCAGTCAAGATTATTACCAAGATTTTAACCAACATATTAAGTAAGTTGATGGATAGTGATATGGCTAAAAATGGGGTTAAATCGGAACCGTCCAGATGGGGCACGAATCTTGAAGCTCAAGGGTAAAACGGTAATTTCACCTGCTGACGGGTCTGAAGCGGGTACCGGTTATCTTTCCCAAAGACCCACTTACCCGCAAACGGATCCACCTCAACTGGGTGCGGGTTTCAACCCGCAGTAAACCCGGTCCAGAAAGGATAGAATTAGGGTTTCTGATTAATATTAATCAACGGCCCTGATTCATGTCTATCCTTTCACTGGGGATTAGGGATCACATTCCTTATCTGTATACACAGGAATTACATGCCTAATCTGCTCCCTGAGACGCCTATAAATACCCCCCATCCATCTCCATTAAGAGGTAATCAATCTTCCGCCAGTTTTTACGCTCTTTCATAGTCTGCCAGATTACTGACTTGAGCGTCGGAGGGTGCGTCGCCGGGAACAACCCCGGTGTCTCGCACTTTTTGCAGGTGCACGGCGGGAACGACGATCGAGGTCCGACAGAACAGGTACACAGGTTTTTCTATTCAGTTTCCCCAAGAACCCACAAGTTCTATCTGTTTGCCCCCACACCGAATTTAGCGGCAACAGATTGGCGCCGTCTGTGGGAAACTAACGAATAGAGACCTCTCCTCTTCCCGGTAAACAGGTTTTCTCCAGCCATGCCGCCTCGCAAAGTTAGGTCAAGAGGGTCTAATCGAGTGCCCAACCCTGACCAGCAAGAAGTCCTTCCTGATCCCGCTCAGCAACAAGGGCAACTCCCCCCTACCATGGAAGAGCCGCTCCAAGGGAACCCTCCACCTCCTGATCCAAAGGGTCTTAACCCTCAGAAACAGCCTCTTCACCAAGAGAACCTCTCCATCCACAACGCCTCCAGTGCCTCCATGGCCTCCCATCATCCCCGAGCCTCTGGTCGCCACAATGCCCCTCCCAAACGCCCGGAAGATGATGACCTCCGTCGTCATCTGGATGAAAAGCGGGCTCGGGGGGAAGCCTCCCGCCAGCAAGAGCGATCCCCCCGTCGCCGAGAGTACAGGAGGTCCCCCATCCGAAGAGGGAGGAAGGACTCCCCCGATCATTACCGAAGGAGGCACTCTTCCGCAGGTCGGCAGCAGCCTAGGAACAATGAGGCACCAATCACCCGTGCCGAGTTCCAGCAGTTCCAAGCGACCGTCCTGAAGGCCCTCAACCTCCGTCAGAATCCTATTGAGCCGAAGCTCCCATCCCCTCCTCCGGTCCGAAGCCCTCGCCGACGGTCCCCTTCTCCTCGACCCGCTCCTACCAATTCCAGGCGCACCCCAAGTCCTCATCGTTCTCGAAGTTACCCTCGCCGCAGCCCTCGCTCCCCCTCATACGAAGACGAGTCCCGTGGTCCGGCAGATTACCGTCGGAGAGATGACACCATGAACCGCCGTCTAAACGAGGTGGAAAAACTCTTGGGTCAGATCAACCCAGAAGAGGAGCTTAGGGGGAGGACCCTACGTCCTAGCCGACCCCCATTCTCCCGGACCATAGTAGACGCCCCTGTGCCGTTCGGTTTCAAACCTCCCCAGTTCGAGAACTACACTGGGGAGACCGATCCAGTTGACCACATCGAAAGCTCTAAGACTTTGATGCTCCTCCATCAAGCTTCCGATGCCCTCCTCTGCAAAACATTCCCTGCAACTCTCAAAGGCCCAGCTCGAGAATGGTACTCTCGCCTTGCCCCAGCCTCGATATTCTCCTTCGAGCAGTTCGAAATCCTGTTCATCACCCATTTTGTCAGCAGCCGAAGGGCCGAGAAGACCAGCATCTCACTATTGCACCTCCGTCAACAGAAGGGGGAGAAATTGAGGGACTATGTGAAGAGGTTCACAGCTGAAGCCAGAACCATCGCATCCCTCGACCAATCGGTCACTACCGCGGCGTTCCAATCCAATATCCTCAATTCCAACCTCCGCTCCTCCCTCGCCAAAAAACCACCACATGACTTTTCTGACCTTCTCCTCCGCACTGAAAAGTACATCTGAGCTGAAGAGGCCGAGCAACAACCCAACTGGGAAGGGACTGCCTCCGGGTTTAAGAGAAAGGGAACAGAAGAAGAAGGAGCAAAGAAGCTCCAGAAGGATAATGCTGGCCAGCGCCGACCTCCCCCTAGATTTGAGAAGTTTACTCCCCTCACCACTAACATCTCCGCCATTTTCATGGAAGTCGAAAAAGAAGGGGTCTTGCCTCCTGCTCCGAAGATGAACACCCCCGCCAAGAGAAGAGATAAAGAAAAATGGTGCCGCTATCACCAGGACCATGGGCACGACACCAACGACTGCCGTGCACTCAGAAACGAGATCGAAGCCCTCATCCAGAGGGGGCAGTTGGCAAAATTCGTGAGAAAGGACCAACCCGAGCTTCCTCCCCAGCCTCCGGGGGCTAACAAGCGTCTGGAACGAGAAGAGACGCCAGACTTTGAGGAAGAGCGAGTCCTCCACCTCATCCATGGGGGTCCAATGGGGGCTCCTCGAACTCCTCTCGGAAAGCTTTTATCAGAGAAGTGAACTCGGTCCGAACCACCCCTCCTCCCAAAGGCCCCGGAGTGCCCGTCACCTTCTCTGACGAAGATCTCGAGGGTGTCCGCACCCCTCATTGTGACGCACTCGTCATCAGTCTTCACATGGCCAATTTCAAAGTCGAGAGAATCTTAGTGGATAACGGTAGCTCCGTTAACATCCTCTTTCTCGACGCCTTCAAGGGGTTGAAGCTCTCCCGAGACAGACTCAAGCCCGTCGGCTACACGCTCCATGGGTTCACGGGAGTGCCGGTGACGATTGAAGGGGTAATCACCCTCGATGTCACAGCCGGCAAAACTCCTACTACCCACACGGAGTCGATGGATTTCATGGTCGTAGATGTCCCAGCAGCCTACAACGTCATTTTGGGTCGGCCCGGCCTAGCCGCCCTTGAAGCCGTCCCTTCTGCCTATCATCTCAAAATGAAATTCCCCACCCGGGCCGGCGTAGGGGAAGTGAGAGGCAATCAGGAGCAGGCCCGCAAGTGTTATATGACCTCCACCCTCGGGCCCGTTCTCTCATTAGAAACACTGGAAATTCCTCAAGATGCGGCTCGGCCGACCTCCGAGCTGGTGGACGAATTGGAGGAGGTACTCTTCTCGGAGCAAGAGCCGACCCACAAGTTCTTCGTTAGCAAGACCCTCCCGTCCGCCCTATACTCGGACATCGTAAAGTGCATCCGGGCCAACCAAGACCTCTTCGCATGGTCAGCTGCAGACATGCCCGGTATCTCCGAAGAACTCTTGGTCCACCGCCTGAGTGTTGATCCGGGGTCCAAACCGGTTCAGCAGAAGAGGCGCAAGTTCGCCCCCGAGCGTCAGCTCGCTATCAAAGAAGAGGTAGACAAACTATTGAAGGCCCGATTCATACAGGAGGTAAACTATCCTGAGTGGTTGTCAAACGTAGTAATGGTGAAGAAGTCCAACGGGACATGGAGAATTTGTATTGATTTCACCGACCTCAACAAGGCCTGCCCCAAAGATCCCTTCCCTCTGCCGAGCATCGACACTCTGATTGACGCAACCTCGGGACATGAGCTCCTCAGCTTCATGGACGCTTTCTCGGGTTACAATCAGATAAGAATGTTCCCCCCGGATATCCCTAAGACATCCTTTGTAACCGATCAAGGCCTTTATTGCTACAGGGTCATGCCATTCGGCCTAAAGAATGCGGGGGCAACGTACCAACGCCTCGTCAACAAAGTATTCCAGGCCCAGATTGGCCGGAACATGGAAGTGTACGTGGATGACATGCTTGTGAAAAGCATCCGAGGCATTGATCATGTGGCCGACCTCCAAGAAGCATTTGATGTTTTGAGAAAGCACAATATGAGACTCAACCCGAACAAGTGTGCGTTCGGCGTCTCATCAGGGAAGTTCCTCGGCTTCATGGTTAGCCAACGAGGAATAGAGGCAAACCCGGAAAAGATCAAGGCCATATTGGACATGGCCCTCCTAGAAACGTCAAGGAAGTTCAAAGATTGACTGGTCGCCTAGCCGCCATTGGGCGCTTTCTGTCGAAGTCCGGGGAGAAGTGCCTCCCGTTCTTCAAAGCCCTCAGGGGGGCTAAAGGATTCGAATGGGGGCAGCAACAACAAGACTCCTTCGACCAGCTTAAGGCTTACCTCGTCAACCCACCTCTTCTCAGCAAACCCATACCGGGCGAACCACTCTACCTCTACTTGGCAGCTTCCGAACAGACGCTTAGTGCGGTCCTAGTCAGAGAAGAAGAAAGAACTCAGAAGCCCATTTACTACGTCAGCAAAGTGCTCCGGGACGCCGAGCTCCGGTACCCGAAAATTGAGAAAATAGCCTACGCCCTGATAATGGCTGCGAGAAAACTTCGGCCCTACTTCCAGTCCCATTCGATGGTCGTCCTTACCGACCAGCCGCTGAAACAGATCCTTCACAAGCCAGAGACTTCCGGCCGCCTCATGAAGTGGTCGATCGAGCTGAGCCAACATGATATAACTTACCAGCCTCGGACCGCAATCAAGGCGCAGGCGCTGGCCGAATTCATAGTTGAAACAACTATCCCCGACTCCGAACAAACAATGAAGGGACCGCCTGTCTGGTCGGTATATGTCGATGGATCCTCTTGCAACGAGGGAAGCGGGGCAGGGGTCATCCTCGCGGGCCCAGACGACTTTGTCCTCCAGTATTCCCTCCGTATAAACTTCAAAGCCTCGAACAACGAAGCCGAATACGAGGCACTCATAGCCGGCCTTGGAATGGCCCGAAATGCAGCGGCGCGGCGCCTGCGGATCTTCAGCGACTCTCAGTTGGTCGTCAACCAGGTCCTCGGCGAATATGAAGCCCGTGATGATAGGATGGTAAAGTACTTGGCTAAAGTAAAGAGCCTCATGGCGCTCTTCGAGGAGGTCCTCATCCGAAGAATCCCCAGAGAAGAAAATGCCCAGGTCGACGTCCTGTCCAAATTAGCTTCCTCATCCCTCCAAGGCCTCGAACAAACTGTTCTGATAGAAGTCCTCCTAAAGCCGAGCATAGAGGACGAGGCTCTCAACTCCGTCGAAACACTGCCAGTCCTCCTCGAAGACAATTGGATGAAGCCCCTCGTCGAGTTTTTAAGAGACGGACTCCTCCCCCAGGATCCGAAGGAAGCCCGAAGGATAAGGGCCCGAGCCGAGCGTTACATATTGGTCGGAGGCATTCTATATAAGCGCTCCTTCACCCAGGTGGATGGTCGGCCCTACCTAAGGTGCCTCTCCCCCGGACAAGCCGACTACGCCTTGCAAGAACTCCATGAAGGCATCGGCGGAGCCCACTCCGGCTCCAGAGCCTTAGCGCGCAAAGTGTTAAACTGCGGGTATTACTGGCCCACTCTCCTACGGGACGCCGAACGACACGTTCGGCAATGCACCTCCTGCCAGAAGTATTCCGACATCCGACGCCTTCCACAAGCACCATTCTCCTCCCTATCAAGTCCGATCCCCTTCGCAATGTGGGGGATGGATTTACTGGGGCAATTTCCACCGGCCCCCGGATAATTAAAGTTCCTAGTCGTGGCAGTCGACTATTTCTCGAAATGGATAGAGGCCGAGCCCCTGGCTACAATCACCGAGCATAGAGTTGTTCAATTCTTTTGGAAAAATGTAATCTGCTGATTTGGCGTTCCTCGGGTCATAGTTACAGATAACGGTACGCAGTTCGCTGGAGCTGCCTTCCGAGCCTTATGTGAAGACCTGGCCATACAACACCGCTTCTCCTCTGTCTCTCATCCCCAGTCAAATGGCCAGGCCGAGAATGCCAACCGACAGATCCTCTCCGGCATCAAGAAGAGACTGGACAAGTGCTCCAAGGGCTTGTGGGTCGATCAGCTGCCCAATGTGTTGTGGAATTACCGCACCACGAAGCGGACCCCAACAGGCGAGAGTCCGTTTAATCTCACCTATGGGTCCGAGGCCCTCATCCCGCTAGAAGTTGGGATACCCTCTCCTCGTTTGATAGCTTTTGAAGAAGAACAGAATGCCAGAGAGCTCAGAGCAAGCCTAGACTTGATAGACGAAATCCGGGAAAGAGCGGCCATACGGCAACAAAGTTACCGGAGAAGAATCGAACTCGCCTACAACAAACGGGTCCGCCCAACAGACCTCAAAGAAGGGGATCAGGTCCTCCGAAAATTGGCCATCTCGTTCCCCGGACAGAAAAGCAAACTGGCCCCGAATTGGGAGGGACCATACAAAATCTCCAAAGTGATCCGCCCCGGTGCGTACAAGCTAGAAGATCTTGAAGGCAGAGAAATTCCCAGGACTTGGAACGCTGACCATCTTTTGAAATACCAAGAGAAGGCAGCTACGCCTATCTAAGTAACTCGGGATGTCGGACCACTCCTCTCCTGCTACTAGTAGTAATTTTTCCTTTGTTCTTTTTTCATTGTAATAACGGCTAGCAACTTTAGAAGCAGCCGACCATTAGATATTAATAAATAAAGTTTTTCATATTTTTGATACTATCGCATACCTCCGCCTTTAATTCTCTAACCACACGATGGTTTGGAGTCCAGCACTCGGCTCGACTCTTCCTCCTCGGCCCGTCTATAGACGAGCCGGGAGTAGATCGCCGTTCGAAATTGCTCCTGCAGCCGTTGAATGGATCGGAGTCCAACACTTGGCTCGATTCAGCTTCGCAAGTTCGCTCCTAAGCGGACTAGAAGTAACTCGCCATTCGAAACTGCTCCTGCATCCCTTAAACTATCCACACGATGGTTCGGAGTCCAGCACTCGGCTCGACACTTCTTCCTCGGCTCGCCTATAGACGAGCCGGGAGTAGATCGCCGTTCGAAATTGCTCCTGCAGCCATTGAATGGATCGGAGTCCAACACTTGGCTCGATTCTGCTTCGCAAGCTCGCTCCTAAGCGGACTAGAAGTAGCTCGCCATTCGAAACTGCTCCTGCATCCCTTAAACTAATCTACCGATCGGATCTCTCCGACGCCTCGACCCAATCTTTCCGACTCACCCTCAGTCGGGCCGGAATTAGGTGCAAATCACAGCCCTCACGCGCCGAGCCGAGGTACCGGGGTACCGACCCTCGTACATGGCAAAAAATCACTCCGAGGCGAAGCCACCGTCAGATCGTCTCAGAAAGTGCGCTAGGGCGTGATGAGCGGATCTCATTCAGCCACGTGTCCACAAAACGACAAGATAGTGTTTTCTTGGGAACTGGACCCGCCTCGAGATCCGTGCAAACATCAGACGGCCCTGATAAGGCCACGTGGGTGCAGTCGAGAAGCCGACGCCTCGACCCAATCTTTCCGACTCACCCTCAGTCGGGCCGGAATTAGGTGCAAATCACAGCCCTCACGCGCCGAGCCGAGGTACCGGGGTACCGACCCTCGTATATGGCAAAAAATCACTCCGAGGCGAAGCCACCGTCAGATCGTCTCAGAAAGTGCGCTAGGGCGTGATGAGCGGATCTCATTCAGCCACGTGTCCACAAAACGACAAGATAGTGTTTTCTTGGGAACTGGACCCGCCTCGAGATCCGTGCAAACATCAGACGGCCCTGATGAGGCCACGTGGGCACAGTCGAGAAGCCGACGCCTCGACCCAATCTTTCCGATTCACCCTCAGTCGGGCCGGAATTAGGTGCAAATCACAGCCCTCACGCGCCGAGCCGAGGTACCGGGGTACCGACCCTCGTGTATGGCAAAAAACCACTCCGAGGCGAAGCCACCGTCAGATCGTCTCAGAAAGTGCGCTAGGGCGTGATGAGCGGATCTCATTCAGCCACGTGTCCACAAAACGACAAGATAGTGTTTTCTTGGGAACTGGACCCGCCTCGAGATCCGTGCAAACATCAGACATCCCTGATCAGGCCACGTGGGCGCAGTCGAGAAGCAACTACGCCTTAACAGCCAGACCAAGCCTATGGCTCAGAAGCACAGCAAAAAAAAAGGGAAAATTCGAGGCCAAGGAGTTCGGCGAAGCGAACACCAGCCTCATGGTTCGTCTCAAGCCTACTCTAGTTGACACAACCATAGCACAGACAAGGAGACAGCCGAGGATAGGTCGGATAAAACAACTTCAATTCCATTAATAAGTTGGATAAAGTTACAAAGCGGATTACAACAGCAAAAACTTGCAAGTAGGTTACAACACAAAGACACGACCCGTCCGCTACTTCCGAGGAAGGGGAATGCTCCGCTTTAGAGACACTTTGGGTCGACGCTTCTTGACCTCCGAGCTCGAATCCAGGCCGACGAACCAAGACACCTCCTCACCACTAACCCTGACGGTTGCCCCTACCGAAGCACCGCTTGAAGACACCGCCACACCGCTTTGGGCATCGGCGGCAGACCTGCCTACGATAGGAGTTCGGCTCGCCGCTTGATAGAACGTGATCCCTCGCTCGATCTCTTCGCGGGTGCACGAGGTGCTCCGGACGTTAGCCCTCACCGGCTGAGGCTTGAGCCGGGCAACTTCTTCCTCCAGTTCGACGATGCGATCCTTCAAAGTGTCATCCTTCACTATCACCTTAAACCGAGGAAGCTTCGCCGAACCGGGGTATTCGGCGCTGTCGGAGATAACGCGACGCAAGTGGGTCACTTCGATACTTTTGTCGACAGTCACCCTCTGCAACTCTTCCACCTTCCTCGCTAAGCCATCCCGTTCGGCTGAAACTCGAGCCAGTTCCTCTTCCCTAGCAGACAGCTCGGCCTCGACTATCCGTAGGTGGTGCAGTTCAACTAAAGCATCGCTATGCCTAATCTCCAAGTTATGAAGTATTCTCCTCGTCAGGTGAACCTCACCCTTGAGACGATCCTCTCGGGATCGCTTAAACAACTCGGCTCGGCGCTGTTCAGCCGAGGTGTTACGAGTCGGCTCGGCAATCTGAAATAAGAAAGAGATAGCATTGAAATACCACACTACCGAGCCAAACACTTAGACAAATTCCGGAGTCAAAATACTTTTCATTCATTGAAAGGCGGTGGCCAGTCCGCAAAAGGCATTACAACGATCGGAACAAAAAAAAAAAAAAAAAAAACTACAAAAACTTAGTGAGGGGATCAAGGGTCCACCTTCGTTGCCGCGTCGGCCACGGGTGCATCGGCGGAGGGTCCCTTGACCTGGCCGTCCGCCACAGTCTCTCCACCCCGACCTCCCTCGCCTTCGCCTTCGGCCTCGTCATCTTCGCCTTCCTCCCCTTCATCGTCCGAGGTCGGCGTTGGAAACAATTGGTAGCCGACCCGCTCGAAGCCGGGGACGCGTTCCTGAACGTGGTCGAGGGCCATCTGATAGGACTTCTCCATGTTTTCGGCCATGTGCTTCTTCGCCTCTTCCTCGACCTCCTTCTCCACCTCGGCCCGGATCTTCGTCGCCAGGGCCTCCTTCTCCGCCCTCTCTTCGGCCAAGGACTTCAGCGCCGCAGCTAAGTCCTCGGCGGCCTTGGCGGCCTTGGCAGACTCCGCGTCGAGCCGCTCCTTAGCCTTCTCCAAGTCCGACCCCAGATCCGCGACCCGGACTTCCAAGGCCTCAGCCCGCCTCTGCTCGGCCTCAAGTTCTTTGACAGCCCTGACCTTCGCCAACCTGTCCTTGTCACTGGCGGACCTCAGCTCCTTCTCCTGCTCGGCAAATGTCTCGAGGAGGTGGCCGAAGTGGCAAGTGGCCTACAGAGACAACAATCAGTAATGCACAAGCCGAGTTGCAGACTTAAAGAAATTTGCAATACACTTACCGAAACGAGTGACCGGGCGACTTCATAGGTGTCGTCGCCGACCGTCCCCGCCCTCAGCGCGGCCCTGTCCTTCGGGGTCGCCAAGTGTTTGACGACCTGCACGGACATCTGCGAATTGCCGAGGAACCCGTCATGGTTCTTCACTCGCCAATTCAGCACGAACAGCTGCTTGTGCTGCTCTGTCAGAATCTCTTCGGCAGCCTGGGTTAGCGGTGGTGCCTCGATCGACAGCGCCGCGTTCACGTCAAAGGTCCCCTCGATCACGCCAGGGACCGAACAAGACGGGGGCTCCTCAGCGACGACAACTTCCGAGGGCACCTCCACGGCCGGAGGGGGCGGAGAGATGGTCGAGGCAACGGCAGGTGCCGGGGTCGACGAGACAGTCGCGGCCGCCCTCTTCCTCTTCTTCCCCCCGGCCAACTTAGACCTGTCGGCCATCATGGAGTTGAAGTCAATCTTCATTGATTCTGCAACGAGCCACAAAAAAAAAGGGGGGGGGGGACGAGTTAGCAGCCCGAACCAAAAACTTAGAAAAAAAAATGAAAAACGAGATGTCAGGAGCATACTCGGGTCGATGGGGCTTAGGCCGTACCCAAACAACACCTCCTCCGTCAAATCCCTCCAACTCAGTATCGGAAGGGCCATTATCTTCCTTGCCACCTCTTCCTCGGCATCAGACAAAACAGGGTCGGCGCGCGCGAAATTCGGCACCTCCACCTTCCAACGGGTCGGAATGGGCCTAATCGCCTCGCCCCTTACTATAAAATACTTTTCCTTCCAACCCTTAATCGAGTCAGGGTTTTCTACAATCTTGACACCCTTCCTCGGCCCCAAGTAGTATCGATACTCCGTCTTGTGCTGCCGGTTTACTCGATACATTCCTCGGAAGACCGTGAGATCCGGCTGCACCTCGGCTCGGTAGCACTGAAGCATAAAGGCGTTCACATGGCGCCATGGGTTCGGCATGAACTGGGTCGGCGCGAGGCAATACCAGCCGAGGATCTCGAGGATGAATGGGTGCAGAGGGAAACGTAACCCGGCATGAAAGGAGTCGACGTCGAACATGCACATGTCCGAAGACGGCAGCTTGGAATTTGCTCGTATCCTGGGACCTGGGAGAATCAGTTTGTACTCCGGAGGGATAGCGAAAGCCCTTCTAACCCGGGTAGGTCCTCCTCGGATACCAACGTGATGAACTCATCAGCTTCGGTGGCAAGGGCCGGGTTAGGTTCTTCGACGATCTTAGACTTCCCATAGATAGCCTTCTCCAGCAAGTCGCCCTGGTACTGCCTGACCCCCGAATGACCGGACAGGACGGAGGGATACCGTCCTATCTCGGGTGCTTGCTTCGGATTCTCCACAATCACCTCCACTATGGGGGATTGGGCCTCCGTCCTCCTCTTCTTCTTCCCCTTCTTCGTCTCGACTACAGACGGTTCAGCAGCTTGCTTACCCTTCCTCCTAATCTCCGACCTCCTCCTCTCCTCGGCACTCTCGTCGCCCGAAGACGAGGCCCCACTCCCCGAGTCTACTCGAGACATCTCTAGAAAAATTATTCAGACTAAGTAAACTGACCTTTTGAAGTGACGTCCACGGTCGGAGTGCTCTCGCCGGAAATCGCCTGGCCCACGCGACAGCTAACGGAAACACCTTAGAGAGAAAATCGCCGCTAGCAGAGAACTTAGAGATCGAAAGTGAAAAACTTGAGTAAAAAGTGAGAAATGAGCTTTGAGAGTAAGGGTGAGAGCTTTTAACCCCTAGCAAGTTGGGCCTCCTTGGGAAACGCAAAAAGCCCACTAGGGAGCCAAAGCGACAGGCGGAAAAAATACGAAGCTTACTCAAAGCAAGAGACTCTTCAAAATACAAAGTCAACGTCTCGGCCACCTACGAGAGAACCATAGGACGCCCCGGCTAAAGCAGCCGAACCACGGCTACCCTTTGGAACAAACAGCTCGGCCCCGCCGAGATACCGGGGTACCGACCCTCGTATATGGCAAAAAATCGCTCCGAGGCGAAGTCACCGTCGGATCTCCTTAAAGTTCGCGACCGATTTTGATGGACGGTTCAGATCGTGCCACGCCCACAAAACGACAAGATAGCATTTTCTCGTGATCTGAACCCCATCCTCGAGATGCGCGCCACGATGGACCGCCCAGATCCAGCCACGCGTCCCTCCTTGCTGCCTGCCATCGGTTCGCCCAGCCGAGCTACCGAACAGCTCAGCCGAGCCACCGAGCCACTAAGCGCCGAGGAGGGGAGCTCTCAGGAGGTACTTCCTCCAAAACACCCAACTCAGTACCTCGGCCAATCAGCCCCGATGCGCCGAGCCGAGATACCGGGGTACCGACCCTCGTATATGGCAAAAAATCGCTCCGAGGCGAAGTCACCGTCGGATCTCCTTAAAGTTCGCGACCGATTCTGATGGACGGTTCAGATCGTGCCACGCCCACAAAACGACAAGATAGCGTTTTCTCGTGATCTGAACCCCATCCTCGAGATGCGCGCCACGATGGACCGCCCAGATCCAGCCACGCGTCCCTCCTTGCTGCCTGCCATCGGTTCGCCCAGCCGAGCCACCGAGCCACTAAGCGCCGAGGAGGGGAGCTCTCAGGAGGTACTTCCTCCAAAACACCCAACTCAGTACCTCGGCCAATCAGCCCCGATGCGCCGAGCCGAGATACCGGGGTACCGACCCTCGTATATGGCAAAAAATCGCTCCGAGGCGAAGTCACCGTCGGATCTCCTTAAAGTTCACGACCGATTCTGATGGACGGTTCAGATCGTGCCACGCCCACAAAACGACAAGATAGCGTTTTCTCGTGATCTGAACCCCATCCTCGAGATGCGCGCCACGATGGACCGCCCAGATCTAGCCACGCGTCCCTCCTTGCTGCCTGCCATCGGTTCGCCCAGCCGAGCTACCGAACAGCTCAGCCGAGCCCCCGAGCCACTAAGCGCCGAGGAGGCGAGCCCTCAGCAGGTACTTCCTCCAAAACATCTAACTTAGTACCTCGGCCAATCAGCCCCGATGCGCCGAGCCGAGATACCGGGGTACCGACCCTCGTATATGGCAAAAAATCACTCCGACCCATATCAGCCGTTGGATCTTGTGAAAAAGCGTGCTCGTCATGATGGACGGCCTAGATTTGGCCACGTCCACTAAACGACAAGATAGCACTTTACGGGGATCCGCGCTGAGATGGACGGCTCAGATGATGCCACGTACCTCGGAACCGTCGAGCCGAGGCACTGGTAATCCAAACCGAGGCACCGACCCTCCGAGCCGGGGCACCGGGGTACCGACCCTCGTATATGGCAAAAAATCACTCCGACCCATATCAGTCGTTGGATCTTGTGAAAAAGCGTGCTCGTCATGATGGACGGCCTAGATTTGGCCACATCCACTAAACGACAAGATAGCGTTTTATGGAGATCCGCGCTGAGATGGACGACCCAGATGATGCCACGTACCTCGGAATCACCGAGCCGAAGCACCGACCCAACGAACCGAGGAACCGACCCTCCGAGCCGGGGTACCGGGGTACCGACCCTCGTATATGGCGAAAAATCGCTCCGACCCACATCAGCCGTTGGATCTTGTGAAAAAGCGCGCTCGTCATGATGGACGATCCAGATTTGGCCACGTCCACTAAACGACAAGATAGCGCTTTACGGGGATCCGCGCTGAGATAGACGGCTCAGATGATGCCACGTACCTCGGAACCGTCGAGCCGAGGCACTGGTCATCCGAACCAAGGCGCCGACCCTCCGAGCCGGGGCACCGGGGTACCGAACCTCACATGCGGCGAAAAAACGAGCCGAAGAACAGGGACCACACGATCTCTCCGAAAATCGCGCTTCGCTCCGATCAAGGGCTCTGATGACGCCACGTCATAAATAAGTATTAAAAATCAGTTTTTATTTATTTTAATCGTTTTATTTATTTAAAAATTGCGAAAAAATTACTAAAAATTCGGGAAAATTCACTAGAAATTCTAGAAAATAATTATAAATTCGGGGTGATATTCTCGAACCCCTGAACGAACAATTATTGCCTAGAATGTATTGTGAAGGCCCCCGAACGACTGGTTAACACATCGCAAAATTAAATAAATAATCCGAAAAAATAGATAAAGACCGTCGGACATTCAGAGATGCTTAAGAACAGATTGTAACTTCAAAAAACACCTTACTACCCCCTTCAAGATTCAAAACCCTCCATTCGGACTCCGATACAACTCCGCTAGCCACTAAAACAGTTAAACTACTCCTCAAAGGCTGATCAAACTCAGTCTTTAGGAGTGGGGGGCTCGTGATATGGCTAAAAATGGGGTTAAATCGGAACCGTCCAGATGGGGCACGAATCTTGAAGCTCAGGGGTAAAACGGTAATTTCACCTGCTGACGGGTCTGAAGCGGGTACCGGTTATCTTTCCCAAAGACCCACTTACCCGCAAACGGATCCACCTCAACTGGGTGCGGGTTTCAACCCGCAGTAAACCCGGTCCAGAAAGGATAGAATTAGGGTTTCTGATTAATATTAATCAACGGCCCTGATTCATGTCTATCCTTTCACTGGGGATTAGGGATCACATTCCTTATCTGTATACACAGGAATTACATGCCTAATCTGCTCCCTGAGATGCCTATAAATACCCCCATCTATCTTCATTAAGAGGTAATCAATCTTTCGCCAGTTTTTACGCTATTTCATAGTCTGCCAGATTACTGACTTGAGCGTCGGAGGGTGCGTCGCCGGGAACAACCCCGGTGTCTCGCACTTTTTGCAGGTGCACGGCGGGAACGACGATCGAGGTCCGACGGAACGACGATCGAGGTCCGGCGGGAACGACGATCGAGGTACATAGGTTTTTCTATTCAGTTTCCCCAAGAACCCACAAGTTCTATCTGTTTGCCCCCACACCGAATTTAGCGGCAACAGATAGATTGATCAGTAACGAGCAAACGAGTTTCATTAAGGGGAGATGTATATTAGATTGCGTTGCTACTGCTGAAGAAATTATCCACCACTGTCATGTCACAAATGACAGGAGTTATTTGTTAAAATTGGACTTCGATAAAACCTAAGGCTCAGTGGAATGAGATTGTTTTCTTGAAGCGCTTAGAAGCAAAGGTTTTGAGGTGAAATGGATCAGATGGATTTGGCACTATCGATCTACCAGTAGGACGGCCATTCTGGTCAACGAAAAGATAGTAGGACCTTTTCTTGTAGGTGGGGTTTGCGACAGGGGGGCCCTTTTCACCTTTACGATTTACGATTGTCGCAGATGTTCTTAAATGTATGATGGACAATTGTAGACAAGCTGGCTGGCTTTCATCGGTGGCTAGGAGTAGAAACCGTCCTGGATGTTCAATTTTACAGTACGCCAATGATACACTCCTATTTGGAAATGAAAACTTAAGAGGAGACTATCAGCTTCAAAAGAATCCTTTACCGCTTCGAAGCTTAGTCGGGTCTGAGAGTGAACTTCTACAAGAGCGCCCTCACTCCTATTACAATATCAGAGGAAGACGCTCGTGAACACGCTATTTGCTTAAACTGCAATCTTGATAATTTCCCTATTAAATATCTGAGACTGCCTCTTCGATCAGGCAAAAAGAAATCAGATTGGATGCCGCTTATTAACCGATTTGAAGCTAGAATGGCATGATGGAAAGGGAATACACTTTCATTAGGGGGGAGAGTGACCCTTATTAACTCGGTACTATCTAATCTACCGACTTATTACTTGTCTTTTTTTGAATTTCCAAAATGGGTCATCCAAAGGATTGACCGGATTCGGAAGAGATTCCTTTGGAAAGGGGCAGATGCGAACAAAGGAGGCTACCATCTTATCAAGTGGGAAAAAACTTGTATGAAAAAGAACCACGGTGGACTTGGTATCATTGATCTGAGAGACATGAATATGTCCTTTCTCAGCAAATGGTGGTGGAAAGTTTTCCACCCGAATGGGCAGGGTGGCAAGAGTATATTCATCATCACTTACTAGGAAAGGGGATGCAACGATTTGGATTCCGGATGGGACCCAAAATGTCGTGGTTTTGGAGAGGGGTTGCCAAAGTCTATGATTCATTTCATAGCTGTGTCACTTCTTTCATTGGCAATGACATGATGACCATGTTCTGGTGGGACAAATGGTGCAGAGATCATTCTTTTAGAGAGTTATTTCTTGATCTTTTTTATCTTACTGCCCACCCCCAACATCATGGTCGCCAAAACTTGGAAAATGGGTACTTGGAGACCCCATTTCATATCGCATCTTGACCCAGAATACCAAAGGATTATATGGGCACTTCAATTGCACATTGTCTAGTCTGGAGTTATTTGTTCGCAAGGACCAGACCGGAAAGTTTTGGGGTTAGAGAAAAATGGAACCTTCACGGTTCACTCTTTATACAATCGTATTCATTATAAAGGCTGCAGCCCGAATTGATCTACGGTTCTTTGGAGAATCAAAGCACCGATGAAAGTTAAAGTCTTTCTTTGGTTAGTGCTCAACGATGCGATTCTGACCAGAGAGAATTTGGTCAAAAGGCAACCACACATCGCGACTAACTGTGGATTTTGCAATACTCACTTGGAATCTAAGATTCATCTATTCTTAGATTGTCCCAGGAGTAAAGTTGTTTTATGTGAGGTCCTAATGGCCCCTGGAACATCGGTGTATCCTCAGGCCTATGAAGACCTTTGGATAGGGCCCACTTTTGCTAATGAGAGACGTGAGATGAAGGACACGTGGTATATTGCAATCGCCACAACGGTTTGGATTTTATGGCTTGGCATAAATAATTTTTACTTTCGTGAGACTTGTAATAGTATTTCTGATAACCTTACTCACGTCATGCATCTTATTTTTTTTTTAGGCTACAGCTGTGGTGACAGGTCCAAGAGGAAGAATCACCAGGGCTTTTGAGAGGGAGAAGTACGATGATGATGAGGTGGAGATAGGCCACCAGGGCGTTTGAGATGGAGGAGTACTATGATGATGAGGTGGAGATAGGCCACCAGGGCTTTTGAGATGGAGGAGTACGATGATGATGAGGTGGAGATATGCCCTACCCTAGATTGATACGGAGCATTAGGATTTGGTTGTCCACCCTCCAGGGCGATGTTGGAGGGACATATTATGTTGTTCTTATTTCATGCTCTTGTATGTTTTACTTTTGGTATTTTGTTCCACCCTCCTGAAGGTGTTATGTTCTATTTCTAGCTTAGTACTTATTTGGTAATTGTACCAATTACCCTGTGTTTGTTTTATTAACTCCTTATTAATGAAAATGGTGGCTATATTCCACCTTTTCTTTAATAAAAAAGACAATAACTAGTGTTACCCTGTGTAAATTGTGTAACGGCCCGAATTCCAAACACAAGTAATTTGTAGCACAAATACATGTAATTGGTAGCACAAACTAGATCTTTTACTTCAAATTCGCACAAATTTTCACGGAATTTAAACATTTTTATTTACAACAATGTTCTTTACAATAAATGAATACAATAAAATCTAAAATAATGAAAATCCTTCAATCTTATGACAACTCATCATAATGACTTCAAGTTTATGTCAAGCACAATTCTGCAATTAGAAAACTGTGGGCACGGTAGTTGTATACAACTGACTCAATGCTATAATACAACGACTCTTCTACTTTAACAATTACAATCTTGAATGCAGAAACAAAATGTGAAAAGTGACTATCCTAAACATGTAGTGTATGATATGACCTAATGCCTAATGCAGACATTACACTACGATGACACTAATGCATACTTGTTCGGATTCTATGAATCCCATGCTACATAGATCCGAGGGCAAGCCCTTATCGTACTCCTCATTACAGGGTTCAGCCCTCACAATGCAACCTACTACTATGACTACTACAAGATTTAGATACTTTGCAAGTATTGGTTCTCGTCCCGAAATACTGGAGATCAATCTCACTCCGCGGATCATTCTGTGGCCTATTTCAACCATCGTCTCGGAATACTGGGGATTGCCTCACTCCGCGAGTCATCCTGGAACCTTCACTGCACAAATATCCCGTGAGCGTCGCTCTTGCCCCGGAATACTGGAGATTAATTCCACTCCGCAGATCATTCTGTGACACATTTCATTCATCGTCCCGGAATACTGGGGATTGTCTCATCCGCGAGTCATCCTGGGGACCATAACTCACGTTTGCTCTTATTTCATCTTATCTCCAACTAGTGCTTGACCTTAAGTTTAAGTTGTAGTTATTAAGACCTAGAGTTTAGCTTTGCCCACTGGACTTAAACCAAAATACTGAGAATACTAGCCCACACTGGCTACTTCTCAAAGAGAAAGTTAACCCACGCTGGTTACTTCTCAAATTCCATTCATCACAACTGCCGGTATTCTGGGTCCCGCTCACTCTAGAACAAACAACCATCTTAAAAATAGATCACATAGGTTACATCTAACCCCATCATAAACATCACAATCATTATTCATCGTTCTTCTTTATCTATTCTTTTTGCTATTACTAATCATGAAGTGACCAACTTCTTATAGCAATATTCAATAACACTTGATGAGTTAAAACTCTTATAAACATTACATGTTTAATATTCCAACTTCATCATTTAATTATCTCTTAATTCCTCATAAGGTACATCTTACTACCATTCCAAATTTTAAATCCAATTTTATACGCTGTAAAAGTTTTAGGACAACTAGATAAAAAACATCAACCCAATGGTATCGAAAAAAATCATATAAATTCCAATACTACTGCAAAAATAGATTTATTAGGTTTATAGAAATCATGAATGAGTTTACTACAACCTTGTAGTTAAGATCATCTACATTCAACCTCAATTACTTCATCTAAATTTATTTGCAAAATACTAGGTTTCAAAATCCGAAAATTGCAGCTCATGCTACTTGTAAAAATTATATTAATTTCTATACTTCATGAAACTTTGTGTTCTTTATATCAAATTAGGTATACAAGCCTACTATAACTTTGTAGTTATAACTTCCCCAAAATATTATGACTATAACCCTGAATTCTTTGAAATCTACAGTAGGATCGAAATATTAAAGTATTGCCACTTGTTCAATCATGTAAAATTCATTAAAAATTCATTTCTTCATGGAAAATTGATTTCTTAGACTTTACAGAAAGATTAACGAGTATGCTTCAAGTTCTTAGTTTTGACTTTTCTCAAAATACTGCATCTAAGATGCCAAAATGATCAAAATCCGAAATGTGTATAAATTTTCAGCAGCTAGCCAACTGCCAACCAGTCCTAAGTTTGGATTTTATTAAAATAGTAAACGACATCCAAATATTATGAAATTGATGTTCTTGACATATACAAGATGCTCCTATAAAAGTTTTGGCTCTAGATTCCATCTAGTTTAATAGATATGATTTTCTGAAGTGCAACTAAAACTTAAAACAACAACTTAAAAATATCTCCAAATCAATCATATCATAATTTCACACATTCAATCAACAACAAATAATCTAAACATGAATACTCAATCTATATAAGTTACCACACATCTAACAATTCACACATATCAAACATTATACTAATAAATACTATATTAGAAAGTTGAAGAAACACCCACCTCAAATGTAGAATTCCTAGCAGTAGAACTCCTAAAAGAAAATGCTCCAAAGCTCCAAGCAAAGAATCCCAGCCAAGCTCCTCCTAAGCCTCAATCTGCAAGCCTTCTTCTTCTTCTTCTTCCTTTTTTTTTTTTAATGTGGTAATAAGTTGTGTTGTTCAAGACAAAAGTAAGGACTATTTATAGGAAAGTTGTGTGGTCAAAATAGCTTCCCACCACCCAAAATAACTTCCCACTCTCGCACAACTCACCCCATTCTCTCCTCACTCCCAACTTGGCCGACCAACCCTCTTTGTGTGCTCAAGCACGTGCACGTGCACCTTATGTGCACACTCTTTTATACAACTTCTATTATTAATTTTTATTAAGTTAGATATATGTGTGTGTTACACATGGCAAGTGTCCTAGACTTCAAATGTACATTTAAGTGCAAAAATAATCATGGGCTTTAAATTTGTAATTAACTTTTAGCGGGCTAAAAAAGTGAATTTAGGCCTAATGGATCTAATTAAAATAAATCAAAAAAATTTGACTAAAAAAATGAGAAGAAAAATTTCCATGACTCAAGAAAAATTTTAGTAATTAAAATGTGGATAAAATTTTACGTGCCATACACGTACAAAAGAAAATTAATAAAAATTAATTTTTTTCTGGGAAGTTACAAATTGCACAACCTAAAATAGTTTTGAGAGACTCATAAAGTTATATAGAACTCCCAAAAAGTGTTAGAGAATTGAAAGAAACTTATGAATATCATCCCTACCGTAATTATTAAACTATTCACTATCATCCTCACAAAAGTAGATGGTTTAGAGAATTAATGTAAAACCATAATGTCATCCAATTAAATATTACTAAAGCTGCTAGGGTTGTAACACCCCGTAGTTAAAAAAAAAAAATTTATATATAATAATATATATAAGTATACTTCGAAAGGAGTAATTGGCTGGTTTGGGTAAATAAATGAAATGAAGTGTGAATTGAATGGAAATGGGGGGCCCCACTCGAATTGAAAGAAAAACAGCAGGTTCTGTTGTTCTTCATTGGTGGTGACGTCATCGTTGATGACGTGGCCATTAGGACGGGCCCACCAGATGATGGAGTGTGCTGTACACTGGTTTGAATTAAAAGAGAAATAGAAGGATGTGTTAAATATGTCCCATATCGGATATTTCAAATAAAATATTAATATATAAATATAATAGCCTATGATCAAGAGTCACCTAATCGGTTAACTAATTTTTGAGAGGCAGTCTGTGGTGGACAGTTGTACTACATAGTATCTCATTTGTCTTATAATGTGGTGGACAGTTGTACTACATACAACTACATAGTATCATTGTTTGAGCTAGGGGCAGGGGCGTTACAAATAGTATTAGAGCCAACTTTCGACACCTAGTCGGCTGTGGATCTCTGTGGCAAGGGTAAAATTATATAGAACTCTAAAAAAAGTGTGAGATTTTGAGGGACTCATAAAATTATATAGAACTCTAAAAAAAGTGTGAGAGAATTGGGAGAAACTTATGAATATCATCCCTACCGTAATTACTGAAATCTTCATTATCATCTTCATATAAGCAGATGGTTTAGAGAATTACTGCCAAACCATAAAGTTATCCAATTAAATAATATTGAAGCTAAAAAATGTATGCATTGAAAAGATATTGTAAATTCAACTATTTTATGTTAACAGGTATATTATAACATCATTAACATCCAGTTATACATTATAAACCATGCATTATAGCACATGTTTAGGGTAAAGATGATAGACTAAGAAAATCATAGAAAAATAATTTTATGAATTGTGTTTGCTTAAAAATCTAATTCTAAGTTAGGAGATGAGGGTGAGTTTGGGAAGAGATGTGAGATTTTGTGAGAATGAGAAAGTGAGAGTGGAAAAGACTGTGTTTGAGGGATTGATGTTTTTATTTTGTTTTAGTTTTTAATAAAATCGTGTGTAGTGTATGTGCTAGTTAAATAGGAAGTTTTCATCTTTTTTCTCTATTTCAAAATAGAGAGAGGAGAGAGGGGTTACACTGCCTCTCTCTCCTATTAGTATAATATATCTCTAATCTCTAATATCTAATCTCTAATATTATAATGGGAAAAGGCCTTAGTGTCATTTGTCAATCTATCAATGCGTGTGACGCACGTACATAACTAATATGAAGGAACCTTCAGGTTCGAGTCCTCATTACGTCAAAAGTTTTTATTTTTTTAAAAATAAAATTTATTAAGACGTGCATTATCCGTGCATAGCTAATATAAAAGATGTCTCAGGTTCGAGGCCAGACTACATCAAATTTTTTACTTTAAAAAATATATATTTATTAAGACGTGCATCGCACGTGTAAATTACTAGTTTATATAATAAGATATCTCTAATCCTTAATCTCTAATCTCTAATATTTTAATGAGAGAGTTGAGGTTGTGTAATCAAACAAACACGTGCATTGTAACCAAACAAATACGTATAATGCACATACATAACTAATATAAAGGAGGTTTTAGGTTCGATGCCGACAAGATCAGAATTTTTACTTAAAAAATTATATTTATAAATACGTGCATTGCACATGTGAATTATTAGTCTCTAATATATAATTTCTAATCTACTACTATTTAATGTGAGAGTTTGTCACAAACAAACATTTTAAAAAGTTTTTTTCTTCTTAATTTTTGAAAAAAAATTAAGACATCCAATACAGGTGTTAATTATTATTGACTTTTATGTGTATTACATATTCAACTCGAATTAAAATGTGGATCTCACGTGAAAAAAAAAAAACTAGTAGATATAATTTCATTCTGCATACAACTACAGTATAACCCGAGATTGAACAACCAAAAGGCAGCAGCCTTGTGACAAATAGCCGACCAAATGAAAATTCCAAATAAAAATAAAAATAAAAATGAAGAAGATGAGGAAGATCCCAGTCCGGGTTGTGGAGGAGCAGGACGCTGGCCTCTTCACCGCATAGTCAACTCCGGATCCCTCCACTCCCAACAGGCAAAACCCTTATCACCAATTAGTAATTTGCTGTCACTTTCATTCATTTATAATTTCATGATCTAATTGTTGGTAAATTTTTTTTTACTAACAGGCTTTGGTTATATGAGTGGTTGGAGTGTGTGACCCAAACTCATTGGTAGTGGTGAATGATGTTGAGAAAATGGAGTTTGATGGTGGGTTCAAAACTCTCCAGATTCTAATGTATATACAAATACAGTAAACTAGTATTTTAAAACTCATTATTTATCAATAACACATGCATTTTTTGGGTGTTCTATGTCCATAATTTCGACGTTGAGAACACTTTACATTTCTACATAATTTATAAATCTAACTTCCCAAAATTCACTTCATGTCTCTATTTAGCACTAGATCTTGTTCTCTACAATTGGATTGTTCCAATTCAAACAATTTATCCTACAAGATGCATTTAGTCAATTTGTGTCTCATAAGTACAAATTCGTCTCACATAGCATAATTCATAGACATAAAGCATGATGAAAAGATTGATTCTAGCATTTCAATTTCACATCTTCTTTAGCAATCATCTTAACAGTCAATCTTTAAGCTACTATTTTATCTCTAATCAACCAAACATGAGACTACAATTGATCAATTTCTTCTCAACTATTTTAGAAAACATCCCTAGCATGGCATCTATATTTAAAAGTATTGAGAAACACCCACCTATAGTTGAAGAAGCGAATGAAAACTCCTAGAATGCAAGAAAGTAGCCTCCTCCTCCTAGAATGGATTGCAAATTGCTCCTCCTCCTTACTCCTTGGTGCAACCCGAGCCTTGCTTGAGGGTGATGATGGGGTAACCGGCCTCCAAGATGGAACACACACAACTAATGCTCTCAATCTTTTTACTCTCTCTCAATCTTCTTTCTTTCAATTATTTTTCCTAGGGTTGTATGCATGAAGGGAGGGGTATTTATACTAGTTTTAGGGTGAAATGGAGGGCTATGATTTAATCAAGGAGTTATGGATTAAGGACCAAGATGAATTGGGAAGTTGTAGTAACTTCCATGATCACATAACCACTCCCTTCAATTACACCCACTCTCCTTCTCTCTCTATCCACAATCCGGCCACCCCTAGAAGAGTGTGCAATGCACACACTAGTGTGTGCACGTGCCCTTTCTAGAACCCCCCATTATTAAGTTGTACCAAAATTAATTAATCAATTGTCCACTAATTGTGTCTACATGACAAGTTGTGACAATCAAAAGATTAATTAAGTTTGTGGGCCTCAAAATAGTGGGCTTTAGGCTCATGGGCCATTTAATAAAATACTTTAATTTATTAGGGTGGGCTTAAATTAGAAAAACACTCTTAGGCTTTTAAAAGAGGCTTTTATAAAATAAAGAGAAAGAAAAAATGTTCATTTGTTCATGTTATAAGAGATAATTTTGTAAGAAAATATACATACAAAATTTCTACGTGCACTAAACGTAAAAAGCCACAATTCTCATTAAATAAAAATTCAGGGTGTTACACCCCCAGCCTATCCTCCCGATGCCGTGTCGCCAGCCAGTTGCGACCCTCTGATTGCAACAACCGCAATCCATGCACCGCCGTCCCCCTTGGTGGCTGTGCTGCCCCACCATGCCGATAGCCCTGTCCCACAGCAAGGCAGTGTGCCGCTGCCTGCAGCCCCTTGGCCGCCGCCAGCTGCCGAGCCGAGCCGCAATCATGTGTTGCTTTGTTTTGATCATGGGTTTTACATCTTTGAATGTGGACCGTCGATCTCATCTTGATTATCATGATCATCTTGATCACCTTGATCTTGGCCATCCGATCTCTTCTTGATCGTCACGATCATGATGATCGTCAATATCCTTTGATCGCAGTCGATCGATCGATCGATCTTGATTATCATCATCATCTTCGTCATCAGGAGATCTGGACCGTCTGATCTTGTTGATCTTGATCATCCCCTTGATCATTAAGATCCGTGCTTGGTGTTCGTGGTTGCGATTGTGATCGTGTGTTCGTGATTGGTTCGTGTGTTCGTTCGATCCGTTCGTTGAGTCCGTGTCAGGATCCATTCCCGTTATTCTTCCGTCGGATTCATCGTCGTCCCCAAGGCAAGTAAATCTTGTACATTTCGTTTTCTAGTACAAGTTCTTCCTCGAAAATACTGCAAATAGTTGTGAATGTAACTCCTCTTTGTTTATCGTTGATGATCTCATGTTTTCCCTTATCTATTACATGATCTAAGAGTCACAACCCTTCGCTGATACACTTGTTCACAACTAGTATAAGTTTTGATTCATTTCATACAAGAAAGTGTTTTATTTGGTTTCTGTTCCTGTCTTTACTTGCTGTTTCGACCCCAGTAAAACCAAAATCTGAACTTGAGTCCTGAATATGAAATGTAGCTCTAAGTGTCTAGTTGTCAATAACATCCAAAATTTTTGAATTCCGTGTTACGGTCTAGGAGATATTGCAGTTTTACTGCTGCTGTGTCGGTAGTCGCAGATTCACAAAAACTACTGCACCATTTTGGTTTATAAATTATTTTAACTATGCTACCAGTAAGTAAATGACTTAAAATTTTGTATGCTTTTACTGAGCACCCTAAATAACATTTTCTAATTTTCTCAGAATTATTTAATAATATTTCAACCCTGTTTCATATGTATAAACTCAGATTCACAAATTCTGGCTGAACACAAATGTTGTATAGTTTGCTGTTTTGACACATGTGACCACAACTTTTATGTACCTTAATTATATGCGTTAGAACCGGACAGGAGTCTAGTTTCTAGAACTTCTGAAGGATCTACATTTTCTATCTTGTAGCAACGGGAGTCGCAGTTTTGGTGCAGCAACGTCATGCTGTCTAGATTTGAGATTCTCGTTGTTCTTGATACTTTGATTTGTTTTGACCCTCGAACATATATCCTACTTAGTCTAGACTTGTTCCATGTACTTGATTATGTTTACTTTACTTGTTTCACACACTTTCATGCTTGCTTGATGATAATAATAAATAACAAGCCGGGGTTTAAGGGAAAGACCACAATAGTGGACAATATAGGTAAGTGTACTCGGAAGGGGGCCCGTGTTTCCCATAATTTTACGTTAAATGGAACTAAGTGCCACCCAAAACTAAGTTCCACGTCATGGGTGACGGGGGCCACCTCTAGTGCATGCGGGGGACATCTCTAGAGCCCATTATATGATTACATGATATGTATTTGCGATCACATGGAACTAATTGCCACGTAGAACTAAGTGCCACGTCAAGGGTTGATGGGGGCCACCTCTAGAGCATGCGGGGGCCATCTCTAGAGCCCATGGTTTGACCACATGCTCGTATTTTCTACATGACCTGAGTACACCGCCCTATAAAATCCACCACTAGGCCTAAACGTAACTGATTATATGTAGCAACCATATAGTAAAAGTATGGATGCATGAAGTACTACGTAGATAGTAATAACTACAAGACTTGACACATGATACTTGAACATGATACATGCTTACTTGATACTTGATTACATGATATATGCTTACTTGATATTTGATTACATGATACACGAGACTTGATACTTGTCACATAAAACTTGTTACTTGTTACTCGACACTTGTACGTGATACTTGTTACTTAATGCTTGACACCATTACATGTTCACTAGCTACTTGTTCTACTACTAGTATTTGTTACCCAATCTTGTCACTCGAGTTGTCTTTCCTGCTAGCTAATTTCTTGAATCCCCACTACTTGTTGCATCCCTATTACATTCTTGTTTACAAATCTTGTTCCAAAATTCTTGTACTTGTTTTACTATTTGCGGCCCTAACTTGCACTTAGGGCGTTTGTCTTGTTTTCTCTATTTGTTTCTTTTTTTTATATTTATATTTACAGACTTTGGAGGCGAATTGCCTGCTGGAATTGGTGAGCAGACGTTCTAGGCTTTGGATGGGAAGACTTGCTATAATTATCTTGTATTTGAGTTTATTTCATTTTGTTGCTATATGAACCTTATAACGGGCTATAGTCTCGAGTTTTATCTTTTGTTCCATATTTGAAAACCATTGAGATATTATTATTTGGTTTCAATTGCTTTATGTTGTTTAATATATTATTCATGCATGTGTGGTCGTGTACATTTGTTATATTCTTGTTATGATGCTAAGTCGATTCTACAACTCATGAATGATGAAAATCATTCGTTGGGCTTTATCACGCGCTCGTATTTCGTGTTTTTGGGAAGCGGGGCGTGACAGTTACCAAGGCAGTCCATCTCTTTAAAATGTAAGATTGAGGTAGGGTATCGATAAACTCATTCCTCAAAACCACAATGATGTGTTTACAAGGAATTCCATCAACTTCAAGTTTTCTACAAGTGCACGACCCGACATCGTACATTCCTTTATAGAACACATCCCTTATTTTATCTGAATTTTGTGACTTTCCCATTCTCCTCACAATATAGTGCCGTACAGTCCCATTATCATCTTTCATTAATGAGGCATAATTCAAGCTTTGAACTAATTCATCTTGAAATACATATAATTTCTCCCTTGTGTACACCTCAGACATTTGTGTTTCAACTTCAAAATCGGTTTGCAACTTCAGTTTTGTATGAAGAATTGAATAGTCTGTTGCTAACTGATTTTGTCTTTGTTTCCTTATCGTCCTTTCAAGCCTCGTAATAAATTTATGTAAAGAATTTTTACTATTAACATACTTATCAACAAAAGCATTCATACTTTCTGATCTTTGAGTTGTGCGAATTCCAGCAATGAAAATATGCTTTGCATAAGCTGGTATCCATCTTTCACGAAGGTCATAAATATCAGAAAGCCAAGGATTACCTGCTATTTCAATATTAATCAAAATAATAATAATAATAAAATTTATCAAACAATAAAATTCATAAAGCCAAAGATTACCTACAATTTGCATATTAGCGTTCATAACTTCATTCCACCTCATCTCAAACTCTTCCAGCGTCTCTGAATTCCAAATGCAACAATGAAATGGAATGCTAAAATCACTCTTAAGGCCCAGACCACCAAGCTTATCAGGAAGTTTTTTAAGAATGTGCCACATACATAGCCTATGGCTGGAACCAGGAAAACACATTCGGATCGGATTTTCCATTGCAGGATCTTGATCTGTAATAATTACTTTAGGTGGAGGCCCACACATTGTTCCACCCCATTTTTCAAACAACCAAGTCGTTTCTTTATTTATGAAGGCTGCACCAAAATTTATAGATTGGCCATGGTGATTACCTCCAGTAAATGGAGCAAAAACCAATTTGTACTCATTTGCGTCATATGTAGTATAAAAAATTAACACATCACCAAAATGGTTATATGCTTTCCTGGCAAGAGCATCAGCCCAAAACACATGGGTTAATTTGTTGTTTTCATCCACCTTATAATGAAAACAAAATGAAGGATTCATCTCCTTTTCCTCTTGCAAGTGCTCCATCAATAACTCTGCATCATAAGCTCTCCTCCCATCCTTGTATCTTTACAACAAATTTCTAATGTCCTTTTCAGTACAATTAATATTACTGAAACCCTTATTTTCTATCTCCATGATGGACATAAACTCCGAAGTTCTTATGTTAGCCTCTTTGAACGAACTAAGTAAACTTTTTTGTTCTTCGGAAACAGTTCTATTACTTCTTAAGAATTGTTGCTTTCTAGGTGTAACACAAGGATGAGTGTGCTCTTCAACAAACCTTCGAATTGACCACCGCCCATCATCATCCTTTTGAATTCTTATTTGAGCCAAACACTATTCTCTAGTCACAGCCCTTCTCCTTCTCTTGATCAATTTGAAGAAGATGGATCTTCAATATTGGCAACATTCACTCCAACTGTATTCATCGGCTTACCTTACTTTGAGCATACAAATTTTTGTGAATACCACTCCTTAGTAGACGTGTCGACCATTGTAGCAGACTTGCCAACAGAAAAATCGGCTAACTTTGCATATTTTTTATAAAATTCAAATCCTTCTTCTAAAGTTGTAAATACTAAACCAACAATTTGTTTAGAATCTTCATCAACGTCTCTCTACCCGTTATGAACATCTTGGCTTAGTATCTCTTCATTTTCAAACTCCATTCTACATAGAAAAATGAGATAATAAACATAAAAAAACAAGCTACAACTTAAAAAACTAAAGAAACTAAGCTATGTTGGAAGTGCACACTCATCCAATTGGATAACCAGTAATGATACTTATAGATAACATATCTACCTGTGTGGTCCAACTATCCAAGTGAAACTGATATGTTGCACTTGAACAAAATAACTCAAAGGCAAATAAAAGATGAAAGCGTAACACAAGCCTAAATGCATGATCAAAATGTAACTATTTGAAGGAGAATGTGGAAGCAGATGTGCCAACTTCATGCCAAAACTGATAACGCACAGCAAAGGGTGATAAGATGCAGACCTCAACTAAAGACATTTGGGTGATGGGGAAATGCAGTATCATTGAGGAAGACATGTAGATGTCTCATGTAATTGAAAAAATTGAATTAATATTAGATGGAAAACCATCAATTGTTTGTCGTATCTGTACTCTGTTTTCTCAAAATCCACTGCAACAATGACAGAAAAGTGAACTTTCGAAAAATGCATGTATTCAAAAGTGAACATTCCAGGAATGCAAGGTGCATGGACCAAAAAGTAACATCATTTACTAATTTGAGAATGTTAGGGAAAAATTACCAATATCAGAAAATATTATGAGCAAAAAAACTAAATGAGTTGATGAACTATAAAAAAACCTCATACCTTGAATGGTACAGAAGTCCTAATGACAATAAAAATCTTTTTATGGTCTTTAGTTATGAAAATGGCGCCTCCTTCAAATCAAGGATGGAAAGCAGATGCAACCTGAGATAGTTATCTGTCTCTGCATTCAAAAATAAGTATATAAATTAAATATAAACGAAAAACAACTATAAAAATTAAAATTAAAAATTAAAAAAACTAAGCTAAGAGGAAATTTATTGTGTACATTTTTTTTTAAATGAAAAAATTGGATTTTCAAGAGGATTTTGAGATTACCCTATACAAAGATCGCAGCTTTCCTTGGAGATCGACGAATCCCTAGAATAACAAAAAGGGGCAAGCTGATAGGGTTTCGATTTAGGAGATCGATGATAGAAAACGCAGCAAGGGTTTCCAATTAGAGGATTCCAGTGCATTGAGAGAGAGAAAGAGGTGGAGTATCGATTAACAGGGAAGAGAGTCGAGGGGGCCTAGGGTTCCGATTCTTCAGCTCACGAATTGAAGAGCTACAATTTGGGGGCTAAGGTTCCGATTCGGGAAGTGGAGAGAGGGAACAAGAAGCTAGGGTTTATGGGTTCGCAGCTCACGATAAGGGGACAGAGTTGAGATATGGGTTTATGGGTTGCTGGTTTTGAAGAGAGGAAGAGGGGGCACTCGATTCTCAACTCGAAGAGAGATATAACGAGAGAGAGGAAAGAATAAGTTCGAAGAGAGAGAGAACAGGAGAGAACGCAACTGAGTGAGATGAGATATGTCGAGTATGGGAAATTACGATTTTCCCCTCAACATATCTCATCTCAAGTAGTGAATGAGCGGATCAGATCTTAGCCCTCAGATCGCGATCCAACCACTGAGATCTCCAGCTCACGATAAGGAGCCGAGCTCACCATCTCATAATAGACTAAATCTCTCTCTCTCTCTCTCTCTCTCTCTATATATATATATATATATATATATATATATGGGTAAAAGGGATATGAGCAACTTGCTCATTTACGTAAATGAGCAAGTGATTATGTGGCATGCATGTGATACACTGGACAACTAACTCTTTTAAGGATTTTCCAATCACATGCATGCCACATCATCAATTGCTTATTTACTAAATGAGCAAGCTGCTCACACCCCTTTTTCCTTATATATATATATATATATATATATATATATATATATATATATATATATATATATATATCAATGTGGTTTCAAATGATTTGATTTTACATATTTAGACTAATTTAGATGATCTTTGATTTTACATATTTAGACTAATTTAGATGTGTAGATCAATGTGAATATATATATATATATATATATATATATATATATATATATATATATATATATGGGTAAAAGGGATATGAGCAACTTGCTCATTTAATAAATGAGCAATTGATTAGGTGTCATGCATGTGATACATTGAGTATCTAATCACTTTTAGGATTTTCCAATCACATGCATGCCACCTCATCAATTGCTCATTTACTAAATGAGCAAGTTGCTCATACCCCTTTTTCCCTATATATATATATATATATATATATATATATATATATATATATAAGGTTTCTTCCATTGCTATATAAGGTTTCTTCCATTGCAAACCGGTCTGTTTGCACAGACTCGTGGCGAACGGCTATCTAAGCCGTTGGATCTAGATACGTACTGATTTTTGTTGGTTAATATTTTGCCTTAGACCGTCGTTACCAACAACGCTATAAGGCAGAATATTCACCTTTTTTTTGAACTCTATCTTCTCTCTCTCACTCTCTCCCTTCTCTATCTATCTTCTTCCCCAATCCAAACCCAATCCCCAGATATCCTCTCACTTCGGCGACTCCTCTCTCACTTCATTATCTCACTCAGTATCGTTTCCTCGTTGGCACTCCCTCTCTCTTCCGAAGCATCTCCCCGAACCCAAAAAACCCTAATGCGGCTGCTGCTACTGCTCCTCTTCCGTCCACTCCTGCTACTCCATTCACACACTCTCTCTCACTCCCAATCTCTCATCCTATCTTCGAAACCACTTCTCCAATCTTCTAGTTCGGCAACAACACCTAGATTGGAGAAATTCACAGTAGTGTAAGGTAATGACTTCTACCTTACTAATGACTTCATAGTTATATTTGTGATGTTTTTCTAGTTTTTTTGCCTCTTTCTAATTACTTGAATTGATTAAATTAGGCCAATAATTTTGTAGATGTAGTAGTTTATATGTAGTATTTTGATAATTTTAGATAGAATTTTAGTCGTAGTTGTAGTTGTAGTTTTTTGCTCAAACTGCATATTTAATCGTATTTTCAATTATTCGATATTAGTAAAACCGCATAAACTGTCCAAAAAAAATTCAAAACTTTCCGGGTAGGTCGAAATCTTACTACACAAGCCACCACAACTTGCAAAAGTAATTTTCGACTCACGGTTGGAGAGATACGGCCATGTACCGCTTTTGCTGTACAAAAACTAAAATAAAGTGGTACACGGCCGTATCTCGCAAACCGTGAGTCGAAACTCACTTCTACAAGTTGCGTTGCCTTGTGTTACATGAATTCGACTATGTTGCAAAGTTTTTGAATTTTTTGATGTCGTTTGTGCGGTTTTCTTATGTTTCTCGAACAAGAACAAATAAACCAAGAATTTTTTTAGAACGGTCACACTAGAAAATCCTACAAACGACCTCCAAAAATTAGAAAACTTTGCGAGTAGGTTGGACTCACGTAACACAAGCCACTGCAACTTGTAGAAGGGAGTTTCGACTCACGGTTTGAGAGATACGAGTTTGTGCCGTTTTATTTTGTTTTTTGGCTAAATTTAAAAAAAAAACCACACTAAACTTTGGGCCATTTTCAAAAAACCACACTAAGGTTTTTTTTAAAATGAAAAAACCACACAAAACTTTAGTTTAATAAAACACACAAAGACGGAGTTTTAATCTGTTACTTTTTTGCACGTGCGATGCACGTGACCTATTTTTCTAACCAAAATACCCCTGTTTGTGATTCGAAAACCCCTCTCTTTGCCTTCTTCTTCTTCATCAAAATCCCCAAATCAAACCCTAATTTAGTTTCCCACCCTACAAATCAACCCATCTCTTCTTCCTCCTTACTCGATCGGTTGATCTAAAATTCCCCAAACCCTAACTTGCCAACCTGGATCTTATGCTGTAATCGGAAGTGAAAAATCATTCTAAAAGATCCATGTTAGTTTTAATCTTTATTCAATTTCAGTCTCTCATATATATTTGCATATGTACAATTTTGATATTTGCATACAACTACTTGCAGATTCCACAACTTCCAAAGCTACAAGGAGGAGGTCCCCTAACATTTGCGATGGAGGTGGAACCCTATCGTGTCATTACAAGGAGCCTGCTATCGCTAAGATAGCCAGTACATCTGCCAATGTTGGAAGATACTTCGCTGGATGCCCAAGTTGGAAAACTGATAATTGCTGATTTTTTAGGTGGGTAGAACTTGTGGGAGATAACAAGGGGGAGAAAGCATACTCAGACTTGAAGGCGGAAAATGTTAAGGTGAGTTTGCTAGCTAAGGAAACAAGTAGGAGGTTACAAAAATTGGAAGTAGAGTGCGACTCACTTCGGAAGGTGGTGGATTTGAAGGTAAAGGAGGGAACAATGAAGGAGTTTACTGTGTCATTATTTGTATTAGTTGTTTTCATATTATATGTGTTGAAATAGCAGTATTGAATTGTTCAAAGATTGTATTTTGATGATAATGCAATTTAATTGTTTTGAATTGTGAAACATGCATTAAGTTTGTTCGATGGATATGAATGTTTGGGTTGTTTGCGTAGTTGAGATTTGGTATTAGCAATGAAGATAGATCAAGTTCTGATGATTTTGAATACTGTCTTTTGTTGTTAATTTATCGATTCAAGTAATGGTTGTGCACCACATCTTAGTACAATATCTTGACTCAAAAAAACCCAATGAATTTTGCAGTTCACATCAGAAAAACACGCAAAATTGTTCAGTTCATATAAAAAACCATACAAATGTTTTGCCATTATTTAAAAAAAACATCACATAACTATTACTTTAGTTAAAAAAACATTGCAGAACTATTGGTAATGTACAGTATACTCATTTGATCAGGACTCGTTTCAGATTAATTATTGTCTATGTTTCACACAATCAGTTAGTTACAAATTTGCACCATCATACAACATAAACATGCTTCTGAACATTGTCATCCCCATTCTCATTCATTGTACAATTTACATGATCAAATTTGGAGCATCAAATATTGCACGTTCATCAATCTCATCACTTGAAACAAATTACCATCACTTGCAACACAATCTCATCACTTGCAACACAAGAAGATCAAAACAAGTCAGATAAATATAACTCATTTACTTCACTTGCTTAATACATTTTAGTTCACAAAATATGCAGTGGCCATTAAATTTTCTTCATAAGTTCACAAAACATTTAAAATGTAATATTTACACCATCATGGCCAATACAGAAAATTCCTCCACATTTGATCAGTTCACATAAAAAATTCCTCCACACTGGAACTACAATACTTACACCATCATTGGCCAAAACATAAAATTCCTCCTTATTTGATAAGTTCACATAAAAACAGTTCACATTTACAAAAGTTCCACTAACAGTTTGAGCATCACCACTGTACTTAACAATCAACCAAAAAACCCTCTTCCCCTTTGAACTATTTTCCAATGCACTATCATACCCTCAAATATTCCTTCTTTCCGTCAGATTTAGGCTTCAGAGAGAGTTCATATAGCAATTGCTGAGCTTCACTTCGAGAATTGCTTCACTTCGTTACGGATTGATTCGACGGGGGTAAACTAGGGTTCTATCAGATTTAGGGTTTTTTTTCACTAAGTAATTGTAGGAGAAGGGGGAGAAAGGTTATTGTTATTTATACAGGGGTATTTTTGTTAGAAAAATAGGTCACGTGCATCGCACGTGCAAAAAAAGTAACGGATTAAAACTCTGTCTGTATGTGTTTTATAAAACTGAAGTTGTACGGTTAAAAAAAAAACCTTAGTGCGGTTTTTTTAAAATGGCTAAAAGTTTAGTGTGGTTTTTTTAAATTTAGCCTTATACAGGGGTATTTTGGTTAGAAAAATAGGTCACGTACATCGCACGTGCAAAAAAAGTAGCGGATTGAATCTCCGTCTGCGTGTGTTTTATTAAACTAAAGTTTTGTGCGGTTTTTTTATAAAAAAAATTTGTGCAGTTTTTTTAAAATGGCCCAAAGTTTAGTGTAGTTTTTTTAATTTAAATTTAGCATTTTTTTTACCCAAAGCGATATATGGCTGTATCTTGCAAACCGTTTGTTGAAAATCACTTCTACAGGTTATGTTAGCTTGTGTGGGGTTAGTCCGACCTAGTCGCAAAGTTTCGGAATTTTTGGATGCTGTTTGTGTATTTTTATATCATTCATCGTAACCACAACAATTTAAATAAGTAATTTCTAAAATTTTGAGTACATGAATGTAGAAAACCTGACAAACGGCAACCAAAAATTTCAAAACTTTGCGAGTAGATTGGACTTAACCACACAAGCCAACGCAAATTGTAGATATGAGTTTCAACAAATGGTTTACGTGATACGGTCGTGTACCGCTTTATATTGGTTTTTGTTGTCCTAAAGCGATACACAGCCGTATCTTGCATACCGTATGTCGAAAATTACTTGTATAAGTTGCGTTGGCTTGTGTGGGGTGAGCCTGACCCACTCGAAAAAGTTATGCAATTTTTCCTTGACATTTGTGCATTTTTCCACATTTTCGCTTTGTTTACTGTTCATAGAGTAATGACTTATCAATTAGTATAGAAAAGCCCTTCTGGTAGCACTTGTGGCATACCATTTACAAATGTAATATTGATTATTATCATTAGTTTAAATACAAATTTGTAACATTGTCTTTTTAATACCAAGATTTGTATTTGTCCTTGTAGGTTGTTGGCCGTCATTCTTCATCTGCCGAGGTCGGTCCGTCGTCTTCTGTCGGACTTATACCTCCAGAACCGTTGGACTCAAGCGTACTCGCATTGCAATCCATATACAGATCCGAAGCTGTGTGCAATGGGTCCGCAATGAAGTGTAACTTTCGAAAGCATGCGGTTCTTCCCATGGACCCTCGTATTGCTCCGTACTTAGTCGAAGCTGGTTTTTATGGAGCTTGATTTATGGGGGGTGTGAAGCTTGACCGTCTTTTACTTACAGCTCTTGTGGAGCGATGGAGGCCGGAAACCCACACATTCCACCTACCAGTAGGATAGATGACCGTCACTCTCCAAGATGTAGCACCGATCTGGTGGGGTCACCGTGACGAGGAACATGTACTTTGACCGAGTGAAAGTTGTTCATAATTTGCTCGGTATCGACTTTGAGGTGACGTTGGATAAAAGGAAAGATGACGTTGAAGATGGAATCGTCAAAGATATTCCATCAGATCTTGATCCACATGTAATAGAGCAATCCATAGACCAGGCTAAAAGTGAAGCCGAAAATGCTTTTGGGATGAAGTATTCGAGGGTAAATCACTCTGACTTAGTTAGTTGAAATACCAATTCGAAGATGTACTTTGCACGATCTTAAGAAAAAGAGTGTTTATGCTCGCTTGCTTCAGCCAACTACAAATTTTAGGTAAATAACCTAACCCGTTGTTGTGGATAACGAGGGAAGTCATGTTTAAAAAAAATACAAACAATTAACACAACATACATCATTGAACACAACATACATCTTTCTCCATATTACACAAATTTTAACCAAACAACTGTATGCGGGTTACATACACCAATATGATAATTCAAAACCATAACAGTAATTGTCACAGCATACATGAATCTCATCTGGTAACAACAACAACAACCCACAATAAAATTTCATACACAAACTATAACAAACAAAATCGAATATAAATATATAAACCCAAGTTACAAATTTAACAAATATGTACATAAATTTGGATCAATACATTGAATTCACGAATAACAAAAAAATTTACACACGTAGCCGACTTTCCTCGCACAACCGCTTCAATTCATCTACATAATTGACAAAATTATAGAAAAAGATGTATTAAAAATTTAAGGAACGAAATCATGAGACGAATACAAAACTAATAATAATAAAGGTGTACAATCCACTACCTCTTCCGACCATGCGGTTTGTGCCCACTTGGTGTGTACTGATCTGGCTTGTTCCTCTTTCGTGGGGGATTTCACCGTTTAACTTGTGTCTCGGGGGATGGGGGCTCATCCGACCACTGCTCCTCACCTACATCCGTTGGTTCTTGTTGTTGCAGTTGTTGTGGCTCGGCGATGTGAATTTATGTCCTTGTCACGCTCTTTCGCAGAGAACTTGTCACGTTATATTGTAAATATGAATCAAGTTTGGGACTTTCACCTACATCTTCAAGAGTGTGGCGGCATGGTTTAAGAATCTCCTGCATTATATTCTTCACACTCTCGGGTACCCTACTTATCAGCATATGAGCAACTATCCAAATAGTGTACCATGTGTTTTCAATCTACATTAGGTTGAAATTTACAAATTAAACAATATTATCTATATAATCATCACGTCTTCAAATAACAATACATGCATACGAAATATATGAAAATAAAAGTTAGACTAATCATGTTTTCATACGTCGATGCCTTCGGTTATTACATTTGTTGTGAAGAGGAATATGCTGGTGGTGGTACCTCATCAGTTGGGAGAATCAGAATCTGGACTTCGGCTGGTACAGCGGATTGCGGAGATACATACAATCTTGTAATGCGCTTGTACCACGTCATATACACCTCTTCGAATGAGCCATTGTAAGGTATAGCAATATACAACATATTGGGTCTCATCTAATAGCGTAAGGTGTTCCATTGGCCACATGTACCCGGTGTAAATCTGCCCAGTCGAAGTTGGGCACGCCACCCGTTCCTTTCACCTTAGGGAATTTTTTTGTCGTACGAGCGGGCTTCAAGAATCTTCTACTGATATCCGATTGCCGCATCACTCTATCTGGATATTGGAACTCCACAACAGAAAAGTTGACAAGTGGGGCAGCCGTCAACCAAAGCTCGCTAGCCAAACATACTGGTGGGACTCGTTCCAACCTGTCGGTGGTGTACGAAACCCAATTGAAGAACTCGTCGTTCAGAGTATCGAACTCATCTGTATAGTACGTGAGAGATGTGCGTGGGTTATCGACCCACGTGTGTCGCCCTGCCCAATACACTCCTAAAGGAGGCAACATCTCTACATTCAGTGCTTCGGCCAACCAATCCGGTGTTGGCTCAATAATACGGGGACAACCTATGTGGATGCGCTCCCAACTCCAAATTTGCAACAAAACCATCGGACCACCCATTTGTATGGAACCTAATGCACATGCGCATAAATTTCTATACAATGATGCTGAGGCCGCACTCCCCTAACTGTAATGGCTGGCCATACTGAACTGTTCTAACAAGCATAAATACATGAGTGACACACTCACATTGGATGAGTTTGAGAACATCACACCCCCATCAAACTGAATATGTACGCACATGCATAGTGCCGTATGGATTCTTCATCCGAATCATCCATCAAATAATCTTCGAAATAGTATTTCAACCAACTAAGTCAGAGTGATTTACCCTCAAATACTTCATCCCAAAAAGCATTTTCGACTTCACTTTTAGCCTGGTCTATGGATTGCTCTATTACATCTAGATCATGATCTGACGGTATATCTTTGACAATTTCATCTTCAACGTCATCTTTCCTTTTATCCAACGTCACCTCCAAGTCGATACCGAGCAAATCACGAACAACTTCCACTCGATCAAAGTCTATGTTTCTTTTCACGGTGACCCCATCTATAGGAAGCCCAATAATCAGTGCTACATTTTAGAGAATGACGGTCATCTATCCTATCGGCAGGTGGAATGTGTGGGTCTCCGGCCTCCATCGCTCTACAAGAGCTGTAAGTAAAGGACGATCAACCTTCACACCCCCCATTAATCGAGCTCCGTAAAAACCAGCTTCGACTAATTACAGAGCAATACGGGGGTCCATGGAAAGAACCGCGTGCTTCTGGAAGTTAACACTTCTTTGTGGATCCATTCCACACGGTTTCGGATCTGTGTATGTATTGCAACGCGAGTACGCTTGAGTACAACGATCCTGGAGGTGTAAGTCTGACAGAAGACGAAGGACGGCCTTGGAAAATGAAGAATGACGACCAACAACGTACAAGGACAAATACAAATCTTGGTATTAAAAAGATAATGTTACATATTCGTATTTAAACTAATAATAATAATCAATCTTACCTCTATTAATGGTATGCCACTAGCGCTACCAGAAGGGCTTCTCACACGCCTCGTTCTACCCATTTTCTATACTAACATTAAACATATGGTTAATTGATAAGTCATTACTCTATCAACAGTAAACAAAGCAGAAATGTGGAAAAACAAACATTTGACAAGGAAAAATTGCAAAACTTTTCGATTGAATTAGGCTCACACCACACAAGCCAACACAACTTGTACAAGTAATTTTCGATAGATTGTTTGCAAGATACGGCTGTGTATTACTTTAGATCAACAAAAACCAACATAAAACAGTATACGGCCGTATCACGCAAACCGTTTGTCGAAACTTACATCTACAATTTGCGTTGGCTTGTATGGGGTGAGTCCAACCTACTCGCAATGTTTCAGAATTTTTGTTTGTCGTTTGTAAGGTTTTCTACGTTCTCGTACTCAAACTTTCAAAAATTACTTATTTAAGTTGTTGTGGTTACGATGAATGATATAAAAATACACAAACGGCATCCAAAAATTCTGAAACTTTGTGACTGGGTGGACTAACCCCACACAAGATAACATAACTTGTAGAAGTGTTTTTCGACAAATGGTTTGCAAGATACGGTCGTATATCGCTTTGGGTCAAAAAAAAAAAAACAAAATAAAGTGGTACAAATCTATATCTCTCAAATCGTGAGTCGAAACTCTCTTCTACATGTTGCGGTGTCTTGTGTTACGTGATTCCAACTTATTCGCAAAGTTTCGTAATTTTTGGAGGTCGTTTGTAGAGTTTTCTATTGCAACCATACTAAAAAATTTCTTAGTTTTTTTGTTCTTATTCGAGAAACGTGAGAAAATCACACAAATGACATCAAAAAATTCAAAAACTTTGCAACTTGGTCGAATTCACGTAACACAAGGCAACGCAACTTGTAGAAGTGAGTTTCGACTCATGGTTTGCGAGATACCTCCGTGTACCGCTTTATTTTAGTTTTTGTTCATCAAAAGCGATACACGGCCGTATTTCTCAAACCGTGAGTCGAAAATTATTTCTACAAGTTGCGGTGGCTTGTGTTACGTGAGTCCAACATATTCGCAAAATTTCCTAATTTTTGGAGGTCGTTTGTAAGGTTTTCAAGTGTAACCGTTCTAAAAAATTTCTTGGTTTATTTGTTCTTATTCGATAAACGTAAGAAAATCACATAAACGGCATCAAAAATTTCAATAACTTTGTAACTTGGTCGAATTTACGTAACACAAGACAACGCAACTTGTAGAAGTGAGTTTCGAATCACGGTTTGCGAGATACGGCCGTGTACCGCATTATTTTAGTTTTTGTTTACCAAAAACGATACACGGCCATATCTCTCAAACCGTGAGTCGAAAATTACTTTTACAAGTTACGGTGGCTTGTGTAGTGAGATTCCGACCTACCCGCAAAGTTTTGAATTTTTTTTGGATAGTTTATGCGGTTTTACTAATATCGAACAATTGAAAATACGAATAAATATACAATTTGAGCAAACAACTACAACTACAACTATGACTAAAATTCAACGTCTAAAATCATAAAAAGACTACATACAAACTACTACATCTACAAAATTATTAGCCTAATTTAATTAATTTAAGTAATTAGAAAGTGACAAAAAAACTAGAAAAACATCACAAATACCACTACAAAGTCATTAGTAAGGTAGAAGTCATTACCTTACACTACTGCGAATTTTTCCAATCTAGGGGTTTTCTCCGAACCAGGGTTCCGATTTGTGTTCGAAGATTGGAGGAGTGGTTTCGAAGATAGGAGAGATTGAGAGTGAGAGAGAGTGTGGGAATGGAGGAGGAGCAGCAGGAGTGGACGGAGGAGGAGGAGCTGCAGTCGAGTTAGGATTTTTTGGATTGGTGGAGGTGCTTCAGAAGTGAGAGAGTGATAACGCGGAAACGATGCTGAGTTAGAGAGTGAAGTGAGAGAGGAGTCGCTGGAGTGAGAGTGGATCTGAGGAATGAGTTTGGATTGGGGAAGAAGATAGATAAAGAAGAGAGAGAGTGAGAGAGAGAAGATAGAGTTCAAAAAAAAGTGAATATTAAAAGCCAATACAGATCTGAGCCCTTGGAGTCGTTCGCAACGGGTCTGTGCAAACAGACCCGTTTGCATTGGAAGAAACCCCTCTCTCTCTATATATATATATAGTTTTTTGTTCTTCTTTTTTTATCTGTATCGGTTATAATATTATTAAGTTTCAGGAAAAGGTTGTTAGCATTTCGGCTTGTTTAAACAGCCAACTTGGTTATATGATAATCTCCTCTCTTAATACTAGAATTATATTAGTTTTCAGTTTGAGCTTCGAGGCCATCGTAAAGCTCTTGTAAAGATTATTGGAGTGTGATACTGCATTGCTGATCCTGTATGATGGATAACCCAGATGATGGTGATGGTGACCATGATCATCATTATCATAGTTAATGGAGGAAGGAGGACACAGGGAAGACCTACGATTAAGAATAAGATAGTTGTTTCTTTGATTGGACGAAATGACCTTTATTCTAGATGAAGAGAGTGGACGAAATCTCTTGCTTAAAATTTAGAGGCTAGAAGCTGAATGGAAAAAGGATTTATATAGCTAACCTCAAAGCTTTGGGATAAGGCTTTATTGTTGTTGTCACTTTGATTATTAACCTAGCAACTACTAGCTTTATGATTTAGAGGCTAGAAGCTAAAGTTTGAAACAAAAATTTTCTTTCTTATTGATGCTATTTGTTTTTGGGGTGTGGCTGCAACAGGTGTGAGTTCTTATAGTTTGTATAGTGGAAGTTGCGGTACTGACTCTGGTTCGACCCTCAGCTGGGGGACCGGCTCGGGAGTAGCAGGAGTGAGGTAGGGACCGGGTGCTTGGCTCGGATGTAGTAGCTCGGCTCGGATCTGTGGGCTTGGCTCGGTCCTGGGTACCTGCACACTGCCTAGAAACACCGGGAAAAGTTCCGGCGACAGGCCCTCCGACGATCTAGCCAGTCACTAGAAAAGCAATAGTAGTTAGGGTTCAGGGGGAGAAAGTTTGATTACCTTTTTAGTGAGGAGGGGTTCTGATATTTATGGGCAGAGGAAACGGGTCAGAGACCTTGTTGGGCCGGGTCAGACCCGTTTGCTCGTGGGCATGATGTGTCAGAAGCCCATATGGCTCTGGATTGGCCTGATGATCATAGAAGTGAGGTTTTTGAGGGGATCCAGTGGCCCAGGAGGGGCCACATCATCTGACCCATATCAGGAGCCCCCCACTCCTGGAGGGCTGGGTTATCTAGCCGTGTAGGAGTGATTGGACTATGTAGGAAGAGCAGAGCGGTGTGTACGGCAAAAATGTAGTTCGTATCTTCCTGGAGAGGCCAGCAGGGTAGGATGAAGGGGATCCCTTTTTGAAGATATGAGGGGCATCGAGAGCCGAAAATAGGGGGTCGTGGGCCGAGCATCGAGCGACGAGCTCCTCTACAATCGGATGTCGGGGCCTGTTACCGAGCCTTCATGAGCTCGGGTGCTGAGACTTGCTGTCAGAGGCTGAGCCTAGAAACTCGTCTGTGCGAGCCAAGCGTGGCTCGGAATTGCCACCGATCGTCGAGCCCCACAGCTTGTTGGAAAAGCTATGGGGTGGCTCGAGGTCACCACTGAGCGCCGAGCCCCCCACATTTGTTGGAAAAGCTATGAGGGGGGGGGGGGGGGGTTTGAGAGCCGAAAATAGGGGGTCGTGAGCCGAGTGTCGAGCTCCCCTACGATCGGATGCCGGGCATGTCGTCATATGTCGAGCTCAGAAGCTCGTCTATGGGAGCCAAGAGTGGCTCGGAATTACCACCGACCGTCGAGCCCCCCTGGTTGAGGTAAAAGCTAGGGGGTGGCTCGAGGTCACCATCGAGCACCGAGCCCCCCATACTTGTTGGAGAAGCTATGGGGTGGCTCGGAATTGCAACCGAGCTCCGAGCCCCAAAGCTTGTTGGAAAAGCTTTTGTATGGCTCGAGGCTACAACTGAGCTACGAGAACCAAAAGCTTGTTGGAAAAGCTTTGGTATGGCTCGAGGTCACAACCGAGCGCCGAGCCCTAGAACTTGTTGGAGAAGCTATGGGGTGGCTCGGAGTTACAACCAAGCTTCGAGCCCCAAAGCTTGTTGGAAAAGCTTTGGTATGGCTCGAGGTTTCAACTGAGCTCCGAGCATCAAAAGCTTGTTGGAAAAGCTTTGGTATGGTTCGAGGTCACAACCGAGCCCCGAGCCCCAGAACTTGTTGGAAAAGCTTTGGTATGGCTTGAGGTTACAACAAAGCGCCGAGCCCCAAAACTTGTTGGAAAAGCTTTGGTATGGCTCGAGGTTACAACCGAGCTCCGATCTCCAAAACTTGTTGGAAAAGCTTTGGTATGGCTCGAGATTACAACCGAGCTCCGAGCTCCAAAAATTATTGGAAAAGCTTTGGTATGGCTCGAGGTTACAACTGAGCTCCGAGCCCCGAGCCCCGAGCCCCAATACTTGTTTGGAAAAGCTTTGGTATGGCTCGAGGTTACAACCGAGCTCCGAGCCCCAAGACTTGTTGGAAAAGCTTTGGTATGGCTCGAGGTTTCAACCGAGCTCTGAGCACCAAAAGCTTGTTGAAAAGCTTTGGTATGGCTCGAGGTTACAACCGAGCTCCGAGCCCCAAGACTTGTTTGGAAAAGCTTTGGTATGGCTCGAGGTTACAACTGAGCTCCGAGCCCCAAGACTTGTTGGAAAAGCTTTGGTATGGCTTGAGGTTACAATCGAGCTCTGAGCCCTAAGACTTGCTGGAAAAGCTTTGGTTTGTCTCGAGGTTACAACCGAACTCTGAGCCCCAAGACTTGTTGGAAAAGGTTTGGTACGGCTCGAGGTTACAACCGAGCCCCAAGACTTGTTGAAAAAGCTTTGGTATGGCTCGAGGTTCCAACCGAGCACCGAGCCCCAAGACTTGTTGGAAAAGCTTTGGTATGGCTCGAGGTTACAACCGAGCGCCGAACCCCAAGACTTGTTGGAAAAGTTTTGGTATGGCTCGAGGTTACGACCGAGCGCCGAGCCCCAAAACTTGTTGGACAAGCTTTGGTATGGCTCGAGGTCACGGCCGAGCGCCGAGCCCCAAAACTTGTTGGAGAAGCTTTGGTATGGCTCGAGGTCACAACCGAGCATCGAGCCCCAAGACTTGTTGGAAAAGCTTTGGTATGGCTCGAGGTTACAGCCGAGCTCCGAGCCCCAAGACTTGTTAGAAAAGCTTTGGTATGCCTCGAGGTTACAATCGAGTTTCGAGCCCCAAGACTTGTTGGAAAATCTTTGGTATGGCTCGAGGTTACAACCGAGCTCCCAGCCCCAAGACTTGTTGAAAAAGCTTTGGTATGGCTCGAGGTTACAACCGAGCTCCGAGCCCCAAGACTTGTTGGAAAAGCTTTGGTATGGCTCAACTTGCTCTTCTGTCGTGGGGGAAGGAGTAGTATGGGTAAAGAAGATAGTGCAGTACTTGAGCTGTTGCTACGAGACACCGAGCCACCGCACCCGCTGACAAGGCCGAGGGTAAACCTAGAATTTTACGTGTCATGCTAACTCATGGGGGTGGAAATCGAGACGTTTGAGATCCTAGTGGCCGTTAGATCTTGATGATCAAGATTGGATGGTGAGTATCCTTTCGCAGAATTTAAGGAGTCTCTCCTACTCTATAAATCCCCCACCCCTCCCTTTATTTCTCCACTTTGCACTGTCTCTCTTCATAACAGGAATTTCCCTCTCTTACCTGTCGGTGCCAACTGTTACGGTGATCCTCCCGTTTTCCAGTTAATCAGGTTAGTATTTTGTTTCCTTATGTCGCGCTCTCAGTCCAGTTCCGAGGCGAGCTCTTCGGGTCGTGATGTGGTGGAGGTCGAGACACAGTCGATGTCTTGGTTCCTGGATGACAGTACTTCTGGGGAGGAAGAACAGTCAGATTCGGGGTCCGGAGGCACGAGCGATGTGGTTCTTGATGTGGCCCCTCTGCGAAGTCGTATGCCAGAAGAGGGGTCATTGGGGGAGGAGATTGATGAGGGGTCTGAGGAGGACCTTGCCGAGGAAGAGGGCGATTAGGAAGGGGGCGAAGGTGGAACAGAGGGAGAGGGCGACCATGAGGAGGGTGGAGGCGCCGAGGGAGTGGTAGCAGAGGAAGAAGAAGGTCTCCCCCTCTCTGCCCCCATTGTCGACTCTGTCTCCGGAGAGGAATCCTCGCCCCCGTAGGAGAAAAAGGAAGTGGATTCGGTCGGACAGTCTGAACGCACCGGATGAGTTCGGACCCGAGCTAGGAGAAGGGCTCGCAGGTCCTCACCTGTCCAATAGGAACCCAGGGCTGATTAGGATGTATCCTGACAAGTGTGGATCTGATCGGACCATGATAAAGATGGACATCATCTAGTGTGTGCTGAAGGCGGACTACCTGCCGATATTAAGGGCAGCTTATTTCATCCCTCGGGAGTTTGAGCTGCTGATTCCGAGCCCCAGTCTTCGTCCAACCACTGTGTTGGAGAAGAGCTTCTGTATGTTTCCCGAGAATGCTTTCGTCTCGAGACTGAGGTTGCCACTGCACCCATTTATTAAGAGGGTACTGAGGTGGGGGGAGCTGAGTCCGATGCTGTATGGCCCCAAGTCGTGGAAGCATCTGGTCTGCTTCATCCTAAAGTGCCAGGAGAAGGGGGTCAAGCTGAAGCTTAAGTATTTCTGCGCTGTCTTGGGGGTGAGCTCGCTCGAAGATATGGAGGGAATCTTCTATATGTCGCCACATCCCCACAAGAGAGTGATGCATGGTCATCCGGACTCGATAAAAGCATGGAAGGATAAGTACCTCGTTGTTCAGAGCGAGACGCCTTGGGAAATCCCCACAGTTTGGAATTTTTTCAAGCCGAACCATAAACCCCCGAGGCAGAGGAACTTAACAGAAAAGGAGTGGACTGAAGTGGATAAAATTATCGAGGGGCACAGCATTGGTTGGTCGCGCGTCACCAAGTTACATATGGCCCGAGCCGGACTGAGCCCAGCGCCCCCTTGTATGTTTTTGTTTCTTCTTTGCTTAATTTTCTGCCTTCGTGTTAACATTTTTTTCTTTTTCGTTTTGCAACGATGGATGTGAAAAATCATGATGCGAGGAATGCCCTTCTGGCTTTGGCCGCGAAGAGGAGAGCCGACAAGGAGAAGGCTACCCCGGCAGCGGGGTCCATCCAGGGGGCGTGTAACACCCCGAATTCCAAAACAGACCGAATTCGAAGTTCAACAGGATTTTTACACTTCTCTTCGTACAATTTTACAAGGAAATTTAAACTTTCCTTACATCAGAGTTACAACTTGAATTACATTTAAACAGTGGAAATCATTTACAATAATTACATGAATAAAATGTACAGCACTTGAAACATTCTTTAAGCAGCATGCATACATTAATCTTGTCAATCTCTTTATCCTGCATGGAAACTGTGGGCTCGTCAGTTCATTCAACTGACGCAAGGATATAATACATTAATTTTCTCCTACTTGAAAGCACACACTCGTCACAAACCAAACTACAGGGACTATCCTATAGATGTCGTGTTGTGCTGTGTACTTAGTCCTTAATGCAGTTATTTATATTATATGACACTAATGCGCACGTGTTTGGATTCTATGCTTCCCATACTACATAGGTTCGAAGGCAAGCCCTTAATCGTACTTCATCTTATAGGGTTCAATCCCTCGCCTTGACTTAACTACTACGGTAACTACAGCAAGTATCCTATATTTCTATGATCTACGAGCCCATGCCCAGGCAGTCTAGAGGGGAATCCCACACAATGACATGACGCATCAAGCAGGCAAACTATGGATAATTCAACCTCCGCCATGGAACGATGGCACTACCTGTAGTCACCAAACACCCCACAAGCGTCGCCACCGGGACGATAATTCTGGAGTAGTGCTCACGCCATGTCATGATGCATCAAGCAGGCAGTCTGTGAATCACTCTCACACCGCCAATCCGATGGCCCTCATACTTGTATTTTTCTTTTACTTTCGTCACACCACTATGTATCTAATCCTTAGTTTATTTGAATCATGAATAAAATCAACCCCTAGAGTTAGCTCTTTTCTCTATACCGGTCTTAATCAACAACATGACCAACTTGGTCTTTCATCTAAATAATTCAACTTAATAATTTTAATTCATTCAATTGCCGGTAATAGGACTTAGCTACCCTCTAGTTCAAAATCTCATTTCATGTCCATAGCATTTGTGTATTCATATTCATAAGACTATTCATAATTCATCAGGATATTTGATTTCACTTTCATGTTCAATTTTATGCATAAGACAAATAAATTCATATTCTAATTTTTCACATTCATAATTCATTCTTTCCACATCATTCTTCTATTCTCTTTGCCAAAACTAAATCAAACATTCATATTTTCGATTTTCCTTTTTATCAAAAATCTCTTTTCGAACTTTTTTAAACAATACACTTTTCTTTACCCCAAGACACTTTAAAATAACAATAAGTTCTTTCTAAGCGAAACTGTTTGTTGTAGCAACCATGTGATAAAAGTTGGCGCGCATGAAGTGCTACCTAGATAGTAAAATAACAAGATTTGACTTGACTTAACGTGATACCTGTTACATGATACCTGATACTTGTTTACCTGTTACCTGATTACTTATTACCTATTTACCTGATTACCTGATACTTGATATATATATACCTAATGACCTGATTACCTGATAATTGATACATGTTTACATGTTACCTGTTTACTTAACACTTGACATATGTTACCTGTACTTGTTAGTATACCATGTTGCTAGTTAGTTTCTCCATTTCATGTACTTGTATCCTACATTATTTGTGACCCGCGACTTGCAATTGACGGGTACTTGTGTTTTCTCTTTTCCTCTTTCTTGCATTCGTTGAATTGCAGATTTTGGAGGACAGGTTCCAGATGGTATCAGAGACATGAAGTATTAGTGCTGCATTTTATTATTGTTAGGGTTATATACTGAAAGCAACACTTTTGTATTAACTTTATTTCCTTATTTTTTTGAATGAGAATCATAAGGGCATATGTTTGCATATTGTGTTTATTATAATATTAATGCAAGTATCTGATATTCTATAAGGTTGATAATATGGTGTGAGGTGATACACAGAAGATCATATTATCAGTTCCCTATGGAATATATAAATAGTTCACAACCTAGACAGACTTGGATAATCCATTGGAAAGGTTGTAGTGTAATCTGGTATTAGTCTATCTTGACTATAGGTTTACACTAGTACACTTTGTGTGTATTGAACAGGATCACTTGAGGTTGTTCTCTTTGTACTGACTACAAAAGAGAACAAACACCTCTGTTATTATGGATGCTTATGCTCTTAATCCAGATATAATAACAGACATGTATATGCAGTGTGCATTACTTTGACTCATAAAAGAGTGAGATTCATTATGGATCAACAACCTCTATGAATTGGGTAATAGCATTGTATGTATGATGGGCTGTTGATTGTAAAAGGAATCCATGTCCCGATACGTCGGGTTGATGATGTCCCCTTAAGGAGCTCATAAGGATTGTCATGTAAACCCTGCAGGTGGATTACATCCGACATGACAAATAAAGTTGAGTGGTACTACTTAAGGATAAAAGATGTTGATCAATATAGTTGTCAATAACTTAATTTGATCGACGGACATTCGATATCTTAACATGGGGAGCTCAACGAGCATATAATAAAAGGAGCCCATAAATATAATTTGGGATTAGGAAGGTAGTGCAACAATAGCTCCTTAGTGGACCGAGCTATTGTTAATGGGCCTGGGTTGTGTGTTCGGACTGAACACGGGATACCCAGATTCGTTAGGAGACCTAACCCTAATTTCTCCTCATGGTCCCTGCCGTAGCCTTATATATATCCTCTATTCTCTGGCCGTCATTTTTTATCATCAGAGATATAAGATTTTTCTTTAAATTCGTGATTCACGTAAGGGGAGAAAGAGAGGTCAGCCAAGGAGAAGAAAGGTTGGGAGATCGTCTCCCACACGACGTCCAACCCGAGGAAGGAATACGTGCAGAAGATCTTGGGGTCGCAGACGGCTCGAAGTTGCTAGAAACCATCGTCTTCTTCTCATCGCAGGTATAATTCGTGAACCCTAGATTCCGTTATAAAGGGTTAGATCACGTATTAAATCTGTTTAGCCTTTATGATCGATACGCACACCAATCCGTAGTCCTGGGAATCATCGTTGTTCCATCAATTATATTATTTCTTGTATCTAGCTTAAACAATAATTGTATTTTGAGACTTGGATTTATTCTTGTATTTGGGCAATGTGACCCAGGAATTATTGTGTATTTCAGATCATGACTATTTGAGATTAATAAATTTTATTCCAAGTATTCTTGTTGGTATTTGGTTCATACGTGCGTGTGGTTGACTTTTCTGGCTTCCGACTCTGATTTTGTTATGATATATTGCAAAGATTCTTGAAACAGCTTATGGATGATGAAAATTATTCGCTGGGCTTTTGTTACGTACTCGTCTTCCGTATTTTTGGGAAGCGGGGCATGACAGGGTTTCTAGTGGTATCAGAGCATCAGGTTTGGCTAATGTATTAGTTGCCTAATATATTAGACAAGCTTGGCTCAAACTGGGATCTTCACAACATTTCACCAACCATACATGCATAAATGAAACTTATACCAACTCAGATTCTGGATGCTAATTGTTTTTGGAGCTAGAAGACTCCATCTCAACTACTAGAGGCGCAGCTGAGCATCTTGGTGATACTCTTGTAGTTCGGGATTTCTTGGATGTTTTTCCAGATGAGTTGCCTGGCTTACCCCCGATAGAGAAGTGGAATTCGGTATTGATGTTCAGCCTGGAACAGAACCGATATCGAAAAGTCCCTTCAGGATGGCACCGGTTGAGCTGGCAGAGCTTAAGGTGCAGATTCAGCAGTTGCTTGATTTGGGTTTCATCAGACCTAGTGTTTCGCCTTGGGGTGCTCCGGTCCTTTTTGTTGATAAGAAAGATGGTAGTCGTCGTCTGTGCATAGATTATCGAGAACTGAACAGAGTTACTGTGAAGAATCGGTATCCATTGCCCAGGATCGATGATTTGTTTGATCAGCTGAGTGGGGCTGCTGTTTTCACGAAGTTGGACCTTCGTTCTGGATATCACCAAGTTAAGGTGAAAGCTTCAGATATACCGAAGACTGCTTTCAGGACTAAATATGGGCACTATGAGTATCTTGTGATGCCGTTCGGGGTCACGAACGCGCCGGCTGTATTCATGAGTCTTATGAACCGAGTTTTCTCTTTGTACTTGGATAAGTTTTGGTGGTCTTCGTTGATGATATTTTGGAGTATTATCGGAATCGGGAAGATCATGCTGAGCATCTTAGAGTGGTTCTGCAGACTTTGAGAGAGAATCAGCTCTATAGGAAACTTAGCAAGTGCGAGTTTTGGCTCAATAGGATTTCTTTCTTGGGGCATATTGTTTCTGGCGATGGTATTTCTGTGGATCCTGCCAAGATTGAGGCTGTGAAGGATTGGCCTATTCCCAAGTCAGTTTCAGAAGTCAGGAGTTTTCTTGGTTTGGCTGGCTATTATCGGAAGTTCGTCCACGATTTTTCGAAGATAGCAGGACCTTTGACTAAATTGACTGGGAAGGATAAGAGGTTTTGTTGGTCTGATGAGTGCAATGAGGCTTTTGTTGAGTTGAAGAATAGATTGACGTCAGCGCCTGTGTTGACTATTTCAGATGGTTCAGGCAGATTTGTAGTTCACTGTGATGCTTCTGGTAAGGGTCTTGGAGCAGTTCTTATCCAGAAGGGCCGTGTTGTTGCATATGCATCGAGGCAGTTGAGGCAACATGAGAAGAACTATCCTACTCATGACTTGGAGTTAGCGGTAGTGATCTTTGCTTTGAAGCTGTGGAGACATTATTTACTTGGAGACCGCGTGGAGATCTTTACAGACCACAAAAGTCTCAAGTACGTCTTCACCCAGAAGGAATTAAACATGAGGCAAAGACGTTGGTTGGAACTTATGGCCGATTATGACATCAGTTTGCAATACCATCTTGGTAAAGTAAACTTGGTGCCTGATGCTTTGAGCAGGAAACCGGCAGTTATGTTTCTGACTCAGCAGAGAGATCTCATTGAGCAGATGAGGAGGTTGGAGCTTGATGTTGTGTCGCCGAGTTCTGGTCGGAGTTGTTTGGCACTCCAGCTGCAGTCGTCTCTTGTTGAGCAGATTAAAGAGGCGCAGGCTAGGGATGTGCAGTTGCAGAAATTTCGAGCTGAGGTTGAGTCTAGGTCCAGGACGGACATGGTCATTCATTCAGATGGTTCTCTTCATTTTGGTACCTGGTTATGTGTCCCGGAGGGTGAAGTTCGTCAGAGGTTGCTTGAAGAAGCTCATCAGTCTTCGTATCCTATCCATCCCGGCGGTACTAAGATGTATTGGGATTTGAAGCTTCATTTCTGGTGGCATGGTATGAAGAGGGATGTTGCTCGGTTTGTATCTCATTGTTTGATCTGTCAGCAGGTTAAGGCAGAACATCAGAGAACCACTAGACTTCTTTAACCGCTTCCTATTCCAGAATGGAAGTGGGAACACATCACCATGGATTTTGTGACCGTTTTGCCGAGGGGTCCTAAGGGTCATAATGCTATTTGGGTGATTGTTGACCGTTTGACGAAGAGTGCTCACTTCATTCCTTTTCGTATCGGTCAGTCTACTGAGAGCCTTGCTGAGAGGTACATGCAAGAGGTTGTTAGAATTCATGGGGTTCCAGTCAGTATTGTATCCGACAGGGATACGAGATTCAGGTCTCAGTTTTGGGAGAGTCTTTAGAACAGTTTGGGGAGCAAATTAAAGTACAGTACAGCTTTTCATCTCCAGACTGATGGACAGTCAGAGCGGACTATTCAGATTCTCGAGGACATGTTGAGTTCTTGCATGCTTCAGTTTGGTGGGTCTCGGGAGGATCATTTGCACCTTGTAGAGTTCTCGTACAATAACAGCTTTCAAGCCTGTATTAAAGCTACTCCGTTTGAGGCACTCTTTGGGCGGAAGTGTAGATCGCCAGTGTGCTGGAATGATGTTGGCGAAAGGTAGTTGTTGGGTCCAGAATTGATCACCAAGACAGTTGATGCAGTGATTCAGATCAGGAAGCACTTTCAGGCAGCTCAGGACAGGCAGAAGCGGTGGGCTGATGTCCATCATAGGGCTTTGGAGTTTGTTGTTGGTGACCATGTTTTTCTCAAGGTATCGCCGTGGCGCGGTGTCATTCGGTTCGGTGGTGGGGGCAAGCTTAGCCCGAGATTTATTGGACCATTTGAGATTTTAGAGCGAGTAGGCAAGGTGGCCTATCGTCTCGTATTGCCGCCAGCTTTATCAGGAGTGCACGATGTTTTCCATGTCTCACAACTCAGGAGGTATATCCGTGATGAGAGCCACATGATCGACTATTCTGAGTTGACCGTTCGGCCGGATTTGACTTATGAGATTCCGCCAGTTGCTATTGTGGATCGGCGGGAGAAGGTGCTTAAGAACAAGGTCATCAAGCTGGTTCGTATTGCTTGGAATCCTCACTCGCCTGGTGAGTCGACTTGGGAGTTGGAGGAGGAAATTCAGCAGAATTTTCCTCATTTGTTTGAGTAGTTGCTTTGGTTTTGTTGCGGTTTTCTTTCTTTATTTTTTGGGGTTGCGCTATGTATCTTTCTTTTGAATTTCGAGGGCGAAATTTTTCTGTTAGGTGGGTAGGATTGTAACCCCTGTTTTTCATTTTATGTATTTTGGAGTGTATTTTTCATTTTTGTATATTTTTATCTCTCTTGCATTTTTCTGAACCGTATATTTGATTTATTTTCAATATATATTAATTTTATTTCATTTTTCAGCTCCTTGTGTCGTTTGTTAGTCGTTTTTGTCGTTTTCATTATTTTGGGTTCTTTTCTCATTTTTGTGGCCTTGTCCACTTTATTTCATATTTTTGTGATGTGATGGAATTTTGGTGGTAATTTTCCAAATCTATAATTTTTGACCCCTAATGAGATTTTTAGGAGCCATAGAAATTCACTATAAATTGTATCCCCATTTGAAACCTACCCAATATCCATTACCCATTTGTATACCTATTACTACATATTGATACCCACTACCCATTAGCCCACTTTAATCCTATATTTAAATACCCATAACACCTTAAACCCTAACCCTAATCCCTAATTAACGTTCTCTCTCCCTCTCAATTACACCCGGCCTCCCTCTCCTATTCAATCCCGGCTGCCCTTCTCTTCCCAAACCAACCTACAACTCCCCCAACCGAGCCTCCTCTCCCATCTACAATCCGACCACCACCATTACAAACCCTTCTCCATACTTCCATACAAAACCCTACAAACCCTCACCCTCCTTCCTTGTTGGCCGGCTACGACAAACAGCACCATCACCATCAAAAACATCACAAACCCTCCTCTTTGTGTTCCTTGAAGTGGGTAATCTCCACTTTGTTCGTCGCATCAAGGAGATTGTTCGTGTGGGAGTTTTTGTTCGTGGGTTTGCTTGGATTCACGTTTGGAGAAGATTCGCTCGTGGGTTTTGTTCCTAGGACTAATTGCATCGTTTTCAACTCCATAGCAAGGCAAGTAACTTGTACTATAATTCATTAGGTTGATACAAGTCAAAAAGTTCACATCTAGTGAAGTTGGGTCTAGAGACAACTAAAAATTGTATTTTTATTGATAGGTTTTGTCTCTATTGTGATAAATTGGCTATAGATGACTTATGACACCAAGCTTGATAGGATAATGACCTAGGTTATGCCCAAAACTTGATTTTGATGCATGTATGTGATTATTTGCATGAATTGTGTTTGATTGAATGCCCATGTGAAAATAATAGGTGTGGACATATTAGAAACCCTAAACCATGATGGTTAGATGTTTGGTAGGTTGTATTTCAAGTTTGGTTGAGTTTGGATCAATATTCATGAAGTTATGATGTTTTTGGTTAGAGGCGTGAAAACTGTATTTGCGGCATGTTCTGTTTTGATTGCTGTTTTCGTCCATGCTACAGTCCGAATCTTAATTCCAAAATAAAAGATGAAATATAGATAATTTTGGCTATTTTCAAACCCTACTGGTTTTACTTGATTTGGAGTTCGTATGACTGAGTTATGATGGTTTTGGTACAGACGTGTCGATAGATTCCAGATTCTGTTTTGAGTCAATTTTGTTAACAAATTATTTTCAAGAACTATTCTATACATAATATCTTGATCTAATATTTTGGACAGTGTTTCCTTATGACATTAGAGACTACCCAGATTTTTGAGGAATTTTAAAGACAAGTTTTGTGTGGTGTTTCATAATCATTTCAAAAATCTACTTATGCTGTAAATTGCGCGCTGTTCAGTACAGAACTCTGTTTTCCTTATAATTACCTATACTGTATGCAAATTTATTGTGAAATATGAAAGTTAGTAAAATCTATCTATTTTCCTTTCGTTTTGGCGGAATTGGATTTCGATTCACTTATTGCGAGATATCCTAGTTTTCGTACAGCAGCGTTGAGAATTCAAGATTCGTCAAACTATGTTTTCGGGTTGCCTTTCATTTTTGATGGCTGATTTATACTTACTGGAATATTATGAAACTTGTTATTTTGAGTCTATATCTATAGGGGAATACCCCAGATTTTTCGTGGAATTATTTAATATTTTTTCATGCTTTTTTCATGCTTTGAAGTCGTTCCCCTGTTTTCTGGCTGAACATAAATTATGTATTCAAATCAGTTTTGAGTTGAGATGTTGTGAACTAGTATGTGACTTAATTATATGCGTTAGATTCGTGTGGATGTCTAGTTTCCAGATCCTTTGACGGATCCATGTTTACTTTTCTGTAGAGATCAGAATCCCTGTTTTAGTACTAATTGATCTTGCTGTCCTGATTATAAACATACACTGTTTTGCTTGATTATGTGAATGTATATTACCTATGCATGATTATTCGTTTCCCTGAACCTAAACCTGATTATAATATGTTAGTTTGAAATTATTTCGTACCACTCATGCCTGTTGATTGACCATAATAATAAAAGTAACTAAGCCGGGGTTTAAGGGAAGATCTAGTAGTGGAAAATATATAAATGCGTACTTTGAAGAGGACTAGTGTCCTACCTGCCTATTACGTGTTCATGACTACATGATTCACGATCCTGTTTACCTGTACCTAATCGCATGCTTCCCTATAGGAAGGTGTTCTCGGAAGATAACCACTAGGTTATACCTGTTTCCTGTACCTGACTGCATTACTTCCCTTCGGAAGGTGTATTCGGAAGAGAAGTGGTTATACCTGTTTCCTATACCTGACTGCATTACTTCCCTTAGGAAGGTATATTCGGAAGAGAACCACTAGGTTCTACCTGTTCCTGTTTCCTGTACCTAAGTATACTGCCCTATGGACTCCATTATGAAATCTTACTACGCGAAACTGTTTGTTGTAGCAACCATGTGATAAAGGATGGGGCGCATGAAGTGCTACCTAGATAGTAAAATAACATGATTAGAATTGACTTAACGTGATACTTGTTACATGATACCTGATACCTGTTTACCTGTTACTTGATTACTTGTTACCTGTTTACCTGATTACCTGATACTTGATATATATATACCTAATGACCTGATTACCTGATAATTGATACATGTTTACCTGTTACCTGTTTACTTAACACTTGACATATGTTACCTGTACCTGTTAGTATACCATGTTGCTAGTTAGTTTTCCCATTTCATGTACTTGTATCCTACATTATTTGTGACCCGCTACTTGCAATTGACAGGTACTTGTGTTTTCTCTTTTCCTCTTTCCTGCATTCGTTGAATTGCAGATTTTGGAGGACAGGTTCCAGATGGTATCGGAGACATGAAGTATTAGTGCTACATTTTATTATATTATTTCTTGTATCTTGCTTAAACAATAATTGTATTTTGAGACTTGGATTTATTCTTGTATTTGGGCAATGTGACCCAGGATTTATTTTGTATTTCAGATCATGACTATTTGAGATTAATATATTTTATTTCAAGTATTCTTGTTGGTATTTGGTTCATATGTGCATGTGGTTGACTTTTCTGGCTTCTGACTCTGATTTTGTTGTGATATGTTGCAAAGATTTTTGAAACAACTTATGGATGATGAAAATCATTCGCTGGGCTTTTGTTATGTACTCGTATTCCGTATTTTTGGGAGGCGGGGCGTGACAGAAAATTATCTCATGAAATCTGGATATCAATTAATTCTTCAGGATAGTCGACTATTAGGACATAGTCGGTCGACTGCTCTGCGAGGATTAAAACTCGAAAATTAAAATAGTCAGGACAGTCGACTGTTAGGACATAATCGGTCGACTGTTCTGTGAGGGTTAAAACTCGAAAATTTAAAATAGTCAGGACAGTCGACTATTAGGACATAGTCAGTCGACTGTTCTGCGATGATTTAAAATTCGGAATTAAACAGTCAGGACAGTCGACTGTTAACGCATATACGGTCGACTGTTCAGCAACAAAAATCCGAAATTTGGAATTTATACAGTAACTCAAGATTTTCAAAGAACCATTTAACTCTCATTTTTATTAAAAGACTATTCTTTTATTTGTACGGAAACAGAATCAATCTTACTTACAACAGACATGCATGATTTGTTAATCAATCTACTTTCACAACAAGGAGATTTTCTCATAGTTCACATCATATAACTACACATTTATTCACATCGCATTTTTCCACATTCATGAATAACTCAAACATAAAGATTCATAATTTCTTAAATAGCAAACGAGCATATTTTCAAATCATCACTACAATATTTCTATTCATATCATTCAAACAATTTTACTACTTATTTCATGTAATTTCACACATGTTCATTTTCTCCTTAAACAAGGTACTAACATAAAGTAATATTTCATTTTTCTTGTTTATTTTAGCATGATCAAAACACAACCTAGCATGGTATCTATTTAGAAGTTGGAAAAAATTGCCCACCTTATTGGAGAGAAAAACGAAATGAACTCCTAAGAACTCCTAGATTGATCAAAAGAGGCCTTCTCCTCCTAGTTCGAGCCACCACAAGTCGTCTCATTCTAGTCTTGAAGTACACCTAACCTCCTTGCTCCTTGAAGAAATCCGGCCACCAAAGGGATGAAGAACACACAATTGCAACTCTCAATCTTTTGAACTCACTAAGCTCTCAATCTTTTACTCTCTAATTGTATTACTTTATCTTTCTCTTTTGATATAGATTAGGTGTAATTGTACTAATGTAGGGGTGGGGGGTATTTATATATAATTTTGAGTGGATTGAATGGCTAGGATTAGATCAAATGGTTAAGGATCAAGGGCTTAGATGAAATAGGAAGTTGCTATAACTTCCCATGATGCAAATAACCACCTCACCACCTCATCCACTCTCCCTCTCTCTTGATCCTATCCGGCCACACCCAAAGGGTGTGTTTTGCACACTCTAGTGCAAGCACGTGCCCTCTAGTGTCCCCCACTTACAAGTTGTACATGTTAATTTAATTAATTGTCTATTATTTGAGTCTACACTACAAGTTAGACTAAAATAAAGAATAATTAAATTACATGGGCTCACTAATGGGCCAAGAGAATATGTGCTCTACTAATTTAATTAATTAATTAATTAATGTGGTCTACAAAGAGACAATTAAGCCAAAAATTAAATTAGGTTCTTTTAAATAAAGGAAATAAGACTACTAGTTTATGAAATATTTTTAGAGAGATACATGCATAAAATTGCACGTGCACAACACGTGAAAAATAAAATACATTCTAATTAATATGATTTAAAAAAATCCAGGATGTTACAGCACTCCCTCCTTATAATTATCTACAACTAGCTAAAACCCGACTCCTAAAAGGCATCCAAGTTTAATTTTCCTACTGTATTGGACTGTAAATTGAAGTCGGCTCTGATACCACTCTGTAACGCCCCGATTTCCGGTAACTGAAAAACCGTGACATAAGCCAGAATCTTTTCTTCAATTATCCACAATACACAGAAAAACAGAAAAATTTAAAACTTTTTATTCAACACAAATGTATTACAAATCCGAATGTTACAAAATTTCAGTACATTATAACAGTGTTACAATAATACCTTTACAATCCCAAGTGTTACAACTTTCAACATATTACATCAGAGTACAATGAATAAAGAACAACACTTGGTATTTCACTTGGATGCTTTCCAACAAATAAATAGATTACAAAATTGTTACAATGGAACAATAGTAAACAACATATAATGCAGCGAAAATAAAAATGACTCTTGCTCCTCTCGCCTTTAGTCCTCCTGAATTCTGTACCTGTACTTCTGCAGTTCGGTACCTATTGAAATGGGGACGTCAATACATATACTGACGTTTTTAAGGCTGATAACTAGCAGCGATGCTCCACTTAAGCAAACAGATTGATGAAAAGAGAAACGTGTATATATAATTGATGTGTCAGTTTATGCTATGCTTAGACTTTAATGCAAGTTTAACTAACGCAATTCTGCACTTATTCTAATGCAAGCAAGTCTCTAGAACAGTATGCAGCCCATACTACATACGCCTCATCTCAAGCCGTTTCTTCATATATAGGGATTTGAACCCTCGTTAAGAATTCTACTTTGTACACAATCCTGTTCCTGATAATACAACATGACTATGAGGTTGTAGGTAGGTCAAGTCCCACCAATGCAGTACGATTATGATGTCTCCGTTTGCCACTACTACCCGGCATGCCGGACCTCACTCAAAAATAGGGTTGTAGGTACGGTCTAGTTCCGTTATTGCAGTCATATAGTGGTGTCCATGTTTGCCACTATTGCCCAGCGTATCGGGCCTCATTCAAAAATCAAAAGAATATAGGGTCTCGCATGCGCAGGGTAGCACGAAGCCTACCCTGTGGCACCCCTGGGGTCTCGCAAACGCAGGACTGCATGTAGCATCCTGTGACATCACAAGCCACAGTATTTCAGGAATTAACAGACGAGATATGCAACCCATGCTCCCAACTCGTGAGATGACACCGTACGTATCCCTTCGATGGGAAGGTACAACACAATAACACCGCCTAGTGTCGGCATATAGGACAGGTCGGATCATAAGGAATCACCCTTAATACCAAATCTTTCCTTTCGGCAAAAATGATAATAAGTAAAGGTTAAGTAGTAACAACCATAAGTTACTACCCTAACGATGTCACTAAACCCAAACAATCTCACGGGGTTTTCAATAACTTTCTTATGATTATCCCGATCCAATTCATGGCCTATCGATCCATGACACCAGTGACAGAAATCTCTCTTGCTCATCATTACCCCTAACTCGGATCTCGCCAACAATCTCGACCTACGATCAACCCACATCTGTTAAGATCCGTCGGTGCACGAGGTGTGATTTATCCACAGTTTCTAAGGTGGTAAGATGCGATTTTTGATGGTCGATGACCCCTACGGCAATTATGAGACCTTATCACTATCCCTAACTCGGATCTTGTCAACACTCTCGGCCCGCGATCAACCGACATCAGTTAATATCCGTCGGTGCTCGAGGTGTGATTTATCCACAGTTTCCAAGGTGGTAAGATGCGAGTCTTGATGTTCGATGACCCCTAGGCTAGATTTTATCTAGCTAACAATACTAGTGACTTTTCCAACCATTATTTATCATATATTGAAGATGAAGCATGTGCACATCATATGGTCCAATTTCAATTAGAAACACATACAACTAAAACTCATGGGTTCTTTTCCCAAATTTGAACTAGGACAATATGCGACTAGGTTCATGGGTTTTTTCTCAAAGTTGAGCTAGAATCACCTAGAACTTAATTGCATGGGTTCCTCGCCAATTCGAGCTAGAACTATCATGGAGCTAGTTTCATGGGTTTCTTCTTAAAAATCGAACTAGAACAACTATGGAACATGGGTTCATTTTAATAGTTCCATTGGATTAGCATGCAAGCTAAACTCATGGGTTCCACTACAACATATAACTTAAACATGCATGGATTCTTTTGAATCTAAAACCACCATACATCTCAAATATGGGTTCTTTACTAGAACTACTACAATAACACAAGCATGCTTATGACTTAAGTATGAGTTTCTTACTACAAGAACTCAAGCATGCTATACTCACTATAATCCACTCAAGCATGGATTTTTCACTATAATCAACCTACAACAACTCAAGTATGGTATACTTACTATAATCAACTCAAGCATGAGTTTCTAACTATAGTCAACCTACAACAACTCAAGCATGGTATACAACTTAAGCATGAGTTTCCTTCTAAAACAACTCAAGCATGGCATCCTTGCTATAATCAATTCAAGCACGGGTTTCTCACTATAATCAACCTACAACAATTCAAGCATGGTATACTTACTATAATCAACTCAAGCATGGGTTTCTCACTATAATCAACCTACAACAACTCAAGCATGGTATACTTACTATAATCAACTCAAGCATGGGTTTCTTACTATAGTCAACCTAAAACAACTCAAGCATGGTATACTTACTATAATCAACTCAAGCATGGTATTCTCACTATAATCAACCTACAACAAGTCAAGCATGGTATCTTTCTACAACTCAAGCATGAATACAATTTAAGCATGAGTTTCATTACTACCAACCTACAACAACTCAAGTATGGTATACTCACTATAATTAACTCAAGCATGGGTTTCTGACTATAATCAACCTCCAATAACTCAAGCATGGTATACAACTTAAGCATGATGAGTTTCTTACTACAACAACTTAAGCATGATGGATTTCTTACTACAACAACTCAAGCATGGTATACTTACTATAACCAACTCAAGCATGGGTTTCTCACTATAATCGACCTACAACAACTCAAGCATGGGATACAACTTAAACATGGGTTCCACTACTATATCAACCTATAACAACTCAAGCATGGTATACTTACTATAATCAACTCAAGCATGAGTTTCTTACTATAATCAACCTACAACAACTAAAACATGGTATACAACTTATGCATTATGGGTTTCTTACTACAATAACTTAAGCATGATATACAACTTAAGCATGAGTTTTTTTACTACAACAATCTACAAATCTCAAGCATGATGGGTTCTTTAGCACATACAACCTTAGCAAGATACGTGGATTCTTTTTTAAACTAGAACAAGTACGAATGGGTTCATGGGTTTCACAAGCATGGTTCATGGGTTTCATGAGCATGAATGAGTTCTTTTTAATCTAGGATTACTACACAACTCAAGCATGGGTTCTCTAGCAACCTAGAATAATTTAAGCATGGCTCTTTACTCAAGCATGGGTTTTCTAGCAACCTAGATTAGTTTAGAACATGCTACAAAAGACTAAAATAAATTATTACAAAGACTACTTCTTTAGGAAATTACAAGTCCTATATAATTACAAAGACAACATTTATTTAGTCTACAAATTAATACAAACTACAACCCACTTTTCTTCAATCCTACAAGTCCCTACATACAATAAGAACAACTTTTTATGAACTAGGGTTAGTAAAGAATGATTTCTTAACAAAGTAGAGAGCAACATACAACAAAAACTTATCTTTAAAAAAACTAGATGAGTTCTACAACCCTAGAATCGGTAAGTAAACATTCTTACTACACTAATCTATATAAGCACAAAGTCCAAGTCATAGTTTGAGTTCAACAAAATAACCAAAATAACAACAAATAACATACAAGGTTAAAGATCAACCTTTATGTGTTTTTAACAAGTTCCACCATCCATCTTTTCACTGGATCCTTTTGATCCCTACAACCACCTTATGCTTAATACTTAGTCCAAGTCATTTTTAGAACACACATACAACAAGTGGACAAGAATCCACACAAATAACAAGAGATAATTTCATCTTGATTTTCCACCGTTCTTATGCACAAATCTTAGTCCAATTAGTCAAAAATAATCATCATAACAATAATAACCATATCAAGGTTCAATACTCTATCTTTATGTGATTTTGTTGAGTCATTTCAATCCATTTTTTTCACGGGATCCTTTTGATCCTTACAACCATGCTTATGCTTAGGAATTAGTCCAAGTTATTTAGGAACATAAAAACACAATAACACATCATAAAGATGGATTCTTTTTAACCTACAACCATTTATATGCTTAGAAAATGGTCCAAGTTGTTATAGAACATTTACATACAACACCCACCATCATAAAGATGAGTTCTTTTAGCCTACAACAACTAACCATCAAAAGATGGGTTCTTTCTCACACACAACTATTATTAACCCTAAAAGATGGGTTCTTTTTATCCTACAACAAACAACCATCAAAGATGAGGTAACCCTAAAAGATGGGTCTTTTCTATATAAACAAAATAAATAAGAACAAACAAGCTAAAAATTAGAAGTAGAGAATTCCCACCTTGATTCTTTGTAGGAAGAACTTGCTAGCAAACCTTCTCCTTCCTCCTAGCTTTCTACTACAAAAATCTCCAATGAAGAACACTCCTATGGAAAATCCCCAAATGAAGAACACTTACGGGTTTCTTCTCTTTCTTTTTCTTTTTCTCTTTTTTTTTTGTAAATGAGGCAAAGAGTGAAAGGGAGGAGTTTTTATAGGATGAAATGAGGGTGGAAAGTGCAAAATATACCTACAAAATTGCACAAAACCCCTTGGGGATATGTTTGGCCGGCCAAATAGGGTGAGGTGGAGGGGGTGAGGTGGCATGGTGAGGTGGAAGTGGAGACTTCTAGTAGAAGATACAATTTAAACCCTTATGTATCTCTAATTAATCTTAAGCCTAGGTTTAAGCCTCCAAACAAATTCTAGCCATCCAAATTTGATTAATCATGAAAAGAATAAGATATTTTTGTCCAAAACACATACTACATGATTTGTACAAACGTACGAAATCGGTACAATACGCTAACGTATGTATATATCTATATACCGATAATTTCTATTTGTAAAACCGCTCAATCCGTAAAAAAATAATTTAATTCCCAAAATAATAATAAAATAAATTTTATTATCAGCCCGGAAGATTCCAGTACCAATTTGATACAATACAGATGTATACAGACTGGTATATATATACGGATAACGTTTATTAACAAAACCAGGTGATATCCATAAAAAATATTTCAATTCGGGAAATTACAGTAAAATTATAATAAAATAATAATTTTAAATGCCTGCCTAGGATTTTCCAGACATTTTCTTAAAAATGCATTTTTCAGGTTTTTGTACATGTGCACAAAACTGATACAGTACCTGTATATATTTACTAGTATATATGTCCAAGTAAGTTTTAAATGAGAAAACACGGTAATTCCAATAAAAATATTTTTATTTAAAAAATAATAATTTATACATTATAATATCCGTCCGGGATATTACAAGGCGCTACTGCACGGGGCGCATCTGAGGAAGTGCTTGGAGAAGGAGGTTCAGCTCGAGAAGCGGAATGCCGAGCGGTACCTCCGAGAGGAAAGAAACTGAAGGACGAGCTGACGGGGGCTCAGGGAGCTTAGGCGATCCTCCAAGCCGAGATGGCTTTTCTGCAGGATCAGCATGCGCGCGAGGTCGCGGCAGTTCGAGCGGTGGCCAAGGCGAAGTATGACAAGCTGGAGATGTCCTCTACAGACGAGCTGATCCAAGCTCAAGATGACGCATACGATCGAGCTAAGGAGCACTTCTTGCACCTTTATCCGGAAGCGAAGATCGACCACCTCCACTTTGGGTGGGTGCCCCCCGTGCTTCCGCCAACCTCTTGGGGTGAGGAAGACGAGGCTCCGAAGGACCCTCACTTGGAGGGGAGGCAGGGGGTGAACCGGATGCCGAAGAGGTGTCGATCCCTCCTAAAAAATAGTTTAGGATTTTTATTTTTATTTTTATTTTTATTTATTTATTTATTTATTTGTATTTGCCTAGTGCGGACTGGCCGCCACTTTTTGTAACACAATTTTTGAAGTTATAAAAATAAATTTTTGGCTGACCCTCTGTGACTTGTTGTTTTTAGCAAGCTTTCTTAGTGAATCGTTGTTTTTTCCCTATTTTTTGCTAGATGAATGAGACCGCCAAGGCCGACCTCAGTTCCGCCGAGGTCCGACGACTTCGAAATAAGCTAGAGTCCAAGAAGAGTGTGTTGATTCGCTATCGTAAGCAGGATCACGATTGAGAAGCCGTGGTAGGCTATTTTATCAACAAGTCTAAGGAGCTCAGCTTGGAGGTCGTTCGCCTGAAGAAGGCCATAACCGACCGAGAATGGGTGAGTGCTGAGACAAATTGGGCAATTTCGGATGCCTCCACTAGGCGACCGACCTCGGAATCCGTTCTTCGCGAGGTCGTGGTAGAGAAGGAGTTGGAGATTCAGAGGTTGAAACTCATGTTAGGCACGGGTCGGCCTCGACTCGGCTGTTCGGGGGAGGAAGCCATTCTGCCTTGGGCCCATCCCCGACCCTTTATCTGGAGATGGCGAGGCTTGCTGATGCGCAGAGCTCGGTTGCGACGACATCGATAATGGCTATGCCCAAGTTGGGGGATGAGATTACTGGAGGGCGGAGCCATTTTGTAGGACTCGAGGCGGCTCTTGTGAGCCCGGAGGGTCTAGAGAGACCCTTAGGTAGAAGTAGAGGGAGAATGCTGTAACGTTTTTTAACTGTACCGTAGACTTTGAGGGCATTTATGAATAAGATTTGATTTGTCCGACCCTTGTTGAATTGGAAAAATTAGGATGTTGATTGCCTTCGAACTGGGCTTCGAACCCCCTGATTTGCTCGGGAGCTGAGCCGTTACATCCGCCGATAGCACTTAATAGGGTACGTTTCACCTTTCGATAATACTTAATGGGGGACATTTCATTATCCGTCGTTTGGACTCCCTAATGTCATAAATGTGCCATTCTGGAAGGCTATATAACCCTTACCCTTTCACCAGTAGTTCATCAGAAATTGCCTCACTTCACCGTGAGTTCCTGTCGCCAGTGACTCTTTTGCCACCCTCTGATAATTGGGGGTAACGGTTATGAGTGCAGGTTTATCTCCTGTTGTCAGTGGGTGAGAGGTGGGTCAGTCCCAGAGGCGGGGATCGGGGCATTTTCCGAAGGAGAGCGCCCCCAATGAAACTTTTGGCCGAGAGCCCCAGATCGGTGGCTCCCCTGCCACCCTCTGACAATTTGGGGTAGCAGCTTCGAGAGCTGTTTACCTCGAGTTGCTAGCAGGTGAGAGGTGGGTCGACCGATGGTACGGGGCTCAGGGCGTTTGCCGAAGGCGTGCGCCCTAAATCTTAATGAAATTTTTTTGGGTAAGGGGGAGAGCTGAAATCCCGGCCGAAGGTCCAAGACTTGTGTTTTGATGAAAAATCCCTCGGGTGTTCGGAGGGTCGAGCCCCTTTAATTGGGAAGGGTTGTCGAGTTGTGGCTCGGAGGCACTGCCGAGCGGGAAGCCCTGTTAGCTTGAGAAAGCTAGGGCGTGGCTCGAGGTCAGTACCGAGGGTCGAGCTCCCTTAACTTGTTTTAAGAAGTACCGAGGGTCGATCCGTCGACGTAAACTTTCCACGTCGGATCGGCCTCCTGACCATTGGGTTGCTCGGAGATGGTGCACTCCGTGATGAATTCGGTGAGGGTTTGCCCCTTAATGGCTATTCTTGGTTGGTAGCTGATGTCGTATTGACTTAGCTCGATCGACCATTTGACTAATCGGCCGGAGCTCTCTGGCTTGTGGAGCACGGCCTTAAGGGGTTGGTTCGTGAGGACCTGGATTGAGTGCGCCTGAAAATAAGGGTGAAGCTTTTGGGCGGCCATGACCAGGGCATACGCTACTTTCTCCATCTTCGCATATCAGGTCTCGACCGAGAGCAGGACTTTGCTCACATAGTATAACTGCTTCTGGACTCCGTCTTCTTCTCGGATGAGAATGACGCTCAGTGCACTTTCCGAGGCTGAAAGGTAAAGCTAGAGCAGTTTGCCCGACTCAGGTTTGCTCAGAAGTGGGGGATTGGCGAGGTATTCCTTCAACTGGTCGAATGCCTCCTACTGCTAGGAGCCCCATTCGAAGCCTCCGATTCCGCACCGAGCCTTGAAGAAGGGAAGGGACTTATCTCCAGACTTGGAGAGGAAGCGGTCGATGGCCGCAAGTCTCCCCGTGAGCCACTGCACCTCCTTGATGTTCCTAGGAGGGGCCATGTCTATTATGGCCTGGATCTTCTCGGGGTTTGCCTTGATGCCACGCTAGCTGACGACGAACCCGAGAAATTTGCCCGAGCAGATGCCGAATGCACATTTGGCGGGATTGAGCCTCATGTTGTGGGTCCGACAGATGCCAAAGGCTTCTTTGAGGTCAGCGACGTGGTCCTGCCTCCGTTGACTTTTGACGAGCATGTCATCGACGTATACCTCCATGTTTCGACCGATCTGATCCTTGAAGACTTAGTTGATGAGCCTCTGATAGGTAGCTCCGGCATTCTTCAGCCCGAAGGGCATAACCTGGTAGCAGTAGAGATCTTGGTCGGTGACGAAGGATGTCTTGGCGATATTTGAGGGAACATCCGAATTTGATTGTAGCCCGAGCAGGCATTCATGAAGGTTAGGAGCTCGTGACCCGATGTTGCGTCGATTAGAGCATCGATGCTGGGGAGGGGAAAAGGATTCTTGGGGCACGCCTTGTTCATATCTGTAAAGTCAATGCAGATCCTCCAACTTCCGCTGGCCTTCTTCACCATCACGACATTCGCCAGCCACTCGGGGTAGCTGACATCTAGAATAAACTGGGCAGACAACAGTTTGTCCACCTCTGCCTTGACAGCTTGCTACCTCTCCAGGGCAAACTTATGCCGCTTCTGGACGATCAGCTTCGAGCCCGGGATCACGCTCAGTCTGTGCATGATCAGGTCTTCGGAGATCCCAGGCATGTCGGATGGTTTTCAAGCAAAGAGGTCGATGTTGCGGCAGATACAGTCGATTAGGTCCGACTTCAGGTCAGGTCAGGGGCGAGGGAGCGGCTCACGCGGAACTGCTTCGACTTATCTTCTGCCTCGAATGAAACTTCTTCCAATTTGCCCGCCGGTTTGGGCTTTAGTTGGCTTCTTTCAGGTTGAAGTTCGACGGCGTCGAGGGGAAACACCCCGCCTCCGACCGCCATCATATAGCACAATCGTGCGGCCTCTTGGTTCCCCCGAACGACACCGACCTCTTGCTTAGTAGGAAACTTCAACTTTAGGTGGTAGGCCAAGGGGATACCCGGAAGGAGCAGAGCCCAAGTCGGCCAAGGATAGCATTGTACGCCGCTTTGACGTTGACTACCATAAAGTCCATCGACTCGGTCCGTTTGAGGGGGATCGTGCAGGCAGTTACATCTAAGGTCACAATCCCCTCTATCTGTACTGGGATGCCGGAGAACCCGTGGAGGGTGTACCTGGGGGAGTTTTAGGTTCTTGAATGCCTCTAAGAAGAGGATGTTCACCGAGCTCCCGTTGTCCACGAGGATCCGGCGGACTTCGAAGTTCGCCATGTCGAGGCTGATGACGAGTGCGTCGCAGTACGGGAGCCGAACCCCCTCCAGGTCTTCTCCAGAGAAGGAGACAGAAAGTTGCTGGATCTGGGGGGAGTGTAACACCCCGTGTTAAATATTATAACACGGGGAGTGTAACACCCTGTGTTAAATATATATATATATATATATATATATATATATATATATATATATATATATATGAAAAAGTTGATAGTTTGTAAAATATACTTAAAAATGAAAAATTTGTGAGTGGTGGAGGGGCCCACGAGGTTGTAAAACATCAAGTAGTGCTGTTTACACTCTTGGCTATTTGACTTCGGTCAAAAGAAGCCAGGTGACGTGGCTTATTTCCAGGGAGGCCCACCCGGTGCTCTGAGCTCTCCTGTGTCTTTCGGATGAGAGAGAACGGGAGAGTGGTTGGTTGTAATAATCCCATATCGGTAAGAAAGGATAATATAATAATATATAAATATAATAGCCTATGATCAAGAGTCACCTAATCGGTTAACCACCTTTTGAGAGGTATCCTGTGGTAGGCAGTTGTACTACATGGTATCTAATTTGTCTTATAAATTGTAAAAATTGTCCGAGCTCGGGGCAGGGGCGTTACAGGGAGGGAAGGTCTTGAACGACGTTCACATCTCGAACGAATTCCTTGCGGGAAGTATTGGATTCCCCTCCCATAGGCCCCCTATAGACGCATTGTAGGATGGCCTGGCCTCCGGACTCCTCGGGCTCTGGGTCCTGCTCGAGACGCCATTTGGGTGTGCGAGGAGGAGGCGAAGGCCTTCGGTTCCTCGTATCCCTTTGGTCCCTTGGGCTTTCCCAGGTGAATTCTCTGAGGTACCCCCATTGGATGAGGGCTTCGATTTCATCCTTGAGGGCCCAACAGTTGTCGGTTTCGTGCCCGTTGTCCAGGTGAAAGTGACAGTAGAACCGTTGATCTCGCTTTTTGTTGTTGGTCGGACAAGGTCCTTATCCTCGATTTCTAGGAGGATGACCGACACATTTTGTGTCGGTGGCATATACCTATCGAAGTGAGGGACCGGAGGGACCCTCTTCATGCCGGTCCCGTCTTTCGGGACCTTCTTGGCGGGCTCGGCCTCATCGGCCTTGCGCTTCCCCTTTCCCATGACCTCTTTGGTTCCTTCCGGATTTAGGACCTCCTCCGCCCGAATGTACTTCTTGACCCGGTTGAGCAGGTCGGGAAAGTCTAGGGGAGGCTTCTTGGCCAAGGAAGCTTTCAGCTGGCCGTGTTGGACATTGTGTCGGAACGTCCTCGAGGCGACCCCGGCGTTTAGGGAGGATACGGACATTTCCTCGGTGGTGAACCTCCGGACGAACTCACGGAGTGACTCTCCTTCCTTCTATCGGAAGCCCACGACCGATGTGCTCGTCTTCTCAGCCTTCCTACTGGTCACGAAGTGGGCCAGAAAGTTGGCCTCCAGTTGGTCGAACGAGAAGATCGAACCGGGGACGAGCCTAGTTAACCATTCACGGGTCGGGCCCCGAAGGGTGGCAGGAAAGGCACGGCATAAGAGGGGATCCGAAGCGTTGTGAATCATCATGAGGGTCTTGAACCCCTCCATGTGATCAACAAGTACACCCTCGCCATCATAGGTATCGAATGGGGGAGGTCGGAAATTCTGAGGAATCTCTGCTTCTAGGATAGGAGTAGAGAAAGGTGGTTAGGTCGGTCTATGACCCTGACTGGCATCGGACCACCCTCGCCAAAATGGGCGAGGCCGTTCTCCATTCCCTGTAGGCATCGGAGGACGGTATCTTCTTGCTCTGGTGGGCGGGTCGAGCCGCGAGGCTCGCTGACTCCGGCACCCGACCGTGAGTGAGAGTGGTGGTGTCTCGGTTCCAGGGGATCCTAAGATGGCCTCCAGGACCTCGTTCCGAAAGTTTTGGAACTCAGCTCGTGTGACTGGGGCTTGCCCGGCAAGATCATGCCGTAGTGGCCGCCTCCGGGCCGTTTGACTGAGCACTGGCTCTCGCTCTCGGGCTGGCTGCTTGGGATGGTTTGGGGCCGAGTTGGAAGCGGTCCCTCCCCTTGTTCGATTGGCCTGCCGGTTCTAGATGACGTGACGTAAGTCGGTCGCGACCGAGCGAGAAGCGCCCGGTTCGACTCTGGGTCCACTGTCGACCCTCGGATGGTTGGAATTCTGAGCGTCAGCGTGGCTGTTCTGGAGAGGAGCATCTGGACGACGTCTAGAGGTGACAACTCTTCTGGCCTTGGGTGCCATGTAAGAGCTCAGATTCTGGGATGACGTCCCTGGCTGGGATTAGATTGAAGTCAGAACCGAAAGTTTCCCACAGATGGCGCCAACCTGATGCGGTTTGTTTTTGGGGTGTGGCTGCAACAGGTGTGAGTTCTTGTAGTTTATATAGTGGAAGTAGCGGTATTGGCTCTGGTCCGACCCTCAGCTAGGGGACCGGCTCGGGAGTAGCAGGAGTGAGGTAGGGACCAAGTGCTCGGCTCGGATCTAGTAGCTCGACTCAGATCTGTGGGCTCGGCTCGGTCCTGGGTACCTGCACACTGCCTAGAAACACCGGGAGAAGTCCCGGCGATAGGCTCTCCGACGATTTAGTCAGTCACTGGAAAACCAACAGTAGCTAGGATTCAGGGGGCGAAAGTTTGATTACCTTTTGAGTGAGGACGGGGTCTGGTATTTATAGGAAAAGGAAACGGGTCTGAGACCCTGCTGGGCCGGGTCAGACCCATTTGCTCGTGGGACTGACGTGGCAGAAGCCCATATGACTCTGGATTGGCTTGATGATCATAAAAGTGCGGTTTTTGAAGGGATCTGGTGGTTCGGGAGAGGCCACGTCATCCGACCATATCGCTTATGTTCATTTTATTGTTGAAATGGTAATAATTTGTTGTTTTTTCATTTGATTGTGGGTCCCTCTTGCAGTCCCTTTCCTTTCCAAATTTTTCTTCTTTTCTTATTCAATGGGAAGAAGAATGATGAGGGGATTTGGTCATTTCAATTTTCCATTTGGTAGGAAGGAATTGATGTAGAACCAATGGAGAAGCCGAAAAGAAACTGATGACAGAGGGAATTTAGCGGGTTAGCGGAAGAAAGGAAATGAGAGATAGGGGAAGAGGAAAAAAAGGGAAGAATTTTTAGAGTTTTGGGTCATCAAACATGCAATATATCCTCTACCAAGTTGGAAAGATTGCTTCCATCATAAAGTTGTACATGTGCAAGACACATCTCTAAAATGTCCTTAATTTTATATAAATTATCTGGCTATATATAAAAAGTATACAAAATTTTGGGCCAGTTTAAAAAAAGTACACTAAGATTTTTTTGTTTAAAAAAAGGACACAAAGTTTCAAAAAACTCTACTGGATTAGTAGGTCTGTTTGGTTTGTTGTTTTTATTCTTTTTTTTGTTTTCCAAAACCCCAAAACCCGTTTGGTTTTGTAGTTTTGTGAAAACAATTTTCACAAAACTCCACTTCAACTATTTTCTATTTTTTCACATCCTCTATATATATATATATATATATATATATATATATATATATATATATATATATATATATATATATATATATATATATATATATATATATATATATATATAATAATAATAATAATAATAATAATAATAATAATATATATATATTATTATTATTATTATTATTATTATTATTATATATTATTATATATATTATCATATAATTTATCATTATTATAATAAATTATTTAATATATTATTATTACATATACATTATTATAATTATTATACGTTATTGTATATATGTATATACGTAAATATGTTTATTATAATAAATTATTTTATATTATTATATAATATACAATTTATATAATATATTATTATTTTATATATACTATTTTATATATACTATTATTATTATATTATTATTATTATATTATTATTATATATATTATTATTATATATATTATTATTTTATTTATATAATTTTATATATACTATTATTATATTATATTTTTATTATATATATATGTGTGTGTGTGTGTGTGTGTGTGTGTGTGTGTGTGTGTGTGTGTGTGTGTGTGTGTATAATTAAATATGTTTATTATAATAAATTATTTTATATTATAATATAATATACAATTATTATAATATATTATTATTTTATATATACTATTTTATATATACTATTATTATTATTATTATAATATTATTAGATATATTATTATAATATATATTATTATTTTATTTATACTATTTTATGTATACTATTATTATATTATATTATTATTATTATATATATTATTATTATGTATAGGGTAAAAGGGATATGGGCAACTTGCTCACTTAGTAAATGAGCAATTGATTATGTGGCATGCATGTGATACATTAGACAACTAACCATTTTAAGGCTTTTCCAATCACATGTATGCCACATCATCAATTGCTCATTTAGTAAATGAGCAAGTTGCTCATACCCCTTTTTCCCTTATATTATATATTATTGTTATTATATATTACTATTATATATTATTATATATATTAATATATAATATATTACCATTATAAATTATTAAATATATTATTATATAATATACAATTATTATAATATATTGTTATATATATATTTATAATATATTATTGTAACATATATATTATTATTATTATTATTATTATTATATTATATATATTATATTATTTCTATGTTTTAATATATATATATATATATATATATATATATATATATATATATATATATATGGGTAAAAGGGATATGAGCAACTTGCTATATATAATATATATATATAAATATATATATATATATATATGGGTAAAAGGGATATGAGCAACTTACTCATTTAGTAAATGAGCAATTGATTATGTGGCATGCATGTGATACATTGGACAACTAACCCTTTTAATGATTTTCCATTCACATGGATGCCACATAATCAATTGCTTATTTACCAAATGAGCAAGTTGCTTATACCCCTTTTTCCCTATATATATATATATACTATTAGGGTAAAAGGGATATGAGCAACTTGCTCATTTAGTAAATGAGCAAGTGATGAGGTGGCATGCATGTGATATATTGAGTATCTAATTACTTTTAGTATTTTCCAATCACATGCATGCCACCTCATCACTTGCTCATTTACTAAATGAGCAAGTTGCTCATATCCCTTTTACCCGTACTATTATTATAATATATATTATTTTTTCATATATACTATTTTGTATATACTATTATAATAATCTATTATTATTATAATATATATTATAATTATTATGTATTGCTATTATATAATATTATATATATTATTATATAATTTATTTTATTGTAATAAATTGTTTAATATATAATTATAATTGATTATTATTACATATATATTATTATAATTATTATATGTTATTATATATATGTATATAATTAAATATGTTTGTTATAATAAAATATTTCATATTATTATATAAGTTACAATTTTTATAATATATTATTATTTTATATATACTATTATTATATTATATTATTATTATATATATTATTATTTTATATATACTATTTTATCTATACTATTTTATATATAATATTATTATATTATATTATTATTATATGTACTATTATTATATTATATATATATATATATTATGTATATATTATATTATATTATTATTTTATATATACCATTTTATATATACTATTATTTCATATAAACTATTATAATAATCTACTATTATTATAATATATATTATTATTATGATATATTACTATTTTATATTATTATATATATATATTATTATTATTATAATAAATTTTTTAATATATAATTTGAATATATTATTATTACATATATATTATTATAATTATTATATATTATTATATATATGTATATTATTAAATATGTTTATTATAATAAAATATTTTATATTATTATATATCAGTATGTATGTATATGTATACAACACGTATGTATCAGAGTATATATACTGTATACAGTTTATACTTACAACCAAACCTATACATATATTATACTCACATTTTCAAAAAACTATTTTCATAAAAAATTATTACCTTATCTTTCCAAAAAGCCTAGAATAATGAAATTTCAAGTTGTGTAGTAATTGTTATGAATTTCGGAAGTACTTGACAGATCCATTCTTCCTTGAAGATGTCACTTTCTGCATGTATATGACTTTTCTCCTTGTTTTGGGTTGAGGGTTAGGGGTATTTTCTATACCCCAAACGCTTTTTGTTTTTCTGTCTTATGTTGATTAAGACATGAATGGAGATTTGGACCACATTTGAGTCATTTATTTGTCTAGTAAGTTGCCCTATACCTATCAACCGTTAGGCTAGTATTTGAACTTCCACCTTAATGACTTAAAGCGACTAACTCGGGCACCGACGGAATCGTAGAGGATGATCACGGGCCGAGATTGAGGAAGAGACTCAAATAGGGGAAGTGGTGGGCAAGGTGATCGCGTCGCCGGAGCCGCAGGTTGGTAGACGGGAACTAGGGTTTTCATTAGGAAAACTGCATGAGACTAGGTATAACCTAGACTATCGATCAAGTTTGTAACCATACCTCAAGTCTAGTTAGACTCAATATTTGTTAGGATTGTCATCGCCTATAAATTGCATTAGTTTTCTAGCGAACTAGTAGTCTGGTGTTGTACTCTCCTGTCATTAGGGATACGTGCTGCAGTGCATATCTCGCACTGTTAATTCCTGAAGAATCGTGGTAAGAACGGGAGGGGATCCCTGTCGGATATGGGGCTTAGAACTTCGAGGCCGTCATGTTCTTATGTTAAGTGGACACGAACGGACCATAGGGCTGTTGTCCCATGGAACTTCGGCACCAAAGATATGCGGTTGTTTATCTATAAGATCGTCACGGCATTTGGTGAGATCCAGACCATATTGGGGCACTTGTCACGCCCCGCTTTCCAAAAAATACGGAATACGAGCACGTAACATTGGCCCAGCGAATGACTAACATCACCCATAAGCTGTTTATCTGATCAACTCAACAATATAAACAATACAGAACAATTGCGCAGGCAATAATAATAATCTCATGAACATTAATACTTGGAATGAAGCAATAAAAATATCCAAATACAATAATAATCCAACATCTGGAAACAAATAGCAATATTCGGGACATAAGTCCCAAAATAATAATAAATTCAATCCAAATAATAATAAGTCTCAATACATTAAGTTTATTAAAGCTATAAGCAATTAGAAAGCAGTAGTCTTCAGACTGTTTGTTCTCTGACTCCAGCAGGCAACTGTTCTCCAAAATCTGCAATTTAATAAATTGCAGGAAAAGAAAAAGAAAACAAAACGCCCGTCAATGCAAGTTACGGGCCGCTTGTAGTGCATGCACAAGTACATGGGAAAAAGGATAACTAATAACATGGAATAGGTATGATAACGAAATATAACAACTAGCATGGCAAGATAAACAAGTGTAAGTAGCATGTAATAAGTGTCGAGTGAACAAGTATCATGTAATATTTGATATCAATAGTAACAATGATGAACAATATGCAATGTCGATGTTGTGTTAATCCTTAAGTCTATTATTCATTTAAATCCTAACTAATGCATGTACTACTGTGTCCCATGTGTTCTGTACCATAGGTTCGATGCATGCAATCAATTTTGTTTAGACTTAAGTGGCAGATTCTATAGATCATGTACACGGCACGATAACGGTATTTGCAGCATTGCTGCACACTAGTTGGCTCAATAAAAACAATACACGGTCAATTAGGGATACTGTGTCAGTAGTCCAACATAAACCGATAACAATAACTTTTGCCAACACACAATATTTTGGAAAACAAGGCCCACACTACGGTGTACAGTCACTATGTCATCAACTACTCTAGTTATTCCCTTAACCCCTGCTTATTAATTATTTCATTAATGCAACAATACAATATGCAATCTAGAGATATGAGATGAATGATAATAACAATAGGGAAACAATAGGATAATAACATGGAATATGGTGTACTAGATGTCCAAGCAATATGGTATATGGTATTTTACAAGTATTCGACAAGTATAATACGAATAACACATCGAATATAGATTTCTCAAGATAGCATGAACATCTATATCAAAAGTGGTCAACCCTAGGTTAATTCATGTCATATATGTCGTGAGGCAACTATGGTCAAATCCTCACAATAGAGACAATATCAATAAGGAGTTTCACACCCGAATTGTCTTTAGAACCTAACTACACTACAAGTGGTAGTTTGTACTTGTATATGCAAAGAAATTTAATACAAGTTACTTATAAACGGTGAGTACGAATACCAAGAATAACGGGATGAGAATCCTGAAGCAACGAACCCACGAACACACAATAACACGTGCAATATACGTGCACACAGCAACCCAATCAATAAAAGTAACCCAAACAAAGAGACAGCAGCAGTAACAGAGAAGCAGCAACATTTCTTCAAAAAAATAGAGAGACAGCAACCAGCAACAGTAGAGGGCTTTGGCCAAGGGGCGGCGGCGTCGCTGGCGGCCGTAGGGGCGTCGACGTCGACATGACGGCACCGAGAAGGGAGGAACAGAGACAGCATCAAAGGGGTTTTAGGGTTTTGGGTTCTGGCTCTGCCGTCGAATATGAGGACAGAGGAGGAAAGTTCGCCACAGGGGGTTTCGGTGATGGCGCTGGAGGCGCGACGTCGACAGCGAGGTCGAGTGCAACGGTGGGCGGTGCTGGTGGCTGGTCGGTGATCGAAACAGGGTGAAGGGAGCAGAGATTGGGTTTTGGGTTCTTGGTTGCAGCTTTCGATCGGAGTAGGGAAAAGGGGAGGTCGGGGGGGTGTCGACGGGAGGGCGACACCGAGGGGAGGTCGCTAGAGGAGCGCCGGAGGACGAACGGAGAAGAAAGCAAGGAGTGGGTTCACTAGTTTTTTGGCGGGAAAAGTGACGGGGGGGGGAGAGAAAGCAGGCAGGAGAGGAGAGAGAAACTAGGAGAGAGATTAGACGGCTAGGGTTTCGATTTGTGTGCCAAAATTAGGGTTTGCATTAGAGTTGTATTTATAGGGTACAATTTGGGTATTGGGTTACTGGTTTGGGGTTCAATAAAAGTGGATTTGGATCAAGAACAAATAAAATTGGGTTTTATGGTTCGACAAGAGATAGATCCAGATCAATGGGGTTCAAATAAAAATGCCCACAATTCAATAAAATAAAACCCACAAGATAGGTAACCAATAAAAGAGAAAATACTTCATGAACGAAAATTCTAATCCAATTAAATGAATAAATAATACAATAAATAAAATATAATTTGGGCTTGCAATTAAATTAGGATTCGCTAGAAATTAGATCAAGTACAAAAATAATTTAATATATGAATTTTAAATAAATAATCAAGAATAACAATTAATTAAAATAATAAATCATACAACAAAATAATATTCGGGTTTAACAATTTATTAAAATGACCCAATAAATATATATATAAATTTGGACTCAAATACAAATAGTTGATCAATAAGATCTAGAAAATAAGATCAAAACACATCATTATTTGGAATGAATAAATTTTCGATTAGAAAAACACTTTAATATGAAATCCAAAATTATTTTAACAAATAATGAATTTATAATATCGAGATACATAAATATTCAAAAAATACGTATTTACGGGAATGGGGGTTACAATCCTACCCACCTTACAAAAAAATTTCGTCCTCGAAATTTGTTCAGGCGGTACATAGGATAAAACATAACTAACTTGTGAAATAACAAAACAGAGAATAAAGGAAAACAAGACAAAATTATGGGTAACAAAACTAGGAATTCAAAGGGAAAGACAAAATGGTGGCAACACCAGAATAAGAGAGAACATGGATAAGAATGAAGTGATCAAGAATGATGTTAAATAAAGATTCAATGAAAAATGACAATGCAAATAAATGAAAAGGAAGTAAACAATGCAAGAAATAGAAGCAAAAAGATAATCCTCGGACCTGTGGGTTATGGGCCCACCATGCTTCCGCTGCACTACTCTGATGGTGAAGCTCCAAGCATCGGGCATGTCATTGTAGATCCAGCGATGCCGATCGACGGACCAAGCAGGAAGAAAAGAAAGAATAGCACTAGAATCAAAAGAATATGGATACAAAAGAATAAAATTATACCCAACAAGGAATCAATGAATGGAAGGGACAAAAGACAACAAGAAATGAAGGAACTGAATGTGAAGGGATCAAAGAGGAATCAAAAGAGACTAGTTTCCAGATTGTTGGTTATCAATTGTTCATGTAATTTCTGTATTGCACATATTGTTGAGTCAAACCGGTTAAGACCCAAATCTGATTAATATATCAATCAAAGCCAAACTTTCTTTTGTTAGTCACGTTTGATTGATAAATTATCCAAACCTAAGCTTTGATACCACTAAAAATCTTATCACGCCCTGCTTTGCAAAAATACGGAATACAAGCACGTAACATTGGCCTAGCGAATGACTAACGTCACCCATAAACTATTTATTCGATCAACTCAAGCAATAATAATAATCTCATGAACAATAATACTTGGAATAAAGCAATAAAAATATCCAAATACAATAATAATCCAACGTTTGGAAACAAATAGCAATATTCGGGACATAAGTCCCAAAATAATGATAAATCCAATCCAAATAATAATAAGTCTCAATACATTAAGTTTATTAAAGCAATAAGCAATTAGAAAGCAGTAGTCCTCAGACTGTTTGTTCTCCGACTCCAGCAGGCAACTGTTCTCCAAAATCTGCAATTTAATAAATTACAGGAAGAGCAAAAGAAAACAAAATGTTCGTCAATGCAAGTTACGGGCCGCTTGTAGTGCATGCACAAGTACATTGGAAAAGGGATAACTAATAATATGGAATAGGCATGATAACGAAATATAATAACTAGCATGGCAAGATAAACAAGTGTAAGTAGCATGTAATAAGTGTCGAGTGAACAAGTATCATGTAATATTCGATATCAATAGTAACAATGATGAACAATATGCAATATCGATGTTGTGTTAAAACTTAAATCTATTATTCATTTTGATCCTAACTAATACATGTATTACTGTGTCCCATGTGTTCCGTACCATAGGTTCAATGCATACAATCAATTTCATTTAGACTTAAGTGGAAGATTCTCTAGATCATGTACACGGTACGATAACGGTATTTGCAGCATTGCTGCATACTAGTTGGCTCAATAAAAATAATACACGGTCAACTGGGAATACTGTGTCAGTAGTCCAACAATAAACCGATAACAATAACTTTTGCCAACACACAATATTTTGAAAATCAAGGCCCACATTACGGTGTACAGTCACTATGTTATCAACTACTCCAGTCAATCCTTTAAATCTCGGCTTATTAATTATTTCATTAATACAACAATACAATATGCAATCTAGAGACATGAGATGAACGATAATAACAATAGGAAAACAATAGGATGATAACATGGAATGTGGTGTACTAGATGTCCAAGCAACATGGTATAGGGTATTTTACAAGTATTCGACAAGTATAACACGAATAACACATTAAACACAGATTTCTCAAGATAGCATGAACATCTACATCAAAAGTGGTCAACCCTTGGTTAATTCATGTCATATATGTCGTGAGGCAACTATGGTCAAATCATCACAATAGAGAAAATATCAACAAGGGGTTTCACACCCGAATTGTCTCTAGAACCCAACTACACTACAAGCGGTATTTTGTACTTGTATATGCAAAGGAATTTAATACAAGTTACTTGCCTTATAAACGGTGAGTACGAATACCAAGAATAACGGGATGAGAATCCCAAAGCAACAAACCCACGAACACACAATAACACGTGCAATATACATGTACACAGCAACCCAAGCAATAACAGTAACCCAAACAAAGAGACAGCAGCAACAACAAAGACAACAGCATTTCTTCAAAAAAAAAAAAATAGAGAGACAACAACTAGCAACAGTAGAGGGCTTCGGCCAAGGGGCGAAGGTGTCGCTGGCGGCCGTGGGGGGCGTCGACGTCGACATGATGGCACCGAAGAGGGAGGAACAGAGACAGCAGCAAAGGGGTTTTAGGGTTTTGGGTTCTAGCTCTACCGTCGAAGACGAGGACAAAGGAGGAGAGGTCGCCACAGGGGGTTTCGGTGATGGCGCTGGAGGCACGACATCGACAGCGAGGTCGAGTGCAACGGTGGGCGGTGCTGGTGGTTGGTTGGCGATCAAAACAGGGTGAAGGGAGCAGAGATTGGGTTTTAGGTTCTTGGCTGCAGCTTTCGATCGGAGTAGGGAAAAGGGGAGGTCGGGGGGGTATCGATGGGAGGGCGACACCAAGGGGAGGTCGCCGGAGGAGCGCCGTACGACGAACGGAGAAGAAAGCAGGGAGTGGGTTCACTAGTTTTGTGCGGGAAAAGTGACGGGGAGAGAGAAAACAGGCAGGAGAGAGGAGAGAGAAACTAGGAAAGAGATTAGACGGTTAGGGTTTCAATTTGTGTGCCAAAATTAGGGTTCGCATTAGAGTTGTATTTATAGGGTACAATTTGGGTATTGGATTAGTGGTTTGGGGTTCAATAAAAGTGGATTTGGATCAAGAACAAATGAAATTGGATTTATGGTTCGACAAGAGATAGATACAGATCAATAGGGTTCAAATAAAAATACTCACTATTCAATAAAATAATACCCACAAGATAGGTAACCCAATAAAAGAGAAAATACTTCATGAACGAAAATTCCAATCCAATTAAATGAATAAATAATATAATGAATAAAATATAATTTGGGCTTGCAATTAAATTAGGATTCGCTAGAAATTAGATCAAGTACAAAAATAATTTAATATATGAATTTTAAATAAATGATCAAGAATAACAATTAATTAAAATAATAAATCACACAACAAAATAATATTCGGGTTTAACAATTTATTAAAATGACCCAATAAATATATATATAAATTTGGATTCAAATACAAATAGTTGATCAATAAGATCTAGAAAATAAGATCAAAACTCATCATTATTTGAAATGAATAAATTTTTGATTAGAAAAATATTTTAATATGAAAGCCAAAATTATTTTAACAAATAATATATTTATTATATCGAAATACAGAAATATTCAGAAAATACGTATTTACGGGAATGGGGGTTACAATCCTACCCACCTTAAAAAAAAATTCATCCTCGAAATTTTTTCAGGCGGTACATAAGACAAAACAAATGCAACTTGTGAAATAACAAAACAGAGAATAAAGGAAAAAAAAACAAAATTGTGGGTAACAAAAACTGGAAATTCAAAGGGAAAGACAAATTGGTGGCAACACTTAGTAGACTCTATACCATGTTTGATTGTGATTGGAATGAATTTCATGTGGTTTATGTTGGTTTTGTTTTCAAGAGAAAATCTGTAATTGTCGATGATCAGTTTTGATTTGTATTTTAGACCCTATTAAGGTCAGAATTCTTAATTTTTGTATTCGACATGAATTGTAGAAAAATCCGTCTTCTTTCCAAACTCACTGACTTTGATCGAGTTCGTTTTCGTACGAATGAGTTATGGCTATTTTACTACAGAGGTGTATTCTATTTCCAGATTTCGTTTCTTGATGATTTTGATGATTAAACTATTTTGATACTAGTCCTAAATATATTATCTTGATATGAAACTTTGCACAATATTTCTATATCTATCTAGGGATCACCCAGAATTTTTGTGAATTTTATTGATGATTTTATACGTCATTTCATGCTTGTTTATGAAACCTATACTTGCTGTATTTTGCTCGTTGTTCTGTAAAGAATTGCATTTTCACCCTATTTCCTTTTACCGTATGGAAAATGTTTATGAAATATGAATGTTAGAGTATTTTTTCTAGTTTCATCTTTCTTTGGCGGATTTGGATTTTGTTTCACAGTTTGCAAGATATTACTATTTTCGTACAACTTTACAACAAAGTTGGGAATCCAGATTTGCCAAACTATCGTTTCTTGATGTTTTCTGATTTTTGTTGACTGAACTTATTTTACTGGAATATTATGAAACTTTATATTATGATACTAGACATATAGGGGATTATCCCAGATTTTTCCTGAATTTATTTGAGGAATTTTAATGCTGTTTTTCTGACTGAGAATTCGATTTACTGATTTCTGGCTGAACGCGTTTTCTGGATTCAAATCAGTTTTGAGTTATGATTTTGTGAAATACTATATGGCCTATATATAATTTCTGGATTCTTGTGGAAGTCTATTTTCCAGATTCTTCGACGGATTCAGATTTGGATTTCTGTAGTAACGGGAATCACTGTTTTAGTACTGTATTGTCATGCTGTCCTGAATATGAACATGCACTGTTTTGCTCGTTTATGTGACCGTATATCATCTATGTTTGTTCATTTGTTTCCCTGAACTTAATACAGATTTTACCATGTTAGTTTGACACTATGTCATGCACTATTATGCCTGTTTGATAACCATAATAAAAGTAATCAAGCCGGGGTTTCCTAAGGGAAGATCAAGTAGTGGAAAATATGGAAACGTGTACATGGAAATGAACCGGTGTTCCATACTATTACTGCTACTATTACTATTACTTTTACTGCTACTGTTACTGTTACTTTTACTGCTACTACTACTGTTACTGATACCTGAGTACACCGTCCCATTATGGTCAACTATGAAATCTAAAAGCGAAACTGTTTGTTGTAGCAACCATGCATGTAGTAAAAATCGGGATGCATGAAGTGCTACCTAGCTAGTAATATGCACAAGACTGTAAGAACATAATATTGATACTGTTAGACGATACTGTTAGACTGATACTATAAGACTGATACTTTTATACTGTTACACTGATATACTGAGCTTACTATTACTGGACACTGTTAGTTGCTATATGACACTATACTTGACACATTCATCTGTACTTTTAGTATACCATGCTAGTTGACTTGGCTTTACTGATTCATGCTAGTTATTACTGTTGATGCATTATCCCATGCTATTTGTTAGTTTTCCATGTACTTGTATCGTACATTATAAGTGGCCCGTAACTTGCATTGACGGGTACTTGTTTTCTTTTTCCTTCTCCTGTAAATTATTGATTGCAGATCAGGATGATTGTTTGCCCGATGGTATTGGAGAAATGAGATATTAGTGCTGGACATATTTTTGCTATTATTATTATTGTTTCCTTAGAACAATGTATTTTGAGTACTTGGATATTTATTTTGTATTTGTGCGATGTGACCCAGGACATTTGACTTGTCCAGATTCTGATTTATTTGAGATTATTATATTTTGCTTCAAATAAATTCTGTTAGTTTATTAATTCAGTTATGCATGTGTGATTGATTCTCTTGCTTCCGACTCTGATTATTTTGTGAGATGTTGTAAAGATTCCTGAACAACTTATGGATGTTGAAAATCATTCGCTGGGTCAATGTTGCGTGCTCGTATTCCATATTTTTGAGAAGCGGGGTGTGACAATAAATCTTGAATGTCAAGTTTGGAGATCATTGCTTTTATCGGCCTTGCATTAGTAGAATTACTGACGTACCCACTCTTTTAGGTGCTAGATTGCTGATCCGTGAAGTCCAGGAAAGCTCAAGCCAGATAAAGTGTCCAAGTAATAGTATTAAGTGTTCATTATTTACATCTTTGTCATTTTTGTAAACTCTAATTTGTAATTTCTGGAACTGTGTATATTGTAACACTTGAACTTGTAAACATCATGGAATAAAATTTGTTTAAATTTTTCCTGTGTTTTCCTGTATTGTGACTGTTTGAAGGAAAGATTCTGGTTTGTGTCACGAATCGACAGTATAGGGATTTGGGGCGCTACAATGTGTTCTCTTATTGTGGACGTGTTAATACCCATGCCATGTTGATTTGAATGTTCAATATATCATGTTTTGCATTATACTCTAATTAAACCCATCGTAGATGAGTTATTTGATAAAACACATTCAAAGAAACTTCTTTTTTCTGCGGCCCTGATTTGGTACAGCAATTTAGACCCTGTTAATGTCAGTAAAATAAATTAATTTGTGAATATAATTCGTAGGCATCTGTGTCTATTTTTCAGAACTTTCGACGGATCTCAATTCCAATTTTTGATGTGTGAGTTATCGTTGTTTTACTATAGCTGTATCGTAAATTCCAGATTCTAAATTATAAGACCGTTGTAAGCTTTGTTATTTTAAAACTGATGTTAAAAGTAAAATTTGGACTTGGTACTATTCTGGGTATGACTAGACGTGACTAGGATCAACCCCAAATTTGTAGAATTATTTAATGACTTTAATAACTTATTCATGCTTGTGAAAAAATCATATAATTACTGAACTGCATGTTGTTCAGTGAAGAACTCTAATTTCAACCTTATTCTAGTCACTTTTAATTAAAATTTTGTGAACATTAAATGTAGCCTAGTGTGTCTATTTTACATTCCTTTTTACAGAATTGAATTCCAAATTGTATTTTGAGAATTATCACTATTTTATTGTTGTTGTGCACGAATTTCAGATTTATAAAATTGTTGTGTTACTCTGTATTCCAATTTAATTTGAATATGATATCCATAATATAATAATATGAAAATTAATATGCTGAGACTGGACATATTAGGGAACCTTCCAGAATTTTTCTAGATTTAATTGTTTTGTTTTTGGACCTCTTTCACGCTTATAAACAAAACTTTACTTTTCTGGCTGAACATGAATTCTGTGTAAAACGCTGTTTTGAACCCTGTTGCTGTAGTTGTTATATGACTTGTGTATATGCGCTAGATTCGGCAAAGAGTCTAGTTTCTATAATTTTTAACGGATCTAGGTTTGCATTCTTGTGACAACGGGAATCTCGGTTTTGGTGCAGCAACGTCTTGCAGTCCAGAATTGAAAGTCTCGTTGTTTCTAACTATTATAAGTTGTTTTATCACCTGATTATATTTTCTACCCGGCCTGAACTTGTTCCTAGTTTAGTGCCATGTTTTCTTGCCCTGTTTGTGCACGTTGATGCCTACTTTAATAATAATAACAAGTAATCAAGTCGGGGTTAAAGGAAAGATCTAGTAGTGGAAAATATAAAAATGTGTATTTGGAAGGGGCTCATGTTTCCCACATGATTACATGATTACATGATTACTTGATTACATGATTACAAGATAAATGATCCTAATTACTTGTTTACATGATTACCTGACTACATACTTGCCTATTGGAAGGTGTATTCAGAAGGGGGCCCTTATTTCCCACTTGCTTTACCCGATTACATACTTCCCTATAGGAGGGTGTACTCGGAGGGGACCCATAGGTCCTACTTGATACATGACTCTTTGATACATGACTACATGATACATGATACCTAAGTACCGGCCCTATATAATCCACTACGAAATCTAAACGCAACTTGTTTGTATGTAGCAACCATGTGGTAAAAATTGGGACGCGTAAAGTGCTACCTAGATAGGATTAAATACAAGACTTGAGAATAACATGATCACTTGCACATTTCTGTTACCTGTACTTGCTACCTGACACTCGTTACATGTTTACTTGCTTGCATGCTACTTGATACTTGTTACAAGTTACCTGTACCCTGTTATCTACTCATGTTACTTGATTCTGTTTCTTGGTTTAAGGGTTAGTTGCTCTATTTTACTGTCACATTCCTTCCATGCTTTATCCAGTATTTGATTCTTGTTGTTACTATGTACCTTGTTTATTTGTCTCCGTGCTTTGTTACTTGTACTACTTGCGGGCCCGTAACTTGCACTAACGGGTGCATTGCTTCCTGTTTCCCCTTTTCTTGAAAATTGATGAATTTACAGATTTTGGTGATTAGCTGCCCGAATGAGTGAGTGACCAAGTGTTCTAAGCTTGGCTAGAGTTTTCTGCTTGAATTATTTCTTGTTTGAATTATTTGTTTATTATTGCAACTTGGAACTTGTATTGGGAGCTTTGTCCCAGAACTTATTACTTGTTTATTGCCAGATATAGTTATTTGAGAATTAAGTATTTTGTTTCAAGTAATTCTGTTCATTTGGAAATTTTTTTCATGCAAGCGTGGTTAATTATTTCCTGTTTATTCCTAGTTTATTCCTGTGTACTGTTGAAACAATCCTTATAGCTCATAAATGGAGAAAACCATTCGTTGGACTTTGTCACATACTGTATTTTGTATTCTCTTTTTGGGAAGCAGAGCGTGATAGGTTTTTAGTGGTATCAGAGCCAGGTTTGGCTAATGTATTAGTTCGCTAATATGTTAGATAATTTTGGCTTGATTAGGCTTGGCTCAACAGTAAACAGACCATGCAGTCACATGAACAAATGATAATCAACTTGATCTGGACACTAATTATTTTGGATTTGTGCAGACCATGGCTCGTACAGGTGCCTCCACTTCCCGTCCTCAAGAGGAACATCCTGGACTAGAGGCTTTCACACATGTGTTGGAGCGGCTAGTTCATATGCAGCAGAACCACAGTGATCTTGTGATGGCTGCATTAGAAGCTGTCCAAAACCCGGCTCTCGTTGTGCCCACTCAGGCAGCTCTTCCCTCTCGTCCGGGTACAGTTGCAGAATTTATGAGACTGCACCCTAAAAAATTCTCGGGTACTGAGACGCCGTTGGAGGATGAACAATGGTTGATCCGGACGGAGTAGCTACTGCTGGGACGAGAGTTGCTGACGCTAATCGCATTGATGTGGTAAGCATCGAGTTGGTGGACCTTGCCCACATCCGGTGGAGGGCTGAGTTTAAGAGGCTCGAGTGGCCCGTTGCTTGGACCACATTCACTCGGAGCTTCTTAGAGAAGTTCTTTCCCAGCATCACCCGGGTAGAGATGGAGCAATAGTTTCTCGCCCTGTGGCAGGTTGGTCGGTTTGTACTGTGTTTTGGAACTTTTTACATATTGTTCATGCGATATCGTAACATGAGACTCTCTTGACACAGGGTGCCAGATCGGTGGACGAGTACGCGGTAGAATTCACCAAGCTTAGCCGCTTCGCAACCACTTTGGTGGCGAACGAAGAGGATAGAGCCCGGAGATTTCTATTGGGGCTTGATCAAAAGATCCAGATTCATCTCATTGCCTTCCGCCTTCATACATACGCTGAAGCTCTTAAGGTAGCCCGAGCCTCGGAGCAGGCTTTTAATAGGTTGGCTCCTTCCCAGTGGACTGTTCAGCACCCCGCTACTGCTGCTGTTAGGCCTTCCGAAGGGCCGATTCGGAGGCCAATCCCGACCCATCCTGTCAGGGCAGCTCCCTACCCTCTTGCTTCCCTACGGAGAGTTGGTTTCTGCAACTTTTGCCAACTATATGAGCATGAGGGCAGGGACTACAGGCAGATGAATCGCTGTTGTTTTGGCTGTGGCACTGCTGACCACTCAGTGCGGGATTGCCCGCAGCAGAGGATGGCTCCACGAGCCAGGGGACTAACTCAGCCGGGAGTAGCATCTTGTGGTCTGGTTAGGCCACCACTCCCTCCTCAGCATCAGATCGTCAGAGGACCGCTGCCCCAAGGAGAGGTTAGGCGTACAACCTGATAGCAGAAGAAGCTGAGACGGCAGAGAAAGTCGTTGCTTGTATTTTGCATTTCATTGTTTTTTTATTTTCCCTTGCTTCTTTCAATTGTCTTGTGTTGTTCATTCATATAATCTTTTCTGCATTGTTATTCCTTACTCCTTAATCATCATTCTTTTCCCCTTTCCTTTTGACTCTATCTTAGGAATTATCCTAGTCCGTTCTTTTCTTGCCCATGTCCTATTTGATTCTGGGGTGACCCATTCGTTCGTCTCTACCCGCTTCGTGGATCGGCATCAGTTGGAGTTCAGTGTCATGCCAGCAGCTTGGAACATTATGACGAGTGGCGGTGTTGTCGTCTATTCTCGGGAGTGTAAGCAGAGTCCCATCATTATTGGTGGCACAAATTTCAAGGCTGGTCTGATCATGATTGGGAATTCTGGGTTCGACATCATTTTCAGTATGGATTGGTTGGGTGAGTCCCATGCTGTCATAGATTGCCGAGCCTAGAAAGTTGTATTCAGAATCCCAGGTCGTGCAGAGTTTGAGTTCCATGCTGGGGAGACACCCCTTGGCCGGGCTAAGACTGCAGTTGATCAGGAGACTTGTGCAATGGAGTTGCAAGCAGGTTGTGAGGCTGCGCCTCTAGTAGTGTGGGAATTTTTGGATGTGTTTCCAAAGGAGTTGCCTGGGCTACCCCCAGATAGAGAAGTGGAATTCGGTATTGAGGTTCATCTAAGTACTGCGCCGATATTGAAAATTCCCTACAGAATGGCATTAGTTGAGCTAGCAGAGCTGAAGGTGCAGATCCAAGAATTGCTAGATTTGGGGTTCATCAGGCCCAGTGTTTCACTGTGGGGAGCTCCAGTCTTGTTTGTAAGTAAAAAGGACGAAAGCCGCAGACTGTATGTGGATTATCCTGAACTGAACAGTGTTACAGTGAAGAATCGGTATTCGCTTCCCAGGATTGATGATTTGTTTGATCAGTTGGGTGGTGCGACTGTCTTTTCAAAGTTGGATCTTCGCTCAGGGTATCATCAGGTCAAGGTGAAGGCAGCTGATGTGCCGAAGACTGTATTTAGGATAAGGTACGGGCATTACGAGTTTCTAGTGATGCCTTTCAGAGTCATGAATGCGCCAACTGTGTTCATGAGTTTGATGAACAGGGTCTTCTCCACATTTCTGGAAAAGTTCATGGTGGTCTTTATAGATGATATTCTGGTGTATTCTCTGAACTGGGAGGAGCATGCTGACCATCTGAGGTTGGTTCTGCAAACTCTGAGGGAGAATCAACTTTATGGGAAACTCAGCAAATGTGAGTTCTGGCTTGACTGAGTTACCTTTTTGGGACATATCATCTCGGGTAAAGGAATCTCAGTTGATCCGTCCAAGATTGTTGCAGTAAAAGATTGGCCAATGCCTAAGTAAGTTTCTGAGGTGAGAAGTTTTCTTGGACTAGCCAGATATTATCGGAAGTTTGTCCAAGACTTCTCGAAGATTACTGGGCCATTGACTAAGCTGACAGGGAAGGATCAGAAGTTTGTTTGGTATGGGGCTTGCAGCGAAGCTTTTGCAGAGTTAAAGAACAGGCTGACATCAACGCCAGTGTTGACTATTCCGGATGGTTCAGATGGATTTGTGGTTCACTGTGATGCTTCTGGCAAGGGTCTTGGTGCAGTATTGATGCACAAGGGCCGAGTTGTTGCTTATGCATCTAGGTAGTTGAGGCCGCATGAGAGGAACTATCCTACTCATGATTTGGAACTGACAGCGGTGATCTTTGCCTTGAAGCTGTGGAGACACTATTTACTTGGAGACCGAGTGGAATTTTTTACTAACCACAAAAGTCTCAAGTATGTTTTCACCCAGAAGGAATTGAACATAAGGCAGAGGCGTTGGTTGGAGTTAATGGTCGACTATGATATAAATCTGCAGTACCACCCCAGTAAGATCAACTTGATGCCAGATTCTTTGAGCAGGAGACCAGTAGCCATATTCCTGACTAAGTAGAGGAAACTTTTTGAGCAAATGAGAAAGATGGAATTGGAAGTGATCTTGCCGAGTTCTGATTGGAGTTGCATGATGCTTCGGTTACAGTCGTCTCTGGTAGAGCAGATTAAAGAGGCACATACTGATGATGAGCAATTACAGAAGTTCAGAGCTGAGGTTGAGGTAGGTTCCAAGACCGATATGGTTATTCATGAGGATGGATCACTTTGTTTTGGGTCCAGATTGTGTGTCCCTAAGGGTGAAGTTCGTCAGAAGTTGCTTGAGGAAGCCCACCAGTCATCGTACTCTATTCATCCTGGTGGTACTAAGATGTACCGAGACCTGAAGCTTCACTTCTGGTGGCATGGTATGAAGAGGGCCGTAGCAAGATTTGTGTCTCAGTGCTTGATCTGCCAGCAGGTGAAGGCAGAGCATCAGAGAACCGTCTGGCTTCTTCAACCTCTTCCCATTCCGGAGTGGAAGTGGGAGCACATCACGATGGATTTTGTGACTGCCTTGCCAAGGAGTCCAAGGGTCACTACGCCACTTGGGTGATTGTGGACAGACTAACGAAGAGTGCCCACTCCATTCCCTTCAAAGTCGAACACTCTACTAAGAGCCTAGCAGAGAAGTACATGCAAGTGATTGTCATGCTTCATGGGTCCAAGTCAGTATTGTATCCGACAGGGATACGAGGTTCAGATATCAGTTTTGGGAGTATTTAGAGCAGTCTGGGGAGTGAATTGAAGTACAGCACGAATGTTCATCCTCAGACAGATGGGCAGTCAGAACGGACCATCTAGACTCTGGAGGACATGTTGAGGTCCTATGTGCTACAGTTTGGAGGATCTTGGGAGGATCACTTGCATCTTGTAGAGTTCTCGTACAATAACCGCTATCAGGCCAGTCTTAAAGCTTCACCGTGCGAGGCACTATATGGTCGGAAGTGCAAATCACCAGTGTGCTAAGATGACATTAATGAAAGGAAGCTGTTGGGTCCGGAGTTGATCACCAGGACTGTTGATGCGGTGACTCAGATTAGGAAGCATCTTCAGGCAGCACAAGACAAGCAGAGGAGATGGGCAGATGTCCATAGGAGGCCCTTAGATTTTGAGGTGGGAGACCATGTCTTCCTTAAGGTATTGCCGTGGAGAGGTGTCATCCGGTTTGGCGGTGGGGGCAAGCTAAGCCCCAGGTTCATCGAGTCGTTTGATATCATGGAGTGAGTAGGCAAGGTGGTCTATCGTCTGGCACTGCCGTCGGCTCTTTCTGGAGTGCATGATGTCTTTCACGTCTCCCAACTCAGGAGGTACATCAGAAATGAGAGCCACGTGATCGACTATTCAGAGTTATCCGTGCAGCCGGATCTGTCTTGTGAGATTCTGTAATACCCTGATTTTTCAAATATATGAAAGATTATTTATTTTTACACGTGGTGTGCACGTGTAGTATTTTGACTATTATTTTTAGCATGATGTGTAAGAATATTATTTTTATTTTTCCTTTTCCTAAATCCCAAATGTTAGTTTACTTATTTTTCCTTTAAAATAATTATCTTGGCCCAATTAATTTAAGCCCATGAATTTAATCTTTTTCTTATTTTCTACAACTTGCAATGTGTAGCATCTTTTTTTTTGACTTGTCATTTGTGTACAAGTTCTGGTAGGGTGATTGGTGCATACACGTGCATGTTGCATACACGTGTAGAGCACACCCTTTTTGTTTGGCCGGTTTTGGGTAGAGAAGTGGGTATGAGTGTGGGTAGTTATTTGGAGTGTGGGTGGTTATCACAACTCCCTAGTCAATCCTAGCCTTTGATCCTATAACCATCTATTGAATCTTGGCCCTCCATCTCACTCCATTTGGTGTATAAATACCCCCCCTCTCATCCATTATTCTTTACACTAAGATTATTTTATAAGATTATTATTGTGAGAGGGTTGTGTGTGGAGACCGGGCATCATCCTCTGGAGATCTGCGGCAAGGAGCAAGGAGCAAGGAGCAAGGAAGGTGCGTTGCATTAAGGAGCTTTTCTGGACTTCGATTACTTCGTCAATAAGGTGGGTGTTTCTCAGGACTTCTAAAGTAGAAAATGTGCCATGTTTGTGATGATTGTTATTATGTTTATGAGAAGTAAATTCAAACGTACTAGAATTACTTGAGTATGTTTATGATGATAATTGTGGAAGACTAATAGTGAAATAATGGCACTGTAAACAGTGATGCATTGGGTCTGTACGGTCGACTGCCGTATGGATAAGTCGACTGATACGAGACATCTGTTCCATGATTTGTTAGAAGGTTTAATTGATATATATGTGTACAATCAGAATGAAGTAGTAAAGCTAACTCATATCCTTCATGATGTACATGACTGAGGAGACATGAACATATGGAAAAAGAACTAGCGATGATTAATAAAACTAAGAATGATCTATGCAGTCGACTGGTGTTATGAATAGTCGACCGATGCTTTGTTTAAACTATGAATAATCCAGTAATTTCATGAAATGAGGTATTTTTCCATTGTGTTATTCTAGTGTAATGGATTGAGATTAATATTTTCATCTCTGCAAGAAAGTTATGAACAAGTATAAATGCATGTTTAAACACTTCCTTGAAGGAAAGACAATATTAGTTACTTGAAATTCCATACTGCGATATTACTGAACAATTAAGAAATTTCGTGTCTATTAAACATGAAAGCATGTATATTGTGATTTGACACCATGATGCATGTACCTGTAAGAATGATAATCCTTTAATTTGAAAAATGGTTCTGTCCAGTCGACTTAATGCGAGTAGCAAGTCGACTGAGCTGAACATAGAAATGTACTGTTAAAAACCCCCAGGATAGACGACTGATGGAATAATAGTCGACTGTCACATGAATGATTTTTGGAATATAAAAAGCTGCGGAACAGTCGACTGGCCATATGCAGCAGTCGACTCTCCCGAGTGATTATGAAGAACATGAATCGACTGTACAAGTCGACTGGTGTTTTCCAAGTCGGCTGTACAGAATATATTTTGATATGTCAGAGATTTCAGTTGATCGCTGTTAAAAGTTGTGAACTTTATGATCGATGTTAATAAACTCTATTTATTGCTGCATGAATGTACATGAAAGGAATCATAGTTTTGAATTGATAATTACATGAATATGAAAGTTAAGAACATGATATGCTGAGGCAATGAAAATGAATTCATGAGTTGGAATTGCTCAAATTGGTAATTGTGAATTGGAATTGAAATGAAAGAGTAGCTAAGTCTCCCCCGGCAATTGAAAAGAAATTGAAATGAATTATTGAAATGAAAGACCAAGGTTGGTCATGTATTGAAATGAATGAATAAGTCCAGTTTAGTGGAGAGGCTAACTCTAGAACTTTGATTTTTATTCATGATTCTATTAAAATAAGGACTAGTACATAGTGGAGATGTGATGAAAGTAAGAGAAAAATATTGAGTATGAGGGCTATTGGGTAGCGGCGAGAGTGTATCCCAGGAATTTCCATGATGAGTCTGGGTGAGGATACTACTCCAGAGTACCGTCCCATTGGCGACGCTCGTGGAATCTTTGAAGACTACGGGTGGTGTCATGTCTATGGTGAGAGCTGAATTACCACAGGATGTCTGCATGATGAGTCATGTCAGCGATGGGATTCCCTCCAGAGTGCCTAGACATGAGTTCGTAGGTCGGAAAATATCTAGGATACTTACCGTAATTACAGTAGTAGATTAAGTCATGGCGAGGGATTGAACCCTACAAAAATGAAGAACGATTAAGAGGCTTGCCCTCGGACCTATGTAGTATGGGATGCATAGAATCCGAACAAGTGCGCATTAGTGTCATGTAAATTAAATAATTGCATTAAGGATTAAGTGCACAATCACAACACGACATCATTAAGATTTTTCCCTTTACTTTATTTATCATGTGAACAAGTTTGTGATCTGTTAAGAAATGAGAATTGTTATACTGTTTCTGGCATAGAGAGGATGGCCATGTATAACTATCGTCGGTTGAATAAACTGACGTACCCACAGTTTTGTATGCAGGATAAATTACATGTTAAAAAGGAATGGATGCATAAAGATTTTACCATGTTGTAGTACATTTATGTAAATGTTGTAAATTTTTACTTCCGCTGTGTAATGTAAATGTAATATATGATGTAAACTCTGATGTAAAGTGAAAAGTTTAAATTCCTTGTAAAATTGTACTGAAGAAAGTGAAAAGATCCTGTAGAACATCTCGAATTCAGTGTATTTGGGATTCGGGGCGTTACAGATTCTGCCAGTTGCTATCTTGGACCGGCGGGAGAAAGTACTGAAGAACATGGTTATCAAGTTGGTTCGGGTTTCTGGGAATCCTCACTCACCGGGTGAGTCGACTTGGGAATTAGAGGAGGAGATCTAGAAGAAGTTTCCTCATTTGTTTGTGTTTTCCTTGTTTTTGTTGATGTTCTTTCCTCTCTTTTTTGGGGTTACCCTATGTACTTCTTGTTGAATTTCCAGGAAGAAATTCTGCTTGTTAGGTGGGTAAGATTTGTAACCCCTATGTTTCTTTTCTTGTATTTTTGTATGTATTTATCTTTTTCCTGTGTATTTATTCGGATGGTACTCTTTTGTCCTTTCTAAACCGTGTAATCATTTCTTCGTTCTTAATAAACCATTTTTTTATTGTCGTCAATTCAGTTCTGTGATTTACAATTTTCTTGATTTAAATTCTTCTGTCAATTATTATCTTTGATGAAATTGTTTAATTCTAAATCATCTATTTCATGACCTAATTATTTATTATTGATTTCTATCCCTATTGGATCCAATCTGTAACCCAATCTACCCTATTAAAACCCTATAATTCGTCCTAGTGGATCCTAAACCTGCTAACCTGCTACCTAATAACCCCCTTCTACTCAGTCTCCCTCAAATCCTTCCCTCACGTTCCCTCTATCTGCCTAACTGCTGATCACTCTCCCCTCAATCCCATGATCTTCTACCCTGATTCTTCAAATCTTAACTTCATTAAAATCACAATCAATTTGCTCTCTTTCTCCCTACAGTAAATATTTTCTATACTCTCTCTCTCTTTCTCTCTTTCTCTCTTTCTCTCTCTCTCTCTCTCCAACTTACTATCCCTCTCCCCCTTGCCCTTACACCGGCCGTCGACCGTCACGCCCCTCGCAACCACCCCTGACCCGTCGCGACGCCCTGTGCCACTGCTCCACGGCATCAACACCCAGCCATCAACCTCCATCATCACCCATCCCCATCCCGCAAGCCTCCAACCCGTACCCCCTCATCCCGTCACCGTTCATCTCCGACCACCACCGTCGAGCATCGCCGTCGACCTCCAATCCCACAACCCTCTCGTGTTCGTGAATCGTTGTGCTCATGCTCGTGTGCCGGGATCCATTCCAGTTATTCTATTCTCGTCGGATTCATCGTCTTCATTGAGGCAAGTAACCTGTATGTTATTTATGTTCTTCATACAAGTACAAATACCACAAGTAGTCTTGCTTTCATTGCATTTCATTCTCATGTCAATTCCTTGGTAATCATGATCTTATTTGCTTGAACCGTTTCCATCATTTCGTGATCATGATTAATCATAAGTTGTCACACACACACTACACGAAAATAAACTAGATCTAGATAGATTTCTTGATATATATATATGCTCTTTCATGAACTAGTGTATGTTGTGGTGTTCGTTATATAATTGATGTGATAGATGTGTTCTCTTGTTGTGGAGTTGTTAATACCCATGCCATGTTGATTTGAATGTTCAATATATCGAATTTTGCATTATACTCTAATTGAACCCATCGTAGATGAGTTATTTGATAAAATGCATGCAAAGAAACTTCTTTTTGCTGCTGTCCTGATTTGGTACAGTAATTTAGACCCTGTTAATGTCAGTAAAATAAATTAATTTGCGAATATGATTTGTAGGCCTCTGTGTCTATTTTCCAGAACTTTCGACGGATCTCAATTCCAATTTTTAATGGGTGAGTTATTGCTGTTTTACTATAGTTGTGTCGTAAATTCCAGATTCTGAATTATAAGACCATTACATGCTTTATTGTTTTAAAACTGATGTTAAAAGTAAAATTTGGACTTAGTACTATTCTGGGTATAACTAGACATGACTAGGATCAACCCCAAATTTTTGAAGAATTTTTTAATGACTTTCATAAATTATTTCATGCTTGTGAAACAATCATATAATTGCTAAACTGCATGTTGTTCAGGGAAGAACTCTAATTTCAACCTGATTCCAGTCACTTTTGATTAAAACTTTGTGAACATGAAATGTAGCCTAGTGTGTCTATTTTACATCCCTTTTTATGGAGTTGAATTCCAAATTGTATTTTGAGAATTATCACTATTTTATTGTTGTTGTGCCTGAAATTTCAGATTTATAAAATTGCTGTATCACTCTATTTTCCAATTTAATTTGACTTTGCTATCCATAATATAGTAACATGAAAATTCATATGCTGAGACTGGACATATTAGGGAACCTTCTATAATTTTCCTAGATTTAATTGTTGTGTTTTTGGACCTTTTTCTTGCTTATAAACAAAACTTTACTTTTCTAGCTGAACATGAATTCTGTGTAAAACGCTATTTTGAACCCTGTTGTTGTAGTTGTTATATGACTTGTGTATATGCGCTGGATTCGGCAGAGAGTCTAGTTTCTAGAATTTTTGACAGATCCGGGTTTGCATTTCTTTGGCAACGGAAATCTCGGTTTTGGTGCAGCAATGTCTTGCTGTCCAGAATTGAAAGTCTCATTGTTTCTAACTATTATAAGTTGTTTTATCACCTGATTATATTTTCTACCTGACCTAAACTTGTTCCTTGTTTCTTGCCATGTTTTATTGTCCTGTTTGTGCACATCTATGCCCGCTTTAATAATAATAACAGGTAATCAAGTCGGGGTTACGGGAAAGATCTAGTACTGGAAAATATAGAAATGTGTACTTGCAAGGGGGCCTGTGTTTCCCACATGATTACATGATTATATGATTCCTTGATTATATGATTACATGATAAATGATCCTAATTACTTGTTTACATGATTACCTGACTACATACTTCCCTATTGGAAGGTGTACTCAGAAGGGGGTCCGTGTTTCCCACTTGCTTTACCCGACTACAGACTTCCCTAGAGGAGGGCGTACTCGGAAGGGACCCGAAGTTCCTACTTGATACATGACTACTTGATACATGATACCTGAGTATACAGCCCTATATAATCCACTACAAAATCTAAACGCAACATGTTTATATGTAGCAACCATGTGATAAAAATTGGGGCGCATGAAGTGCTACTTAGATAGAATCAAATACAAGACTTATGAATAACATGATCACTTGCACATTCCTGTTACCTATGCATGCTACCTGACACCCGTTACATGTTTACTTTCTTGCATGCTACTTGATACCTGTTACAAGTTACCTATACCCTGTTATCTACTCATGTTACTTGATTTTATTTCTTGGTTTAAGGGTCAGTTGCTTTATTTTACTGTCACATTCCTTCCATGCTTTATCCAGTACTTGATTCTTGTTGTTACCCTGTACCCTTTTTATTTATCTCCGTGCTTTTTTACTTGTACTACTTGCGGGCCGTAACTTGCACTAACAAGCGTGTTGCTTCCTGTTTCTCCTCAAATTGATGAATTTGCATATTTTGGTGATCAGCTGCCCGAAGGAGTGAGTGACCAAGTGTTCTAAGCTTGACTAGAGTTTACAACTTGAATTATTTCTGTTTGAATTATTTGTTTATTGTTGCAACTTGGAACTTGTATTGGGCGCTTTGCCCTAGAACTTATTACTTGTTTATTTACAGATCTGGTTATTTGAGAATTAAGTATTTTGTTTCAAGTAATTTTGTTGATTTGGAAATTTGTTTCGTGCATACGTGGTTTATTAATTCCTATTTATTCCTTGTTTATTCCTGTGTACTGTTGAAACGATCCTTACAGCTCATGAATGGTGAAAACCATTCGCTGAACTTTATCGTGTACTGTATTTTGTATTCTCTTTTGAGAAGCGGGACGTGACAGAAACACATTGAATTAGATTGTCACACTGTCCGTGAGAGAATTCAAAGAGGAGAGGTGAAGACAGCTTACGTGCATACGGGAAGTCTGATTGCAGATTTGTTCACAAAGCCATTACGAGCACCAGCTTTCTACTCACACCTTAGCAAGTTGGGTGTCATTGACGTTCACACTCTAACTTGAGGGGGAGTGTTAAAGGAAAGCAAATCAGCATTCATATGTGATTGATCTGCATGCATTCATGTTAAAGGAAAGTAAATCAGCACTCATATGTGATTGATTTGCATTCATTTGTAATTGCTATTCATAGGAGTAAATTGTGGACCTAGCACAGAATTAGCAATTAGGCTAGAGTGATTTTAGGATCTGTGTTCGTAGAATAGCTCTACTGCACTTGTATATGATGGCTAGCCTTGTACAGTTAACACATCTGCAAAAAACAGAACCTGTTCTACATCATTTCGTTTAAAAGAGGTATGCAGACTCACTTTATTATTATTTTTTGTTGTCGATACTTAATTAATTAAACATTATTTGTATTTGACAACTTAAAAGAAAAAACTCGCAGGTAGAATTATATCGAATAAAAGTTTGAATATTTATCAGTCAACAAGTTGAGTTAGCAAGGACGAAGGTTAATCCTAGTAATTTTGTAAATTCTTTATATTTTTCTTAATAATGGAATATAATATTTTGTTATTATTATTTATCATATACAAACTTTTTTATTTCTAATTTTGTAACCCCTATTTTTCATTTTTCGTATTCTTAGTGTATTTTTCTTCTTTCTTGAGTATTTATACTTTTTTGTATTTTGGACCGTATATTTGAGTTATTTTCAATATATATTTATTTTGTTCATTTTTGATCTTCTTGTGATTGATTTTTCTGTCCCTTGATTTGCTCTTGATCGTTATTATTGCTTTCGCTCTTTATTTGGTTCTTGTTTCCTTATTTTGTTCTTGAGGGCTCGTGGTGTTTTGGTTGCTCATCCTATTGCTAATCATATTGCCTTTGAACCCTAATTAACTATCAAAGCCAAATTAGCCTACAATCCTATTTTAAATCCTATGCATATACTACCCAATAACCCATCTCCTATCACTATTACACCTAAACCCATTAACTATTCAACCCGCAACCCTATATCCCTAAACCCCAATCACAATCCTATATAAACCTCTCCCTTCTCTCCGGTACATCCTACCGAAACCCTACCTCACCTCCTGCCGAACCCCACTGCCTCCACCCTCTCCTCCGACTGCACCCATTGCACCGACCCCTGCATCCCCATTGCCGATCACCACCATCACCCGAACACCGAGCTCCCTCTCTCCGTCCATCTCTCCGCTCTGTTTCGGCGAGCCCAGAGACAATAGCCGCGACAGCCAGCGACGCCAGCATCAAGCTGACGCCACCAGCCACCGCGACCCTCCCCTGAGCCCCCGTCCTACTGCAGCAGCGGCAGCCACTGTTTGGTCGCCGTGGTGTTCGCTCTCTTTCTTGGTTGGTTTGCACGTGCACGGATTTTGCACGTGTGGTTGTTCGGTTCGTGATTTTTGTTCGTGGGATTCGTTCGATCATTGTGTTCGTTGTCCAGGATCCGTTCCCATTATTCTTGGTGTTCATTTCGTCTTCGGTTAAAGCAAGTAACTTGTACTCAATTTCTTTGTATGATACAAGCCATAAATTCCGCTTGTAGTGTAGTTTGGTTCTAAAGACAACTCGTGTATGATGTATTTTTGATGAGTATTGTCTCTATAGTGCTATTGACCATAGTTGTCTCACGACACAAAATTGACATGAAACAACTTAGGTTTTGACTGTTCTTGATGTGATTATATTTGAGAAATAATTAAGAGAAATTGGGTGTTTGTTTGGATCCATGTGATATACTTGATGTGGACATGCTATATACCCTATTTCATGTTGTTTGGACACTTAGTAGACTCTATAACATGTTTGGATGTGTTTGGAACGAGTTTCGTATGTTGTATATTGATTTGTTGTTAAGAGGAAAATTTGTACTTTCTCAGCGATCAGTTTTGATTGGTATTTTAGACCATATTAAGATCAGTATTTGAAAATATTTTGTGAACATGATTTGTAGAGGATTCCGTCTATTTTCCAATCGGTTCGACAGAACTCAGTTTCGATTTTTGGTTTGCGAATTATGTCTATTTTACTACAGATGTATATTATATTTTCCAAATTTCTTTTCTTGATGATTTTGATGACTAAACTATTTTGATACTAGTTCTAAGCACATTATTTTGATCTGAAATTTTGTACAGTATTTCTGTACCTATTTAGGGATTACCCAGAATTTTGGTGGATTTATTTGATAAGAAATATATGCTGTTTCATGCGTATTTATAAAAACTATACTTGCTGAAATTTGCTCGCTGTTGTGTAAAGATTTGTATTTTCACCCTAGTTCCTTTCTCTTTATGAAAATATTTGTGAATATGGAAGTTAGCCTATTTTGTATATTTTCATCTCCCTTTTACGGATCTGAATTTTGCTTTACAGTTTGCGAGATATCACAGTTTTCGTACAGCAGTGTTGGGAATTCCAGATTTTCCAAACTATCGTTTCTTGATATTTTCTAATTTTTTTTGGCTAAGCTAATCGTACTGGAAAATTATGAAACTTTATATTATGATACTAGACATATAGAGGAATACCTCAGATTTTCCCTAGAATTTATTATGATGTTTTGATGCTGTTTTCCTGACTTTGAATTCGATTTACTGATTTCTGGGTGAACGTATTTTCTGGATTCAAATCATTTTTGTATGTTTTTCTAAAACACTATATGACTTATATGTAGCCGTTGGATTCGGTAGGAAGTCTATTTTCTAGATTCTCTGAAGGATTCAGGTTTTGATAGTTTTGGTAACGGGAATCGCTATTTTAGTACTATACTATCGTGCTGTCCTGAATTAGGAAGTACTCTATTTTGTTCTGTTATGTGATTATTTACCATCTGTACATGCTTATCTGTTATTCTTAACTTGTGGGTCGTTATACCATGCTAGATTTACGCTGTTTCGTATACATACACATCTGTCTGATAATAATTTTAAAATGATCAAGCTGGGGTTTATGGGAAAGAACTAGTAGTGGGAAAGCATAGAAATATGTACTTAGAAGGGGGCCCGTGTTTCCCATATGATTATCTGTTATCTGTTATCTGTTGTTCTGTACCCTGGCTACATTACTTCCTATAGGAAGGTGTAGGGAAGAAGAGAACCACTAGGTTCTATCTATCTGTCTGGACCTGTTATCTGATATCTGTCTGAACCCTGAGTACACGGCCCTATATGATCCCCTTTGAAATCTACAAATGTAACTGTTTTGACGGTAGTAACTATGTGATAAAAGGATGGCACATGAAGTGCTACCTAGTTAGTAATTAATACATGACTTATAAGTATCTGAATCTGAATCTGACATCTGTATCTGTATCTGTATCTGATATCTGAATCTGCTATCTATCATATGATTATCTGATTATCTATTATTTGTCTGACACCATCACTTGACACCATTATTTGACACTATCTGTATATCTGTCTGCATGCTATTTGATTTTTGACACTTGACACATGTTAGTATACCATGCTAGTTGATCTCCTATACCATGCTATATCTGTCTCTGCTATTATTTAGATTGTTAGTTTTCCTTGTACTTGTATCCTGCATTACAAGCGGTCCGTAACTTGCATTGACGGATACTTGTTTTATTTTTCCTTCTCCTGCAATTTATTGATTGCAAATCAGGATGGTCGTTTGCCCGATGGTATTGGAGAAATGAAATATTACTGCTGGACTTCTTTTGCTATTATTATTTTTTTTGCTTTTGAACAATGTATTTGAGTATTTGAATTTTATTTGTATTTGGGCAATGTGACCCAGGATATTAACTTGTTCGGATCTGTTTATTTGAAACTATTATATTATTGATTTTCAATTAATTTCTGTTGGCACTTTGTTTTGTTTTGAGATATATATGTCTTTGTGAGGTTGATTCTATTGGCTTCCGAATCTGATTATTCTGAGATTTGTTGTAAAGATTCTGAACAGCTTATGGATGATGCAAATCATTCGTTGGGTTAAGTCGCGTATCCGTATTCCGTATTCTTTTTGGGAAGCAGGGCGTGATAAGGCTTTTAGTGGTATCAGAGCCCAGGTTTAGCTAATGTATTAGTTGCCTAATATATTAGACAAGCTTGGCTCGTACTGGGATCTGCACAACATTTCATCAACCACACATAAATATATATATGCAAAATAAAATTTTTACCAACTTGGATCCGAATGCTGACTATTTTGATTTTTTTGCAGACTATGGCTCGTAGGGGTTCTTCTCAGTCTCAACCTGGTCCGATTGAGGCTAGCACTACTGTGCTCGAACAGCTGATTAATAAGTAGCAGAACTACAGTGATCTAGTGATGGCTGCTCTGGAAGCTTCTCGAGGTCAGATTCCCGATGTGCCTATGCAGGCTGTTCTTCCGCCTCGTCCAGGTAGTCACGAATTTCATGAGGCTACATCCCGATCATTTTTCCGGCACTGAGATGCCTTTGGAGGCTGAACAGTGATTGATCTAGACTGAGCGCTTGCTGTCAGTGGCTCATGTTGCCGAGGCTGATAGAGTGGATGTGGTTTCCATCCAGTTGGTGGATCTGGCTCATATCTGGTGGATGGCCGAGTCCGAGCGACTTGAGAGGCATATTCTTGGGCTACCTTCACTCGGGGATTCTTGGAGAAATTCTTCCCCAGTAGTACTCGAGTTGAGATGGAGCAGCAGTTCCTGGCCCTTAAACAGGTTAAGTCATTATTCTATTTTGGAATTTGTTACATAGTTGTTCAAACAATGTTGTGACATGAGACTTCTTGCAACAGGGTTCCAGGTCTATAGATGAGTACGCTGCTGAGTTTACCAGACTTAGCTGCTTCGCTGCCGTTTTTGTGGCAACCGAAGAGGATATGGCTCGTAGATTCACGAATGGGCTTGAGCAGGATATCAAGAGGCATTTTGTCTCTCTCCGTTTGCGTACTTATGATGAAGCTCTTGAGGTGGCTCGAGCTCAGGACCAGGCTCGTGGTGGTTCAACTTCTTCTCAGCCGACTGTTCCCGCTGCTACTGCTAGGCCTTCTGTTGGTCCTGTTCGGAGGCCTATGCTTGACCACTCAGTAAGGACAGCTTCGTATCCTTCTGCTAGTTTTCCGAAGGGTGGTTTTTGCGACTTTTGCCAGATCTCTGGGCATGAGCATAAGAACTGTTTAAGTGCATCTCGCTGATGCTTTAGGTGTGGTGCTACTGATCATTCTGTGTGGGATTGCCTACAGCTGATTGTGGCTCTTCCAACCAGGGGTCCTGTCCAGCAGGCAGCTCCAGCTTGTGGTCCAGTTAGGCCACCGCTTCCTCCTCAGCGACAGATTTCCGGTCAGAGGGCCGTTGTTCCAAGGATAGGTCAGGCTTTCAACTTGACTGCTGTAGATGCTGAGACAGCTGATGGAGTTGTGGCAAGTATATTTTTGCTTTTGTTGTTTTGTTGCTTTGCTTTCCCTTTTTGTTCTTTCTTTGTTTTCTTTTGGTCTTGCTTTATTTCTTTCTGTTATCTTCATCATTGTTGTTTTCCCTCAACCTTGATTGTCTGCTTTTCTTTTCTCCTTGTCTTTGTTTCCTTAGGTGTCGTCCTTGTTTGCTCTTTTTCCATCCATGTTCTCTTTGATTCTGGGGCAACCCATTCTTTTGTCTCCTCTCGATTTGTGGCTCACCATCAGTTGGATTGCAGCAACATGTCAGAGGCTTAGAACATTTTGACAGGTTGTGGTGTTGTCATTTGTTCCCGTGAGTGCAGGCAATGTTCCGTTGTTATTGGGGACGCAGATTTCAAAGCCAACCTAATTATAATTGGGAATTTAGGATTTGACGTCATTTTGGGTATGGATTGGTTAGGTGAAGCCCATACCATCATTGATTTTCGTGGCAAGAAAGTTGTTTTCAGAATTCCAGATCGTACAGAATTTGAGTTCCATGTCGGGGAGTCTTTTCTTGGCCGAGCAAAGACTGCAGTGTTACAGGTGGATTGTGCGATGGAATTGCACTCAGGCTGTGAGGCTGCACCTCTAGTAGTTCGTGATTTCTTGGATGTTTTTCCAGATGAGTTTCCTGGCTTACCCCCTGATAGGGATGTGGAGTTCGGTATTGATGTTTAGCCTGGTACTGCACCGATATCGAAGAGTCCCTATAGGATGGCACTGGTTGAGCTAGCAGAGCTTAAGGTGTAGATGCAGGAGTTGCTTGATTTGGGTTTCATCAGACCAAGTGTTTTGCCTTGGGGTGCTCCGGTCCTTTTTGTCAAGAAGAAGGATGGTAGTCATCGTTTGTGCATTGATTATCGGGAACTGAACAGTGTTACTGTGAAGAATCGGTATCCTTTGCCCAGGATCAATGATTTGTTTGGCCAGTTGTATGGGGCTGTTGTTTTCTTGAAGTTGGATCTTCGTTCGGGATATCACCAAGTCAAGGTGAAGGCTGCGGATATACAGAAGACTGCATTCAGGACTAGATACGGAAACTATGATTATCTTGTGATGCCGTTCGGGGTCACTAATATGCCAGCTGTATTCATGAGTCTTATGAACCGGTTTTTCTCTCAGTTCTTGGATAGATTTGTGGTGATCTTCATTGATGATATTCTGGTATATTCTCGGAATCGTGAAGATCATGCTGAGCATCTTAGGGTGGTTCTGCAGACTTTGAGAGAGAATCAGCTCTATGGAAAACTCAGCAAGTGCGAGTTTTGGCTCGACAGGGTTTCTTTCTTGGGGCATATCATTTCTGGCGATGGTTTTTCTGTAGATCCTTCTAAGATTGTTGCTGTGAAGGATTGGCCTATTCCTAAGTCGGTTTCCGAAGTGCGGAGTTTTCTTGGTCTCGCTGGCTATTATCGAAAATTCGTCCAAGATTTTTCGAAGATTGCAGGGTCATTAACTAAACTGACAGGAAAGGATCAGAAGTTTTGTTGGTCTGATGAGTGCAATGAGGCTTTTGTTGAGTTGAAGAACAGATTGACGTCAGCGCCTGTGTTGACTATTCCAGATGGTTCATGCAGATTTGTAATTCACTGTAATGCTTCAGGTAAGGATCTTGGGGAAGTTCTTATGCAGAAGGGTCGATTCGTTGTGTATGCATCGAAGCAGTTGAGGCCGGATGAAAAGAATTATCCTACTCATGACTTGGAGTTAGCGGCAGTGATCTATGCTTTGAAGCTGTTGAGACATTATTTACTTGGAGACCGAGTGGAGATCTTTACAGACCACAAAAATCTCAAGTATGTTTTCACCCAGAAGGAATTAAACATGAGGCAAAGGTAATGGTTGGAGCTTATGGCCGATTATGACATCAGTTTGCAATACCATCCTAGAAAAGTAAACTTGGTGCCTGATGCTTTGAGCAGGAGACTGGCAGTTATGTTTCTTACTTAGCAGAGTGATCTCATTGAGCAGATGCGGAGGTTGGATTTGGAGGTTTTGTTACCGAGTTCTGGTCAGTTTTGTCGTGCAGTCCAGCTTCAGTCTTCTCTTGTTGATCAGATCAAAGAGGCTCAAGCTGGTGATGCGCAGTTGCAGGGTTTTCGAGCTGAGGTTGAGTCTGGGTCCAGAATGGACATGGTTATTCATGCCGATGGTTCGCTTCGTTTTGGTTCCCGGTTGTGTGTCCCTAAGGGTGAAGTTCGTTAGAGTTTGCTTGAGGAAGCTCATCAGTCTTTGTATTCTATCCATCCTGGCAGTACTAAGATGTATCGAGATTTGAAGCTTCATTTCTGGTGGCATGGTATGAAAAGGGTTGTAGCTCGGTTTGTTGCTCGGTTTGTTGCTCGGTTTGTTGCTCAGTGTTTAATCTGTCAGTAGGTTAAGGGAGAGCATCAGAGAACTGCTGGACTTCTTCAACCGCTTCCTATTCCGGAGTGGAAGTGGGATCATATCACCATGGATTTTGTGACCGCTTTGCCGAGGAGTCCTAAGGGCCACAATGCTGTTTGGGTGATTGTCGACCGTTTGACGAAGAGTGCTCACTTCATTCCCTATCGTGTCGGTCAGTCTACTGAGAGTCTTTCTGAGCGGTACATACAAGAGATTGTCAGGCTTCATGGGGTTCCAGTTAGTATTGTATCCGACAGGGATACGAGATTCAGAACTCAATTTTGGGAGATTCTTCAGGCTAGTTTGGGGAGTAAGTTGAAGTACAGTGCAGCTTTTCAACTCCAGACTGATGGACAGTCAAAGCGGACTATTCAGATTCTTGAGGACATGTTGCGGTCCTGTATGTTGCAGTTCGGTGGATCTTGGGAGGACCACTTGCATCTCGTAGAGTTCTCGTACAATAACAGCTTTCAGGCCAGTCTTAAAGCTGCTCCGTTCGAGGCACTTTATGGCTTAAGTGCAGATCACCAGTGTACTGGGATGACATTGGTGAGAGAAAGTTGTTGGGTCCGCAGTTGATCACCAGGACAGTTGATGCTGTGACTCAGATCAGAAAGCATTTTCAGGCAGCTCAGGATAGGCAGAGGCGGTAGACTGATGTCCATCGGAGGGCTTTGGAGTTTGTTGTTGGTGACCATATTTTACTTAAGGTATCGCCGTGGTGCGGTGTCATTCGGTTTGGTGGTGGGGGCAAGCTTAGCCCTAGGTTTATTGGACCGTTTGAGATTTTGGAGCGAGTAGGCAGGGTGACCTATCGTCTCGCTTTGCCGCCAGCATTATCAGGAGTGCACGATGTTTTTCATGTCTCACAACTTAGGAGATATATCCGCGATGAGAGTCACGTGATCGACTACTCTGTGTTGACCGTGCGGCCGAATTTGACTTGTAAGATTCTGCCAGTTGCTATTGTGGATCGGCAGGAGAAAGTTCTTAAGAACAAGTTCATCAAGCTAGTTCGTGTTGCTTGGAATCCTCACTCGCTTAGTGAGTCGATTTGGGAGCTAAAGGAGGAGATTCAGCAGAAGTTTCCTTATTTGTTTGAGTAGTGGCTGTTTTGTTTTGTTTTGCTTTGTTTTCTTTCTTTCTTTCTTTTTCACTCGGGGTTACCCTATGTATCTTCTTTTTGAATTTCGAGGTCGAAAGTCTTTTTGTTAGGTAGGTAGGATTGTAACCCCTATTTTTCATTTTTCGTATTCTTTGTGTATTTTTCTTCTTTCTTGAGTATTTATACTTTCTTGTATTTTGGACCGTATATTGGAGTTGTTTTCAATATATATTCATTTTGTTCATTTTTGATCTTCTTGTAATTGATTTTTCTATCCCTTGATTTGTTCTTGATCGTTATTATAGCTTTCTCTCTTTATTTGGTTCTTGTTCTCTTATTTTGTTCTTAGGTGCCCGTGGTGTTTTGGTTGCTCATCCTCTTGCTAATCATATTGCCTTTGAACCCTAATTAACTACCAAAGTCAAATTAAATCCTATGCAAATCCTACCCAATAACCCATCTCCTATCACTATTACACCCAAACCCATTAACTATTCAACCCGCAACCCTATATCCCAAAACCCTAATCACAATCCTATATAAACCTCTCCCTTCTCTCCTGTGCATCCTACCAAAACCCTAGCCACCAAAACCCATAATCCCAAAACCCTACCTCACCTCCTGCCGAACCCCACTGCCTCCACCCTCTCCTCCGACTGCACCCATTGCACCGACCCCTGCATCCTCATTGTCGATCACCACCATCACCCGAACACTGAGCTCCTTCTCTCCGTCCATATCTCCGATCTGTTTTGGCATGCCCAGAAACAGCAGCTGCGACAGCCGATGCCAGCATCAAGCCGATGCCGCCAGCCACCGTGACCCTCCCCTGAGCCCCCGTCCGACTGCAGCAGCGGCAGCCACTGTTTGGCCGCCGTGGTGTTCGCTCTCTCTTGCTTGGTTTGCACGTGCACGGAGTTTGCACGTGTGGTTGTTCAGTTCGTAGTTTTTGTTCGTGGAATTCGTTCGATCATTGTGTTCGTTGCCCGGGATCCGTTCCCGTTATTCTTGGTGTTTGTTTCGTCTTCAGTTAAGGCAAGTAACTTGTACTCAATTTCTTTGTATGATACAAGTCATAAATTTCGCTTGTAGTGTAGTTGGGTTCTAGAGACAACTCGTGTGTGATGTATTTTTGATGAGTATTGTCTCTATAGTGATATTGACCGCAGTTGCCTTACGACACAAATTTGACATGAAACAACTTAGGTTTTGACCATTCTTGATGTGATTATATTTGTGAGATAAGTACGAGAAATTGTGTGTTTATTTGGATCCATGTGATATACTTATTGTGGACATGCTATATACCCTATTTCATGTTGTTTGGACACTTAGTAGACTATATAACATGTTTGGCTGTGTTTGGAACGAGTTTCGTATGTTGTATGTTGATTTGTTGTTAAGAGGAAACTATGTACTTTGTCAGCGATCAGTTTTGATTGGTATTTTAGACCATATTAAGATCAGTATTTGAAAATATTTTGTGAACGTGATTTGTAGAGGATTCTGTCTATTTTCCAACCCTTTCGACGGAACTCAGTTTCGATTTTTGGTTTGCGAATTATGTCTATTTTATTACAGAGGTATATTATATTTCCAGATTTCTTTTCTTGATGATTTCGATGACTAAACTATTTTGATACTAGTGCTAAGCACATTATTTTGATCTGAAATTTTGCACAGTATTTTTGTACCTATTTAGGGATTACGCAGAATTTTGATGGATTTATTTGATAAGAATTATATGTCGTTTCATACTTGTTTATAAAAACTATATTTGCTGGATTTTGCTCGCTGTTCTGTAAAGATTTGTATTTTCACCCTAGTTCCTTTCTCTGTATGAAAAATATTTGTGAATATGAAAGTTAGCCTATTTTGTCTATTTTCATCTCCCTTTGACGGATCTGGATTTCATTTCACGGTTTACGAGATATCACAGTTTTCGTACAGCAGTGTTGGGAATTCCAGATTTGCCAAACAATCGTTTCTTGATATTTTCTGATTTTTGTTGGCTAAGCTAGTCATACTGGAAAATTATGAAACTTTATATTCTGATACTAGACATATAGGGGAATACCCCAGATTTTTCCTGGAATTTACTATGATGTTTTGATGCTGTTGGTCTGACTTTGAATTCGATTAACTGATTTCTGGCTGAACGTATTTTCTAGATTCAAATCAGTTTTGGCTTATGTTTTTCTAAAACACTATATGACTTATATGTATCCTTTGGATTTGGTTGGAAGTCTATTTTCCAGATTCTCTGACGGATTCAGGTTTTGATATTTGTGGTAACGGAAATCGCTGTTTTAGTACTGTACTGTCGTGCTGTCCTGAATTAGGAAGTACCCTATTTTGTTCTGTTATGTGACTATTTACCATCTGTACATGCTTATCTGTTATTCTGAACTTGTGGGTTGTTATACCTTGCTAGATTTACGTTGTTTCATATAATTTTAAAATGATCAAGCCGGGGTTTATGAGAAAGATCTAGTAGTGGGAAAGCATAGAAATGTGTACTTGGAAGGGGGTCCGTGTTTTTCATATGATTATCTGTTATCTGTTATTCTGTACCCTGTCTACATTACTTTCTTAGGAAGGTGTAGGAAAGAAGAGACCCACTAGGTTCTATCTGTCTGTCTGGATCTGTTATCTGATATCTGTCTGAACCCTGAGTACACGGTCCTATATGATCCCCTACGAAATCTACAAACGTAATTTTTTTGAACGTAGCAACCATGTGATAAAAGGATGGCACATGAAGTGCTACCTAGTTAGTAATTAATACAAGACTTATAAGTATCTGAATCTGAATCTGACATCTGTATCTGTATCAGTATCTGTATCTGATATCTAAATCTGCTAACTATCATCTGATTATCTGATTATCTGTTATCTGTCTGACACTATCACTTGACACCATTATTTGACACTATCTGTATATCTGTCTGTATGCTATTTGATTTTTGACACTTGACACATGTTAGTATACCATGCTAGTTAATTCTGCTATACTATGCTATATCTGTCTCTGCTATTATTTAGATTGTTAGTTTTCCTTGTACTTGTATCCTGCATTACAAGCGGCCCGTAACTTGCATTGATGAGTACTTGTTTTCTTTTTCCTTCTCCTGCAATTTATTGATTGCAGATCAGGATGGTCGTTTGCCCGATGGTATTGGAGAAATGAAATATTAGTGCCGGACTTCTTTTGCTATTATTATTATCTGTTGCTTTTAAACAATGTATTTGAGTATTTGGATTTTATTTGTATTTGGGCAATGTGACCCAGGATATTAACTTGTTCGGATATGTTTATTTGAGACTATTATATTATTGGTTTTCAATTAATTTCTGTTGCCACTTTGTTTTGTTTTGAGATATATATGTCTATATGAGGATGATTCTTTTGGCTTCCGACTCTGATTATTCTGAGATTTGTTGTAAAGATTCTGAACAGCTTATGGATGATGCAAATCATTCGTTGGGTTGACCCGCGTATCCGTATTCCGTATTCTTTTTGGGAAGCGGGGTGTGACAAATTTTATTGTTAATGCAATGGTGGTAGATGATTGGAAGAAAGAATGCTCCACATCATGCACGGTTAGTTGTTTGTATTCTTATTCCGGCAGTTCCTTCATCTGATTGTGAAAGAACTTGAAATTTTTCCATCGTACCCACTAAAAGACGAAATAGGCGAACAATGTCTAAACTTGAAAAACTTGTCTATGTTCAATATAATATGAGGTTAAAGGAAAGACATATTTGGTTACAAGCTAAAGTAGAACTAATTGATTTGAATTATATCTTCCATGAAAAGGACCCACTTGTTGCATGGACGAGAAAAACCGAAAAAATGCACAGAAGGCCCAAAAAAATCTGTGGTTGGCTCTAGAATATCAAGTAGACAAAGATGGAAATCCCGAATCAATTAAGAGACAAAGAAGAATTTCAACATCTTAAACTGATGATAGTGATTCAGAGACTGACATGTCCTACAACCTGGTGGTGGTGGTGTCAAACTTGGTGATAGTGGACGTGGTAATGCCTCTGATGGTAGTGGCGGTTATGGTCATACAAGTAATTATATTGGTGCAGATGGTGATGAAACAATTCTGGTGGTTCAAGTGGTTATGTTGGCAGACATGGTGGTTCTAGTAGTACTTTTGATGGTGTGGGCGGTTCAAGATGTTATGATTATGGAAGTTGTTATAGTACTGCTGATTATGACAATTTTAGTGGTGTAGGTGGTTCTAGTGGTTCTCATGATGCTCGTGGTACTTGTATTTACGATAGTTTCCATGGTTAAAGTGGTTGTTATGATGACACTCCTGGTTATGGTGGTGTTTATGTAAGTATTTACAAATATGATTTTGTTGATTATATAGGGTAGGGTAACTCAGATTTCATTGGTGTTTATATCAGTATTTACAATATGATTTTGTTGATTATATAGGGTAGGGTAACTCAGATTTCATTGGAGGTTTTTTTTTTCCATGATAATTCTTTAACTTATACAAGCCATGATACTAGTGAATCTCATGAGACATCTACTTGACAAGTCAGGCCATCACTATTTGATAACATGATCTCTTTAGTGTAGAATCTACCTCGATATATAATATGATTATCCTTTCTACTACAACCCAAAATGATGATCAAGAAGAAGCACCTGAATCTACTCGAATTTGGTGGTGAGTCATGCGTTAGCTTTATGTTCCTCTCATATATGTTTGTTGCATTGTACTTATTTTTTAAGTCTAAAAAGGAGTAGAACTCGTCTAGTCTATATCCCTCTTATTAAGCTTTGTTTATTGTATTTTTTTTCAAGAGTGTGTAAGAAGTAGTACTCTTCTGGGTGTGAGGATAAGTCTATACCTCCCTCATACTTTGTATTTTTCATAATTCATACATCATAAAAACCTAAAGGGCCAGCTAGGGTCCTAGACAAAGATCTAGCCAAAATAATGTAAATTTTATTAATATTATTCAATAATTAGATGTAACTTTGTAAATCAGTTCAAGTGAAATTATGAAAATAATCACTGAAGCCGAAACTAAACGAGACTAGCAAAACCGAAACTCAGAACGACACTGAAAGAAACCAACCGATATGTATCGTTTTGGAAATCACTGATACCGATACCAATACTGAGTTCCCAAGTGTTTGATCTTTATTGAGTCTCGTCTTCGACTAAGCAGACATGATATAACATCACACGTCTCATTTTAATAAATTTGAGTGTCTGTATATATAGTTTTTCTGTTTCTCGACTTAAGCCCTCGATTTAAGCTCTATCTCGTAGGTGTGAAGTTGGCCTAAAAGAGCATCCTAAAGATTCTCCCTTGGGAACATGTGGGGGAACGGCATGTTTTTTTGTTGCGCGATTTTCATTTAATTAATGCTTTTATCATATAGTTAATCGTATAAAGTCTGCAATGAGTTTTTTTTTGGACATGGCTGTCCTCACCATTATCATTCTAAAGTAATGTTTCAATATCTTCATATGATTAACTGATTCAAAATGAAAGATAAGTAGTGTCCAATAGTAAGGATGAATATTTAGCATTTAAATGTTTGCAACTAAGTGCTTACTCTGCTCATACTGGATGATACATCTACTATTCATTTTGAGGCTATGGCTGGTAATGGTGATCTTGTTCAGCCTGATGCAGGTGCAGGGCGGCGTGAGAAGTCTGCAAGGATCAAGAGGAGGCCTGAGTACGTGAAGGATTTCATATAGAGTCAAAGTACAGCTGCTATTGGAGTGTATCAGTATGCTATGGAAGTGTATCGGTTTATCTGTAATGCACGGGTAGTGTGCGTGAAAATTTGGGTAGAAAAGTTGGCGGGAATAAGGAAAGGGGAACGTAACTACTTTTGTCATGTAGCGATTACAAATAGCTATCGATTTTATCAAACTGGGATTATGCATTGAATTGAATCTGGATTTCATTTCCTGATCTGATCTTTTTATCTTCTTCTCTGTTCTTCTCCAAATTCCTAAATTCTTAACCGTAGCTCTAAATTCTTGTCCTGTTACATGATTCAATCGTATCACTGGACTGCTGGAACATTTTACTGACAGATGAATTATTAGACTATTAGCGTGAAGCTGTGACCTTTCTTATCAACAAATGGTTATTTTAACCAACTTGAAGCGCCTAGTTACTTCAATGAAGATAATACATGAGATATCATGACATTTAAGAGATAGTTGGTGTTGTGGTGCAAATACAACTGCAGTTAAAAGCAGTTGCAACTCTAGAAATATCAGCTCATAAAGATTCACCATCACATATTTAGACCGCTAGCATTTGTCTCTTTGATATGTCTTCTATTTTTTCCTTCTTTTCACAATAATGTTGGAATGAGTAATTTGTATGTTCTTGCTTAATTCAATCTGTTAGATGAAACTGAACCCTGAAGGGCTGAAGCTGATATCCTTTTTCTCAGTCCAATCAAATCACAAACAAACTGAACATATCACAAAAACAGAGGAGTAAAACTTTACATGTGTCATGCTTACTACAAGCCGGGTTACTAGGGGTCCAGTATAGAAACTGAAACTCAGTGTGAAACTGGTTTTGGCCTTGTACATATGATGTCCAAACCTGACATGTTGCAAAATGATACAATTCCATATACCAACATTCTAAAAAAAAGTTCAAAAAAAGGGCAAACATTGGTCCATGTGCTCGCTCCACCCTATATATTAACAATATATTTGAAATTTTGCGAAATATTTTGGCAGGGTAGCATTTATTGTTAACCTATGATATGCACGACGGAAGAAGAAAATAACAACAGATTCTTCTTCTTTTTTTCCTTTGATTTTTTTTTGAGGGAGTATTTCTAGTCCAGTATTTTTGTCGGTTGCCCAACATTTTGACACAAAGCATGGTTCATCTCTTGATCACATAGCCATCTTATACACTTGCTTGTTCAACTAATCATTTGAAATGAATGAAGGCCGTCTACGAAATTATTTACTTGTTTGATTGTTCTTGAGACTTTCTTGCTGATGGCAAGAAGATAGAAGTGTTATTGCGGCCAGTTACTCTGCGAATAACATTCTATCTGTTGAGTTTTAACTGCGGAATAACTCACCAACGAGTTGCAAGAGCAATAAAATCAAAAATAAGAGAACAAAGAACAACCAAAAGCAACACACAAGAACACTCGAGAATTTTTCGAGGTTCACCCAATACAATGGCTACTTCCCCGTGCAGAGACACTCCTACGATTTCCACTAGAAATATGAGAAACAAGTTTACAAATCTCTCAAGAACTCACCACCAAGGTATATTGTTTCTCTCTATCTCCCTCTCTCTCTCTGACAGCTGATTGATCTTTCTTTTCTTTTCACCTTCTTACTCTAAAATCGTACACAATACAATATATATAGGTTTTCACAACTTCTAATCTCAGCCGTTCATCAATCAATGCTGGGACGCTCTATCGCAACTCATAGACGGTCGACCAGTTCATGCCTTCAACTGTACAGGATCTAACAGAGAGTGGGTCGGTCGACTGCGCGGTCAACCGGTCATTCCTTCAAGTATATAGGGTTGCAACAGAGATCCTTCAACTCTTCCTGTACATAGTCGGTTGGGGGTGCGGTCAGGGTTGCACTGCCTTTAGCTTCAGACTGCTCTTGACTTGTTTGCTCCCACTTCGACTCTTCTTCTCATCTGTCTTCTTCAACCCCATTATAGTGTATTTAGATCCACAAAGTCCAACAATCTCCCACTTGGAGACATATACATGAAGTCTCTAACATATTCTTTATTCTTTCATTGACCTAGTCTAGGCTTGTGCCTCTGCGAGTCTCCTCATTAATTAACCTGGAGACAATCCAATAACAGTATAGCAGAACTGGTGTTTTCTTTTATCCACTACATTTGTGAGCATGTCCGCCAGATTCTTAGTGCTAAGATTCTTAGTTAACTTCAACAATTTCTTCTCAACCGTCATTCTAATAAAATGATACCTCATTTGAATGTGTCGAGTCCTAGAGTGATATATCGAGTTTTTTGCCAAGAAAACTGCACTTTGACTGTCATACCAAAGCTCACCTATGGGTTTCTCTCTGCCTAACTATTTCATAAGCTCCGAAATCCACAACATGTCTTTCGTTACTTCTGTAAGTGTCATATACTCTGACTCCATAGTTGATGTGCTACAACCTTTTGTAACTGCAAAGCCCTGACAGTTGTTCCTCCAACTGTAAATACATACCCTGTAGTACTTCTCAGCCATCATGATCGCCCAAAAAATCTGCATCTACGTAACCATGTATATGCAAGGAATCTCCCCCAAAACAAAGAAAAAAAATCAGAAGTACCTACTAGATATCTAAGAATCCACTTTACTGTATCCCGATGCTGTTTACCTGGATTCTTCATGTAACGGCTGATAACTCCCACTGCTTGTGTGATGTCTTGACATCAAACTCCTAACGGCTGAGGCATAAGGAATAGCAGCCATTTCCTCCATCTCTGCCTCCGTTTTAGGACACAAGTCCATCGATAACTTGAAGTAAGCATTCAAGGAACAAGTGACTGGCCTCGCGCCATCCATATTGAATCTCTTCAACACCTTATTCACATAGTCTGTTTTAGATAACCAAAGCTTCTTGCTTTTCTTGTCTTTCTAATCTTCATGGGCGAGGATTTGCTTTGCTTCACCCAAGTCCTTCATAGAATACTTCGAAACTAGCATCTTCTTCACTTCCTTGATCTTCTCCATACATGAACCTGCTAACAACATTTCGTCCACATACAACACCAAGGTAACTATATCATTGTCTTCATATCTACGAACATACACACAATGATCTGTTTCGCATCTACCGAAACCTTTTCCACTCATAAAGCAATCAAACTTCAAGTACCATTGCCATGGTGCTTGTTTTAGCCCATAAAGACTCTTCCTTAGTCAACACACCATGTCTTCTTTCCCTTTAGCTTCAAAACCTGTGGGTTGTTTCATGTACAGCTCTTCTTCGACATCACCATGGAGAAATAGTGTTTTTACATCCAACTGCTTTAAGTTTAACTCTTCAACTGCCACAATACTAAGCAGAACCCTGATTGAAGCCATCTTCACAATCGGTGCAAAGATATCACTTTAATCAACATCTTCTCTTTAAGAGAATCCTTTTACAACAAGTCGCGTCTTCTACCTCTTACTGCCATCTGCCTCATCCTCGACTCTGAAAGTCCATTTGTTCATAGAGCCCGTTTTCCTGCAGGTAACTTGGTCAACTCCCAAGTTTTGTTATGTTCCAAAGAGTACATCTCATCCCACATGGCTAACTCCCACTGAATTCGAGCCTCATCCTTCAAAGCCTCCTCATGAGTCTTTGGCTCTCCTGAACCCATGTACAGAACATGCTCGTGAACAATACTAGCTGATGGACCAAATATCTTGGTTGGCCTTCTCTCTCGTATCGATCTCCTCAATGTGGGTACCGGTTCACCGACTGGTTCAGGTTTCTCAAACTGCTCTAGCTGTACCTATTCGTCTTGGATAACCTGCTCATTCCCAATGGCTCACTGTAAGCCTCCTATGCTGCCTGTGGTATCTGTACCTACTGCTGCAGGGTCCCTACCACTAGGACCACCTTCAGATACTGAATCTGAATCTGAGTCTGAACCACAATCTGACTCTAAACTGATTGTACTGTCTTGTCCTGCGTGTCTATCCTTGTACAAGACCTCTTCATTGAACACTATATTCCTACTGTGAATGACCTTGTTATCCACAAAGTCCCCAAGTCTGTAACCTAACTGATTGCCAGTGTAGCCAATGAATACACACTTTCTGGATTTAGAATCCAGTTTCTTCCCTTCTTCCATGTCAATTAGTGAATATGCAATACATCCAAAAACTTTTAAATATGAATAATTGACAGTTTTACCTGACCATAGTTCTTGTGGAATGGCCCCATCAAGGGCACTAGACGGACAACGATTAATCAAATACACTGATGTATCCACTGTAGCGGCCCAAAGATGGATCAGAAGACCCACATAAAGTCACATGCATCTCACCTTTTTGAGTATCATGCGGTTCATTCTTTCTGCTACACCATTCTCCTGTGGAGTCTTAGGATTTGTCCTGATTTCATTGATACCTTCCTTTGCCATATAGTCAAAAAACTCTTTACTTGTACTCACCTCCATTGTCGGACTATAATGCTTTCACTTTGCAACTCGTCTCACTCTCAACTCTGGCCATCCAAGCTTTGATTGCATGAAACACCTCTGATTTCTTGCAAATTGCATAAACCCAAACTTTCCTTGTAGCATCATCAATGAATGTAACGTAGTATCTCTTACCACCATAAGAGAATTCCTGAGCTCGACCCCACACATCTGTATGTACCAATTCTAGTTTCCTAAGCTTCGTCTCACGTCCATTCTACTGAAAGCTAACTGTCTTCTGTTTGCTCATCACGCAATTCTTACAGAAATTTATCTCAACCTTCTTAAGCCCCGACCAAATATCCTTAGAACAAAGCTGCTTAACACCCTTTTTACCAAGGTACCCCAACCTGACATGTCATAGAATTGAAGAGGAACTACCTGCTGATGCTGTAGCAATGATATCACCAGAATCACCTCCTCTGAGTAAGTACAATGTGTCACCACACTTTTCTTTTGCCACCAACCTAGCACCTGTAGTCACCTTCCATTCTCCATGCCCAAAAGTTGTTGTGAATCCTTCTTTGTCCAGTTTGCTAGTTGAGATTAAGTTCTTCTTCAAACTTGGAATATGTCTTGTGTCATTCAAGACCAAATTTCCACCATTACGAGCCTTCACTCTCATTGTGTCTCTACCTACAACTGGACATATTTACCCATTGTCAACTGAAACTGAACCAAAATCATCTGTCCTGTAATCCTCAAAAACATCCCTCATGGGTGTACAATGATAAGAAGCACCTGAGTTTATACACCAATCATCTTGCATAATATTAAATCCAGCAGATAAACATAATTCATTTAGACGGGGCTCAATACTTACCACATTGGCTACCTATGATCTTGCTTGTGCTTTTTTATACTCCTCGCATTGGTCTCTCCTGTGTTTCGGCTTCTTGCAGTTCCAACACTCACCTTTGCGATGTCCGGTTCTTGACTTGGACCTGTGATTCCTGCTTTGCGACATTTCTCTATTGTTACTTCTACCATGGTTATCAACTGACAGCACGACATTGCTAAGATATGACACCGAAGTATCTCCATGTCTCTTCCTTCTTGCATCCTCATTAATGATGCTGCTGATAACATCCTTTAGAGTTGTCGTATTAGTCATCGTGCTTGTAACTGTCTGCTCTACTGTGCTGTAACTATCGGGAAGACTGGATAGCAACAACAATAATTATGCCCTTTCCTTAAACTCTAAACCCGACGATTCCATCTGGTTCTAAACCAAACAAAAATTGTTGATGTGCTCTACAACTGAATCCCTTTTCCGACAACTTCAAGATGACCAACTTCTTTAGGTGTAGGATCTGGTTCGCTGCCCTCGGTTTCTCAAACATATATGTCAAGATCTTCACTGCCTCCTTCGCGGTCTTTGCCTTCTAATTGTGAAATAGCGACTTCATACTCAGTGACAACTGAATCTGTCCAAGTGCTTTCTGATCCAATCTATTTCAAGACGCCAATGCAACCGGATCGACCTCCATCCCTTCTAGCTTCAAACCAAACAATGGATCATCTAGATCCATCTGCCGTAGATACACAATCATTTGGATCTTCCACATTGTGAAATATGTTCCATCGAAATCCTTGAATCTACTCTTGTCCACCATCTCAATCAACACTACCAACCTGGTGCTCTGATACCACTTTGTTGAGTTTTAACTGTGGAATAACACACCAACGAGATACAAGAACAATAAAATCAAAAGCAAGAGAACAAAGAACAACCAAAAGCAACACACAAGAACACACGAGATTTTTTCGCGGTTCACCCAATGCAATGGCTACTTCCCCACGCAGAAACACTCCTGCGATTTTCACTAGAAATATGAAGAACAGGTTTAAAAATCTCTCAAGAACTCACCAACAAGGTGTAGGGTTTCTCTCTATCTCCCCCTCTCTCTCTCTCTGATGACTGATAGATCTTTCTTTTGTTTTCACCTTCTTACTCTAAAATCGTACACAATACAATATTTATAGGCTTTCACAACTTCTAATTCCATCCGCTCATCAATCAGCACTGTGACGGTCGACCGCAACTCATGGACGGTCGACCGGTTCATACCTTCGACTATACAAGATCTAACAGAGAGTGGGTTGGTCGACTGCGCGGTCGACGGGTCATTCCTTCAAGTATATAGGGTTGCAACAGAGAGCGAAACGGTCGACTGCACGGTCGACCATGCACTGCCTATACATAGTCGGTCGGGTGTGCGGTCGAGGTTGCGGTCGGCCGCAACTCTACCTGTAGCTTTAAACTGCTATTGACTTGTTTGCTCTCACTTCAACTCTTCTTCTCGTTTGTCTTCTTCAACCCCATTATCATGTATTTGGATCCACAAACCCCACACTATATGCTCACCTAAGAGAGAAAATTATCTTTCTTTAGGAATTGAAATTTCTGTGTGTTTTGGTGTGTGTATATATATATATATATATATATATATATATATATATATATATATATATATATATATTAATTGTTGCTGGCATTCAAGCATGCAGGTGGCAATATACAGCAGGTTTTACCATAATCACCTTTGGTGATTAAAGGGGTGTTAGGATTGTGGCCTCAAATATACGTAGGCACGGGAGTTCTTGAAGTTAAAGAAGTTGATGAGAAGACGAAGACAACTAGAGAAGACAACAGTATGTAGAAGAAGTGCAGCTGGAGGGGTTGCAGCCAACCAACCCAGGCTGCTAGGTGTTCTTCGAGTGTATAAGGTGCCAACAAAGAGTGAGCAGGTCGACTGTGCAGTCGACCGACTAGGCCTCAGGTGTTTGTATGACACGTTGTGGTCGACCGACCCAATGTGTGATCGACCGACATCGGCGCTGTGTTATTTGGGATTTCAGGTTTTTTGGTCCAATAAGGTGTATTTGTGTTTATGTTTTAGGGTTTACTTGAGGGCTATATAAGTGGCTATAGACTCTAGAGTTTGTATCCAACTGAGATCAATCTAATGAGATTGGAGATCAAAGAGTGAGCCGTTATCATTGTTTAACTTCAAGAGGGATGTGTGCCAAATGTTTCAAAGGTGAAAGAGAGAGATTGAGAGTTGTAATATGTTTGTAATCTTTGTATTTCTTGGGGAATATCTCTACATATTATTGTGTTTTTGTGAGATCTTGCGATTATCGTGGTGGTTTGTTCTTGGTTCATCTAGTTCTTGACAAGTTTCTGTTGCTTATGGTGTGTGTATTCCACTATTAGCACTACGAGTTGTGCCAGATTCTACAACAAGTAGTATCAGAATACTGGGTTCGGGATGGCTGATAGCAAGTTGAAGATCGAGAGGTTTGATGGAGTGACTTCACGAGGTGGAAGATTTAGATGATAGCGTATCTTCGTTAGGAAGATCTAGATAGTTCGTTGTTTAACAAGAAGCTGAAAGGTGCAGACAAAGATGCAAAGATCTTGGTGGATTGGAATCATTTGGATCAGAAGGCGCTAAGGCAGATTCAGTTGGGACTGAGTAGGAACGCAGTATTTCATATCTCGAAGGCATAGACCACAAAGGAGGCTATGGAGATTCTCACGGATATGTATGAGAAACCGTTGGCATCTATTCAAATTCTTTACTTGAAGAAATTGGTTAAATGAAGTTGAGGGAAGGGGATTCAGTAGCAGAACATGTGAACAATTACTGTATGGTTTATGATGAGCATAATTTTTATATAATTTTTATTACTCTTTGTACGCATTAAAGTTGCGAGTTCTCGTCTATTTCATTAAAATTTATCTTATTTCTACTTAATTTTTATTTATTTGTATGTTTATGAATGAATGAGATGATTGTTAGGATTATGGACTCAAATATATGAAGTCATGAATCTTAGAGATGGAGAAAAAGAAGACACAAAGTAATGCAAAAAAGCTGCAACAACAGCACCTAGAACTTGTACGGCTGTTTTGAACATGAAGATGGACGAATATGAACTTGTGCTCTAAACCAAATATGTTGTTCGTCGACTATTCTTCGAAACGAGTACTCATATGTCACAAACAGAGTTCTAGAGCTCCAAGAAAATCATTTTTTTACAGCATGTGTGCATAAAATATCAAGTGGACAGTCGACCACACACCCGACCAAATGATCGGTCGACCACACAGGCGACCATGCCTCTCGCTGTTAAAACCTTATACACTTGATAGGCATGAACGGTCGATCGACCGTAGTTGCGTTCTACCGCGCAGGCATTAATATTATATTTTGACTGCAGGTTTCAGGTCCATTGGGCTGTATTTGCATATATCTTTTGAGGGATTTATTGGGGTGCTATATATAGATGCTGATATGAGTAAAAATTGTGGCCGATTTCCTCTAAATGATTCTAACATGAATCACAAGGCAACATACTGGGCTTAATGCCAACTTCTGGTCCAGACCAAGTAGCTCTACGGGCCTTCCGCCGGCCCATTTGTGCACCCGGATGAATCACCCGTCGTTTGCTCCAGACGCTCTATCAGTTACGCCGTAACCGCACCCTTAAAATTAAGGATCTGATCAATTCCATATCCAAGATCAAGGGGATTTCAATACCGCCCAGGGATCTCTCCATAACAGATTTCCCCCCAGACCTATAAATATAGCATCTACTGTACAGTTACAAGGTAATCACTCTTTTTGCTACAGAATCCCTTTCACTTTTTTACTGTCGTCTGACTTAAGCTTCAGTGGGTTTGTCGCTGGGAATACTCGTGATGTTTCAGGCTTCTTTTTACAGGTTAGCAAGTCAGTTGCCTCCCAACCGATCCACTCAACACCCCTTCGGATCCAGAACAAATGTCAGGATCACCCTCGTTTCCTCGAATACCAAAACTCACATTATCTATTGCTCTTACACCCGAAAAATAACAGCAACAGATTGGTGCCGTCTGTGGAAAACTGCAAGTCAATCTGACTCCTAATTCAAGTTCTAATCCAAAGTTTTACTCTCATGGCTCCTAAAGCTAGGAAGAACATTGCCATGCGGCCTTCAGTTCCTCCTCCTCCACCGATCCATAGCCCCATGAATACCCAAGGTAGGTAGCGGGCCGAGAATCCATGGGGACTGGCTCCAAGCACATCTCGCTCAATCGTCAGTCGAGCAACCTGCAGTAAATGATCTCCAGAACATCATCAACAATAGGCCGAACCAGGGAAACCTCCGAAACTAGCTCAGTCGTTCGAGAGGCGAAGCTGGACCGTCGAACCCGTCTCCAAGCCATAGGGCTCATCGGTCCCAAGGCCGAGATCAATGATGCAACCACTCTCCAAGTGATCGTCGAAATATTGACGGCCATGCCAAAGAAGGTCATGTTACTTGTACCAAGTTCCCAGAGTTCATGGCCGAAGTCCTATGAGTACTCCGAGGAAGGGCCTGGGATGAACGACGTTCAGGTGAGGAACAAATCGAGGATTCTGTGGGAGAAGAATCCCACAGGTCAACTAGACCCGGGAATTGGCAAGACAATGTTCGAAAATGTCTTCAAGAGATGGAAGATCGCCTTGCTCAGATAGGCGAGAACGGGGGACAATTCGGTCTGGGTCGTCAACTATCCTGACCTCCTTTCTCCGACCGAATCCTCGATGCCCCTATTCTGAGAAACTTCAAGCCTCCCCAGTTCAAAACATATAATGGAGAAACAGATCCTGCTGATCACATATAGGGTTCAAAACCCTCATGATGATTTTCAGAGCCTCGGATCCTCTCCTATGTCGCGCGTTCCAAGCCACTCTGCTAGCTTAAGTCGGGTATGGTATTCAAACCTTGCCCCCTGTTCAATTTTCTCTTTCGATCGACTCTAAGAGAATTTCTTCGCGTACTTCGTGACCAGCCGCATGGTGGAGAAGACAAGCGCCTCTCTTCTGGATCTTAAATAGAAGGATGGAGAGTCCCTCCAGGATTTTGTCTAAAGATTCACTGCCAAAGCCCAGGCGATCTCCTCCCTCGACGTTCGCCTCCGGTCCCCCGGTTCGAGAAGTTCACCCCACTAACTGCGAGTATTTTGGTCATCCTCATGGAGATTAAGGACAAAGGGATAGTCAAACATCCCTCCCCCCTGGTCCAACAACAACAACAGGAGGAGGGACCGAAGGTTCTAATGTCGGTTCCATCGGGACCACAACCACGAACGATATCTGTTGGGCTCTTAAGGAGGAGATTGAAGCACTCATACAGAGAGGCTACCTAACCGAGTTCACTCAGAATACTAGGTGAGCCTCCCTCCTCGAAGGGCAAACAAGGATCCAGGAATAGGCCCTGGGTCAGAGGGAGCTGATAGACTAGTTATTCTCCACTGCGTTCATGGTGGACCCATGAGAGGAGACTTGAACACCTCTCACAAAGCATTCATTCGAGAAGTCAACGCGGTCCACCATCAACCACCCCCAAGGGTTGGGGGCTATCAGTCTCGTTCTTCAATGAAGACCTTGAGGGTATCCGACTCCTGCATTGTGACTCCCTCGTCATCAGCCTCAGTTTAGCCAATCATAAGGTTCGCCGCATCTTTGTTGACAATGGGAGCTCAGTAAACATTTTGTTTCTGGTAGCCTTCGAAGCCCTAAAACTCCCCAAGGAAAGGCCAAAACTAGCGGAGTACCCTCCCCAGGGGGTTCTCAGGTGCCCCCATCCAGATCGAGGGAATCATGACCATCGAAGTTACTACCAAGCAGGCTCTGGCTTCTTGAACCGAAGCCATGGACTTCATGGTGGTAAATGTTCAAGCCGCCTTCAACGCCATCATCGGTCGACCCAACCTCGCATCCCTCCAAGTGGTACCCTCAGCGTACCACATGAAGATGAAGTTCCCCACCAAACATGGGTCAGAGTTGTCCGGGGTAACAGGATGTTGCCCAAATCTGCTACATGGCCGCTATGTGGGTGACAGTCCTGCCCATCGACGCAGTCGAGCTCCCTTTTAAAAGGAGCACGATCGGCTCAGAGCCAGTTGATGAACTGGAAGAGGTCCCCTTCTTCGAAGATGACCCATCCAAATGGTTCTAAGTGAGTCGATCCCTTCTTCGGGACCTAAGGCGAGATATCATCGACTGCATCCATCGAAGTCAGGATTTATTCGCTTAGGTGCCCTCGGATATGCCTAGGATCTCAGAGGATCTTATATTGCACAAACTAAGCGTCCATTCGGACTCCAAACCAGTGCAACAGAGGCGCCGCTAGTTTGCTCCTGATCGGCAGCAGGCAGTTAAGAAGGAAGTACAGAAACTCCTCTCTGCCAAGTTCGTTCAAGAGGTAAGCTACCCCGAGTGGCTGGCCAATGTTTTGATGGTTAAGAAGCCCAACGAGAAGTGGAGGATATGCATCGACTTCACATACCTCAACAAGGCCTGCCCGAAGGATCCCTTCCCCCTCTCGAGCATTATTGCCCTCATCGATGCGACGTCCGGGCACTAGCTTCTCAGCTTCATGGACGCTTTCTTGGGCTACAACCAAATCAAGATGTACCCTCCAGACTTTACTAAGATAGCTTTCGTGACCGACAAAGGGCTATATTGCTACCGCATCATGCCCTTCGGGCTAAATAACACCAGAGCATTGTACTAGAGACTCGTAAATCGGAACTTCAAAAATCAAATAGGTCAGAACATGGAGGTGTATGTGGATGACATGCTCGTCAAAGCCTCAAAGGTCGAGATCATGTGAAAGATCTTAAAGAAGCACACAGGGTCCTTCGATCCCACAACATGCGGCTAAACCCTTTGAAGTGCAACCTTGGTGTAATGTCTTGGAAGTTCCTTAGATTCATGGTTAGTCAAAGGGGAATAGAAGTCAACCTCAAAAAAATTCAAGCCATACTAGACATGGCCCCTCCAAGAAATGTCAAGCAAGTACAATGCCTCATGGGTCGGTTAGCAGGTATCGGCCACTTTCTCTCCAAATCCGGAGAGAAGTCACATCCGTTCTTCAAAGCTCTCAGGGGAGTTAAAAACATCGAGTAGGGGAGCTCCAACAGCAAGAATTCGACCAGTTGAAGGCATACTTGGCCAATCCCCCGCTCCTCAGCAAATTCGAGCCGAGCAAAGTTCTCTCTCTATCTAGCTGCTTCCAAGCATGTGCACAGCGCTGTCTTCCAAGCATGCGCTCAGTGCTGTCTTGGTTTGGGAGGAAGGTGATGAGTGAAATTTAAACATGAATTTATTACTCTCTTTACACATTAAAATAGCAAGTTCTCGTTGATTTCTTTCAAATTTATCTCATTTCTACTTAATTTTATTTATTTGTTTGATTTTGTAGGAATGAGATGGATAAGTGCAAAATGCAAACGTTTTTGGGGAAATCAAGGAAGAGTAAAGAATAAAGATTTCAAAAATTAAAATTGATTTTATGTGAAGATTTCTGGAAGATACAAGTACTCAACTGCACGTGTTTACAAATTGGCCTTTTGAAGAACCAATAGAAAATATTTTGATCAACTATGGGGTGGAATAAAATTTTGTAATAAAAAGAAAAGTTGAGTGGATTTAAGTTAGGGTTAGTTAATTGATTAGTTTAAAATTTTAATAGATTAATTTTAATCTATGAACTTTTAAATTAATTCATTAATTATATAATAATTATTAACCTAACCCCAATCCTACTATTCACCCTAATCTTATATAACAGCATATGGGGGCACATAGTGGGTGGGAAACTCTGTGTGTAGGCGTGGAAAACTAGGTGAAAAGAAAAAAAAATATTTAATAGCTCTAGAGTAGCGGATGGATTTCGGCGGGAGAGAGAGAAAGGGTTTGAGTTGGGTGTGCTGCACAGGATTGAAGAAGGAAAGAGATTGCGGCTGGACTTTGGATTTTTCGGCAAATATAGTTTTTCTTCTTCTCTTCTAATTTTTATTATTATGCAATCCAATAAAAACTTGTTTGTTAGTCACAATATTATTATGAACTAAATTTATTTTTCTAGGGTTCGATGTAGCTTAGTTTTGATAATACAATTCTAGTTTCATGTTATTTTATTCTTCTATTTTTTCATGGTTGTGTTTAATTTTTGTTCTTAATGCTTACAATTGTTTAGCCAACTATTGTATGATTTATTGGATCATGGAGAGACCGAGAGGTAATTTGTGATTTAGAATTATAGAATTAAACATCATTGATTGAGAGAAATTAGAGATGATTTACACGATTAATGTGACTATAAAGAAATCCATAGAACTTAATGAGGCTTCAATTAATTAAATTTGCATAGAGATATGACGAACTGTTAGTTGAGGATATTTTTGGTGTTGTTCGAGAGAAAACATTGAATACTTAGGGAATTTTGGTCTACAACTTGGAAAAGTAAAATTTCTTGTTACTTGGAATTATGAATTGTGTGGGATTAACTAGGTGAAATCAAAAGCCCTAGAATTAGTTTTGCTATTAACAAACAACAAAATTTCATATTTTCAGTTTTTTTTAATTATGTTAGTTAGTTCTTTAGATTTATTTAATTTAGTTGCTTTTTTATATCAAATTTTGATTTTCCAAATAGTAGTTAATCTAGTAAATTTTGGTACTCAATAAAATTATTAGTCCTTGTGGGTTCGACACTCTTTTCACTTAAATTATACTTCTTGTTGCGATTTTGTACACTTGCAAATATCCCATCAGAAGGAGGGTCGCAGAAGCCGATCAATTACGTCAACAAAGTCCTCCGCGACGCCGAGCTCAGTTACTCTAAAGTAGAGATGATGGCCTATGTACTTGTAATGGCGGCGAGAAAGCTTCGGCCATACTTCCAGGCTCACTCCATTCTCAAATAAATACGCCATAAACCCAAGACGTCAGGCTGTTTGATCAAACGGTCCATTAAGTTGAGTAAGCAGGACATCAGCTATAAGCCCTGAACTGCAATCAAGGGCCAAGCGCTAGATGAATTCATAATCGAGTCTTCAATTCCCTATACATCTGAAGTCCGGGAAGACGAGCCAGAGTGGGAACTCTACGTTGATGGTTCCTACGAAGGCGGGAGCAGGGCCGGAGTCATACTTAGTGGCCCAGATGCCTTCGTTCTCCAATACTCTCTTTGCCTCAACTTTTCAGCCTCCAACAACGAGGTGGAATATGAGGCAATGATCACAGGACTCCTCTTGCCCTGTAAAGAAGGAACCAAATACGTAAGTATTTTTAGCGACTTCCAGCTTGTCTTCAATCTGATTTGCGAGGAGTACGAGACTCGCGATGCCTGAATAATCCAATACCTGGCACGTGTTTGACTTCTTCTCTCGAATTTTCCAGAAGCAACAGTGACTCGGATCACTCGCGAACAGAATACCCAGGCGGACACTCTCTCTAAACTAGCTTCTTCCTCTTTCGAAGGATTAGATCACACTGTCTTGGTGGAGATTCTCCTAAAACCCAACATCGAAATTGCCGAATCGACCGAAGTTAATTGCATCGACTCACCCGTGAGGCGACCACTTGGATGGACCCAATTTTGAACTTCCTAAGGGCAGGTGAACTCTCCCAAGATCCATCCGAAGCCAGAAAGGTTCAGACCCGTTCGGAGAGGTTCACACTCAACGACGGCACACTCTTCAAATGCTTGTACACCAAGGCAGTCGGGAGACCTTATCTCTGCTGCCTAAATTCTGAGGTGGCCAAATACACGTTAGAAGAGATGCCCAAAGGAATTGGCAGCTGCCACATGGGCAAAAGAACACTTGCAAGGAAAATACTCAATCACGGATAATAATGGTCGACCCTCCTCAAAAATGCTCAGGACCTTGTAAGAAAATGCGGCCCCTGTCAAAGGTACTCCTCCATTCGACACGCTCCCCAAGTCGAGCTGAAATCACTAACCAGTCCGGTCCCCTTTGTTATGTAACCCCTGTTTTCAATTTTTTGGATTCTCTTTTTTTATTTCTTTTCCTCTTCTCATTCCTGTAATCTGTTATTCTAATGATAAATATCTGTTATTCATTTCCTTTCAGTCCATTTTATTTTCATTGCTGAACCTGAGATTCTTGTACACTCTATTTATTTGTGTACGGGGTGTTTGACCCATCTATTACATTATTTCATTTGGTTTCTTCCAATTTAACCCATTAATTAAACTATTATTCCTTGTTGGATCCTAACCCGTTAACCCGCAAACTTATTAACCTGATTCCCCTATTATCTGCCTATTAAACAGATCAATCATCTCTCCACGTCCACCTCCCCTAATATCTCCATGATTCCCTACTTTACTAACCACTACCCATTCCTCTAAATCCTAACTAAAACCTTCAATCTCTCTATAAATCCTAAATTAACTACCCCTAATCACCTCCTAATCAGTTAACCCTTCATCTTTCACCTCCCTCTCCTTCTGTCACTCTTCATCCCGAGCACTCTCGACTTCCATCCTCACCACTCGATAACCGCCTTCATCCACCTCACCTTCAACCTCCTCGCACTGCCATTGCCACAGTCAACCTCATCCCCTTCATCCACCACCGTAGCTCCATCACCCTGCCTCCAAACCCATCACCTCAACTGCATCCCGAAGCCCTTCCATTATCATCGCCATCCTCGATGCTTTCCAGCACCACCAACTGCACCCTCACATCCCCTCACCACAACCCCTCCCTTCTCCTCACCTCCACCTTGCTGCTCCTTATCATTGCACAACCCCATCGTCGTCATCCTCACCCTTCGAACCCACTGCCGGCTCTCGCCACCACCGCGACTGTACTCGAGCGTCGCCAATGCCATCACCAAGCCCCACAGCACCACCCTCCCCACCGCAGCCTACAGTTCCCCCGACCGAACTCCCACTATCTCGAGGCCCTCCACTGCCATCACATCCCGAGCTTCAACCCCGCTGCACCTATCTCCTACCCACAGCGATGCCAAAGTCCCCTTGCTGCCATTTCCCAAGTGCCGCTCGCTATCGCTGTTGTGCCGCTGTCCCTTACTGTAGTTGTTGTTACCTCTTGTGTTGTCCCTGCCACTGCTATTCCTTGGTGTGCACGTGCTCTCGCTGATCGCCGTAAGTTGCACGTGTTGCCGCTGTGTTGCCATCGGAACTCTCGTTCCCGTTGTTCTCTTATAATCGAAATCGTCGTCAAAAGGCAAGTTTCCTCTTGAACTAGTTTTTCTTTATTCTTACTCAAGGAATTATTTTGATTCCCACAAGTAGCTCTACTTGATTATCGTATATTGATTGTTTGATACCCTTCAAGAGACTACTATGGATTCATCGGCGAAACCAAGTAGTATTTATCTTCTCGTGTCATCCTCTTGATTCAAACCCAAGCCTTGTTATATATCGTCATATGTATACACCACACAAATACATAGATTAGAAACATACATGTAAAGAATGATGATTGAATGCTTGTCGATTGGATATGATATTCATGCTATGATGTCTTGTTAATAGTAGAATTCCACCACAACGACTGAGTATAATTCTCTGTTAACTGTTTCCATTAAGTTATATATGCATGGGTACAACATTGTCGCGAATTAATAATTAATCGACTTGCTGGCCTGCTAGTTACTCCATATTGTTTTGAGATTTTGACTCGGTTACTGTTGAAATTAGATTAAACGTTGTAAATGAAAGTCAGAGCCCCTTGAATCTAGTTTCTAGAACATTCAACGGATCTAGATTCAGAGTTGTAGAAAATAAGTTATCACATTTTTTGTATCGCTGGGTTTTAAATTCCAGATTGTTATTTATGAGCACGTCGACACACTGTCGCAAATCGAAACACCATGTTAATAGCAAATATAAACTTGAAATTAACATGAATATTACTAGACACAATTGGGATTCTTAAAATAAATTTTATGAAATTTTTAGATAGATTTTCAGACACATTATATATATGCTAACTTGACCCTAGACTTTGTAGAACACTAGACCAGTAAAAGACCTAAACTTCTGACCCAGCTGCGGTTAGAATACAATTTGTAGAATACAAAATATTCAGGTTTTACTACTGTATTGTCGAAATTCTAGATTTGCTGTTTATAATTACATCGCCATGTTAAATTAATTGGAACAGTAGGATAACTTAATAATTTGGCCTGGGAACTGTAAAAATGTTAGTATCCAATGTTAGGAACTTAATTATAATTTTTTTGAGAATTTTAGTTAAGTTTTTAGTGGAATTATATGTATAATAACGTGAAGCGGAGTTGCTGCCTGAACAGTAAACTCGTGAAGAACCAACTAGTAGACACATTTACTGTAGTCAAAATGTATTGTGTGAATATGCGTCAGATTAGGGAGAGATTCTAGTTTCTAGAACCTCCAACAGAATCTGATTCACTTCCTCGTAGCAGCGGAAAATTTGACTTTTGTACAACAACGTCTTGCTGTCGAGAAATTACATTTTTCATGTTGATTGTAAAATTGTTTAACCTTTGCATTGCATTGCATATCGTTCATTGTACAATCATTGATATATCGTTTATGTAATTTCATACTATTTCATTGATTGCATGTTCATGTTTCATGTTAATAAATTAATAATAAGTCGGGGTATAAGGGTCGACTTGGTAGTGAACAATCAGTAACTATACTCGGATGAGGGGCCAGTGTTTCCCTGTATTGTTATCTTGTTATCTTTTTATCTTGTATCTTCTTGCAGATGAATTCTTTTATGGATTTTGAATTGTGGATTCTTTTTATTGTTATCGTGCTGAGTACATAATCTGTAGAGTTCACCACTATAATCTAAATGTTCACTGCTTATATGCACCGAACCTGTGGCATGAGATATAGTACTACGTGCATTAGATAAGATAATAAAATATGATAGACCTAGGATTGAAACTACATTGATCTCTATTATTGTTAAAGACTTGAAATCTTGTTTTATTGTATTGTTACTCATTAAATTGTTGACCATAGACATTACCTCGTTATCGATAATTCATTAACAGTTGATATATTACTTGTTCCTCGTTCATTGATATTTACATGTCATGTTTTATTGTTTCTTGCTTGTACTACTTGATGTCCGTGACTTGCTCTAACAGATATTTTTCCCACTCTAGACTGTGAGCTCACAGATACACAGGAAGAATTGCTCGAAGGACTTGGTGAGCAGACCTTCTACGGATTGGAGCCGAATTGTTGACCACAATAATTGTCTTGTCCTTGTCATTTAAATTCCAGTAATATTGTATTATAATATTTTTTATTTTGGGCTTTGTTAACCCGAAGTTTGTTTTCTTTCCAATTGTTGGTTATTGTTGAGACATTTAATGTAATATCTATGTTATGTGATTTAAGTTCGGTGGGTGTTTCTCCAAAGTACATGCGTGGTTGAATTTGTAATGCATATTTTTGAGTTAAATATTTCGGCTTATCAATGATGCAAATCATTCGTTGGGCCTTCGTTACGCTCGTATTCCTATATTTTGGAAACTGGGGCGTGACATGCTATGTGGGGGATGGAGGCAACTGGCCAGAAGCGCTTCCTCATTGTCGCCCTAGACTATTTTACCAAGTGGGTCAAGGCAGATCTACTCACCACCATAATCGAGCATCAATCACAAAAATTCTTTTAGCAGAACATCATTTTTTGGTATTCCTCGAATTCTTGTCACCGATAATGACATCTAGTTCGCTGGCAAAAACTTCCACAAGTTTTGTGCTGGCTTGGGGATCCAGCAAAGGTTCTCTTCAGTCTCGCACCCCTCTATCCCAATGGCCTGGCTTAGAATGCCAATAAACAGATACTGGATGGACTGAAGAAATGCCTAGACAACTCGCCAAAAGGTCGGTGGGTCAAAGAGCTATTGAGCGTCCTGTGGGCCTACCAAACCACTAAAAGTATTCTAACAGGTGAGTCCCTATTCAACCTAACTTTCAGAATGAAAGTATTCATTCCCTCTCGTTCTCCCCTCTCTGAGCATCATAAGCTTCGCTAAAAGTTCCAACTCGGCAGGCCTAAGAGCCAACCTCGACCTTCTTGACGTAGTGCACATAAAATTGGCTATCAGAAGGAACATCTACCAATAGAGGGTGAACGCTTCTACAATCAGAAGGTACGACCGACCCACATAAAAGAGCGTGACCTTGTGATCCGACGGCTAGCCATCTCCGAACCTACCAAGAAAGCAAAACTCGCTCCAAATTGGGAAGGTCTTTATAAGGTTTCCAAAGTTTTCCATCTAGGGACCTACCGACTCGAAGACCTGGGGGACAAGGCAGTTAAGAGAAATTGCAATGCAGAGCACCTAATTAAGTTCCATGAAATCCCTTAAAATGATTCAAACGCATAATAAGGCTAATGTAATAAGTGTCAGCTTTCAGTGGCCACCGAATAAAGTTGTTTTGAGTTTCGTCAATCAATCTTTGCCTACTCCTTTTTAAAGCTAAGTCTAAACCTCGAAAGAGTACTTTGACTCTAAATCTTATGCAGTTCTCACTGCTAAGTCTAAACCTCGTAATGAGTACCTCGAAAGAGTTCTTCGAACCCGAGTCTTACGCAGTCCTCACTGCTATGTCTAAACCTCGGAAAGAGTGCTTCGACTCTGGGTCCTACGCAGTCCTTACTACCAAGTCTAAACCACAAAAAGAGTACCTCGACTATGATTCTTATGCATTCCTTACTGCTAATTCTAAACCTCGGAAAGAGTATCTCGAAAGAGTACCTCGACTCTGAGTCTTATGCAATTTTCACTGCTAAGTCTAAATCTCGGAAAAAGTATCTCGATTCTGAGTCTTACGCATTTCTCACTACTAAGTCTAAATCTCGAAAAGAGTACCTCGACTCTGAGTCTTACGCAGTTCTCACTGCTTAGTCTAAACCTTAGAAAGAGTACCTCGAAAGAGTAGCTCGACTTTAAGTCTTACTTAGTCCTCACTGCTAAGTCTAAACCTCAGAAAGAGTAACTCAAAAGAGTACCTTGACTTTGAGTCTTATGCAGTTCTCACTGATAGGTGTAAACCTCAGAAAGAGTTCCTCGAAAGAGTACCTCGACTCTAAGTCTTATGCAGTTTTCATTGCTAACTCTAAACCTCGGAAAGAGTACCTCGACTCTGAGTCTCACACAATTCTCACTGCATAGTCTAAACCTCAAAAGAGTAACTCGACTCTGAGTCTCACGCAGTTCTAACTGCTAAGTCTAAACCTCAAAAAGAGCACCTTGAAAGTGTACCTCAACTCTGAGTCTCACACAGTTCTCACTACTTAGTCTAAATTTCGAAAGAGTACCTCGGAAGAATACTCTGACTTTGAGTATTATGGAATTCTCACTGCTACGTCTAGAGCCCTGGAATCGCCCCGATCCTAAACTTAACACGGATCTTTCCACTGCCAAAAATTCAAAATCTCATATCTCAACAAATAAGTAAATTTACTGAAAAAGATAAATTTTATTTATCAAAAGGCGACTACAAAGGCGGTGGCCAGTCCGGAAAAGGCATACAAAATGCTGAAAGCTAAACCTACATCTATACATGATTCGCTTCATATCTCGGAACACCTGCTACTCCCCAAATATTGAGGAGAAGAAACAGGTGAAGGCACCTCGGCAGTCGACCCCAAGATGAAGAAGAGAGGCACTCATGAAAAAGCCAGAAGGATGAAGAACCGGCTAAGAAAATCTCGAGAGAAGGATGAAGAGTTCTCTGATATAGATAACTCTACACCTCCAGGCCTCGGCCACCAGTCAAAGATATTAGATCTTCTAATCTGAGTCGTTGGTTACAAACTTCTACATGGATTACGGCCCTAACCTCTAGGTCCCCTCAGTCCGGCGAAGACAGGGCAGGAATCCCTACTTGAAAAATTGCGACCAAACCCCCAGTAATGCCCCATTGGACTTGGTCGATCGAACTACAGATCTTGAAATCTGAGCCAAAAAAATCAAAATGAATCTCCAGTACTCCAATCCTGATGGGGTCGAGCCCTCGGGAACCACAACCAACCTTCCAAGTCCTCATCAGAGAAACGTTCACTTTGTAAGAATAGATTGCTTGAAGGCCAAGGGATTTTATGGGCAACTCAACCAACCACCTCATTAAATGCACGTTCAAATGGTCAACGCTTCAACTTCCAAGGCATACAGTAACCTCGATTATCACAAAGGAAGTGACATAAGCAAATATGTGGCAATTCTTCGTGCACAAGCACCGAGGTGTGACTGCCGATATGAGATCCCGACTACCTAGTCCTGGCCCAACAATGCCCAATAGAAAAACAAAAAGAAGGAAAGAGAACAGAGACAAATCTTATTCATAATGAAAAGAGTACAAAGGTGGTGGCCAATCCGCAGGAAGGCAAAGATACAAATAACTTATTAACGGCATCACGGGGTAGATCCTTTCTCCTTAGAGGCGAGGGATCATTTCTCAACAGCCACGACATCCAACTCGGTCGCCCGCTACAAGTCTTCTACTTTTGCATCGAAGGCAAAGCCCTCGATCTTGAGACATGGATACCTTATCTTCACATGTGTAAGGGCCATGCCGTGTTGATTCTTGATTTTTATTATTACAACACAATGCAAAGTTTGTTGTGCTATTTCTCATATACTGCAGGTTGTATCAAAGTTTATCATGTATGATACACAAAGGCCTCAAAGCAAATTGATCAAGCAAGTCACAATGTTCTAAAGCTGAAGAATAATCAAGCAAAGCTTCATATAAAGACAATGGCTAAAGCTTCACTCAAGACTCAAGACTCAAGACTCAAATCAGGACCAAAGCTTCAATGTCTTATAGTTTGTGTGTCTTGTAAAATGTAATTTTTTCTCTTTGTTGAGTCTTAGATTGATGTATAGCCTTGTCACACACACACACACTCACACATATTTTTTATAACTATGTGTTTTACAAAATCTAAAGGTCGAAATAGCTTGAACTAAATCAGCTGTTGAGTACCAGTCGACTGCCGTTAAAGATCAGTCGACTGAATCTGTACAAAACTGTCTGATCTTCTTCAAACTCTGACCAGACGACTCATAACGGCAACCCAGTCGACTGTTCAAGTCGTTTCGATAGTTTACTGATTTCAAAACTTGTTTTTTTGAATTTAAAACTTTTATCCGTTATTATCCGTTGTTAAACAGTTGTAGGAACTGTTTTTACAACATCCAGGGATTCTACTTTATAAATAGAGCCTTAGAATCACCATGGAAGAGTTCCAAGCATTTTTGAGAAAAAGTTCAAGTATTGTGCTTTCAGGAAAGAAAATTTTTCAAATTCACTAAGTCTTGGTTCTCTGTTTTCAGTCCAGCATAACATCGACTTCGTTTTGGACTGAATTCAGAAGTCAACCAAATAGCCATGTACAAAATCACAATCACAATAAGGCTATAGGTTGATTGTAAACAATTTTATTGTTTTCTTTTCCTCTCGGTTGGAGAGTAGGGCTCTAGGGTGTAGAGTCAGGTTTTCACTCTTGGTGGAATAGTGGGTTGCTTTCTCTAGTGGTGAGAAAGGACTACGGGTTGGACAAGGTTGTTTTCTAACGCCGTAGGGTATTCTTGTACATTTTTCAAGAATAGTGGAAAATCTCAAGTGGGTTGCTTGGGGACTGGATGTAGGTCGGGAAGACCGAACCAGGATACATCGTGTGTACTCTGTAGTTGTATCTCTTTGAACTTGCATTTCATTTTCTTGCTTTTTAAGTTCTCTGTGAAACTTGTCTGGAGAGTCGACTGCGTCTCCTTTTAAGTCGACTGGTCAGACTTGTACTACATACTCTCTGAAAACCTGTCCAGTAAGTCGACTGGTTCTTCTATCGACTGAAAATACTCTTCTTAACTGTCGCCCCAGTCGACTGGTTTCTCTTTTCAAGTCGACTGGTCAGAAGAAAAGTTCATTTCCACAATTGTTTTTTATAAAACACTATTCACCACCCCCCCTCTAGTGTTTCTTCCCTTGCCTACAGGATCCAACACGCCGTACCCCACATCTTGGGTGTCGAGCACCTGCAGTACAGTCTCGTCCAACTCCTCCTTGTCCTTATTCGCTCGCTGAGCCGTCTCATCCAGCTCGCCCCGTAGTCTTTTCTCTTTGGCTTGCCATGCTAGCCACTCCTCGACCCATCTCTCCTTCTCAACCCGCAACTCGTGTCGAGTCTTTTTCTCCCCTCCAACTCCTTCTCGGCATCTTTAATAGCTCACCAAAGCTCCTAATTTCGGCACACCAACTCCCTACAATTCTCCTCAGATCCTTGGGTGCGTGCGAGCATCACGCCGAGTCTCCGCTTCAACTCAGCCCCAGTGATGGCAGCTTGCAGAATGAAAATATTAGACGAATAAAAACCAAGGAATGACACCAGCGACAAGTAAAAGATCCTTACCAAAACCGAAGCCTGAGCCCAATGTGTATAGACTTCGTCCTGGGCCTCCCCCTTTAGGAACACAAATTATCTAGGAGTAGCCAGATTCTCGACCACCTGGGTCACATTCACGCGGTCAGTCGTCAGATCCACCTTCGTGATAGTCCATGAGGGAATCCACGCCTTCGTCGGCGAAGGCGGCTTCAGTGTTGTCCCACTACCCGGTTGTGGAGTTTCCTCAACAGTGACCACAGACTCCATAATGTTTGAGGAGTCAACATCGTTGCCCTTTTTCCTTCTGCGGAGGCGCGACTAAAGAAGGGGAGTGGGGGCGATCCCCCCTAGTTTTCCTTCCCTTGGGATCCTCGGTAATTGCGGTCTCTGCTCTGTTTGACTTGGCCTTCCCCTTGACCGCCTTCTTCTCCACTTTTGCCTTGGTCTTCGCCCCTGCCTTGACTTGACGTTCAGCCTTGGCCTTAGCCTCGGCCTCAGCTTTGGCCTTAGCCTTGGCCTCAACTCTGGCCTTAGCCTCGGCCGCCTCCTTCTCAGCCTTCTTGGCTAGGCGTCTTTCCATCAAAAATGCATCGGTAACCATGATTGAAAGAAGAATAAAATTGATTAGGGGGTAACAAAGACAACGATGAAAAATTATGAAGGGAGAGCAGCAGGAAGAATGCAATATATAGGCATGAAAGGGACATCGAATACTGTGCACTCACGGGGAAAGCATGGAACATGTGATTCCCTGGACCGTTGGTTTCCCCGTCAGAGAGACCCTTTGAATTCCCACTCCGTGCTTCTATTGCTTCGAAGTTCGGAGTCCTACACAGTCTCAATCATAGACAGGACCCGAGTCTCCAATGCCTCCACCCAACACGACAATCCGACCCCAAATGATCATCAGAAAATTTTGAAGTTCATAACAAAATCAAGGCTTAATAATATAAAAAGTCCTTATCATTTCATCAAAAATAATTGGGTACAATGGGCGGTGGCCAGTCCATGTTCTGCAAAATACAACGAAAAATGAAAGCTAAGGCAAAAGGGGCTCCTCCCCAGAAGTCGAACGAGCATCAACCCCTCCTACGACCCCGGGAATAGATCTTACATCTGATCCCAACTCCGAAGGAATCTCGGTGGGGGATGTGGCAAAACCCCCCGGCGAGGGCGGGCGAATGTGTTCATCACTTACGTCTTCAAAGGCCCCATGAGTAAGACCGGCACCAGCCCCCAGGTCAAAGGGAATCGCGCGAGGAGTCACGAGAGAAGTAAAAAATTCTAAATTGTATTCAAGTGGTCGAGGCTGAGATAGGGGTATTTCCGTCGAATGCGCTCAACGGCTTGTTTGAAACCACGCTCCTTACGATCGATAATTTCATCTGTAGCACCCATTAACTTCGACCGACTTTGGTGAATTGGCGCTCTAGCTCATCTTTCTCATTCAATAGCGCCCTGTGGGCAGATCATTCCTCACCTGGGTCATCCTTTTCTTCCGCCGGCTTCTTCTCCATTTCCTTCACTTTATTCTCAAAGGCCTCCACGCACTCATGCTCCTCCTAGCATATCTTCTTATACCGTTCCACCTTTCGATCCACGAGGTCGAGCAAGCACTCATACTGCTTCCTCATCTCGGCACCGTAGAGTGTGATCTACGGGAAAACTCAGAAAGTTAGCAAGGAATGGTTACACTTACAATGCAAAATACTTGAACACTTACCAGTACGGCCCGTTGAGAAAAACAAAGGAAACACAAATTTGTGGTCTCTTGGGCGAGAGCCCCCCGGTCTCTTGGACGAGCAAGGTTCTCCCTACTTCCTGAGCCATCTCCAAATCCATGACGGAGTTAAGCTCCCCCACTGACCAGTCTGGTCTAGAGAGCCCCACAGTCTCGTCGGTGGTCCTCAACAAATTCTCGCCCGGTTGCCCCCTCGAAGCCTCCTCCAAGCCACGAACCTTCAAAGCCTTGGGCTTCTTCAGCAAGTGCTCCGAGGCGGGCACCTCGATCTTCCTCTTGCCCTTATGGTCAACTGTTGATGCCTCTCAAGGCTCCAATGCTAGGGCAACCGTCCCACTAACACCTGCAAAGAAAAATAGTTATCAGATAAGGTAATATACCAGTACAATAAGCCGAGAGCAAAAGAACTTACGCGAGCCAACAAAGCTTAAACCAACGTCGACCAACATCTCTTTCGACATTTGTGGCTAGTCGACACTAGCGCCCTTCTCGAAGAGTCTCTGAAACACGGTGCTCTCCTCCGAGCTCAGATCGTGGGAGGTCGAGAGATCCATCTTCGGCGGGCCCTCATACGACCATTTGGTAGGAATGTCCTACGGCTCGGTAACTCGAACGATAAAGTATTTCTTCTTCCGAATCTTAATGGAATCGGGATGGCCGTGCACCACATTGTACCCCCGACGCTGCAAGATATATCATCGATAGGGGTGAATCGGCAGCGCTCTAAAGCCCAAACACACCTGAAAATATTTAAGGCGAAGAGGAACCCCACTCTCGCGGCAGACCATGATGAAACTCGTCACGCCATCCATGAGTTCGGTGCATACTGCATGGGGCTTAGGCCCGCCTAGTTCGACACTTCCTTTATTAAAGGATTGAGAGGAAGATGCAGGCCCGAGTGGAACATGTCGGCATTCATTATATACAGCAGCCCCAGAAGGTTGGCATTTTGTCGAAGGCTAGAGTTTGGAAGAATCAACTCTAATTGGGGAGGAATACGACAAACCACCCGAAGTGACTCAAGTTCATTTGCAGCCATGATGCTATTCACCTTATCCATATCTTATATCGACCTATTTGATGAAGGTAGAACACTAAAGCCAGGCTCACCCTTCAAATATTCAGGATACCTTCGGATAGACCTCATCCGCACTAGCGCCTTGTCAAAGGGGAGCTGAATCCCCTCTGGTCTCGACGATCCTGGCCTACAGGGAGATGCAACCGACAGGATATCGACTTCGTCACCATCTCTTCGAGATCACCCACAGGTTTCTCATCAGCCTCCGCCGATCGATCTTCGCCCCCATGATCACCCCTACCCTCTGACGCGCAGGGAGATTCTCGATTTCCCTTCACCAAACTTGTCCTGGCTTCGCCAGTCCTAGTCTCCTTCTCAACTCGGCTATGATCTTCTCCCTCAGAACCAGAGATTCCACCGAGATCCACATCCAGCTCTGGCGAGATCTCGCATGTTGACCCTGAATTTATAGTTTCACTTCTCCGCGAAGAGGGACGACCTGATGAACTCACGGCTGACCCACCTCGTGAAGAGCTGGCTTGTGATCCACCGCTGTCACCAGAAGAGGACGAGCTACCGATTTCTACAGTCAACATATCCGGAATTACAATCTTGAACAGAGGAATTCCAGATGTAAAGAAAGTAACCCCCCACAGTGATGAGAGGGAGCGAATTTATAGAGGCTGGTTGCTTCCGGAACCGTCGGCACGTGCCTTCCCTTGAATTTCGTGAGTGACAGTCCATCGAATAACTACTATAATGTGTCAAATCCTCAAGCTCCACGAAATCTGACATGGCAAGAAGCCACATGGACAGAAGGTTTAACGTCCCTGTCTCATTGACTAGCATAAGACTTTGGCTTGGCTCGACCCTCAGCACCATATTTCTTGAATGACACTCCGACTCCGAGCTTTAAACAATTGACATCTGGCTTGACCCTCAGCACCATATTTCTTGAATGGCGCACCGACTCTAAGCTTTTCGCAACTCATTATCTACAAAATTTTCACCTAAGACCCATACCTCGAAAGGTCACACTGATTCTGAATCTAATGCAGTCATTGTTGGTGTATACCCTAGAGGCTAGTTGTGTATTGACATTACTAGTTTAAATTGTATCATGATATTTATTTCATATATGAGGCATTTAATTTATTGTGTTTTTTATTGTGATTAAATGAACATAATAATGTCCTTAAAATAGTAGGTTCAATACCATAGGATATCAAGTGCATGACTTGATTGTGAGATCCTAGTGGTTGTAATCAGAACACTATTCTTAAATGTCCCTAGTCAAGTATTATTGTGAATTAGGACAAAAATAATACAAAGAGACTAGTATGTGCGTAGACTGATGACCATATCTCACGGGTCATGGATATGAGATATCAAGTCTTCACATACTGGGCTGACCCACCATGAGAACGCTGCATGGATCGTTATGTGAGTGTCATAAGTGGTTCTCACAGTGACCATGGTTTATGTAGTCCTTTAACTTGAACTCACTACGGTTCCCTACATGAAAAGTTATATTTTTAATGTCGTCAAATATTGCCTGTAATAAGGTGATTATAAAGTCGAAAGTTGGATATACTACAAATTATGCGGAGCGATGTGAGTGACTTAGATAGAATTTGTCCCTTTTACATAACAGGAGCGATTTCTACAGACTCCTTGATTGAGTGACTGCAAAATGCATGGTCGTGCTCAAATGAGTCAATATGAGATATTAAGCTTATTTGTTTTAGTAAGTCTACTCCGACATCAAGAAACCAAAGATTGAACTATAAAGGGTGACACGCACTAGGCCTTGTGGTCAATTAGATGTCTGGAAAAAAAGACTAGTATACATGGTAACATTATTCACGGATAGGTTATGTCAAATCACCGGCATTCTAGTTACTTAAGTAGAGTGATGTATTGCTAGATACCGCTCACTATTTGTAACACTAGAATATGATTTTAGTATTACTATCAACCTAATGGGAACCTACAGGGTCACACACTTAGAATGGATCGAAATTGGATTTAAATTCAAGAGTTCAATTTAATTGGGAATCCTAGTAAGACTTAGACTCCTGACATGGTTGGAAAATTAATTAGATTAAATGGGTCAACTAAAGTTCAAAGGCCCACACATGAATCTGACCCAGGTCATATTGTGAGCCCAACAACCTCATTACTCTCTTAGGATTGATTTCTACATCTATATATATGATATGTATCTGTGGAAAAGAGATAGTTGAAAAAACTCTAGCCATCACATAAATTATGAGAGAGAGATCGTGAGGAACATCCCCGTCCCTCAGCTAGCATCTCGGTGTGAGGGAAAGCTTGATTTGATCCGTTTGTGTGGATACCATAGAAGCTCCGTAATATTGCAGTGTTGTGATCGGCATACTGTGGAGACAGCAGATCCATCTTTAAGTTATAACTTCTAAACACGATTTACGGTTTTTGCATGGATCTATGGCTAGGTTTCAATAATTTTTTGGTAATTTTTCCGCTGTGTATTTAATATGAGATTACCCTCGAAACCTAGCAGCCTTCACGCCAATACTTTTCCCACGAGTTATCTACTCCTCAAAAATGACCAACAGCTTACTCCTGAGAGTGGGGGCTCATGATACCGGTAAAAATCGTGGCTGATTTCTGCCGAATTTTTCTAGCACGAATCACAAGGCAACAGATTGGACTTGGGGCCAACTTTGCTACTAGTTTAGGACAGGTATCTCCACGACCATTTCATAGGCCCATTTGTGCACCTGGATAAATCACCCACCGTTTATGCAAGACGCTCCATCGGTTATGCTGTAACCGCACCCCTAAAATCAAGGATATGATCAACTCCATATCTGAGATCAAGGGAATTTCAATACCGCCCAGGGATCTCTCCGTGACAGATTTCCCCCCAAACCTATAAATACAACATCTACTGTACAGTTACAAGGTAATCACTATTTTTTCTACAGAACCCTTCCACTAAATTATTGTCTTCTGACTTAAGCATCGGAAGGTCGGTCGCCAAGAATATTCCTGGTGTTTCAGGCTTCTTTTTGTAGGTCAGCAAGTCAGCTGCCTCCTAACCAATCCACTCAACACCCCTTCGGATCCAAAACAAAGGTCAGGATCACTGCCATTTCCTTGAATACAAGAACTCACAGTATCTGTTGCTCCCACACCCCAAAAACAACAACAGAAGATGCTGATATAAACTCTAGGGTGGAGAGATATATCTTGGAGGCTAAAAGAATTGGCAGAGACTACTCATAACACCATTGGAGAGCAAGGCAAGAGCCATAGCTTTTGTCAAGATCGTCTAGAGTTCTTTCGTCTCTTCTAATTTTTCATTATGCATACATCCAATACAATGTTTGTTAGTTGCAAATTTATCCTGAACTAATTTTACTTTTCTAGGGCTTCGATGTAGCCTGGTTTTGAGAACACAATTTGAATTCCATGTTATTTTATTCTTCTATTTTTCCATGGTTATTTTATTCTTCTAATTTTACTTTCCTTAATGCGCACAATTGTTTGGTCACCTAGTGTTTGATTTATTGAATCATAAAGGAAGCCAAGAGGTAACTTGTGATTTAGAATTATAGAATTAAATACCATTGACTGAGCGAAATTAGAGATAATTTACCGTTAATGTGACTATAAAGACATCCCTTGAACTTAATGAATCTTCAAATAGTTATATTTGGATAGAGATATGAAAAGTTATTAGTTGGGGATATGTTTGGTGTTATTCGAGAGAATACATTGAATAATTAGGAGATTTTGGTCTACAAATTGGAAAAGTAGAGTTTTTAATCTATTGGAATTATGAATTGTGTGGGTTAACTAGGTAAAATAAAAAGCCCTAGATTTAGATTTTCTATTAATAAAAAAAATTCAGAATTTCATTCTTTTTAATTAGTTTAGTTTTTGCTTTAGATAAATTTAATCTAGTTGTTTTTTTTAATCAAAATTTTCGATTCTCCAAATAATAGTTAATCTAGTAAATTCGGTTTTCAATAAAATAATTAGTTTTTGTGAGTTCGACACTCTTTCTTTTTTAAAGCATACTACTTGTTGGATTTTTGTGTACTTACAAATTATTACATCAAGTTTTTGGCGCCGTTGCCGGAGACTAATTATTCTTTTATTGATATTGATTAAAAAAATCGTATTATATTATATTTTTTATTTTTTTGGTTCTTTTTCTATCTAATAGATATATTTTAGGACATAGAAGTGTATCACCATGGCAAACGAGGGTAATGGAGAAGAAAATAAGGCTTTGAGGGACTATGTTATGCCCTCAGTTAATTGAGAAACATTCAAAGTATCAAGAGGCCGACTGTAGAAGCTAAAAATTTTGAGATTAAACCCGCAATCATTCAAATAATTCAATAGACTGTTCAATTTGGAAGACTATCGCACGAGGATCCTAATGTTCATATTGCAAACTTTTTACAAATCTATGAAACTTTCAAGCACAATGGAGTGTCCAATGATGCTATTCGTTTAAGACTCTTTCATTTTCCACTCAGAGATAAGATGAAGGCTTGGTTAAATTCTCTACCACCATGTGGTATCACTACTTTGGAAGGATTAACACAAAAATTTATGGCCAAACATTTCCCTCTGGCAAAAATAGCGAAGCTAAGGAATGATATTACCACATTCACTCAATTTGAGAATGAGTCTTTGTATGATGCGTGGGAGAGGTATAAAGATTTATTGAGAAAGTGTCATCATCATGAACTTCTGAAATGGCTGCAAGTCCAAACATTCTATAATGGTTTGGAAATTACAAATTGATCTATGGTAGATGCAGCAGCTGAAGGAGTTCTTTTGAGCAAAACTCATGAAATTGCTTATAAGCTTTTAAGGAGATGACATCCAATAATTATTAATGGTCTTCGGAGAGAGCAATGCCAAGAAAAATAGCTGGAGTTTTTGAGCTTGATCCTATTACCACATTGGCTGCACAAATTGCTAATTTATCTAAACAACTAGGTAATATGAATGTTAATGCTATTCAAACTAATATTATTTGTCATCATTGTGTAGAAAATCACTCAAGTATTGATTGCCAAGTGGGAAATCATTTTGCTCAACCAAATTCCGAACAAGAAAATTACGTGTCCAACTTTCAAAATCAAAACAATCCTTATTCGAACACGTATAATCCAGGATGGAGAAACTCCAATTTTTTTAGGAACAACAATCAATGAGCAATTAGACCACCGCAGAATTTTCCACAGCAAGAAAAGAAGTAGACACTTGAAGAGATGTTCATGTAATGCATGCAGAAGATAGAGCAATAGGTGCAGAAGAAATATTTGGCAATACAAATAATACGGCTTCCATTCAGAACATTAAGGCTCAGATTGGTCGGCTTTCAAATATTCTTACGGAAAGAACATCAGGAACCTTACCTAGTAACACTGTAACCAATTCCAAAGGGAATGCCAAAGCAATATCACTGAGAAGTGGGATAACAATTGAGTAACCACAAACACAAACTACCGAACAAAATGTGGTTGAAAGAAAGATGAGTTCAAGCCAATTTTGGAGAAACAAACGCAGATAGTGGCCAACCACCAAATTGAGAATTTTAAGAAGAATAATGGAGCTTCAACCCTACGGTTTCCAGTGAGCATAATTCTAAAATTTATTCTAATTCACCTTATGATCCATCTATTCCTTTTCTACAAAGACTTAAAAGAATAAGCTTGATAATAATTTCTCTAAATTTTTAAGTATTTCTAAGTAACTGCACATTAATATTCCTCTTATTGATGCTTTGTAACAAATGCTTAAATATGCTAAATTTTTTAAGGATATTTACCAAACAAGCGGAAGTTAGAGGAGCATGAGATGATTATGCTAACCGAAGAGAGTAACGCAATTTTACAAAAGAAATTGCCTCCCAAACTTAAAGATCTAGGGAGTTTCACGATTCCTTACACTATTGGAAATTCTTATTTTCATAAAGCATTATGTGATTTAGGGGCAAGTATTAATCTTATGCTTTTTTTGGTTTCAGGAAACTTTGTCTTGGAGAGGCAAAACCAACTACAATTTCTTTACAATTGGCGGACAGATCTATCAAGTACCCAAGAGGTATAATTAAAGATGTTTTGGTAAAGGTAGACGAGTTCATATTCCCAGCTGATTTCATAGTGCTTGGTATAGAGGAAGATGAACTAATTTCGTTGAATTTGGAGAGACATTTTCCAACTACGGGGAGAGCTTTGATTGATGTCTAACAAGGAAAACTTATTTTGAGGGTTGAGGATGACCAAGTAACGTTTGATGTTTTTAAATCTATGAAGTTTCCTTCTGAAGTCCACTCGTGTTTTCAAGTCAGCGAAATTGGTCTAGTTTTGCCAGAGACACATAGGGCTGGAATTGCAAAAAACGGCTAAAAGTGTGTCTAACAAATTCAGCAACTCTTGAATCCGACAAAGAAAATGTTTTGGAATATGTTTGGTATTTGGAATCTACACCGTCTATTCTTCTGTCACCTCAGCTAAAATTCAAAGAGGTGGGTATATCAAAGACGCCATCTTCAAGAAAGAAACGACTCAAACTTAAATCACTACCATTTAGTTTGCGGGATGCACAAAGAAAACCTAATACACACATGAATTAAGTTGTTAGAAAAGAGGTTCGTATGTTGTTGGATGTTGGCATCACATAACCATCTTAACTACTATGTTCGGCTGAAGACTTAAAACTTAGCGCTTCTTGGGAGGCAACCCATGTTTTTCTTTTTACTACCATTATAATTGTTTTTATTTTTGTTTAGTTTATTTTAACTTTTTGATTTTATTTTATAGGATTGCATAAGTTTGGGGGTTTCCGAGCAGAGTTGTTTTCTAGACCTAGTTTAATGGCTATTTTTGGGCAGGCTAGTGCCTTAATCTGGAAAAGTGTTTAAAAGAGCATTATTCTTAGCTTTCTAATGCAAAATGAATCAGGGAATTTGAACATCTACAACTCAAGATATCACCAAAACAATGAATGTTACTCATCTAGAATTTCAACATAAATCAGGGGGAGCAATTTTGAACTTTTCTCATTCTTTTTTTTATTTTCCCAATTGAGGACAATGTGATTTTTAAGTTTGGGGGAAAGGGTTAAAATTTATTTTTATATAAAAGAGAAAAAAATGGACTTAAATTAGGATTACCATTACACTTTTGGGTTCTTTATTGTACAAAAGCATTGCAATTTTTTTAAGGATATGCAATATCTTATATTAAGCATACTTATTTTATTTAGAATTATTGAAACTCAAAATTTCTTACAAAATTGTGAAATTCATATGATTATACATAAATGAGGTATGTGATGCTTTTCTTATGATTATTTTCTTTGATTTAGTCCTAAACAGAGTTTAAGTAAATAGAGTGATAGTGATTAAATAATTGAATTAATAAAGTTTTATCTACTCCAATATTTTGAGTTGCTTAGTAACTAGGGGTATTCATCACAAATGTTTACTTTTACGTCAAATGGCAACTTGAAATATGCGTATGCAAAAGCACTCTAAGTGCGTGACTTGTTGAGTAACTAGGTGAATCCATCACAAATGTTTGCATTCGCGTCAAAAGGCAAGTGACAACTTAGAGAGAGACAAAAAAAACTCTACCTTGCTACTCGGTTTGTAGTAGTGAGAAGGGGTGATCAAAGACGGAGTTGTTACATGATATAGTTGTGTTAATTTCATGAAAAATTTGATCGGATTGAGAATTATGTATGAATAATTGCATTGGAGAAAGTGAGTATGCTTAGTTTTCTTTTATTTACTATTGTTTAGGTACTAAGTTGAATATTTGATGCTTGCATAATAAGATCCGTTGGTGAGATGAGTTGAGACTAATTATGAATATAATCCTTTTATTCATGGTTTTCTCTTTTTCTCGAGAACAAGGAAAATCTTAAGTTTGGAGGTATTTGATGAGTGTAATTTTTATATAATTTTTATTACTTTTTGTATGCATTAAAGTTGCAAGTTATTGTTTATTTCTTTAAATTTTATCTTATTTCTACTTAATTTTATTTATTTGTTTGTTTTTGAAGGAATGAGATGATTGTTAGGATTATGAACTTAAATATACGAAGTCACGGATCTTGGAGTTGGAGAAAAATAAGATGCAAAATAATGCGAAAAAACTGCAACAACAACACCTAGAACTTGTACGGCTGTTTTGAACATGAAGATTGACGAATCTGAACTTGTACTCTAAATCAAAGATGTTGGTGTTGGTCATCGAGTCTTCTTCGAAATGAGTATTCATACGTCGGAGTTCTACAGCTCCGGGAAAATTATTTTCTCTATAGCCTGCGCGCAGAAAACAAGTGCGCATTATGTCATGTAAATAATAATAACTGCATTAAGGACTAAGTGCACATTCACACATGAAATCAATAGGATAGTCCCTCTTAGCTTTTTTTGTGACAAGTGTGTATTTTCTAAGTAAGAGAAATTGATGTATTATATCCTAGTGTCAGTTGTATGCAACTGACATACCCACATTTTCTATGCAGGATAAAGTGATTGACAAGAACTAAAGATTGATTACTGCTTAAAGAATGTTCAAGTTGTTATTCAGTTCATGTATAATGTGTAATTTGCTTCCGCTGTGTAAAATGTAATCACTGTTGTAATAAAAGTTTTTAATTCCTTGTAAAATTGTACAAAAAGAAGTGTAAAGATCCTGTGGAACTTCGAATTCAGTCTTATTTGGAATTCGGGGTGTTACAGAGTGGTATCAGAGCCACGCTTCCAAATAGTACAAATTTATAAGGAACGACACCCTAGAAGTGGACATTAGAGTGTGGGTTGGGTATAGAGATTTAAATGTAAGTTACTTACATTTGTGTGCTCTATGATTAATGCTTCTTCGTCTCCCTTCCCCAAGATGGCGAACCACCACGACCCAGCAGGCGATGATGATTGGCACATAATTGAAGAGAACTACTACCCGGGACAAGGAGATTTCGACGAAGGAGATTCCGACGAAGAAGATCCCGAGGAATATGAAGAGGAATGGCCCGAGTCCTGAGAGACCACTCCATCTCCGGACTCATCGGACATTTCATCTGACGAGGAAGAGCCAGATCGGGGAGATCTTATCAAGACCCTTCAGAGTCAAGTGGAGACTCAAAGGGAGCTATTGCAGGCATAGTATGCCAAGTGCAAGGAGAATATTGCAACCCTCAGTCATCATGTTTGGGAACTTGAGAAGAGAAAGAACATGTATGATGTACTAAAGGAAGAAGTGGCGGAACTACGGGAAGAGCTTAGTCAAGCCAAGAGGAACCGTATGGATTAGAATGTTGTATCTTCTCAATGCTTTTGCTTGATGTCAAACAATGTTTTAAATTTGAATATACAAAGTTTGAATTCAATGAAATGAAAGAAGTTGGTTTAAATTCATATTTTCTACTTCAAATTTAATAGATCTTTTGAATCAGAATATGGATGGAAGAATATCAAGGAATGGAGAAGGTCCTAGTTGTGGACTAGACTTGAAAACGGAGTTGGCTAGAGTCTATCAGACCCTTAATGTCGTTGCCATGAATCAAAACCAGGGGAGGATGCCTACGAATCCAGTTCCTGAGGCGATCAAACTCGTGGAGTCATTCAAGAGGATGAAGCCACCAGTGTTTGAAGGAAAGTCAAACCCAGATGCAGCTGACAATTGGATTCGGCAAGTTGAGACTATCTTTGAAGTCTTGGAAACTCCGAAAGTTAGCAAGGTGAAGTTGGCTACTTTGCAGCTTGAGAAGGATGCGGCTGTGTGGTGAAATTCGATGAAGCGGACTATGGGAAATGGTGTTGTTGGCTGGGAGGAATTCTTGGAGGAGTTCCACGATCACTATTTTCCGTCTGATGTCCAAGAGAAGAAGGTGATGGAGTTCCTGGCACTGCAACAAGGAGGCATGTCTGTCAGGAAGTATGAGACAAGGTTTACTCAACTTTCGAGATATGCACCCGAACTTGTGATGGACGAGGCAAAGAAAGCTCGGAAGTTCGAGCACGGATTAATGCCAAGTCTAAGAACAAGGATGATACGCCTCGGTGTCAGGAGGTTTAACAAGTTAGTCAAGTGGGCTGCAGCTACTGAGGCGGATATGGAGAAGTTCCATGCTGTTCAAAGTCAGAGGAACAACTGGAATGTGGGGAAGAGGCCCGCAATTTCTTGGAATGTCAGAGGGCAGCCGCCGGCTCAAAGGTTCAAACCTACGGGGGCGAACATTGTCAATGTGGTTGGGAGACACGGAAATGGTTGGGTGAGACCTCCTATGGTGACTTGTTTCAATTGTGGGGAGACAGGTTATTACTGATCTCATTGTCCTAAGCTGCGAGATGTCGCCCGGAGTGGACCACCGCACTAGGTTGGGAAGAAGCCGTACCAGCAAGGGCGAGTATTCGCTTTGACTGAGCCGACGCTGATGAGGTGGATCACGTCATTACTGGTACAAGGGAGGATGTTTAAAAGTTTCTTTTGTTCTCTTTTCCTGTTATTTAGTAGAACTGTTATGTAACGAGTGTGTGTTATGAAACAGTAGAACTTTATTTGAATGAAAAGAAAGTTGTTGTTTTGTTCGATACTGGATCCTCTCATACTTTTATATCACCTAAATTTGCTAAAGTCTTGGGAGTCGAACTGAAGGTCTTTCCAGGCAAGGTCTTAGCAGTAGCTACTCCATCAGGGGAGACTCTAACCACTAATCGGTACTATGCAGACTGCGAGATCGAGATTGGAGACAGGATTTTCGGGATTGATCTGATCGAGCTGAATGTCCTGGGTGTCGATGTTATCATTGGCATTGATTGGATATCGGTGTACAGTGCGAGCATCGAGTGCAAGACCAAGGAGGTAACAGTGAAGGCTCCAGGGGGTCCTGAAGTCACTTTCTAATGGAAGAAGAGATGTTCAGGTTTGGTGGAAGCTATCGGAAAGAAGAAGGTTCTTGTAGAGGTGCAGCAAATTCCAGTGATTCAGGATTACCCGACTGTATTCTTGGAAGATTTGCCCGAGTTACCCTCGCATCGTAATGTAGAGTTGAGCATCACTATTCAGTCAGGGAGTGCACCTATTTTCCAGGCACCGTATAGGATGGTGCCTGTGGAGCAGGATGAGATTAAACGGTAGATTGAGGAACTATTGGAGAAATGCTTCATTCAACTGAGTGCGTCACCCTGGGGAGCACCGGTGCTGTTGGTAAAGAAGAAAGATGGGTCGATGAGGATTTGCATCGATTACCGAAAGTTGACTAAGGTCACTGTTCAGAATAAATATCCAATTCTCCAAATTGATGACCTGTTCGATTGTCTACAAGGAGCAGTTGTTTTCTCCAAAATAGATCTTCGATCGGGATACAATCAGGTTCGAGTAAAGACTGAAGATGTGCATAAGACTGCATTCAGAACTCGACATGGGCATTATGAATTTTTAGTTATGTCATTTGGAGTGACGAATGCACCTGCAATCTTTATGGACATGATGAACAGAGTTCTTAGGCCGTTTATTGATTCTTTCATCGTGCTGTTTATCGACGATATTCTTGTGTACTCCAAGTCGGAGGAGGAGCACACTGAGCATCTGGCTGATATTCTGAAGAAGCTTCAAGAGCATGAGTTGTATGTCAAGTTATCCAAGTGCGAATTCTGAAAATCTGAAGTGGCATTCCTGGGTCACATCCTTTCTAAGGAAGGAGTGGTAACTGATCCTCAGAAGATAGAAGCGGTGAAGGATTGGGCAAGGCCTACTACAGTGAAAGAATCAGAAGTTTTCTTGGGCTAACTGGATATTATAGGAGGTTTATCCAAGGCTATGCTCAGATAGTCGTACCGCTCACTGATCTGACCAAGAAGAATGTGAACTTCAAGTAGACCGAGCAGTGCGAGGCAAGCTTCCAGAAGTTGAAAGAGAAGCTGACTACTGCTCCCATTTTGGCTTTTCCTAGAGCATGTGTTGAGTATGATGTTTACAGCAATGCTTTACATCGTGGTCTTGGCAGTGTCTTGATGCAAGAAGGAAAATTGATTGCTTATGGATCTAGACAACTAAGACCGCATGAGAAGAATTATCTGATTTATGATCAGAAGTTGGCTGCGATTATCTTCGCCTTGAAGCAATGGAGACATTACGTGTATGGTGAGAAATTGAACATGTACACGAACCACAAGAGCTTGAAGTACATCTATCAGCAGAAGGACCTGAATCTGAGGCAACGGAGATGGCTGGAAGTAATTGAGGACATTCGTCCTGAGATTAAGTACCACCCAAGGAGGGCTAATGATGTTTCTAATGCACTTAGCCGTAAGAGCAGTCTGGCTAGTTTGATTACGACTCAGAGGCATCTTGTAGAAGAGTTGGATCGGTCTGGTATCAGTTGAGGCTTCAGCCTATGCTGAATGAAAGGATTATAGCAAGCTAGAAGGAAGATGTAGAGATTCAGAAGATGAAGGAGCAAGTTGGTGCTGGCAGGTTGTCAGAGTTTCAGATCAGGGATGAAGTGTTGTGGTGGTTTGGAGAGAGGCTGTGTGTTCCGGATCAAGCATAATTGAAGGAGATTATTTTTCAGGAGGCACATGCTACTCTTTTGTCTGTACATCCTGAGAGTACCAAGATGTATAAGGACATCAAGCAACATTTCGGGTGGCCAGGTTTGAAGCGGGATGTGGCTAAGTTTGTGGCGAAGTGTGAGATCTGCTAACAGGTGAAAACCGAGAATCAGAAACCCAGAGGTTTATTACAACCGTTACCTATTTTGGAGTGGAAATGGGATAACATCAGCATGGATTTTATCACGAGTTTGCCCAAGAGTTTGAAGGGTAATGATGCGATTTGGGTCATAGTCGATCGACTAACCAAATCAGCTCACTTCGACTATGGAAAAGTTGGCCGAGCTGTATATTAGGAAGATCGTCAAGCTTCATGGTGTTCCATTGACCATTCTGTCTGATCGAGATGCGCAGTTTAATTTGCATTTCTGGAGGAATCTTCAGACAACTTTGGGAACTAAGACGGATTTCAGCACTGCCTTCCATCCTCAGACTGATGGACAGACTGAGAGAGTCAACCGAGTTCTTGATGATATGCTTCAGTGTTGTGTACTAGATTTTGGAGGTCGTTGGGAAAGGCATCTAGCTCTTGTAGAGTTTGCCTACAACAACAGTTTTCAGACTAGTATCGAGATGACAGCGTATGAGGCTCTGTACAGCAGGAAGTGCAGAGCACCTGTTTGCTTGTTTGAAGTTGGGGAGCGACAGATGTTTGGACCTGAGATTGTGTAGCAGACCTCTGAAAAGATCGTTTTGATCAGGAAGAGATTGATGGATGCTCGGAGTAGGTAGAAGAGCTATGCAGACAATCGAAGAAGGGACCTTGAGTTCGAGGTTGGTGACTTTGTCTTTCTGAAAGTATCACCTAGTATAGGTGTGATTCGCTTTGGCAGAGGTGGGAAGTTAGCCTCAAGGTTCATAGGCCCGTACAAGATATTGAAGCGGATTGGGAAAACTGCTTACCGGTTGGAGTTACCGAAAGAGTTGTCTCAGGTGTACAATGTCTTCCATGTGTCTATGCTGAGAGGTTACATTCCAGATCCAAGTCACCATTTGCCTGAAGTGCCGGAGGGCTTGCAGCTGGATCTAAGTTACATTGAGCTACCGGTTCAGATTGTGGATCATCGGGAGAAAGTCTTGAGGAACAAGACGATACCGATGGTCAAAGTAGTCTGGAGAAACCAGTTGGTTGAAGAGGCTACTTGGGAATCTGAGGAGAGGATGTTGAAGGATCATCTTGAGCTCTTTGTGTGATTTGTATTTTTATCTTCATTTTCTTTCTTATTGTGTTTTGTTTTCTCACTCTTTAAGCTTAGTTCCGGGGACGAAACTATTCTAAGGAAGGAGTGTTGTAACATCTTGAATTTTCTATTATAATTAAATAAGAGTTTGTTTGATTTCACGTGTTTTGCACGTGCAAATTTATGTACTTTTTCCCTAAAAATTTATTTATTTTATACCATGAACAGTATTTTTAATTCTTCTCTTTTTATTTTAAAAGCCTATTTAAACTCTAGACATAATCGTCTAAATCTAGCCCACCATAATTAAATTAATTATTTTTAATTAGAAGCCCATAGACTTTTAGCCCACTAGAATGAGCCCACTAATTTAATTTCCTTTTATTAGCACAACTTGTAAGGTAAACTAGTTTTGTAACCAATTAATTAAATGAACATGTACAACTAGTAACTAAGGGTGTATTGTGTGACACGTGCATTGCACTAGCATGTGTCTTGAGTGGGCATGGGGGTAGGCCACATGGAGTCAAAAAGAGTGGAGAGATGGGCATAGTGGAGAGGTGGTTTTTGGTTCATGGGTAGTTGTTCTAACTCCCTAATACATCCTAGCCCCTAATCTACAACCATCTAGTTCAATCTTGGCCCTCCATTTCACTTTAAAAAATGTATAAATACCCCCTGCTTCTCTTCATGCAATACACTTGAAAAAAATTGGTAAAAGAAGAAGAAAAAAAGAAAGAAAGAAACAACTTGTGAGAAAAAGATTGAGATTGTGAGTAAAAAAAGATTGAGTGTGTTCTTCATCCATTGGAGGCCGACCATTTCATCAAGGAGGAAGGAGAGCTCGGGTTTCTTCAAGTACAAGGAGGAGGACCACTTTGGTGTGCATAAGCACGGAGGAGAAGGCTTACAACTAGGAGGGGATCATGTGTTCAAGGAGGTTCTAGGAGTTTTTCAATTGTTCTTCAAAATAGGTGGGTGATTTCTCGAGCTTTTAATGTAGATATCATGCTAGGGATTAAATTGATGAAATTGCTAAGAGAAATTAGTTAATTTGGCCATGTGTTTTTTTAAAAAAGACTAGTTAAAAACGGAATGAATGCTTGATGAATTGATTAATAGTTGCTAAGATTGTGATTGTCACATTAGAGTCATCATGTTGCTATGAAAATGTGAATTTTGAACCATGCTAGATGTAGAATACGCTTGTAAATGGCTAGTTGGTTAATTGAAATATTTGATTTGTGCTATACTAATTATGGTGACACTAGTATGATAAAAGAGATTATGTTCGAGAAATGTTTGTAGGAATAAAAGAAAGTAAGAAAACATCCTTTTGTGGTAATTATATTATCAAATTGTGAAGAAATCCTGGTTGCATTTCAAAGTAGAGAATGTAAACTTAAAATACAAATTAGAAAGAGAATTCACTTTTAATATCAAAATGATGTTTTTAAATTACGGTTATAGTTGGCAGTCGACCGAACTAGAGTCGAAAGTCGACTGTCAAGTATTGAATTTCGGTTTTTTTGTTTCAAAAGCAGTCGACCTTTTCGTCTATGAGCTGAAGTTTCACAGGACAGTCGACTGGCTATTTTTCGAAAGCCGACTATCACTGTGATGACTGTTGGTTCTCGAATTTTAAATCCTCGCAGGACAGTCGACTGGATATTTTTCAATAGTCGACTGAATTGACTGTCACTGTCTTGACTGTTGGTTTTCGAGTTTTAAATCGTTGCAAGACAGTCGACTGAACTGACTGTCACTGTCCTAATTGTTGATTTTTTGAGTTTTGAATTACTATAAAAAGAAACCTAGACTTCATGAAAATTATTTCTATCTTTTTGACCTATTATAATGAGAATTTGAGGTTATTTGAGAAAAAAGAACTTGATACAATTTCTTAGAACATAATTTTGATTAATTAAAGAAAATAAATATTTTCTTTGAAAGAAATTTTGAGTAGAGTTATTTTTAAAATGAGAATTGTGACAGAAAAATTTTAAGTAAGATAAATGTGATTTTTGGCTTAATAAGTGAAAGAACGTTATAATGAAAGTAAAGGAAATTTGTGAAATTTATTTATGAATGTGGTAAGCTTGCAAAATGAATTTGTCACTTTATACATGAAATTTTTGCATGAAAAGGAAATGGAAAATCATGATGAATTGTGAGGAAAATTTGTGAGCGTGAATACTCAATTTTATGAACATGAAATGAGATTAAAGATTAGAGTGTAGCTAAGTCCTTATACCGGCATTTGAATAAATTTTTTTGAGATAATTGAAATGAAAGACCAAGTTTGGGTCGTCATTGTTGATTGATGGTTAAGACCGGTATAGAGGAAGTGCTAACTCTAGGGTGTTGATTTTATTCATAATTTAAATAACTAAGGACAATACAATAGTGAAGATGTGATGAAAGTAAGAGAAAAATATAAGTATGAGGGCCTCGGGTCTACAGTGTGAGAGTGTTTCACAGGATGTTTACATGATGCGTCGTGTCATGACGTGAACACATCTCCAGAATTATCGGGACCGTGGCGACGCTTATGGGGTGTTTGGTGATTACGGGTGGTGTCATTGTCCCATGATGGAGGCTAAATTGTCCATAGGTTGTCTACATGATGCGTCATGTCATGACGTGGGATTCCCCTCCAGGCTGTTTAGACATGGGCTCGTAACTTATACAACATCTAGGATACTTACAGTAGTTACTGTAGTAGCTTAGATCATGGCGTGGGAATCAACCCTACAAGATGAAGAACAATTAAGGGCTTTCCCTCGGACCTATGTAGTATGGGATGCATAGAATCCGAACAAGTGCGCATTAGTGTCATGTAAATAATAATAACTGCATTAAGGACTAAGTGCACATTCACACATGACATCAATAGGATCGTCCCCCTTAGCTTTGTTTTGTGACAAGTGTGTGTTTTCTAAGTAAGAGAAATTGATGTATTATATCCTAGCGTCAGTTGTATGCAACTGACGTACCCACAGTTTCTATGCAAGATAAAGTGATTGACAAGAACTAAAGATTGATTGCTGCTTAAAGAATGTTCAAGTTGTTATTCAATTCATGTATAATGTGTAATTTGGTTCCGCTGTGTAAAATGTAATCATTGTTATAATAAAAGTTTTTAATTTCTTGTAAAATTGTACGAAGAGAAGTGTAAAGATCCTGTGGAACTTTGAATTTAGTCTTATTTGGAATTCGGGGTGTTACAATGAGAGTTCTTGAAGTTGGAGAAGAAGAGGAGAAGACGAAGACAGCTAAAGAAGACAACAGCAGGTAGAAAAAGTGAAGCTGGAGGGGTTGCGGTCGACCGACCAGATGTACAGTCGACCGACCTAGGCTGCATGATGTTCTTCGAGTGTATAGGGTTCCAACAGAGAGCGATCAAGTCGACTGAGGTTGGAGAAGAAGAGAAGACGACGAAGACAGCTAGAGAAGACAACAGCAGGTAGAAGAAGTGCAACGTGAGGGGTTGCGGTCGACTGACCAGATGTACGGTTGACCGACCGAGGCTGCAGGGTGTTCTTCGAATGTACAGGGTTCCAACAGAGAGCGAGTAGGCGACCGAAATCGGCTATGTGTGTTATTTGGGCTTTGGATCCAATAAGTTGTATTTATATTTATTTTTTAGGGTTTACTTGAGGATTATATAAGTGGTTGTAGACTCTAGATTTTGTATCCATCTGAGATCAATCTAATGAGATTGGAGATCAATGGGTGAGCCGTTATCATTGTTTAACTTCAAGAGGGGTGTGTGCTGAGTGTTTCAAAGGTGAGAAAGAGAGATTGAGGGTTGTAATCTCTTTGTATTCTTTGCGAATAAGAAGTATTGGTTATGTATACAGATTATTGTGTTCTTGTAAGATCTTGTGAATATCGTAGTGACTTGTTCTTGATTAATCTAGTTCTTGGGAAGTTTTTCTTGCTTGTGATATGTGTGCTCCACTATTAACACTACAAATTGTGGCTGGGTAGGAGGAAACTATGCTACATCTGTTGAAGTTCTTGCGGATATCGTCGTTTTCCAAGATCTCTTCTAGTCGAAGTTCAAATTCCTACAATTAGGGAAACACAACAAAAAATGTTTGGCCGTTTTGCTTGGATAACAGCAGAGTTTGTTATCTACTATAGAATTTGAATAAGAAGAGTATTGGTTTCTTATTTAAAAACATGTGTTTTGGTAAATAGAAGTATTAAAAACTATTGCTAATTTACTTGCAAATGCACATGTTTGACTTAACTGTTGCAAAATAATGTTCACCACGGGTTATTTTAAGGACTACAATGATTATGAGATCATGATATTTCAAAATTTTCAATAAATGTCTTTTTTTAAGGAAAAAGGTGGAATCTGACCACCCTATTTCATTAATAAGAAATTAACAAAACAAACTCAGAGTACTGAGCCCAAACCATCAAAGCAAAAGTACATAAACTCCACCCCAAAATATGGGGGGTGGGACAAAATAGACAGAGTAGCCACTAAGAAATACATCATATCCCCCCAACAAACCTTAGGGTGGTGGGTATCTATGATACTAGTAGCTGGCTATCAATTGATTGTCAGACCGATCTCGATCTCCTCATCATCAAAGTCCACCTGGAATACGCTCGCAATCCTCCCTCTTGGACCTGCTGCTGCCACATTAGTCCAAAATAAAATAAAATGCATAATGTGAGTCAAATTACCAGAAATACTATTACAAGTTCTGCGAAAGTAAAGGTTATTTCTTTCTAGCCAAAGAACCCAGGTCGTTGCGACGATAGCGATATACCATGCTTCTTTCATAGATCTCCTTTCCGGTGCGAACCTTGGACCTACCCACAGGTCCTCGTATGTACTAGGATATAGAGTCGTTCCAGGGCGCTGAGTACCTCTACTAATACTGCTTTGCTCCTAGGACATTGTAGAAAAAGGTGGTCTCTAGTTTCCAGGGTAGCGTGCCAAAATCCACATTGAGAGTCCACACTCGGTTGTCGTTTAGCGAGGTTTTCCCTAGTTAAGATGGCATCACCAGCCATAAGAAAACTTTGACTTTTAGTGGGGCTTTCTTCTTCCAGATGTCGGCCGACCACTTCGGGGTACAACCCCTAAAGTGAATGCGGTTGTGTTGATTCTTGATTTTGATGATCACAACACAGTGCAACATGTGTCTATGTTATACAGCTAACATTTCAGGTTGTACTACAAAAGACTATTTCAGCTGAACAAATGCACAAGCTCAAAGGATACAGATTCAAGACTTCACTCAAGACAAGACTCAAGACTCAAGACCTTTAGCTCAATTGTGTCAAAATTGTAGTGTCTTGTAAAAACATTATATCTTACTTTTTTGTTGAGTCTTAGTCTGATGTAAAGCCTTGTCACACGCACACACTCAAAATTTCATAATGTGTGTCTCTTAAAAAACCCCCCTAAAAAGAGTCAAAACAGTTTGAAGTAATTTAACTTTTGAGTACCAGTCGACTTAAGCATCTGCCAGTCGACTGATAGTACAAAACTGTTTAAATTTATTCAAACTCTGATCAGTCGACTCATATGGCAACCCAGTCGACTGTTCGAGAGCTTTTGACTGTTTTCTGTTTTTCAAAATCGAATTTTTCAAACTCAAAAGCCTAGATCCGTTGGTTGACAGTTGGAGTAACTGTCTCCCAACGTCCAGGAGATCAAACTCTTTAAGTAGAGTTCAGATTTCACTGAATAGATCTACAGAACTTTCTTTGAAAATCTGAGCATTCTTTGTGAGAAAAATTCTAAGTGATTTTTTTTGAGAAATAAAGCTTTCAAGATCGTACTTTCTGGTTCTCTACATTCAGTCCAGTATAGCAACGAATTCGCTCTGGACTGAGTATAGAAGTCAACCTTGTTTTTGTAGCCACGTGCATCAACACATACACCAACAAGGCTATAGGTTGACTGTAAAGTATCTCTTGTTCTCTTGCTCTCGGTTGGAGAGTGTTTTTGACTCTAGGTTGTAGAGTCGGTTTTGTTTCACTCTTGGTAGTAGAGTGGGGTCGGCTTTCTCTGGTTGAGAGAAAGGACTACGGGTTAGACAAGGTTGTTGTCGTAACGCCGTAGGGTATTCTTGTAATCTTTTTCAAGAATAGTGAAAATCTTAAGTGGGTTGCTTGGGGACTGGATGTAGGTCGGGAGGACCGAACCAGGATATATCTTGTGTACTCTGTGATTGATTGTCTTGATTTTGCATTTACTCTTGTTTATTTAAGTTCTGCAAAAAGTTTCTGGACAGTCGACTCCTTGCACTATCAGTCGACTGGTCAGTGCCGTTTGTAGTTGTAGTTTCATTGTGCCTTCAGCCGTCTGTCTTATTCATCAGTCGACTGCACAGAGTTATTGTTTCTGTTTTATTTTGGTTATATCAGTCGAATGGTTCATAACCAAGTCGACTGCACCGAGAAAATTTCTGCAATTTTTTATTAACACTATTCACCCCCCCTCTAGTATTTGTTGTCTCGCCTACAGGATCCAACAGGTTGTACATGGAGCGCACTGTGAATTTGCCGTTCTTCTCCAGACCCCAGGCTTTTTTATCTGGACCCTGGGAGCACCCAATACCAGTGTTGGTGATATAGGACTGAAGTTTCATCAGCCTAATCTGGGAGCCCGGGTCTAGCGGTTGTTTGAATAGTGGCTTCCAGGTGCCTCTTTTCTAAGTTGTGGCCACTGTGCAGTGTGGTTGTGATGCATGATCATATAGATCGGGGAACAAGGTTCTGAGTGTGTGCTCGGCACACCATTTATCCCACCAAAACCTGGAGAGTCTGCCATTACCGGTAACTAATGTCACACAGCTATTGAAGGGTTCGTAGGCCTTAGTGATGCCTTTCCAGAACCAAGAGACCTGTGGACCTATCGTGAAACCCAGGTTTCTCGTACCATTCCCATGCATATATCCCTGCACAAATTTTTGCCACCCTTCTCCGTTAGGGTGGAACACCTTCCACACTACAAAACGCACAGGCTTTACCGGCATTTTTTTTGCACATTTACCGGCGTTTATAAACGCCACTGTAGATACTACCGGTGTTTTATAAATTGTCGGTGCAAGTGTCGCTGAATCGCGCGTTGCTGTAGGTTAAGGACATTCACCGGTGTTTTTTACGACCGCCGGTGTAGGTTAAAACTACACCGGCGGTCGCAAAAATGCCGGGGAATGTGTGTTTTCGTTTGGTAGTGCTGTTTTTGGCCATTACCTACACCGGCGTTCTTAAACCGCCGGTAAAGGCTGTCATTTTTTTTGCTGAAAGCTACACCGGCGCTTGTAAAACGCCGGTGTAGCTATATTTTTAAAAAAAAAAATCTTCATCCCAACTAAATCCAGCATCTTTAACAGTAAAAGAAAATGAAAATTTCCAGTATCTAAGCATGTTTGTCTATTAATTCTTCATCCCAACTAAATCATGATGTTTCCGGCTCAAAGAGAAACCTGCACACATGTTTGTTCAGCCCAATTCGTGTACAGATTTGGATTTTGGTATACAGCATCCTTAGATGACAGTTAACCCATTTTGGTAAAAAAAGCATGCTAAGATGACAATCAGATGGCTAATATCCAGCATCTTTAACAGTGAAAGAAAATGAAAATTTCCAGTATCTAAGCATGTTTGTCTATTAATTCTTCATCCCAACTAAATCATGATGTTTCCAGCTCAAAGAGAAACCTGCACACAGGTCTGTTCAGCCCAATTCTTGTACAGATTTGGATTTTGGTATACAGCATCCTTAGATGACAGTTAACCCATTTTGGTAAAAAAAAAGCATGCTAAGATGACAATCAGATGGCTAATATCCAGCATCTTTAACAGTGAAAGAAAATGAAAATTTCCAGTATCTAAGCATGTTTGTCTATTAATTCTTCATCCCAACTAAATCATGATGTTTCCGGCTCAAAGAGAAACCTGCACACAGGTCTGTTCAGCCCAATTCTTGTACAGATTTGGATTTTGGTATACAGCATCCTTAGATGACAGTTAACCCATTTTGGTAAAAAAAGCATGCTAAGATGACAATCAGATGGCTAATATCCAGCATCTTTAACAGTGTAAGAAAATGAAAATTTCCAGTATCTAAGCATGTTTGTCTATTAATTCTTCATCCCAACTAAATCATGATGTTTCCAGCTCAAAGAGAAACCTGCACACAAGTTTGTTCAGCCCAATTCTTGTACAGATTTGGATTTTGGTATACAGCATCCTTAAATGACAGTTAACCCATTTTGGTAAAAAAAGCATGCTAAGATGACAATCAGATGGCTAATATCCAGCATCTTTAACAGTGAAAGAAAATAAAAATTTCCAGTATCTAAGCATGTTTGTCTATTAATTCTTCATCCCAACTAAATCATGATGTTTCCAACTCAAAGAGAAACCTGCACATAGGTCTGTTCAGCGCAATTCTTGTACAGATTTGGATTTTGGTATATAGCATCCTTAGATGACAGTTAACCCATTTTGGTAAAAAAGCATGCTAAGATGACAATCAGATGGCTAATATCCAGCATCTTTAACGGTAAAAGAAAATGAAAATTTCCAGTATCTAAGCATGTTTGTCTATTAATTCTTCATCCCAACTAAATCATGATGTTTCCGGCTCAAAGAGAAACCTGCACACAGGTTTGTTCAGCCCAATTCTTGTATTGTATATTTGGATTTTGGTATACAGCATCCTTAGATGACAGTTAACCCATTTTGGTAAAATAGCATGCTAAGATGACAATCAGATGGCTAATATCCAGTATCTTCAACAGTAAAAGAAATAAAAATTTCCAGTATCTAAGCATGTTTGTCTATTAATTCTTCATCCCAACTTTGCCAATGATGTTTCCGGCTCAAAGAGAAACCTGCACACAGGTTTGTTCAGCCCAATTCTTGTACAGATTTGGGAATTCTGAAGATTTTAGATCCAGGATGACAAATTTTGATTGGACTTTGATTGAAGATTCTAGTCATAGATCGATCCTTTGGAGACCGACTTTCTAAAGAAAATGCCATATGGAAGTATGCGGGTACATGTTTGTTGGATCACCAAAACTCCCATTTTTATTGAAGAAAAATAAGAATATGGCTCATATCAAGTGTAGTTTTAAGGAAGTGTCATCGTGGAAGGAAACCAAATATAGAAGCCAGAAAGAGGAATGGTAGAGAATGAGGATACACCAGGCTAACATAGCGGCATTTTCCTCATCTCTCTCTCATCCCTTCTTTCTCTTCAGCAAACGCACACAAAGAGACATCAGCAACAACAACAAGAGCGACAAGAACAACAATAATAATAAATTATTATGAACGAGATGTCTCTATATGGGTTTCCAGATTTCCACTCCAACTCGTCTCTTTCTAATCACAGCCCAATTAAGAACATAGACGACAGTCACTAAACAATCCAATCACAGCCCAATCAAAATTTGTGATCCTGGATCTAAAAACTTCAAAATTCCCGAATCTGTACAAGAATTGGTCAGAACAAACCTTGTGCAGGTTTCTTTTGGAGCCAGAAACATCAATGATTTAGTTGGGATGAAGAATTAATAGACAAACATGTTTAGATACTAGAAATTTTCATTTTCTTTTACTGTTAAAGATGCTGGATATTAGCCATCTGATTGTCATCTTAGCATGCTTTTTTACCAAAATGGGTTAACTGTCATCTAAGGATGCTGTATACCAAAATCCAAATATACAATGCATGAAGGCAATTTAATTTTCGTGCTACAACTATATGTGAAATGTAGCACAAGTGAAATTTTGTACTCAGGCAACTTGGCTCCAAATTATCCCTATTAACAACCCAGCTCAAAAATTATCGCATTCTTCTCTTTCAAACCCAAATTGTTCCATGGTCATACCTAGTAATACCAATCTCAAGAACCAATCTCAAGAATCTCAAGAACCAATCTCAAGTAGCAAGCTAAATTAGAGAGTTGGGAAAAATTGTAGAACCAATCTCAAGAACATACCAACTACATCATACCTAGGGTTTGTGTAGAAATTTCAGAAACAAAAGTTTTAAAAATAAAACGATTCAGAAATTTCATGAACAAACCTAGGGTTTGTGTCAATTGAAGGAGCGACGACAGGGGAGGGGGCGACGAGGGGGGGAAAGGGCGACGGCGGGGAAGGGGGCGGCGATGGGGGAAGGGTGGTGACGATGCAAGTGAGAGAGAGAGAGGGTTGGGGAGGCTTGCAGCGACGACGGGAGTGAGAGAGTGGACGACGGAGGACGACGGAGCACGGGGATGACGACAGAGGGCACAGCGATGGCGGCCACGGCAGAGGCGGGAGAGCGCGAGGGAGAGGGAAAAAAATTTGGGTTTTTTTTGAATGGTATAGGGTTTGGGGGAAATTTATTCCAAACCCTATACCGGCGTTTGTAGTTAAACGCCGGTGAATATGGCCTTCATCGGCGTTTTAATATAAAATGCCGGTGAATACAATAATTCTCCGGCGTTTTATAGAGGCCGCTAGCGTATAACCATCCAATTTGACGCCCCATTCCTGGTCTCTTTCTACCCCGGCGTTTCTGGCAAAACGCCGGGGAATATACGCCGGTAAATGCATCGTGTGTTGTAGTGCCACCACCACTTGCCCAAAAGTGCCAGGTTCATATCACGAAGATTAATTATACCTAGTCCTCCATGAATCTTCTTCATACATGCCTTCTCCCATCTGATGAGGTGATATCCTCCACGTTCCGGATCTTCTCCTTTCCATAAGAAGCATTTTCGAGTCCGGTCAATTCTCTGAATTACCCATCGTGGCATTTCAAAGAAGGACAGGTAATAGATAGGAAGGTTTGATAGGACTGCATTAATGAGCGTGACCCTCCCTCCCAAAGATAGAGCTTTGCCTTTCCATCCTGTAAGCCGTTTATCAACCCGATCAATAATGGGTGGCCAGTCCGCTTTTTTGAGTTTCCCGGGTCTTAGAGGCAATCCTAGGTACTGAATGGGGAAACTCTCGGTGGAGCAATTGAGGATTGTGGCATGTTCAAGAGCCTCATCCGGAGTTAGGGCGATGGGAATGAGTGCACTTTTGTGGAAGTTAACCCTGAGTCCAGACCAAGCTTCAAAGCAATACAGGACTCCTTTGAAGACTGTAGTTTTCCCTAGGTTGTCGTTGCCAAAAAGTAGGGTATCGTCTGCATATTGTAGTATAAAGCACCCTTGGCAACTGACTCCCTTGGCTACTGGAACTATCCAACCTGCTCTGCTACACTTGGTCATCATGGATCGAAGAACGTCTGCCACAATGGTAAAGAGAAGTGGTGAGAGCAGATCTCCTTGTCGGAGCCCCCTTTGCATGGGAATGGGTGGCCTGACACCCCGTTTACCAAAATAGCCATTCTGCTAGTGGTAACGCATGTGTGAATCCATCTGATCCACCTCACCCCAAAACCTCTTCCAGCAAGCGCTTCCAACAAACAGTTCCATTCAACGGAGTCATAGGCTTTCTTAAAATCCAGCTTCAGGAGGTAGCTATTAGAGTTCGCTATGTGACAATGATGGATAGTTTCCTCCGCCGTTGCTATACTGTCCTGAATACATCGACCTTTGATGAATCCCATCTGGTCTTGACTAATGAGGCCATCCATTACCTTTTCCAGCTTGTTAGCGAGAGTCTTGATAATGATCTTAACCGAGCAGTTTAGTAGGTTGATAGGGAGGAAGTCACCAACTCGTCGGGAGTCCTCTTTCTTCGGAATCAGCACTACCTCCGTAGAGTTAAATCTCCCTAACTTGAGCTTATGCTCGTAGTAGTCTACGAACACCTCCAGTAAATCACCTTTGATCTCTTCCCAAAATATCTAATAGAATAGTATCGGGAAGCCATCTGGACCTGGAGCTTTATCTTTTCCAAGCTGCTGGACAGCTACCCAGACCTCCTTCTCGGTGAAGGGTGCTTCAAGGGACTGCAACCTAGGGTCGGAGTTCCCCGTCTGGCCTAGCCAAAAATCGTGTTGGAGAGGAACTCTCACGTGTGCTTTGTGCCCAAAGAGGCGCTTGAAGTGGGACTAGAATGCCAATTTAATATCATTGTCGCCTTGTACCATTTCGGAATCTGAGTGGATCGAGTGAATGAGGTTAGATCTACGCCGGACACTGGCAACTCGGTGGAAGAATCCTGTTTTCACGTCTTCCTCTTTGAGCCATGAAATTCTGGATTTTTGTTGCCATTTGATTTCCTCAATCCTATAGAGTAGGTCGATTTCCTGTCTGAGTTGGAGCAATCGATTCCGCTCTTCCTATAGAAGATCCCTAATTTCTTCAGTCTTCTCCAATTCCTCAATTCCTTCAAGTAGGTGTTCCTTCGCTTTTCAAATCAGCGCAAACCTGGTCCGGTTCCATTTCCTGAGCTTGCCCCTGAGCCTTCTGATTTTTTCATACCATACTGCGGTCGCCCCACAGCCCGTGGTCGGGCGAGACCAACACTCGTTGACCATGTGGTGGAATCCTTGTATTTCTAACCAAGCCTTCTTGAACCGAAACTTTGACGGTATTCTGGGTTGTTCTTTCCTGGAAGCTAAGAAAATAGGTACATGATCTGAAGTTGGTTTAGGTAGTGATTTAGCCGAAGACAATGGAAATCTGATTTCCCAGTCCGTGGAGACCAAGATCCTATCTAACTTTGCTAGGATGAGCGCCGCTTGCATGTTTGACCAAGTAAACAGCCTATCAGAGATGGGGATATCAACCAGTTCTAGGTCCGTGATAACCTCATTAAATGCTTCTCTGTCATGGTCACTGGATCTCCTGCCTCTGTGTTCCGAGGTGAATCTAGTGATGTTAAAATCGCCCCCCACCACCCAAGGGTGTGGCCAGTGTACTTTGACTGCTCTAAGTTCTATCCAGAAGGCCATTCTATAGGTAGAAGAATGCGGTCCATAGACCACCGTAATCGCTTGAGTCCACCGGTCAGATTTTCTCAAGAGCAATACCGACAGAGAAAATTGTCCGTGGAACTCGTCTAGGCAACAAAAGGAGTCGGGGTCAAAACCTAAAGCGATGCCCCCCGATGCCCCAACAGATGGGGACATTCTCCAGTCAGAGACTCGATTTCCCCCTAAACTACTAAGTCTAGACAAGTGAGAGAGTTTGGTCTCTTGGAGACCCACAATGTCAGCCTTAAACCTGGCTATAACTTAACCATTTCTCGCTTGCCCGGCCTACCGAGACCTCTAATGTTCCAGAATAGAGTCTCCATTAACTACAGATAGGGGAGGGATCATGACTCATTTTGGTCGTCGAGTTCAAATTAAGGTTAACCCTATCGGTCTCCCACCCTCTAATCTTATTGAGGAGAAACACGTTCCGATCGGTATCGCCTACCGCAAGACCACAAGTATTGGCTAGACTAAAAATTTCATTATCAGTCAAATTAAAAATAGATGCTAAGAAGGAATGCGTACCTCCATCGCCAGTCTTAGTGGATTTAGCTGCTGCCGCGATCTCCAGATAATCATCTAGGGACTCCTCATTAGTCCTCTTTGCCACTTTATGAACTGTGACTCCTGTGTCCAACTGGGAAGATGGGTATGTGGAGGGAACAAACTCAGGGGAAGTGGCGCAGAAATTAGCATCGAAATCATAATCCTCTGACTCCCCCTCAGAGTAAACAAAGTCATCCTCAAGATTCAGGCTATCTTCGCGATCATCTTCACCAAGCTGCATAGTAGGCTCTCCTAAAACGGACCCCTTGATTAGCCCAGAACTTGTCGCCGTCTCTACCTAAATAGTGGGGTATCCCGTAATAGACCCCTCAATAGGCCCACTACTCGTCAAACGCTGTTGCTCATTATGCAGATCCATTGCTACATTTGGCCCAAATACAATAAAGTTCGTCTTGGGCCCCTCTTTGTGCCCATTAACGTTCTTATAAGAGTCCCCCTGTGTAAACAAATTGACTCCTCGAGACTCACTTAAGACCCTTTCTCCATCGCGAGTAAGCATATCCCCTTCGTTGGTATCAACGCCTGCCGCTTACTTTAGTGGGCCACGTGCCTTATGAAGACTGTGGTCTTCGCCACGTGGCTGAAGCTGAGCGGCGAGCGCATCGCCCGAAGCGTTTTGGGAAGGGACCGAGGTTAAGAGCGTAGCCAATGCTCTCTCTGTCTCTCCACTTTCTTCTTCATTGCATTTACCAACTCCCAACCCCTTCTGAGCTTTTCCTCTTTGAGCTTTCATTTTTTTTCTGAGGCTCAACCCCTACCCTCGTGCCTCGCTCAATTAGGGTGGAGTCTCTGTCACAGCTCCGCCCTTTGCTCGTCTCCTTCCCCAAGTTGGCAGTCTCCCCTCTCGGCTCTCAACCCTCGACCCAAAGCCACCAACTCTTGCCCTTTTGGGTCTCGACTCGGCATATCGTTTTGCATGTCATTTTCCAGAGTGCTTTTGCCCCTTTTTCCTTTTGCACAGTCGGCCACCACCTGCTCTTCTCGTGGCTTCCCACCACCAACTCTGATGTGTTGACTGCCACTTTGAGCTTTCTTTTGCCCCACCTTTCGAAAAGCCCTTTCTTGGGCGACGATACTACCCAAAACTGGAATTTTGGGTAGATCCACCGTTGAATCTGTTAGATTTGATGGATCTGAAGGGTCTGGATCGATGGATCTGGTGATCAAGCCTCGATCTTGACCACCTTTGATCGGAGAAACTCTCCCTTGCTCTAATCCCCCCACTGTGAGTTCATGGCTTTGCTCCTTCCCTCTCGCCGCCTTGATGAGCTCCATGTGCATCCGTTCCACTTCATGAGCCCCATCTAGGGTCGATTCCCACAAAAGTGCTACTACTTGTTTGTATGAACGTCTGTCTCTGAGTGACGATGAAGGAGTGGGGGAGATGATGGCTGCAAGCTCTGCCTCTGACTTCGCTCGCTTGTCAAACACGAACCGGATCAAGTATGACTCTTCGAAGGAGAAGACCTTAGCAAACCTGGGCATCAAGGAGATGTCGGCACTCCTTATTAGTATCCTCGCCGACACTATCTGTGATCGCCAAACTATCTTTTCGTCGGTCTCTTCGATGGATCCGAAGTCGGCGACGATCTCTTGGAGTGCTTCCCTCTTCCAGAAGTGGAGTAGCACATTGTGGATCCAAATCCAAAATCTATCTCCCTGTGCCAACTCCACTCCGACCCTTGGTGACCATGAAAAGAATTCCAGTTTGAAATGGTCGAAGTCCACTGTTCCCATTTCAGTGACTTTGACCACCTTCTCCGTTGACGGGAAAGATACTAGGAATTGTTGATGGCACATTTTCTTGACGACCGAATCTATGTGGGCCCTCATCGGCCACTTTGCGTTAAGGGCTTGGAGGAGGTGCGTCTCCGATGGGCACCCCGCTCTAATCTTGGCGACTGCGCACCACTGTCATAGGCATTTCTCTTCATTCTTGATAGTGTCGAGACTCTTTGCTAGGCGAATAAGTGTTGGGTTATCAGGGGACCTTCCTCTACTCACTGCCCTCTCGTCGCCATCATTGATCTATACCACATTTGTGCACACATAAGACAGGTGACCCCATTTCATACATTTCAGGCACCTTACTTCCTTCGTGCAATCCTTTCTGTAATGGCCCAAATCGCCGCAGTTAAAGCACGGTACAGTCTTGTGCTTCCCTTTTCTTTATTTCTTCTTGTGTTCGAGTTGAGGGGGGGAGTTGTTCTGTCTCTTGTTATTTTTTCTTCTAACCTCAATCCATTGCTCCCTACTTTCGGGGGATTCAATTTTCAATAAATGTTTTTTTTTGAAGAAAAAGGTGGAATAAGGCCACCCTGTTTCATTAATGAGAATTAACCAAACAAACCCAGAGTACTAGGATAAATTACAACCTACAGTCAACAAAATAGAACATGAACCAATATAACCAATACATACAATCAGGGCTCACTATCTGAGAGGGTGGGCCACAAAAGAACTACAACTAGGACGAACCGACTACAGCTTGTCCCCGACCTCCACCAATACTGTACTGGACCCTAGCTTGGGCCCAGTCACATAGCGAGTACCGACTAATTGTATGTACGTTACATAAGCTTCGTGCACCACCTCCACGGCGCACGCACACCCACCTGAAGCGAATCATGCGGGATTTGTGTATTCGTCGGTCCCAACCTTCTCCCCCTCTCCCACACCATCTCCAACAAACTCACTTTCAGCGCAGTCGAAGTTACAACCAAAGTAGAGCCGTGGAGAGGATACCTTCACCTCTCTCACGCATTAGCTATCACCAGCGATTTCTCACTAAGCGAAACTCTCACTCACCCTAACCACGAACACAGTCGAAGACACAACCAGACACCTGCATAGAGTAGTGAGAAGCAATATCTTCACTCTCTCACTCTCTCACACTCTCTCTCTCTCACGTAAAACCCAAACGAAATCACAACCAATCTGAAGAATCACCTTCACCTCTCACCCCTACGGGCGGTGGACGTTGTAGATCTCGAGTCAATGATGAGGGCATAGTGGCGGTGCTGTTGCAAAGTCTGTGGTAGTGAATTAAAGGAGGTTGAGTTCAGGGTTTGACTTACATACTGCCGACCAAAAACACAAACTTCTTCCCTCTGTGCACCTCGTGGGGGGACCCCTTCTGCAGGCCCAAGCCCCACCCTGTGCAGTAATGAGTGAGCACCTCTCATGGGAGGATCCTGTCTTTAGGCCCTAGCCCCACAACCGTACTACACCTCATTCTTCACACTAAATCAAACCCAACTCAGACAAAGTACTACTTGCTTAACAACGCCCAAGCGCACATCACAGAGGGACCCCATCTTTGGGCCCAAGCTCCACAATCATGCAAAACAACCTAGTTCCCGGCATCTTCACATGCACTACCAACCATCGCAGAAGCCAAATCAAAGCCGTATCACCCTGATTGGCCCCGAGAGTGTGGACATGGTGGCAAGCGCACCGAACATCCGGACAAATATCTAGCAAATCTACCAAATCCCAACCTAACCCAAACCCCAACGCACATCACAGAGGGACACCATCTTTGGGCCCAACCTCCACAATCGTGCAAGACAACCTAAATATTACCAACCTAAACTTAATTTCAAGAAATAATTCACCTCTCCTTTCTGATTGCCGATTCATGAAGTCGGACTAGTGGGAGAGGTTGAGGCCGAGGTTGGCAGAGACATGGCGGATGACGCCGGCGAAGGAGATGTCGGAGCCAGCGTTGGCCGGGTCAGAGGACAGCAGCCGGAGTGGGGTTTCGACGCAGATTGATGATCGGAAACCGTTGGCGCGACCTTAGATCTGGATCTGGATCTGGATCGCCGCAACCGTGATCTGGATCTGGATGGGCGCGAAATTAGTCATGACGACGCGCGACCTTAGATCTGGAGGTATCAACAGAAATATCCACTGGGGGAGCCACCTTCGCATCGATGGACAGCTGCCAGCCGATGATGGCGAGTAGGGTTGGAAGATCTGGAGTCGACGGTGCAATAAAGACAGGACGTGGAGGCGGTGCGACAACGGGAGGGAAAGGCATCGAACGGCGGCCGGGGAGGGGGCACCGGAGCGCCGTCACTCGAACAGTTGGCACGAAAGCGTCGATGGCGTTGGACGCAAACTCCCCCCGACCGGTCAGGGGGAGCGAACAGGGGGAGCGTGGAAAGGGGGGGCGTCGAAAGGGGGGTGCGTCGAAAGGGGTTCGTCGTCTCCGTTGTCGTCACCGCGAAGGGGAAGGGGGGGACGTTGGGGGTCATGCGGGGGGGGGGGGCGACGGCGGCGCAGAGGGAGCCGCCGCCGCCCTTGGGGTTTCAGATCTTGGGTTTTTTCAAAGTTTATCGATGTGGGAAGTTTGTTTGAAAATCTTTCTTGCCCTGCAATGAATAATTTTCAATAAATATTGGTTTCACAATTCTTGTTTGGTGCTTACACAGCAATAGGCTGGCTTCACACAGCTAATTTGGATTATAATAATAGCAATAATGTCCATGTCATTGGCATGTGAGTTTTCTCCTGACTTTTCAATTATATATACTACAAACTCCTCAAACAATACATAACTCTCAAATTAGTATATAATCTCTTTTATTGTAGGTTATGTCATGTTACTAGGAGTTAAGTGTAACAGAGTCGAAAAAGTCGAGGGTTGTAAAAGAAATCTAGTATTGAACCAGGTGCCTAATCTATATTTAGTCAATAGATCACAGACTAAAGGGCAAATTTTTAGATTGAACCTAAAAAAAAATTGCGAATCGACGTCCCCATGAGAATTTTGCACAATGGACTTCTGACATGCGACCTCTAAGCAGTCGTTTCAAAAGAGGGGTTATGAAGAAAATAATTTTTGAAAATTTTAAAGAGGAACCAAACATTTGAAAAGGCGGGTTCCAATTTGGGTCAATAAGCGTTGTGAAAATTTTCTGAGTTAAAAAATTAACAAAGATCATTTCAAAAGTCGGTTTCTTAGTTAACAAACCACCCTGGAGCTGAGTCGACTTCTAACATGCCTATGTGGCATGTCAGAGCTCGATTTATGCAAATATTTCTAGTGGAGGTTGATTGATTGATTCGAATATTTTTAGGGTCTATTCTGCAAAATTGCCCCAGAATAAACCCTAAACCCTAAACCCTCCCCTTCATCCTCATACCACAACATTTGCACAGACCAAATCAAATCCATAATAAGTAGAAAATACAAGCAATCAATCAAACAAACAAAAATGCTTCATTCATCCTTCTCTGCGGCTACTTTCTTTACCCGCCGCTCCTTCACTGTTGCCCTCCTCCACAGGGCCGGCCCTACCCTAGAGGCGGGTGCGGCGGCCACCTTGGGCCCCGAGTGATTTCGCAATTTTAGGGGCCCCAAATTTGAACTTTCCTTGTAAATATATGTACGTATTTTGCGCGAAAAATATATATATGTTATTAGGGGCCCCATTTCGGTAGTACACCTAGGGCCCCCGGGAACTCAGGGCTGGCCCTGCTCCTCCACCAATCGCCATCGATTTTCGCCACTGCTCCCTCTCCATTGTTAATGCTCTCCTCCCCGAAACCCAACTTCCATCTCCACCTCCCCAACATTGCTAACCACCACTGCATCAGCTCGTCCTAGGTGTTACCGCTGAATCTGGTGTGGGGGCAAACAGATAGTATTTATGGATTCTTAGGAAAACTGAATAGCAAAAACCTGGAATCTTCTCACCGGAGTTTGACCGTTGACTCCCGCCATTCACCTACAAAAAGTGCGATACACTGGGGTTGATCCCGGCGACGCACCCTCCGACGCTTAAGTCAGTAATCAGGAAGATTATGAGAAAGCATAAATTGGCAAAAGATTGATTACTTCTTAATGGTGGTGAATGGGGGGTATTTATAGCCGCCTTTAGGATCAGATTAGGAATGTAATCCCTAGGATTAGATTAGGAATGTAATCCCTAATTCCCAGTGAAAGGATAGATATGAATCAGGGCCGTTGATTAGGATTAATCAGAAATCCTAATTCTATCCTGCTGGACCGGGTTTGCTGCGGGTTGAAACTCGCACCCAGTTGAGATGGGTCCATTTGCGGGTTATTGGGCTTTTGGAGAGAAGACCCAGTACCCACTTCAAACCCATTTGTAGGTAAAATTACCATTTTATCCCTAGGCTTTGAGATTCGCGCCAAGTTTGGACGGCTCCGATTTAACTCCATTTTTAGCCATATCACGAGCTCCCCACTTCCGAAGACTGAGTTTGATCAGCCTTTGAGGAGTAGTTTCACTGTTTTAATGGCTTACGGAGATGTATCGGAGCCCACACGAGGGGTGTCGAATCTTTAAATGGGGTATCGTGGTAATTTCCACGTTAGTAGTGCGCTCTAGATTGTTCTTGAGCTCTCTTCGACTTCTGATGATTTTTCCTAACTTTGCAAAGTGGTGATTTGTCATTTGGGGGTCTTCAATTAACCTTTCTAAGCAATAATTATCTACCTAGGGTTCTAAAAATATTTCCCCGGATTTATAATTATTTTTTGGAATTTTTAATTAATTTTACTAAATTTTAAATCATTTTTTCGCAGTGTTTAGGTAGATGATTCGGTGTTATTTTCGTCGTTTCATGGCCTGGGTGCTTCGGCCTCGTCGCCGACCCCCTCCGAACACTCGCTACGAAGGAGGCCGAGGTCCCTGGGGGTTTGGCACCTTCCGCCGAAGCGCACAGATACTTCGGCCAGGCTATAGGCGTGTTCAGTGGATTTTTGGCGGAGTTCGGAGTGGTTTCCTCCCCGTAAGAGGGTCAGTGCCGAGAGCGTTCGGCAGCATGTGCCGAGGTCCACTTTTTCATGTAACATGGTCGGTGGCAAGAACGCTCGGCAGCATGTGCCGAGGTCCAATTTTACCAAGTAACATGGTCGGTGGCAAGAACGTTCGGCAGCATGTGCCGAGGTCCAATTTTTCCATGTATGGCAAGAACATTCGGCAGCATGTGCCGAGGTCCAATTTTTTCATGTAACATGGTCGGTGGCAAGAACGTTCGGCAGCATGTGCCGAGGTCCAATTTTTCCATGCAACATGGTCGGTGGCAAGAACGTTCGGCAGCATGTGCCGAGGTCCAATTTTTCCATGTAACATGGTCGGTGGCAAGAACGTTCGGCAACATGTGCCGAGGTCCAATTTTTCCATGTAACATGGTCGGTGGCAAGAACGTTCGGCAGCATGTGCCGAGGTCTTAGGGTGCAATTTTTGGCAGCATAGGAAACGTCAGGCTGAGTTGGCTACTGCTGAACTTCTGACGGATGTAACAGTCATTTAATGCGATGGCTATTGATCTTCTAACGGATGTAACAGTCATTTAATGCGATGGCTGCTGATCTTCTAACGACTCTGACAGATGTGTCAGTCATTAATGCGATAGTGCAGCTAATCTTCTGACGACTCTGACAGATGTGCCAGTCATTAATGCGATAGTGCAGCTAGGCGCGGTAAATAATGTGACGGTTCAGGTCGTTTTGTCGCCTTGTGTAAATGGGCTGGCTCTGTGGGCCCATTAACCTCGTTTTGTGTGCCCAGCTCTATAAAACTTCACCCCCCCTCTCATTTCTCACTTCTCTGAATTTTTACTCAGGCGGTAATTTCTACTAGTGAGAGCTCACGGTGATCGTCGATTGCTTTTCCGGTGAATATTCCGACCGTTCCCATCAACTCAAAGGTAATTTATACTTAGTCATTTTTTAAGTATAAATATGTCTCTTTCTCCTATATCCGAGCCCTCCCCTTCTGCCGCCGAAGTCCCTTCTCCGCGTCACCAAGATAAAGGCAAGAAGGTATTCGATCGAGACAGTGTTGTGGAAGATCCGAAGCGCATGGGGCCATTCGGCAGGTATCCAGGACCACTGACAGGGCTTCAGCGGGTACGAGAGCTTCCTGAGGAGCATGCCGAGCGCATCATTCATGGGAGGGGAAGAGCCTTCGAAAAAAATGAGGCAAGAGAGACCTCCGAGGCCAATGAGATGGTCTCTATTCTGAGCCAAGAGGACTTGGTAGTGATCCGGGGTTGCTTCCAAATTTCAGAGGAGTACGAGCTTATGCTGTCGGGACCCAGGGTTAGGGCAAATTCGCCGATGCCAGTAAACATGTGTTTCTGGCCGGTCGACGCCTTCATCGCAGGGGCTCGGCTACATCTCCACCCGTTCGCGATCAAAGTGCTCAGGTGGTTTGGGGTCAGCCCCATTCAACTGATGTCGAGCGCATGGAGAGTTATCAATGGGTTCGTACTCCACTGCCAAAGCGGCTGGGATCGAGCCAGAGCTGAGGGTACTCTGGACTATCTACCGGCTTCATCAGCAGTACCGGTCGGAGTTCCGGTACTACCTAGCTCCGAGGCACGGAGGTCGGCTCGTCGTCTGCCCCGACTCCATCAAGCACTGACGAGATAAATACTTGATAGTGCAGGGCGTTGAGGCATGGCCCATACCCACCAGTTTCGTGGAGGAGGTGTCGAGGCGAGTGAAGGAGTCACCGGTGCTTCACCCTCAAGAAGAGGAGGCAGTGCAGACTCTTCTTGACAGGTCGAAGTACGATTGGAGGGAGCTTACCGAGGATATTCTCTTCAGGGGAGGGCTCAGCCGCGTAGACCCCAGTACGCGGCTCTTTCTATGCTCTCATTTTTTTTTAATCTTGTCTATTCTAACTTGTGTCTTTAACCGGCTTCTTATTTGATGCAGAGGCAATGGATTTCGATGCGGTGATGGAGCAGAGGGCTACCCTCAGAAGTAAGGCGCCGAAGAAGCGCAAGAGGGTTTCCACCAAGCTGCCGCCTGCGAAGGCTCCGAGGGGCGCGAGCGAAGCCAGGCGGTTGAGCCTCCGATTGTGGTGACCCCGACCTCGGCCGCAGGAGTAGCCTCGGCGTCGAATGAGGCAGGGGACTTCCCGATCTCTGCAGCTCTCGGGATGGAGACGCCCCCGCTGACGGCGACGGCCGAGGAGCTCCTCACTGAGGAGCACAAGAGGATCCACGTTCTGGACTAGCAGGTTCGGAAGCATGATGGGTTTCTTGGCGACTCCTTGGCGAGTATGCAGGTGGTCAAACACCTGGCGATGCCAAAGGACCAAGCTGTCATGGAGGCCGGCATGGCGGGCGACGACGCCATTGAGATCGCGCGCTCGGCGGTTTCGGTATGTGTCGAATTTCTGCTTTCGTTGGTTACTTTCTCTTTCGATTTTTCTAACTCTTGGCACCCCTTTTTTTTTGTTGTAGATCATCGTCCACTTCGGTCATCTTTCGGAAAAGATGACGGAGTTGGAAAAGGAGCTGAAGCAGGAGACTGACCGGGCTCGGGCCGAGAAGGCTCGAATGGGCACAGAGCTCGACAAGCTGAGGGTCGAGCTCGAGGGGAGGTCGACGAGGGTCGAGTACCTCGAAGGCCAGGCCGCGAATCTCGAGGCTGATCTTCTATGGAAGAAGGAGGAGTCGGCCAAACAGCTGGCCGAGGCGGCGAGGACCAAGGACGCCGCGGTGAAGGAGGCTGAAGAGGCCACCATGGCGAAGGCACAGGGCTTCCTTGCCCAAAACATGGCCAAGGCCTATGCCCAAGCCATCTCTCAGGTGTTGGAGCGATACCCTGAGGTGGACTGCTCAGGGCGGAGGCTGTTTCCGGGCCATGTTGAGGGCTTCGACCCTGAATCGGAAGGAGAGAAAGAAGAAGGCGAGGATGGGGACGACCACGAGGTTGAGGTCGTCGGCGAGGTGCAGATCACTGAAGTAATCCTGCTGGCGATTCAGCCCCCATCGGGGGGGGTCTGTCCCCATCCACTCTCGACGCCCTGGGAAAGAGGTCGACCCTTGATTTCACCTCTTCTTGTCTTCTTTTTTTTGTGCTGTCCTGTATTGCCTAATTGCGGATTGGCCACCACATTTTTTGTGATAAATGAAAGAAACTTTTGAACTCGACCCCTCGTCATCTTTGAATAACCCCCCACCCCTTTGAAATTTGGCTAAGTGTTAGACGAAGAACTTCCGCTTTAGTGCTTGTAGCTTTTATTCAAGGGTCGGACGAGGAGTGAACTTTTGACTATTTATTGAGCTCCGTTATTTGGCTTGATCTTTTCAGCTTGCCGAGGCGACCCTCTCAACCGAACCCACTCGCTCCGAGGAGGAGTTTGGTTTCGAGGATAGCTTGGGGTCGACAAGGCTGAGTCTGGCCAGGTGTCGAGAGCGCCTTTATGAGGTCGAGTTAGGGTTGTGCAGGGTGGAGAGCGAGCGGAACCACTTGCAGATGATCTTGGGCCAATGGGACATCGAGATTCGGCGACTGGAAGGTCGGCTCGCCGATATCCCCCCTGTAGACGAGGAGGATGGCTCGTCGACAGCCTTCACCAACGGGCTAAAGTTGAAGTGTCCGCAGCTTTCCCTATCGAAGATGACAGCGGAGAGGGACGATATGCTCACCGAAGTGCACTACTTGCAGATTGTGGAGGCCGAACTTCTGGCAGAGGAAGAGGAGCTGACCAAGGCAGTGGGCAGGTTGATGACCGAACGTGACGAGCTGACGGCGGAGGTCGATGCGTTGAAAAGAGCCACAGTGGATAAGGGCATCGAAGTCACTCACCTCCGCCGGATTATCGCCAGTCGCCCCAACATTCCGAGCTCCGCCGTGCCTCCTCGCTTCGAGGTAGATGCCGGAGACGGGTCTCTGAAACAGAGGATCGCCGAGTTGGAGGTTGAAGTGGCTCGCCTAAAGCCACATTCGGGGCCAATTAATGTTAGGAGCACTTCATGCACTCGCAAGGAGGGTGAGCGAGGCATTTCATTTTATGAGCTCGCGACACATTCTCCCGTAGGTCGACCAAGTCCGGGTGATGCCCAAAGTGCTGTGGCAATTTCATCGAGCGGGGCGTCTGCCGGGGCAACTGTCAGGAGCAGCGCCGAGGACACTTCTTAATTCGCTGGTTTAGGGACGAGTACCGGGGTCAAGCGTCGCCGCCCTCGGGTTTCTTTGAAGCGAAATATCGCTGCGCCAAGGAAGCGCTGAAGATTTTTTGTTTTTCAAGTTTTGTATTTCGCCTAAGTGTAACGAGTCGGCGTTGTAGTTTTTGCTTTTGGAAGTCTTGTAGCTCGGTTGTAGAGAAGATGCCGCTTTGTAATTAGTCCCCCGCACTTAATCGAAATGATGCTTTTTCTTTCTTGAACTTGTGCATTTTTGAACCCTTTTTATTGTTGTGTTACTCGTGACTGTCTTTAGCGTGCCGAGGTCGGAGAGATAAACTTTCGCTCGTTTGGGCCTCGGTGCCAAGAGCGCTCGGCAATGTGTGCCGAAGTCGAGAGCAAGGTTTTTTGCTTGTTTGGGCATCGGTACCAAGAGCGCTCGGCAATGTGTGCCGAAGTTGAGAGCAAGGTTTTTTGCTTGTTTGGGCGTCGGTGCCAAGAGCGCTCGACTAGGCGTGTCGAGGTCCATAGCAAGGTTTTTGCATGTTTGGGCGTCGGTGCCAAGAGCGCTCGGCAATGTGTGCCGAAGTCGAGAGCAAGGTTTTTTTGCTTGTTTGGGCGTCGGTGCCAAGAGCGCTCGACTAGGCATGCTGAGGTCCATAGCAAGGTTTTTGCTTGTTTGGGCGTCGGTGCCAAGAGCGCTCGACTAGGCGGGCTGAGCACTGCTTCGAATCTCTTGGCTTCTGAATCTGTGAGGACGAGTTCCTTGCAGTGGAGAGCCGCATATTGAAGGATTACTTCAACTTTTCAATGAACCATAAGAACCAGAGGATAGCTCCTCAGGGTCCTGGTCATGGGTCGGCAATATACGAGATCTTAGAGGTGATTTCATAGTCCGGTATTTGCTCAAGGACTAGGGCGGTCGGGGACCTTCGACTTCGCCTTCTCTCGAGGAAACACGAAGAATATAGCAAATTCATATCAATGACCTTCCAATCCGCGAGGATCAAGAGATGCATACGAATGGTAGACCTAGCATCAGCTTCTCCCATGTATAGTTTAGTTGTAAGGATTTCGCACTCGGCGGAGAAACGAGAGTATATTTCAACGGTTGTGGGAGCAATTCCGAATGGCGAACCGCTTCTAGCTCGCTTAAGAGCGAGCTTGCGAAGCGGAGTCGAACCAAGTGTTGAACTCCGAACTCATCGTTAGAGTTTGTTTCAACAGTTGTGGGAGCAATTCCGAATGGCGAACCGCTTCTAGCTCGCTTAAGAGCGAGCTTGCGAAGCGGAGTCGAGCCAAGTGTTGGACTCCGAACTCTTCGTTAGAGTTTGTTTCAACGGTTGTGGGAGCAATTCCGAATGGCGAACCTCTTCTAGCTCGCTTAAGAGCGAGCTTGCGAAGCGGAGTCGAGCCAAGTGTTGGACTCCGAACTCGTCGTTAGAGTTTGTTTCAACGGTTGTGGGAGCAATTCCGAATGGTGAACCGCTTCTAGCTCGCTTAAGAGCGAGCTTGCAAAGCGGAGTCGAGCCAAGTGGTGGACTCCGAACTCGTCGTTAGAGTTTGTTTCAACGGTTGTGGGAGCAATTCCGAATGGCGAACCGCTTCTAGCTCGCTTATGCGAGCTTGCGAAGCGGAGTCGAGCCAAGTGTTGGACTCCGAACTCATCGTTAGAGTTTGTTTCAACGGTTGTGAGAGCAATTCTGAATGGCAAACCGCTTCTAGCTCGCTTAAGAGCGAGCTTGCGAAGCGGAGTCGAGCCAAGTGTTGGACTCCGAACTCGTCGTTTAGGTATAAAGAAGGTAAAAACAGAGAGATACAAGCAATTCACAAGTAAGGTAGGAAGCAAGATGTTCTTTATTGAAAACTAATAGTCGACTGCTTCTAAGTTGCGAGCCGTTATTACATTGGAAAAATAAAGAAGCAAAAGTAAATTACAAGTGAAGGGAAAGGAATGGTTCGCCATTTGAGGGTACTCGGAGAGGCGTTCATGTGCTCTCTTGGTATTTCAAAAGATGGTCAGCATTCCATGTCCTGGTAATCTCTCTTCCTTCAAGATCTTCTAGACGGTATGACCCGGGCCGAACCACTTTGGTGATCTTGTAGGGTCCTTCCCAATTTGGGGCCAGCTTGTTCTTCTGACTGGGGAATGATATAGCTGACTTTCTGAGGACCAAGTCCCCTTCTTTGAGGTTGGTGGGACGGACCCTCTTGTTGTAGACCAGCTCGATCCTTCTTCGGTAGCTTTGTTGGCGAATCGAGGCTCTCTCACGGAGCTCATCAATCAGATCCAAATTCGCCCGAAGCTCCTGTGCATTCTGCTCTTCTTCATAGGCAATGAGGCGAGGAGAGGGTACATCGACTTCCAGGGGGATCACGCCCTCAGACCCATAGGTGAGATTAAATGGCGACTCTCCTGTAGGGGTCCATTTGGTAGTGTGGTAATTCCACAGTACATTTGGGAGCTGATCGACCCATAAGCCTTTAGCAGACTTGTCCAGCCTCTTCTTAATACCGGAGAGGATTTTTCGGTTGGCATTTTCTACTTGACCGTTTGACTGTGGGTGGGAGACGGAGGAGAAGCGTTGTTGGATGGCGAGGTCTTCACATAGAGCTCGGAATGTGGCCCCTGTAAATTGTGTTCCATTGTCTGTTATAAGGACTCGAGGGACACTGAACCTGCAGATGATGCTCTTCCAGAAGAATTGAAGTATTTTGTTCTCGGTGATTGTGGCCAAGGGCTCGGCCTCTATCCACTTTGAAAAGTAGTCGATTGCCATGACTAATTACTTGAGCTGGCCAGAAGCCGGGGGAAACGGCCCTAGTAAATCCATCCCCCACATTGCAAAGGGGATCGAACTTGATAGGGAGATGAGTTGAGCTTGAGGTAGGCGACAAATGTTGGAATGATTTTGACAAGAGCTGCATTGCCGAACGTGTTGTTCGGCGTCTTGGAGAAGGGTAGGCCAGAAGTATCCATAATTCAATACCTTTCGAGCAAGTGATCTGGAACCTGAGTGTGCTCCGCCTATGCCTTCGTGAAGTTCTTGCAAGGCGTATGTGGCTTGTTCGGGGGAGAGGCACCTCAGATAAGGTCTGCCGTCAACTTGTGTGAAGGAGCGTTTGTACAAGACCCCCTCAACAATGGTGTACCGCTCCGCTCTGGTTATGACTCGGCGAGCTTCCTTAGGGTCTTCGGGGAGGAGCCCATCCCTTAGGAATTCTACCAGGGGTTTCATCCAATTATCTTGAAGTTGAACAGGCAGCGACTCCATGGAGTCGGGAGTTTCTTCTTCTATGCTCGGCTTCAGGAGCACTTCAATCAAGACGGTCTGCTCGAGACCTTGGAGGAAGGAGGAGGATAACTTGGAGAGAGCATCTGCTTGGGCATTTTCCTCCCTGGGGATCCGCCGAATAAGTGCCTATTCGAAGAGAGCCATGAGATTTTGGACCTTAGCTAGATACTTAGCCATTCGTTCATCTCGCGCTTCATACTCACCCAGGACTTGATTCATGATCAGCTGAGAGTCACTAAATATGCAGAGGCATTGTGCCCCGGCCTTGCGAGCCATTCCGAGACCGGCTATAAAGGCTTCATATTCCGCTTCATTGTTGGAGGCCTTGAAGTTGATGCGGAGGGAGTATTGGAGGACGTAGTCATCGGGGCCTGCCAGAATAACCCCAGCTCCGCTCCTTTCGGTACAAGATGATCCATCAACATATACCGTCCAAATAGGAGGTCTATTTGCCGCTTGACTGACCCCGGGAATGGTGCTTTCAACTATGAATTCAGCTAAGGCCTGAGCCTTGATTGCGGTCCGAGGTTGGTAGGATATATCATGCTGGCTCAGCTCGATTGACCACTTCATGAGGCGACCAGAGGTCTCCGGCTTGTGCAGAACTTGCTTCAGCGGTTGGTCGATAAGAACGACCACCGAGTGAGACTAGAAATACGGGCGAAGCTTCCTAGCTACCATAACCAAGGCGTATGCCATCTTCTCTAGCCTTGGGTAACGAAGCTCAGCATCACGAAGTACCTTGCTTACGTAATAGATGGGCTTCTGAGCCTTGTCTTCTTCCCTCACCAAGACAGTACTGAGGGTTTGTTCGGAGGCAGCTAAGTAGAGGTAGAGTGTTTCCCTGGGGATAGGCTTGCTGAGGAGAGGGGGGTTGACTAGGTAGGCTTTAAGCTGATCGAACGACTCCTGCTGTTGCGGACCCCATTCGAAGCCCTTAGCCCCCCTGAGAGCCTTGAAAAAGGGAAGACACTTCTCCCCTGACTTGGAAAGGAAGCGCCCTATAGCTGCGAGGCGCCCGGTTAGCTTCTGAACTTCTTTTATACTTTTGGGAGGTGCCATATCCAGTATGCCCTTAATCTTCTCGGGGTTGGCTTCAATCCCTCTTTGGCTGACCATGAAGCCCAAGAATTTTCCCGACGCGACTCCGAATGCATACTTGTTCGGATTGAGCCTCATATCATGTTTTCTTAACACGTTGAACGCTTCCTGTAGGTCGGTGACATGGTCGGCCCCACGAATGCTCTTCACAAGCATATCATCTACATACACCTCCATGTTACGGCCGATCTGGTTTTGGAAGACTTTGTTAACGAGGCGTTGATAGGTGGCGCCTGTATTCCTCAACCCGAAAGGCATCACCCTATAGTAGTAGAGTCCCTGATCGGTAATAAAGGAGGTCTTCGGGATGTCCGGGGGGAACATGCGGATTTGATTGTATCCGGAAAAAGCGTCCATGAAGCTGAGAAGTTCATGGCCCGAAGTGGTGTCAATCAGGGTGTCAATGCTTGGAAGGGGGATTAGATCTTTGGGGCATGCTTTTTTCAGGTCGGTAAAGTCGATGCAAATTCTCTAGGTCCCGTTGGCCTTCTTTACCATCACAACATTCGAGAGCCATTCGGGGTAATTGACCTCTTGTATGAACCGAGCCATTAGGAGCTTGTCCACTTCCTCTTTTATAGCTTGCTAGCGCTCGGGAGCAAACTTGTGCCTCTTCTGTTGGACCGGTTTGGACCCCAGAGCAACGCTGAGGTGGTGGACTAGGAGTTCTTCAGAAATTCCAGGCATGTCAGCGGCCGACGAGGCAAAGAGATCGTGGTTCTATTTAATGCACCGGACTATGTCGGACCATAGGGCAGATGGGAGGGTCTTACTAATAAAGAACTTGCGGCTCGGATCTTGCTCAGAGAAGAGCACTTCCTCCAATTCATCCACCGGCTCGGACGTTTGTCGGACACTTTCTTAGGGGATTTCAAGTGTTTCGAGGGAGAGGACTGGACCTCCAGTGGAGGTCATGTAGCATTTGCGGGCCATCTCCTGACTGCCTCTCACTTCCCCTACTCCTGCCCAGGTGGGAAACTTCATCTTGAGGTGGTAAGCGAAAGGGACGGCTTTGAGAGCAGCTAGACCGGGTCGGCCTAGGATCACATTATAAGCGACGGGGACATCGACGACCATGAAGTCCATTGGCTCTGTTCGGGTAGTAGGAGTTTTGCCAGTGGTTACGTCGAGGGTGATCACCCCTTCGATAGTCACTGGCACTCCCATGAACCCATGGAGCGTGTAGCCGGTGGGCTTAAGCCTGTCCCGGGGTAACTTGAGTCCTTTGAAAGCATCGAGGAAGAGGATGTTAACGCAGCTGCAATTGTCCACTAGGATCCTCTCCACTTTAAAATTTGCCATATGGAGGTTAATGACTAGTGCATCACAATGGGGGGTTCGGACGCCTACTAGGTCTTCATCTGAGAATGTGACGGGTACTCCGAGGCCTTTAGGGGGAGGCATGCCATGTACTGAATTGACTTCCCTTATGAAAGCCTTTCGAGAGGAGTTGGAGGAGCCCCCCCCCATTAGGCCCCTATGAATAAGGTGTAGAACACGCTCCTCTTCGAATTCGGGTGTCTCTACGCATCGTTCCGGATGCTTGTTAGCCCCCCGAGGAGGAGGAAGGTCGGTTTGGTCTTTTCTCAGGAATTTGGCCAGCTCCCCCTCTGGATGAGGGCCTCGATCTCGTTCTTCAGGGCCCAACAGTCATTGGTGTCGTGGCCATGGTCCCGGTGATAGCGGTACCATTTCTCTTTGTCCCTCTTCTTGCCAGGGGTGTTCATCTTTGGGGCAGGAGGTATCACCCCTTCCTTCTCTACTTCCATGAGAATAGTGGAAATGTTGGCGTTAAGAGGAGTGAATTTCTCGAATCTGGGGGGAGGGCGGCGCTGACCGCCATTATCCTTTTGGAGCTTCTTGGCTCCTTCTTCTTCTATTCCCTTTCTCTTGGATCCGGAGGAAGGCCCCTCAAAGTTGGGCCGGTGCTCAGCTTCCTTGGCCCGAATATACTTCTCGCTTCGGAGAAGGAGATCGGAGAAGTTCTGTAGGGGCTTCTTGGCCAGGGAGGAGCGGAGGCTGGAATTAAGGACATTTGATTGGAACGCTACCACAGCGACCGACTGGTCGAGGGAAGCGATAGACCTAGCTTCCGCGGTGAACCTTTTTACATAGTCTCTCAGCTTCTCACCCTTCTTCTGGTTGAGGTAGAGTAGCGAAATGCTGGTCTTCTCAGTTCGGCGGTTACTCACGAAGTGGGTGACGAAGAGGGTCTGGAATTACTCGAAGGAGAATATCGAAGATGGGGCGAGGCGAGAGTACCATTCCCGGGCCGGACCCTTGAGGGTAGCGGGGAAGGTCTTACACAGCAGAGCATCGAAAGCTTGGTGGATGAGCATGAGGGTCTTAAAGCTTTTGATGTGGTCGACGGGGTCGGACTCCCCGGAATAAGTCTCGAATTGGGGAGGCTTAAAGCCTATTGAAACGGGCGCCTCCATGATGGTTCGAGAGAAAGGAGGTCGACTTGGGCGGAGGGTCGAGCCTCTGGACTCGTCTTCGTACGAGGGAGAGCGGGGCCTACGACGACGGTAGCTCCTGGATCGGCGAGGACTAGGAATGTGCTGGGGGTTGCTAGGAGCTGGGGGAGGAGTTAGGGACCGTTGGCGAGGACTTCGAACCGGAGGAGTGGGGACCCTATGAGTATTGTTATTGTTGGGCCGGAGATTGAGGGCTTGTAAGATGGTTGCTTGGAATTGCTGGAACTTGGCACGGGTGATGGGCGCCTCATCATTGCTCGGGGGTTGCCGACCAGCTGGAGAAGGGGGCTTCTCCTATGGTGGCCTGGGGACTCTCTCCGCCCTCTGTGAGGAGGGGACCTTCTATATTCTCGGCGATGAGGAGATCGCTCATTTGGACGGTGTTGGTGGGAGGCTCCCTCTCGAGCCCGCCTTTCATCCAAACGGCGGCAAAGATCCTTGATATGGCTAAAAATGGGGTTAAATCGGAACCGTCATGATTGGGCACGAATCTTGAAGCTCAGGGGTAAAACGGTAATTTTGCATATAGATGGGCCCGAAGCGGGCACTGGATCTCCCCTTCACAGATCCAATAACTTGCGAAACGGATCCACTCCAGCTGGGTACGGGTCCTGACCCGAGACAAACCCAGACCAGCAAGAGGAAATCAGGGTCTCTGATTTGACTAAATCAACGGGCCTGATTTGCAGTTATCCTCTCACCGGGAATCAATGATCAGTTTCCTAAACCAATTATGAGGATTTTTACTCCTAAAGGTATCACAGGAAATCAGGTCCCTAGTCAAATTCCCATGGCGACTATAAATACCTCCGACCTACCACTGTTACCAGGTAATGACTCTTTGGCCAACTTAAGCTCTTTCTTAATCATCACTGGTTACTGACAAGAGCGTCAGAGGGTGCATCGCCGGGATCAACCCCGGTGTGTCGCACTTCCTTGCAGGTGAACGGCGGGAGTCAGCAGCCTAATTCCGACGAACAGGCTTGGATCCGCTGTTCAGATTTTTCCACGAACCCACAAATTCTATCTGTTTACCCCACACCAGAATTAGCGGTAACAGATTGGCGCCGTCTGTGGGAAAATCAGACGAATAGCAGCTCCTCCTCTTCCCGTTGGTAAGACCTACTCCAGCCATGCCGCCTAGAAAAGTAAGATCAAGGGGATCAAATCGTGGGCCCAATCCAGATCAACAGCAAGAAGTCCCCTTCCAACCCGCTCATCAACAGGGACAACTTCCGCTTCAAACCGGGGATCTACCTCCTCTCCCAAATCAACAACCTCTTAATGGTCCCACGGGCCCTTCAAATGCCACCGCGGGGGTCTCGTGCCCCGACCCGCAGAAACAACCGCTCCACCTGGACCACGTGTCCATCCACAATGCCTCCTCGGATTCCATGGCTTCCCACCATCCTCGAGCTTCCGACCTCCGTAATACCGTTCTAAACCGGCAAAAGGATGAGGATCTTCGCCACCGCCTGGATGATAAGCGGGCCCGAGAGGGAGCCTCCCGCCAACAACATCCAGGTGAGCGATCTCCTCACCACCGAGACACCAGGAGATCCCCAAACCGAAGGGGTCGGAGGGAATCCCCCGAGCGTCGTAGGAAGGGACCGCATTCCCCCGCTGGTCGGCGTCATCCAAGGAATGATGAGGCGCCCATCACTCGTGCTGAGTTCTTACAATTCCAAGCAACAGTGTTGCAAGCTCTCAACCTTTGCCCCGCCAACAACAATGCCCAAAGGGTTCCGACACCCCCACGGGTCCCAAGTCCCCGTCCTCGGTCCATAACACCTCCTCCAGCTCCTAATCACCAACTGCACAACCATAGTCCTCGCCGCTCCCAAGACTACCGCCGTCGTAGTCCCCGCTCCCCCTCCTATGAAGACGAGTCCAGGGGCTCGATCGACTACCACCGAAGGGACGATGCTCTCTACCGTTGTCTCCACGAGATGGAGAGACGCATCGGTTGAATGGACAAGGAGGAAGAGTCTAGAGATAGGACCGTCCGCCCCGGCAGACCTCCCTTCTCCCGGACTATCATGGAGGCTCCCATCCTGAGGGGTTTCAAGCCTCCGCAGTTTGAAACGTATTCGGGGGAGTCGGACCCTGTTGATCATGTCGAGAGCTTCAAGACCTTGATGCTAATCCACCAAGCTTCCGACGCCATGCTCTGCAAAACCTTCTCCGCCACCCTTAAGGGCTCGGCTCGGGAATGGTACTCCCGGCTCGCTCCCTCTTCCATCTTCTCTTTTGAGCAGTTCGAAACGCTCTTCATAACCCACTTTGTGAGCAGCAGACGAATGGAGAAGACCAGCCTCTCTCTACTCCACCTCCGACAGGAGATGGGAGAAAAGTTGAGGGACTACGTGAGGAGGTTTACTGCGGAGGTCAGGTCCATCGCCTCCCTCGACCAGTCAGTGGCGACCGTCGCATTCCAATCCAACGTCCTCAACTCTAACCTTCGGTCATCCCTCGCCAAAAAGCCCCTGCACAACTTCGCCGACCTTCTCCTTAGATGCGAAAAATATATTCGGGCGGAGGAAGCCGAGTGCTTCCCGGGTTTCGGAGGATCCGCTTCCGGATCGAAGAGAAAGACGACGGAAGAGGAGGGGGCCAAGAAGCTACAGAAGGATAATAGCGGCCAGCGCCGTCCTTCCCCCAGGTTTGAAAAATTTACTCCTCTCACCACCAGCGTCTCCACCATCCTGATGGAAGTCGAGAAGGAGGGAGTTATACCTCCCGCTCCGAGGATGAACACCCCAGCCAAGAAGAGGAACAAGGAGAAATGGTGTCGTTACCACCGGGATAATGGCCACGACACCAACGACTGCCGGGCGCTGAAGAACGAGATAGAGGCCCTCATCCAGAGGGGGCAGTTGGCTAAGTTTGTGAAAACAAATGATCGGGGAGATCGCGCCACTCCTCCGCCTCGGGGGGCTAACAAGCGCTCCGAGCAACGCGATGAAACCCCCGAGTTCGAGGAGGAGCGTGTTCTGCACCTCATCCATGGAGGCCCCATGGGGGGCTCTTCCAACTCCTCTCGAAAGGCCTTCGTCCGGAGGTCAATTCAGTTCACGGCGCCCCTCCCCCCAGAGGCCTCGGCGTCCCAGTAACTTTCTCTGATGAAGACCTCGAGGGGGTCCGAACTCCCCACTGCGACGCACTTATTATCGACCTCTGCATGGCGAACTTCAAAGTGCAGAGGATCCTGGTAGACAACGGGAGCTCCGTGAACATCCTCTTCCTCTCGGCCTTCCGAGGGCTGCAACTATCCCGGGATCGCCTCAAACCGGTCGGCTACACGCTCCACGGGTTCACGGGGGTGCCAGTAACTGTCGAAGGGGTTATCACCCTGGACATAACTGCTGGGAAGACCCCTACCACTCGGACAGAGCCGATGGACTTTATGGTCGTCGATGTCCTGGCTGCATACAATGTCATCTTGGGCCGACCTGGCCTAGCTGCCCTGGAAGCCGTTCCTTCGGCGTACCACCTCAAGATGAAGTTCCCCACCCGGGCGGGAGTGGAAGAAGTCAGGGGCAGCCAAGAGACAGCTCGGAAATGCTACATGACTTCTACTGGGGGTCCGGTGCTCTCCCTCGAGACTTTAGAGATCCCCGAGCCGAACGTCCGACCAACGTCCGAGCCAGCGGACGAATTGGAAGAAGTGCTCTTCTCGGACGAGGACCCGAGCAGAAAGTTCCTCATCAGCAAGTCCCTACCGACTGCCCTATGTTCCGGCTTGGTGCAGTGCATCCGGAAGAACCGCGACCTGTTTGCTTGGTCCGTCGCGGATATGCCCGGGATTTCCGAAGAGCTGTTGGTCCACCGCCTTAGCGTTGAGCCGGGGTCTAGACCGGTGCAACAGAAGAGGCGCAAGTTCACTCCCGAGCGGCAACAAGCCATCAAGGAGGAGGTGGACAAGCTCCTAAAATCTCGGTTCATACAGGAGGTGAAATACCACGAGTGGCTCTCCAATGTCGTCATGGTTAAGAAGTCCAATGGTTCCTGGAGGATATGCATCGACTTCACAGACTTGAATAAGGCGTGTCCGAAGGATCCGTTCCCTCTCCCGAATATCGACACCCTCATCGATGCCACCTCGGGCCATGAGCTCCTCAGCTTCATGGATGCTTTTTTCGGCTACAACCAGATAAGAATGTTCCCCCCAGACATCCCGAAGACTTCCTTCATTACCGACCAGGGCCTCTACTGTTATAGAGTTATGCTATTCGGATTGAAGAACGCTGGAGCCACCTACCAGCACCTTGTCAATAAAGTCTTCCAAAGCCAGATAGGCCGCAACATGGAAGTATACATCGACAACATGCTTGTGAAGAGCATCCGAGGTACCGACCACGTGGCCGACCTCCAAGAGGCATTCGGCGTACTGAGAAGGCACAACATGAGGCTTAATCCGAACAAGTATGCGTTCGGGGTCTCGTCAGGAAAGTTCCTCGACTTCATGGTCAGCCAGCGAGGGATCGAAGCGAATCCTGAAAAAATTAAGGCCATACTGGACATGGCCCCACCCCGGAACGTCAAGGAAGTGCAGAGGCTTACGGGTCGCCTCGCTGCTATTGGGCGATTCCTTTCGAAGTCTGGGGAAAAGTGCCTCCCCTTCTTCAAGGATCTCAGGGGGGCCAAAGGTTTCGAATGGGGCGAATTGCAACAGGAGTCGTTCAACCAACTGAAGGCCTACTTGGTCAACCCTCCCCTGCTCAGCAAGCCCGTTCTAGGGGAAACCCTCTTCATCTACTTAGCTGCTTCCGAGCAGACCCTAAGTGCTGTTTTGGTGAGGGAAGAAGACCGGGCTCAGAGGCCCATCTACTATGTGAGCAAGGTGCTTCGAGATGCCGAGCTCCGCTACCCGAAGATAGAAAAGATGGCCTACGCCCTGATTATGGCGGCAAGGAAGCTCCGCCCATACTTTCAGTCCCACTCGGTTGTGGTCCTCACCGACCAACCGCTGAAACAAGTCTCCACAAGCCGGAAACCTCAGGCCGGCTTATGAAATGGTCCATCGAGCTGAGCCAACATGACATCTCCTACCAGCCTCGAACCGCAATAAAGGCTCAGGCTTTAGCGGAATTCATCGTCGAGAGCACCATCCCCGAGGTCAGCCAAGCAGAGAACGGACCACCCATCTGGACGGTTTTTGTGGACGGTTCTTCATGCAATGAGGGGAGCGGCACCGGTATCATCCTGACAGGTCCAGATGACTTTGTCCTCCAGTATGCCCTCCGCATGAATTTCAAAGCCTTAAACAACGAAGCAGAGTATGAGGCACTAATCGCCGGCCTTGGACTTGCCCGAAGTGACGGGGCGCAACGCCTCCGAATCTATAGTGACTCTCAGCTGGTTGTGAATCAAGTCTTGGGAGATTACGAGGCACGAGACGAACGGATGGGGAAGTACCTCGCCAAAGTCCGAACCCTCATGGCCCGGTTCGAAGAGGCACTCATCCAAGGAGTCCCTCGAGAAGAGAATTCATAGGCCGACGCCCTCTCCAAGTTGGCCTCATCCTCCCTCCAAGGTCTCGAGCAGACCGTCTTGATCGAGGTCCTCTTGAAACCGAGTATAGAAGACGAGATCCTCGACTCAGTGGAGTCATTGCCGGTCCTACTGCAAGATAATTGGATGAAACCGTTAGTGGAATTCCTAAGGGACGGACTCCTCCCCGAGGACCCCAAGGAAGCACGCCGAGTAAGAACCAGGGCAGAGCGGTACGTCCTGATCGAGGGGATCTTGTACAAGCGCTCCTTCTCACAGATAGACTGCCGACCATACCTGAGATGCCTTTCCCCAGAACAAGCCGACTACGCCTTACAGGAGCTCCACGAAGGCATCGGCGGGGCACATTCAGGGTCTAGGTCTTTGGCTCGGAAAGCTCTGAATTACGGATACTTCTGGCCGACTCTCCTCCAAGACGCCGAGCGACACGTTCGGCAATGTGGCTCTTGTCAGAGACATTCCAACATTCGTCGCCTCCCCCAAGCTAACCTCGCCTCCCTATCAAGTCCTATCCCCTTCGCAATGTGGGGGATGGATTTACTAGGGCCATTCCCTCCAGCTCCGGGCCAGTTCAAGTTCTTGGTGGTGGCCATCGACTACTTTTCGAAGTGGATTGAGGCCGAGCCCCTAGCCACTATCACCAAAAACAAGGTACTTCAATTCTTTTGGAAGAACGTCATCTGCCGATTCGGCGTCCCCCGTGTCCTCGTAACAGACAACGGAACTCAGTTTACTGGAGCCACATTCCGAACTCTATGTGAAGACCTTGCCATCCAACAACGCTTCTCCTCCGTCTCCTACCCATACTCAAATGGCCAGGCAGAGAACGCTAACCGGAAGATCCTCTCTGGTATCAAGAAGAGACTGGACAGGTGTTCTAAAGGCTTGTGGGTCGACCAGCTCCCCAACGTGCTGTGGAACTACCGCACGAACAAACGGACCCCCACAGGAGAGTCCCCGTTCAACCTCACCTATGGGTCCGAGACAGTGATACCTCTCGAAGTCGGAATACCTTCTCCTCGCCTGGCAGCCTACAACGAGGAACAGAACGCCAGAGAACTCCGGGCGAACTTAGACCTGGTGGACGAACTGAGGGAAAGAGCGTCCATCCGCCAACAGAACTACCGGAGGAGGATCGAGTTGGCGTACAATAAGAGAGTCTGACCCACCGATCTCAAGGAGGGCGACTTAGTCCTCAGAAAACTAGTCATCTCCTTCCCCAATCAGAAGAGCAAACTAGCTCCGAATTGGGAAGGACCTTACAAGATCGCAAGGATAGTTCGGCCCGGAGCTTATCGTCTAGAAAACCTTGAAGGCAGGGAGATGCCGAGGACCTGGAATGCCGACCACCTTTTAAAATACCAAGAAAGCGCCCCGGTGCCTCTCTGAGTATCACAGGGTGTCGAACCGTTCCTCTCCTCTAACTTGTAATTCCTCTCTTAAGTTGTCATATGTAAAAACGGCTCGCCGTCAATTATCAATAAAGAATGCTTTTTCGTACTTGTAAAATTGCTTGTGTCTCTCTGCCTTTATTCTTTATTCAATCAATGGTTTGGAGTCCAATACCTGGCTCGATTCTACTCCGCAATCTCGCTTCTAAGCGGGCTAGGAGTGGATCGCCATTCGGAATTGCTCCCACAACCATTGAACTCTAACGATGGTTCCGGAGTCCAACACTTGGCTCGATTCTACTCCGCAAGCTCGCTTCTAAGCGGGCTAGGAGTGGGTCGCCATTCGGAATTGCTCCCACGACTGTTGAACTCTAACGATGGTTCCGGAGTCCAACACTTGGCTCGATTCTACTCCGCAAGCTCGCTTCTAAGCGGGCTAGGAGTGGGTCGCCATTCGGAATCGCTCCCACGACCGTTGAACTCTAACGATGGTTCTGGAGTCCAACACTTGGTCGATTCTACTCCGCAAGCTCGCTTCTAAGCGGGCTAGGAGTGGGTTGCCATTCGGAATTGCTCCCACGACCGTTGAACTCTAACGATGGTTCCGGAGTCCAACACTTGGCTCGATTCTACTCCGCAAGCTAGCTTCTAAGCGGGCTAGGAGTGGGTCGCCATTCGGAATTGCTCCTACAGCCATCGGACTACTCTCACGGTGGCCAGCGAGCCCACTATTAGGTAAGGCTCGGGCCATCTCGCAAGATCACAAGATTAGGAGACCAAAGCGCTGCTCGGCACCACTGGCCGAGCGAGCAAGAGGTCGGCTCAGAGAACTCGGCGCGATGAACACAGTCACAAACAAAACGACTACACAAAGTTACAAAGGACATGCGAGTTCGAAAAAGAAATGTTATTAATAATTGGGATACAGTACAAAGCGACTCTTCCGTACAACAAGGTCACAAGGCCTTAAAGTACAAAAATTACAATGCCGAACCACTACACTTCGGTGCGTCGACCTCGGCCGTCAGCTCTTCCCACTCGGTCTTCAGTTTGGCCACCTCGGCCGCCAGTCCCTCTCCCTCCATCCGAAGCTCCGCCTCTACAGTCTGCAGGTGACAGATCTCGGAAAGCAGATCGTCCCTCTCCGCTGTTATTTTTGACAAATTGTGCCGAACACATTGGATCCGAAGAATGTTGCTAAAGGCGGTCGCCGAACCTTCGTTCTCTCCTACGGAGGTCATCTCGGCGATCCTGCTCTCCAGACGCCGTATCTTGATGTCCCGCTGACCTAGGACGAGCTGAAGATGGTTCCGCTCGCTTTCGGGTCGGCGCAATCCCAGCTCGACTTCGTAGAGCCGCTCTCGGAACCTCCCCAAGCACGACCTCGTCCCCCCTGAGACAGCCTCGGCTCGAGGGTTGTCATCCGAGCGAGCAGGTTCGGCGTCTTCGGTCACCACCACAAGCTGAAAAGAAGAAGAGTCAAACAACAAAATTTCAAACACTGCGAAGCCCAACACTTCAAGAATTTTCAATCAGACTTTCAAACTTTGAGTAAGTTGTCAGAGATCAGAAGTTACACAGAAGCAAAGCAAAGGTTTTTATTCAAATAAAGTAGCCCTACATACAACTAGACCGACGCTACAACAGGGTTTTACAATAACTTAGAGAGACATAATACAACATGTTTAGCGCTTCTTCGGAAGGGGAACGCTCCGGTTCAAGGAAACCCGGGGTCGGTGACGCCTGACCTCCGAGCTCGACTCCAAACCAGCGAAGCGAGATCCCCCTTCGCCGCTAACTCTAACTGCGGCACCAACTGAGGCGCCGCTAGACGAGACAGCTACACTACTCTGAGCGTCAGCAGGACTCCGCCTCACCGCAGGCAAACGAGTCGCAAGTTCGTAGAAAGTAATATCTTTCTCGCTCTCTTCGCGAGTACACGACGTACTACGAACGTTGGCCCTCTCAGGCAGAGGCTTGAGCGACGCGATCTCTTCCTCCAGCTCGATAACCCTATCTCTCAAAACATCATCCTTCGACGACATTGTCAAACGAGGAGGTCTCGACGAGCCCGCCACATCGGCACTATCGGTCGCAAGACGTCGATAATGTGTGACCTCGATCCCCCTGTCTATCGTAATCCTCCTAAGCTTGTCGACCTTCGCCAACAACTTTTGGCGCTCGGATGACAACTTCTCCAACTCGGAGGCTAACTCCTCTTCTTTCGCCGAACATTCTTTCTCCATTACCTCCAAGTGACGGACCTCGGCCAAGAGCTCGCTATTCTTTTGCTCGGCAACCAAAAGCTCCCTGCGAAGCCCCACTATCTCGCCTTCGAGATGAGAAGCTTGGGATTGCTTCCGTAGTTGCTTCAACTCACGACAAAACCCCCTCGCAGCCGCCTTTATCTCCTCCAGCTTCAAGAGCATATAAAACTGCCTCTCTCGGCTATGAGAAAGCGCTCGCTTCGTCTCTTTTAGCTCCTTACGAAGATACGAAACCTCCGTGATCGGACCAAACTTCACCTGAAAAGCAAAGATAAATCCGAGGCCCAACACTTGGAGAAATTTTGCAACTAGTCAAACATAAAATCCAAGCTCCAACACTTGGAGAATTTTTGGCCAAACAAAAGGTGTTTTCATTCAAAACTCAAAACGCATTACAAGAGCGGTGACCAGTCCGCAGTCAGGCTTACACATAAAAAAAAAAAAAGGACTAAAGACGCAACCAAGTCAGGGGTCGACCTTTTTGTCGCTCGGATCTGCCGACCCCCCGACGATTCCCAAGTCCTCGTCCACGTCCTCGTCCTCGGAGCTGTCCTCCTCTTCATCTTCGGCCTCGGTCTCACCCGTGCCTTCGACACCCTCGGTCTATCCCTCGGGGCCGAGCATTACCGAAGGGAGCTCTTCCTCGCCGTCCACAGGGTCGTAGAAGTGGTAGGAGGAGGTGTCGAACCCCGAGTTCCGAGCTGCGATATGAAGCAGGGCTCGACCGTACGCATCCTCCATGTTCTTGAACATGTGCTCCTCGGCCTCTTGCTGGACAGCCCTCTTCGCCTTCGCCACCTTCGACTGGTGCTTCGCCCTGATCCTCTCGGTATCCTTCCGAGCTTTCTCTGCCTCCGACTGGGCTTTGGCCAGCTCCTCCTTAAGCTCGGCATTCTCCTTCTCTGAGGCCTCGAGCTTGGCTGCCTCGTCCCCTGCCACTTCGGCACCGCATTTTGCCGAGAGGAGTTGCTCAGCATCGAGCAGCTTCACAGCTTTTGCACGCTCCGACCTCTCCCGGTCGTACTGCGCCGTCAGCTCTTGTTCTTTGCTCGCGAACTCTTCGAGCAAGAAGTTGAAGTGGCAGAGGGTCTGAAAAGAGAACAAACAGTTAAGGTCCGGACCTAGAAACTTAGAAAATTTCGGAAAAAATGCTTCAAGAAGAAAGTGTTCGCTCCACTTACCGACATCATGTTCCGAGCAATCTGCATTGTGGCGTCCCCGACCTCCCTGGACTTAAGCGCCACTCGGTCCTTTGGGGTCGGTAGGTGCTTCACCGCCTGCATAAAAATGTTGTCGTCCCCCAAAAAACCGTCAACATTCATTACTTGCCAGTCGGGGACGAAGATCTGCTTGTGCTCCTCGGTCAGAATCTTCTCCGCTTCGACAGTGAGGGGCGGAACTTGGAGGGATAACACCTTGCTCACGTTGAACGCGCCGCTCGACGAGCCGGGAGCATCGGTCTTCGCCGGTGGAGTCGGCGCATCCGAGGAAGGGAGATCGGAGGCGACCTGGTCGTGCTCGGGATCGGCTTCCAGGACCTCGACCACCGGCAGGTCGGCTGTCTTTGGAACGGAAGGTATCTTCGGCGCTCGGCCGCCCTGAGGCCCCGTCGAAGGTCTCTTCTTCTTCTTCGCCTCCTGCTCCCTAGCCGCCTTGGCCTTCGCCATCAACGCCCTATAGTCCATCTTGGAAGACTCTGCACAAACCGAATGAAAAAACTCAGAAAAATTTTCAAGAACTTCAAGCAAAAAGTAAAAATACCAGAAGCGTACTGGGTCGATCGGACTGAGACCCCCTCGGAACAAAGCCTCCTCGGTAATGTCTTTCCAACTTAGCGTCGGCAGGCCGAGGAGTTTCTTGAGGACTTCCGTCTCCTCGTCACTCAGCACCGGCTCCTTCTTCGCTCGCTTGGGCAGGCCTTCCCTCGACCAAGCTATCGGAATTGCCCAGGGTTCGGGAGCTCGAACAATGAAATACTTCTCCTTCCAATTCTTGATTGAGTCCGGGTTCTCGATCAACTTCACGCCTGTCCACGGCGAAAGGTAGAACCTCTGCTCATTCCTGTTCGGCTGACAAGGGCGGTAGAGGCTCCGAAGGAGGAACAGACTTGGCTCGGCGCCGATCTCTTGACACTGAAGAACAAACGCCAAAACGTGCCTCCAAGTGTTCGGCATCAACTGGGCGGGGCACAGGCCGTACCAATTGAGGACCTCGGCAATGAACGGATGCAGCGGAAAGCGAAGCCCAGCGGCCAAGGAGTCGACCGAAAAAATGCACGCGTCGGCCGAAGAAGACGTGCAGGCTCGGAAACCAGGCCCCGGGAGAAGCAGCCCATACTTGGTAGGGATCTGGAATCCAGTCCGGATCCGTTGCAGATCAGCCTCAGTAAGGACCGAAGAGATATGGTCCACCTCAGACATCTCTCTTGGCTCGTTCTCCTCTACGAACTTGGCGGTGCCCTGCGTCGCCTTCTCCAGCATCTCTTCGGAGTAGCTCCGTACTCCCCCAACGCTTGACAGAATGATCGGCTGCCGACCGAACTCTCCTGCCGTCTTCGGTTGCTCTATGACCGTCACGAATCCCTTACCCTTCCGGGAGCTCGTTGCAACATCCTGGGGTAGCTCGGCGACCTCCCCACTCTTGCTCGGCCGGACCACAGTCTGCTCGGTCGGCTCCACCACCTCCTTCTCTTTACCCGCTCGGCTCACGACTCGGTCCGAGGTGGGGGTCTCATCCGAAGAAATAATCTTAACCATTTTTTCTAAAGAGAGAGGAGAGAGACTGACCTTGAAGTGACAGTTACGGCCAGAAAAGTTCGCCGGAGCAAAGAAACGCCTTGCCGCGACAGCTAGCAGCGCCACCCAGGAGCTAAAAACTTCGATGGTGAAAAGTAAAAACTTGAGAGAGAAAGTAAAAGTGAACAATGAGATTTGGGGTGGGGGAGTGAAGATTTATAGTAAAAGAAAAAGTCTCTTGGGCTTCCTAACTAAAGGGCGCGACTCTTGAGCGGCTTTTGAAGCGTTACGAAAGCCCAAACGACTCTCTACCCGAGCAGCAACGGTTGGCAAAAATGCAAAACGTTTCGATACAAGTCAAATAGCTCGGCACACACAAGATCAAAATCCGAGCGACGTGCGATCCGAACCCAACATCAAAGATCCCGGTCGGCTACCGAACAAGAGCCCGTCTCAAGATTCGTGCCACCATCCACCGGCTCAGATCGCGCCACACCGCCCGGATGAAGCACTTCGGAACCGGACCCCCCGCATCTGTCCCAGGAAGCAGGAGAAAATTTGGATTAAAAGTTTTAAGGCACCCGCCCTCGGCGAGCGCCCCGGACCTCAGGACTCGGTCGGTTCCCCTCTCACCCATAAGCAACTCGAGGCTTACGGCCTCGGAAGCCGAAACCACGAATCGTTCAAGGGTGGGAGAAAAACCACCATCGTGTGAGGCCCAGTCAGAAGGCAGATCGGCCCACCTCCCATCTCTAGCTCCTTCGGGCTAACAACCATCAGAAGCTGTCAGCCCGGAAAGAAGACAGAGATCGGAGAAGCCCAATCCGTCCGAGGCACCTTGTCCCCCGGGTCCGGACTCCGGTCGTCATCCCTTCTGCCCTGATCTCCCCTGGCCCTGACATCCGCATCGGGGCCGTCAGAGTCAGGAGAAGATCACGGCGGAAGAGTGACCACCCATCCGACGTTCTCAGGGTTAGAATTTTTCAAAAAACAAGCATCCGCCCAAGGCAGACACCTCCGATGGTCGATGAACCACCATTGCTGTGATCGAAACTACAGGGGGAGTGGGGTATTTATAACCTCCCCCCAAGGACCAGCCATTATGGCCCTCGGGAGGCTAAGCGACGGAAGCCCAGCAGCCACGCCTAGGGAGCTGAAGCGCCACACATTAATTAGAGGACGCCATTCTTAATGACCCCGGAAAGTTGGAACGCCGCACAAATCCTGGGGCGCCATTAATGCTCTTGGGAACTGGGCCCGTCTCGAGATTCGCGCCACCATCCAACGGCTCAGATCGTGCCACCACGCTCGGACTACCGAACCCTTAGACCTCCGGTCGGCTAACCGAGCAAGTGCCCATCCGAGCCCCAAAACCGAGAAAATTCACTTTCTCCTCAACATTCGTGTAAGATCTCGATCAGACGGCCCAGATCTTGCCAGCGTCGCTAAACGACAAGATAGCGTTTTCTTGGAAACTGGGCCCGTCTCGAAATTCGTGCCACCATCCAACGGCTCAGATCGCGCCACCACGCTCGGACTGCCGAACCCTTAGACCTCCGGTCGGCTAACCGAGCAAGTGCCCATCCGAGCCCCAAAACGGAGAAAATTCACTTTCTCCTCAACATTCGTGTAAGATCTCGATCAGACGGCCCAGATCTTGCCAGTGTCGCTAGACGACAAGATAGCATTCTCTTGGAAACTAGGCCTGTCTCGAGATTCGTGCCACCATCCAACGGCTCAGATCGTGCCACGTCGCTCGGACGGCCGAACCCTTAGACCTCTGGTCGGCTAACTGAGCAAGTGCCCATCCGAGCCCCAAAACGGAGAAAATTCACTTTCTCCTCAACATTCGTGTAAGATCTCGATCAGACGGCCCAGATCTCGCCAGCATCGCTACACGACAAGATAGCATTTTCTTGGGAGCTGAGCCCGTCTCGAGATTCGTGCCACCATCCAATGGCTCAGATCGTGCCACGTTGCTCGGACAGCCGAACCTTTAGACCCCCGGTCGGCAAACCGAGCAAGTGCCCATCCGAGCTCCAAAACAGAGAAAAAAGGCGTCGAGCGACCACGACTGTTGGATCTCCCAGAAATTCGCGCTTCTGGTGATGAACGGTCCAGATCGTGCCACGTGCGCTAAACGACAAGATATCTTTTTCTTGGGAACTGAGCCTGTCTCGAGATTCGTGCCACCATCCGACGACTCAGATCGCGCCACGTCGCTCGGACAGCCGAACCCTTAGACCCCGGGTCGGCCAACCGAGCAAGTGCCCATCCGAGCTCCAAAAGCGAGAAAATGGCTGCCGAGCGACTACAACTGCCAGATCTCTCAGAAATTCGCGCTCGCCCGAGATCAATGGTCCAGATCAAGCCACGCCATAAATAGGTATTAAAAATCAGTTTTTGTTTATTTTAATCATTTTATTTATTTAAAAATTGTGAAAAAATTACTAAAAAATCGGGAAAATTAACTAAAAATTCTAGAAAATAATTATAAATTCGGGGGAATATTTTTGAGCCCCTGAACGAACAATTATTGCCTAGAATGTATTGTTAAGGCCCCCGAACGACTGGTTAACACATCGCAAAATTAAATAAATAATCCCAAAAAAATAGATAAAAACCGTCGGATATTCAACAAGGCTTAAGAACAGCTTGCAGCTTCAAAAATCACCTCACTACCCCCTTCGAGATTCAAAACCCTCCATTCGGACTCCGATACAACTCCACTAGCCACTGAAACAGTTAAACTACTCCTCAAAGGCTGATCACACTCAGTCTTTAGGAGTGGGGGGCTCGTGATATGGCTAAAAATGGGGTTAAATCGGAACCGTCCAGATTGGGCACGAATCTTGAAGCTCAGGGGTAAAACGGTAATTTCGCATATAGATGGGCCCGAAGCGGGCACTGGATCTCCCCTTCACATATCTAATAACCTGCGAAACGGATCCACTCCAGCTGGGTACGGGTCCCGACCCGAGACAAACCCAGACCAGCAAGAGGAAACCAGGATCTCTGATTTGACTAAATCAACGGGCCTGATTTGCAGTTATCCTCTCACCGGGAATCAAGGATCAGTTTCCTAAACCAATTATGAGGATTTTTACTCCTAACGGTATCACAGAAAATCAGGTCCCTAATCAAATTCACATGGCGACTATAAATACCTCCGACCTACCACTGTTACCAGGTAATGACTCTTTGGCCAACTTAAGCTCTTTCTTAATCATCACTGGTTACTGACAAGAGCGTCGGAGGGTGCGTCGCCGGGATCAACCCCGGTGTGTCGCACTTCCTTGCAGGTGAACGGCGGGAGTCAGCAGCCCAATTTCGACGAACAGGCTTGGATCCGCTGTTCAGATTTTTCCACGAACCCACAAATTCTATCTGTTTACCCCCCACACCAGAATCAGCGGTAACAATCCTCTTTTTTGCACCGATTGTCTAGAGTGTTGCGGAGGTCATCGGATGCTCGGGGATTGTGAGATGCTATGGAATCAGTAGAGGGGTTGTGCACGGAGACGTGATCATGTTGGAGAGGTTGTTTCTGAGGATTGGAACGGGGGCCCCCGCGCTGGCATTTTGAGGCCCGGTTTGACCGCGAGGGGGTTGAAGATTCTGAGGAGGAGGTTGGTCCTGTTGCGGGGCCTAATTAGGTTGAGAAGAGGGTCCCGCTGGCTAGACGGTTTGGAGAGGGATCTCCTGTTGTGGTTGAGGAGGAGTGGGTCCACGGTTGGACCCTCTAGATCTTAGTTTCCTTGGAGGCATGGCTGGAGGAGATCTGGCCGACGGGAAGAGGAAGGATCGCTATTCGTGGTTTCCCACAGACGGCGCCAATCTGTTACCGCTGAATCTGGTGTGGGGGCAAACAGATAGTATTTGTGGATTCTTAGGAAAACCAAATAGCAAAAACCTGGAATCTTCTTACCGGAGTTTGACCGTTGACTCCCGCCGTTCACCTACAAAAAGTGCGATACACCGGGGTTGATTCCGGTGACGCACCCTCCGACGCTCAAGTCAGTAATCAGGAAGATTATGAGATAGCGTAAATTGGCAAAAGATTGATTACCTCTTAATGGTGGTGGATGGGGGGTATTTATAACCGCCTTTGGGATCAGATTAGGAATGTAATCCCTAGGATTAGATTAGGAATGTAATCCCTAATTCCCAGTGAAAGGATAGATATGAATCAGGGCCGTTGATTAGGATTAATCAGAAACCCTAATTCTATCCTGCTGGACCAGGTTTACTGCGGGTTGAAACCTGCACCCAGTTGAGATGGGTCCGTTTGCGGGTTACTGGGCTTTTGGAGAGAAGACCCAGTACCCACTTCAGACCCGTTTGTAGGTAAAATTACCATTTTGTCCCCAGGCTTTGAGATTCGCGCCAAGTTTGGACGGCTCCGATTTAACTCCATTTTTAGCCATATCACTAGGGCTTCCTCATCACCATCGACATCGCCAGGGCCCAGGTCCACCTTTATCTATCTCACCAATCCCCTCACCAGCGGCCACCTCACCCTCTCTCCCCTCCATCAATAAACCCAATCTCGTCGACATAGCCCGCAAGACCTAGATCACTCCTTTAGACAAGCTCGTCCTCATAAAAAACAATTACGAGTTCCTCTACTGAAGCTAAGCCCTCCTTTTCCCGTCGCTAGAGTACATTGCCTTGTTCTACGACGTCGAGAAGAGGCTTGTCATTGCCCATGTGAATTACCCATCAAAGTTTGTACGTGAGTTTTATCACGACGAGTTGTTGGACTGCATTTTTCACAAGAGGGAGCTACATGCTCTACTTGATCATCCCTAGTTATAGTGCTGCTTGCAGGTTTTTGGAACTTCCCATTTTCTATCATACGGAGTTGGTGTTGAAGTTATGGCTCAAATAATAGTTTTACATTAGAAAATCAATTAGATTGGTAGATGTTAAATTAGATTAGATTTCATACTCCAATAGGCATTATCCATTTTGGGTAATATAGGGCAATGAATAATTTATCATCTATCCATCTGGGTTATGTGGGCCAAAGTTAATAGTCTTTTAGTAATAAAAAATGGTATCAAATCCCATGGTGAAGATATTGGGCTGATGTAGGGGGATATTATTGAGTTTTTCGTGTGTGTGTGTGTGTAAAGTTATTCTCTGTCAAGTCAATTGGTAGTGGAGGCTTGGTCAAGTGATGAGGTTTGCGGATCGATATTGTCGTGTCGAATCAACAAGTGGCGGGAGGTCACAATGGCGGAGGCAAGACCAAGTAAAAAATATGCGGAGGCACATGAAATATAGTCTCAGGTGGAGGCTAGGTACATAAAATATAGTCTTAAGAGAAGACTGAATCTTCAAAGTTCTCCAAAGTTCCAGCTTAATGGTTGCTCTCTCCCGGATTCGAGCAAAGGTGGAGATTGTTGAGGTTGTGGTTCGAATAATAGTCACATATTAGAAAATCAATTAGATAGATAGATGGTTATATTAGATTAGACCCTAGACAACATGGGTTATCCCTTTTAGGTCATACAGGGTAATGAATAATTTGCCATCTATCCATCTGGGTTATGTGAACCAAAGTTAATGGGCCTTTAGTACTTACAGTTGGAGTCTACCTCGATACTGAAGTGTGAATTTAATGTGAGAGGGTGCCCAATGCTGTATTACTTGGTGGAGTCGCCCGATGGAAATGAGATGTTCTTAATTTCGAGGACAATGAGAGATCAATATTTCAGAGATGATGTTGATAATGATTGTACTAAGGATGATGAGTACTGTAGTGAGAAAAGGATGAAGAATTTGATCCTCCTCATTACATCGGATCCTTTAGGGTGCTGAAACTTGAATTCGACGAGAATAGGAACTGTTGGAAGTGGAATGCGGTTGAAAGTATAGGAGACATTGCGACCATGTTTGTGGTCTATAACTATTCAACGTCAGTCTAAGCACGCGATTTCCTGAATCTACAACCGAACTGCATCTACTTCACAGACCAACTTGTGAATAATCTTTTTTTTTTTTTTGTGGAGAAGATGGTAGCTTGTTAAAGCGAATGAAGTTGGGGATTCAGGAGTATTTCATGTGGAAGACGAAAGCGACCAGTTGTATCCACTTGCGGATGAAGACGACGTTCATCAATTTAATTGGCAATATATGATATAATTTCTCTCTGTCTACCGGTTCAGGTTTTCCTTGTTTTGGCATTCAACTGTTGACGTCTACATAGGGGATAGAGAAATTTGTCTACATCTCTAACGAATTTTGTCTAAGGTCAGAATTTACCTTGTCATTAATTACATAAGAATAAGAAGTCTTGCCAACAAGTGTGATTAAACTAACTGATTAGAGATTTTTATCAAAAATAAAAACTGGAGAGTTGAAGTTATGAGCTATATGGACATAAAAGTGAAAAGTCTTGCCAACATATGTAATTGTGTACTTGATGATAAGAGATATTTAGCAAAAAGAAAAACAGGAGAGATGAAGTTGTGAGTTATATTACAACTATTCGATATAAGAATTCCATCTACACATTTTAAACTACACATTTGAAGTTTCAAATTATATTAAATTCACTCAATGTCAAAATCTCAATCATATATTTAAAAGTTCAAACGATACAAACCACATGCTCAATAACTGCTATTAAATGGAGCATTCAATGTAGTGTAGAAATATAATATTAGAGATGTAGAAATCCTTGTTTTCGCAAATAGTTGAATGAGGAGAAAATACATATATAAATAATTAATATTTTCCAAAAATACCCAACCATCCATTCGTATTATACATAAAATGCGCATATTAAAAGGCTGGTTCATTTTTGTTTACTATTAATACCCCCATACAGTTGTGTTTTTTGTGAGCAAAAGCTATGACATAGCCTGGTCTTGAACGAGAGACAACTCTTTATCAATTCCAAATCTTTACCATCTTAGCTATACCTCAGTGGTATTAATACCCAAACTCTTACAAGTCAACCTCTGTACTCAATTATATATCAGAGTGAAGCAGAGTAGCCAATCAATAAATCATAATCGCTTTAGGAAAACTTATTTGATAGATAAATCTTGGGCTTTTAATGAGGGGGCTGTGTCATTTAATGTCTTACTAACCATTTGAATTTCTACTTGAAAATTTAAGAGCCAACAAATAACTTCTCTTCAAAACTAATTTACATCTATTACTAATTAATATTTCTCAATAATTACACCCATTAAATTCTAATCATACGTGCACTACGTGCATAAAAAAAACTAGTTGAAGACAAATTTATTTCTGAAATTTTCATTCATGTAGAGATTTCTATGTCTACAAATATGAAAGAATAAAGGATTTCCATGTATAGAGATTTCTGTATCTACAAATAAGAGAAAGTAAGCATTTTCATATCTCCTTAAAAAAAATTTGTGTGTATACAGAGATTTTCCATATATATGCTTATGTTATATAGGTTTTTTTTTTTTTTTTTTTTTTTTTTTTTTTTTTTTTTTTTTTTTTTTTTTTTTTTAAGGAAAAGGTGGAATATGACCACCCTGTTTCATTAATAAGAAATTAACCAAACATACCCAGAGTACTGGATCAAATTACAAACTACAGACAGGAAAATATAACATGAAGCAATATAACCAGTACATATACCGCCCGTAGAGGGTAGGCCACAAAAACTAAAACTAAAACTAGGTCGAATTGTCCCCGACCTCCACCAGTAATGTACTGGACCCCATCTTGGGCCCAGTCACAAAGCGAGAACCAACTAATTGTATGTATGTCACGTAAGCTTCGTGCACCGCCTTCACGGCACGCGCACACCCACTTGAAGCGAATCACGCGGGATTTGGATATTCGCCGCTCCCATCTTTCTCCTCCCCACCTCCCACACCCTCACCAACATACTCACATTCTGCCCAGTCGAAGTCAGAACCAAAGAAGAACCGTGGAGAGGATACCTTCACCTCTCTCACACTTTAGCTCTCACAAGCGATTTCTCACCAAACAAAACTCTCACTCACCCTAATCACGGACACAGTCAAAGAAAGCCATGAAGAGGGTAGTCACCTCCCTCATGCTTATACTCTCTCAAGTGATTTCTCACAAATACAGACAGACACTGTACAGAGTAGTGAGGAACAACATCTTCACTCTCTCACTCTCTCACTCTCTCTCTCTCTCTCACACGTAAAATCGAACCAAATCACAATCAATCTGAAGAATCACCTTCACCTCTCGCCCCTGCGGGCGGTGGACGTTGTGGATTTCAGGGTCAATGATGAGGGCGTAGTGGCGGTGCTATTGTAAAGCCTGTGGCAGTGGATTAAAGGAGGTTGAATTCAGGGTGTGACTCCCACACTGACAACCAAATTCACAAACAACTCTACCTCTACATTTCCACTCAGTGCACCTCATGGGGGGACCCCGTCTGCGGGCCCAAGCCCAACAACTGTGATGCAACAAGTGAGTACAACTCATGGGGGGACCCCGTCTTCAGGTCTAAGGCCCACAACTGTGCTGCACAACATACTTCACACAGAGTCAAAGCCGAACCTAGGCAACTCCTCTAATTCTCCCTCACTAATGCAAACAACAAACATCAACAGGAAAAGTGCCAAATCCATTTATCATTAAACCCAAACCATTGTTTTCATAGTTGATAGAAACCTTTAGCATCTACGAAAGATCACTAACCAACACCGGGTTCAAAATGTAAACAGACTACGCAACAAAGCTGAGACCAGAGCCTCCAAACTTCTTCTCGGTAATCTCATCCAACCTCCCCCAGGGCTGCGGTGGGGTCGACGACGCGTAGCGGCGTCCCCGTCGCTCGTGTCGGCGATGGGAGGCCCGCGACCCTCGACTTCGTCAGCATCCCCATCGCTCGTAAAGAAGATCCAATGTTGGTAGGCCAGCGACCCTCGACCTCGTCCATCGGACCGTGTGGTGACGGGAGGGAGGAGCTCAATTGGTGGAGCAACGGGACGGAAGAGCTCGATGGCGGGAGGGAGGAGCTCGAGGGTGGAGTGGCGGCGGGAGAGGGTGAAGCTTGAGAGAGAGGAGAGACAATGACGGGGGGGGGGGGGGGGGGGGGGGGGGGGGGGGGGCGGGATCCCGCCGCCCCCAAGCTCAGATCTAGGGCTTTTTTCTCTTTGTTGGGTTTTTTGGATGATAGTTTCTCTCTCTAGAAACTTGCCCACAAATTGAGAGAATATATTGTCATGTGATGTAGGCAAGACCTGAACATGATATAGAAGACTTTGCAATTCTGCTACAACATCACCGTTGTATTTACTAAAGTTACTACAATGCACATGGTCTCTTATATTCATTGAGAATTTTAGTGAAATATTTATTTTATTCTACAAAAGACAAATTTGACAAATAGATGCATTTTAAAATAATCGAGAACTTGTTAATATATAACTAGTGTTACCCTGTGCAAATTGCACAGACCAGAATAATTTTGAGGAACTCATAAAATAATATGGTACTTAAAAATTTAGAAATGCCTCTTAACTCTTTCAATCACAATATAATGAAAAGATGACAAATCTACAAATTAACTAATTCACACTTTCAAACCAACCAACATCATTCTATATTTCTATTCAATTAAAAGAAAATAAAAAAAATAGTCGAATAATTAGCGAAATTTAGAGATGCTAAGAAAGAGACTTGCAATCATGTCAGATTCCTCCATTCTAAAGCTTGCTTGCAAATACTCATATTGTTTGCCAAGTTCCTTAAAATTTGTCACAAACTGTTCTATATCACTCCTTAGTTGTGTCTTTATAAAATGATCAAACTATAAAACACACATACAATACTACAATTCACCAAAACTTTTTAAACAAAACAAAAGATGTAGAAAAGATACCATTATCTGCATGTTGTTTCCCTTCTGATTCCAGCATATTCTGAAGCTTCTCTTGCTTCATCAAATATTCATCTTGTCATTTCATCAACCATTTGATGCAAGTCCTTAACTTTCTTATATATTCACTCATTTGTTCACTTTTATCCTAAGAAAATAAAAAAAATAAAATACAATAATGATAAAATGAACCAAACTATTCAAATTTCATGCTTTTTACCATCATCTACAATCCATTATTCTTCGTAATTGAAAATTTAATGATTATATTACTTAGAATGCAAAAGTCCAATTGAAAACATATAACAATTAGAAAAAAAAGCCCTCATATGCAAGTCAGTTCGTTCCAACCTCACACCTGATGATCCCCCTTCTTATAATCTGAAACCTTACATTATTAGATTTGCATCTGATCCCGAATCTCAAAACTTGACCATACTATCATAAAAAAAGCAGAAAAATACTCAAACACAAACAAATTAAGTATTACCCGAAAAAAAATATAGATACTGAAACAACAATTCTAATTGAAGAGAGATTGCTAAAAATAAATGCAAGCTCAATAACTTAACAAAAGTAATTTTTCATGAGAAATAATTATGAGAAGTAGTAAACACAATTAACATCAAATTGGAGAATAAAAGTTGATCTTCAGGTAACCTACATCTGGGCCAAATGCAGCGACGACATGACATACAAGCCTAACTGCCATATCCCAAACTCTGTGAGTACACATTGGAGAGAGTGGTGTAAATCAGTGAATAAAGAAAAACAAACATATAATAAACACTTACATTACCTCTTACTTTCCTACAGATTCTTTTCTTCATATCTTTGCCTTCCAAAATCCCAATTTCTACCATGAACTCTAAAATATAATTTATTTGGATATGAAGAAACAAAGAATCAAGAAGAGAACATTAGTTAGAATTTGGTCTGAATATAACCAATCTTTATTTTTGAATCCATAATTAGAGTTTGGATTCCGAAATTTCAAGAATTGAAATGTCCTAAGTAGAAATCAAGAGTAAAAGCGGGTGGTAAATTAAGGTGGTAAATTAAGGTTTCATGAATACAATATTACAAACAAATAAGGAATTCAAAAACCATAATTTTGTCATAGGAGAATTCTTACCGATGGTGTCATCATCCATGACGGGCCAGCGAGCGTCGACGTCGAGGATTTGGGCGGGCTGGCGAACGACGACTACTGAGATTTATGGGGAGGAGGGTTAGCGGGATTTTGGGGGAGGGGGAGTAGGGAGAGGAAGGGTTTTTTTGTTTTTTTTTTTGTATTTTGTTTTGTTAAGTAAAAAAAGTGTGGTATGCACGTGTTACTATATGTGTGATTTCCTACTTCTACTCTCTTTTCTCCATTTCAAAATGGAGAAAGGAGAGAGGGGGTAGGCCTATTAGCTTAAGATATAGTATAATAACTAGTATATCCCATGTGCAAATTGCACAGACTTTAACAAAAATTAAATTAAAATATTAATAACATTTTTTAAAAAAAATTAGGCAGAACATTCTCATATTTACAACTTTTTACATGTATAATTATAATCCAACATACTAATATTCAACAATTATGTAGTAAAGCTTTGCACATAAAACACAATATTCAAACGCAAATATTTAATGATAATATGGTACATCCAAACTCAATCACAATTATATATACAACAGATGGCTTAAATAAATTGTTCACGATAATAAAAGAGTCCAATCCAAACAGTTAAAATGCAAAATTTATTTTCTAAACAACTATTGTTTATAGCTACGTAAATACAAAACAAAAACAAAAACAGGTACTAATTTCAACAATGTAGTATCAAAATAATTTAGTAATTTCAACATTGAATCACATTACCGAGCGACGGAATTCTCCACACATGAACATCATATGTCGGCCTACATTAAAAAAAATATGAAATGAAAATTTAGTTAGGTGCATCACATTAAAAAATAATTATTTATATAGCAGAAAGAACCAATGCGAATTGATATACGACGATACATAAAAGAAAAAGGAAAAAAATATAAGGCTTTGATAAATTCTACTAAGATGACATTATGATATTCTTAAAATATAAAAACATTGCGTGCCAATAATACTAGTTTAATCATTTGAATATTATTAGATTGTTGATGACATTTACCTTTCAATTGATTATCATGGAGTTACACACTTCTTGAAGAACTTCTTGATATACCACATTATGTGTACGATCATTAGTCTATTGGGGATCATTTGAGTTATCTGTCAGTAATATCTTCAAGCCAGAACGGGAAGTCCAACGCGATAATGCTACATACAATTGACCGTGTGTAAACATATGTTTTTTAAGATAGACCACAACGCTATGGAGAGTTTGGCCCTGACTCTTGTTTATTGTTATAGCAAATGCCAACTTTATAGGAAATTGTCTTCTTCTGAGGACAAATGGCCACCTGGTTTCTATAGGCGACATGCTCATTCTTTGAATCACAACTGTCTCACCTGCACACCTTCCTGTAATAATTGTAGCTATAATAATATGTTCTCCCAGAGTATGAATAAAAAGACGTGTTCCATTGCAAAGTCCCATAGACTGATTCAAATTTCTCGGCAATATAATTGGTACTCCTTGCTTCAATTCTAACAATAATTTGGTAGCTCGCTCATCTTAATTGTGTGTAGAAATTCCGGCGGATCCATATCCTGCTCATTTGTACCATTTGGGGTATGTTCGACTGAATCTGCACTTAAGTAGTTGACAACCTGTCCAGGAACCATAGACAAAATATGAGAGTTAATGGCATCAACTTCTTCATTAGTAGGTGCTAGAATAACGCGTTTTTCAAGAAATGCTTGGTCATTATATCTAGATTCAATATTAGGATAAATCCAATCTATCAAACCCTTTAGACCATTGCAGCTTTAATTAGAAGGTCATTTGGTATTTGTATCAAATCCTTTGCAGAACCTCCAGTATTAGATTCACCTGGAATTTTACTTTCTCCCACATCTAAAATCTACTTTGCAAAGGTCTCTTGTTCATTCTTGCTAGCTTGATCGAGTGAACTCCCCATCAATCTCATGTTTCTACATTAGTACAAAAAAACAACTCCACACTGAAAGCCTCAATCACATCATCACAATAATTAGAAGGGAACCGTTGAGCCTTAGAGAAAGATAGAAAATTCTTAAGCAAAAAGGAAACTTACGATGGAGGGTAGAGACGGCGGGGTCGAGGCGGGATCGACGACGGACGGCGACGATGGAGGGTAGAGACGGGTGGGATCGGGGCGGAGTGGACGGTGAGTGGCGGTAGGGATGGACGGGTGAGGAGATGTGGGTGGGTTTTGGGGTAGGGAGAGTTAGGGTTTATGGATTTTGGGGAGATGTGGAAGAGGAAAGGTTTTTTGGGTGTTTTTTAAATTAATTCTGTTTTGGCAATTGGTGTGAGCTGCATGTGTTAGTTCCTACTTTTTCTCTCATTTCTCTATTTCAAAATAGAGAAAGGAGAGATGGGGTAGGCCTGTTAGCTTAAGATATATATAAATGCATTGCGAAATAAATGAGCCAGTAATTATCAAATACTACAAAAGAGAAAGGAAATATGTGTTAAACTCTAAATTTATCCTAGCCAGCTTCTCACAAATTCTTAACAAATACATTCATTTAATCTTCTCATTTGATGTTGGTGTTCATCCTCAACCAATTGTAATCTGACTACAACTTAGTTTATCTGAATTTGACCTTACTATTTCCCAACAGCCTTAAACATGATTTCAATAAATTCGATCTTCCAATTTATTATGGAAAAAATTATTTAGGGTTGTTCTCCTCTTACATCATGTATGAAATTTATAAACTATTCCACAAAAGAACTTAATTGACTTTAAACAAAGTAATTGAATTTTTATAGTAACCCTAATTTTTCCAACATTAGTATGAATTGGCAAATTGGTAATGATCAAATACTCAAAGGGAAACTCATTTAATCTTCTCATTTGATGTTGGTGTTCATCCTCAACCAATTGTAATCTCACCTCAACTTAGTTTATCTGAATTTGACCTTACTATTTCCCAACAACTTAAAACATTATTTCTAAATTCGATCTTCTAATTTATTATGGGAAAAAATTATTTAGGGCTATTCTCCTATCACATCATGTATGAAATTTATAAACTATTCCACAAAAGAACTTAATTGACTTTAAACAAAGTAATTGAATTTTTAAAGTAACCCTAATTTTCCCAACATTAGTATGAATTGGCAAATTGGTAATGATCAAATACTCAAAGGGAAGCTTACGATGAAGGGTAGAGACGGCGGGGTCGGGGCGGGGTCGACGACGGACGGTGACAATGGAGGGTAGAGATGGGCGGGATCGGGGCGGGGTAGACGGCAGGCCGCGGTAGGGACGGACAGGTGAGGAGATGTGGGTGGGTTTTGGGGTAGAGAGAGTTAGGGTTTGTGGGTTTTGGGGAGATGTGGAAGAGGAAATATTTTTTTTGGTATTTTTTTAATTAATTCTGTTTTGGCAATTGGTGTGGGCTGCACGTGTTAGTTCCTAATTTTGCTCTCCTTTCTCTATTTCAAAATAGAGAAAGGAGAGATAGGGTAGGCCTATTAGCTTAAGAATATATAAATATAGAAAATACGTATTATAATTAAGTGCAAATGCAAGTATAAATTAAATTTATCCATATATTTCGATTCTGTTTCCAAACTAAGCTCCAACTTTTGGAAGGAAAATGATTGTTTTTTTTTTTTTGGGTTTTTAACATATATACCTCTAACAAATATGATAATATCATATATACGCCCTTACAAATATCTATTTTCGTATATGTCCTTAACAATTTGGACTTTATTTCATATTTATCCCTATGTTGAATATCACTAAGTTAACCACTACGAGACAAATTGAAATCTAATTAAAATGTCAAATTAAATAATCAAATGAGAAAAGATTTAACAGTTTTAATACAAATAAATGAGGAAGGTTATAATTTATTATTAAAAAAAAAGATTGATGACAAATTTGGAGAAGTAACGTGAGAAAGAATATGTAGTTATCAAAGATGCATTGTTAATTTATCCATTTTTAAAATAAAAATAAAGAAAATTTTAGAAAAGTTAATGAGTCTCGGTTGGATTAATAATTGTCGGACTTTACAAGAATGAAGAAGATAAAGTTTAAATGGTAGATAATATAATATTCCAGTCATTTTTCATCAAGTCCATTAAAACAAACTGAAAATCCTCTGTCATTTTGAATTTTTTTAACTAGAGGGGTTAATTAAGAGAAGTGACATATATTATTGGGGATAAATATGAAAGTACATATTTGTGAGGACATATATGATAATTATTTGTTAGGGATATTCATGTTAAAACCCTTTTTTTTCTTGAATTCTTTCATTTATATCATTCAGAGTCTATTCTGGTAATTCAAACAAACATAGATTGCACGTGCACTCGAGCTTGTCCCAAATCAATTTAAAAAAAAAAAAACCGTCAAAATTTCTCAGTTTGGTTATCTATCGCCCCTCTTCTCAATTCTCATCCTCATAGTTGCACCTCCCAACATGGCCCCATTTCGCCATCCACCGTCTCCCCGACCGCAGCCCTTCCCTCTTTCGGGTCGGATATCACCACCCGGATCCGATAACCCGGTACCCATTTCAAGATCGAGCGATTAAGTAAAGTGATGGAGGAAGAGGAAGAAGAGGAGGAAGAAGAAAGGCAGCTATGATGTTGGCAAATTGCCCTTCGATTTGGAGGAGACGGCGTCGAATTAAAATGGGTTTGGGTTGAGTTCGCCTCTAATGCGTCAGGTTTGTTAAATTGTTTGCTTTAATCAAGAAAAGTTAGGACTTTGTTTAGTTTGAGCAAAAATTTGATAGCGATAACTTGATAAATGATAACATACTCCAAGGTAGAATCATCGACAATTGGGGGTAAGAATATCAAGATAGTTTGAAGAGAGTTTCGCAATGGTATGTTAATGAGTGATGAAAGTTTAAATTACATTGAAAGGAATATTCTGTTGCTATGGAAGAGTGACAGGCGTTAGAAAAGAAACTGTTTGGTGCTACACTGCAAGATCGATTTTAGTATTGGATAGGAAGCTACTTTGACTCTAAGGATCTTGATGTGTCTAAGTGATGAGGCAAATACCCACAAGATAGCAAAAGGAAATCAAAAGATACGAAACACAAACAAAAACATCCAACAACACGCAAACACACGAGACTATTTTTGGGATTCACCAAGTGCAGTGGCTACTTCTCCACGCAAAGGCATTCATGCTATTTTTACGAGAAAATATGAAGAAACAAGTTTACGATCACTCAATATCTCACCCTCTAGATGTATAGTTTTTTTTCCTTCCCTTGAATCTCTCAAGAACGACTGCCCAATCCCCCTTGGAATGTTGAAATACCCGAAAATCATACACAATACAATATATATAGGGTTACAATAAAATATATCTCGGTCGTAGATCAAATCATCACTTCTGTGCCATTGGGGTCGATTGCCCTAGTTGAGGTCGACTGCATTTGGGCAGAGAGGAAACAGAGAGCTCAACTTGTAAGTTTCGATTGACTGCTCACCCGATAGTCGACTGCTCTCAAGTCAAGAGCATAGCAGCAATATTGCTGTTGACTCCATTTATGTGCAGTATTCTGTCATTTTGCTACTGCTGGTTTCTATTGCTGCGGCCTCGTTTTTTCTTCAACCTTTTGAGCTAGTGTATTGCAATTATAGATCCCAACACTTTAGGATTAGCTGCTCGTGTGTTGGATCTTGAACATGTAGACCCAATCACATTCACATATCTTGAATGGTGATTAGCGAGCCATCATTGGTGACAATTTACTTCCTTTTTCTTCCTCCACTTGGTTATGTTAGCCGCACTTTCTAAAGTTCCTAATTGTCACTATCTTCTATACCTTGTTTCCTCAAAATGGGGTTGGCTATAGGAAAAATTTGCATGAAAGTCTGACTAAGTTATCTGATCCGCTTGACATGATGTCAACTCCGGATAAAGCTAGTGCTAAAATTATGGTCTAGGAAACTAAGGGCGATGCATTCCTTCATCTTAAGAAAACCATTTGGCATACTCTAAAATCTTCTAAAGTAGGGAAAAGTCCAAAGAAGAAGAAGATTTCTTTAGAACACTGCTATCAAATTGTAGAGCTAGATAGAAGACAAATCCATACTCCATTATAGTTCCTCTCACATTTAATTGTAAGTTACATTTTAGAATTACTTTTTTTTGGTACTTATGGAGTAGATAGCTTCACAAACTTGAAATACATCCATATCCATAGCCTTGAGCAACATCTGCATCTTTAGTTACATCAGTGTTCCTTTCAAATGCTCCTAATTCTTCCGAAATTAGATATGAAATTTGTAGGAAAGTACTTAATTTGATCAATTAATTTTTTAAAAATAGTATAAAAAAATTTGTTTTGGGTTTTTTGCACATAGGGCACTAAATTTTTTTGAAATTGCAGATTGCTCACTCGCAAATTGCTTTATACATATGCACCACTACCGAAGGGGTTCATTCAAAAATAGTTCTCCTTGGGTATTTTCATCCAATAAGGAGAATAATCTCTTTTTTAACTCCCTTACATTATTTTGACCGTTATACCCCTATCCCTTTCTCCTTATCATCCTCGGTAATTAGTTTTATCTTCTTCTATTATGACACCCTAACTAGGATTTCATAGTAGAGAAAGGAAATTAAATTGTTGTGGGTGGTAAAAATAAAGGAATAGAGTATAACGGTCAGGATAATTTAAGGGTGTTAAAATAAGGAAATATTTTTCTTCTTTAGATGGAAAATAACCAAGGACTATGTAAATTATTTTACATGAACCCCACTTTATTAGTGGTGTATATGAAAATTGCAAACTTTGTTAGTGGTGTATACGCAAATATCAATTCGTGAGTGGGTAATCTGCTACTTCAAAATTTTTGAGTGAAAACCCTTTGTTTTGAATAGAAGATGATTTAAATAATATTTAATACAAAAATAACTAATACCAAAACTCTGTTTCATCAATCTGATTCTACCGATTCGGCTGATACCAATTCCAATACAAAAATATTGAAAACCCAAAACCCATTCCTGATATTGAGATTTTGAACCTTTCTCTTAACCCCAAATTCTCAAATTGAATATTTTTAATACCTATATTCGGTGACATGTGTATTATATGTTAGTTTTCCTATTCACTAATTTTCCTTAATCTATTCAAGACATGGTTTTAAAAAGCAGTAAAAAGCGTCACTTAAGCGACGCTTGCGTTAAGCGTTGAGTTGAGTGTTAATTATACCCAAAAGGGCTGAAAAAGCAGTTTGCCTGAAAAAGTGCTGTTAGGCATAAATTTTTGCTCAAAAGCATTGAAAAATGCTTAAGTGTGGATTTTTTGGCCCATTTGAAAAGCAAAAAGGTTTTCTTTTGTGATGTGTTTTCTTGCTTGTATTGAGTGATATGTGTTGCTTCTTGCTTGTATTGCGCATTGTGCGATATATAGTTGCTTATATGGTAATTTTCCTAACTTTCTATTATTTTTTGTGGTTTTCTATTTTTTTACTCTGTTCTAAAAATCGGTCCAGGCGGCGCCTAATCTCTAGGCGGTCCCTAGGCGACTCACCTAAGCCCTAGGCATTTGAAAAAATCGGTTTGGCCTATTGGGCAGGTCCAGGAGGGTTAAGGCGGGTCTAGGCGGCATAGGTGGACTCGGATCATAAAATAGAGCTCAACTCAATTCGACTCGACTGGGACCCGTTTAAAAATAATTTTCGGATCTAGAAGGAGTTAGAGACTTGGTTCATATTATTATTATTATTATTAGTAGTAGTTCTTAGGTGGTGTCTTTTGCTTGTAGTAGTAGGTGTGGTCTGGTTAATTATTTTCTTTTTTTGAGGATTTAGCGTTAATGTTCCATTATCAATTTATCAATGAAACTGGATGACAACAATCTTCCCTAAGCAGTTAAAATCTCCGATTACACCCGATTAATCCCCAATTAATCGCTAATCGGAGGCTAAGCGATTATTTTTTTTTGCAATTTATAATATTTCAATAATTAGCGATTTAATCGGGTATAATCGGTCGATTAGTGGTTAATCGGCCGATTTTAAGTGGCCGATTAACTGATTAAATATCCTCTAATTTTTATGCTCGTTTGCATTATCTGAGCTCAATCCGGCCCAAACTGAAATCCAAATTCAAAATCCAAACCTCTTGTGGACCTCGCGCAAATCCAAACTTGATATGCTGCCGCTCTCTTCTTCTTCCTCGTGCAAATCCAAACTCAAATTGATTCTCTTCTTCTTCCTCGAGCAAACCCAAATCCGACCCGCCGTTGCTCCTCCTGCACCGTAGCATACTTGACCCGGCCCACAATCTGCTTCACCTTCCAGATTGCATATATATGTTCCTATTTGATAATCCCATAATAATTTTAAGTTATAATTTAGGGTTGCTACATAATGAGGATATATCTTTATATATATATAAAGATTTTTCCGATTTAATCCCTGATTATTTTCCGATTAACCGCTTAATCCTTAATCGCTCCTAGACCGATTAGTTTCAAAACCGATTTTAACTGCTTAGTTATCTTCCTATATTAAAAAATATATATACTTATATAGCTACTACATATTTAGACAATCATCAGATTATGAAGAGATAGCTTATGTTCTTTTTTCTCCCAAAATTGTTTTCATAGAAGGAGAACTCACAGCCCAACATTACAAATTGTAAGTTGGAGTTCACTGAAAACCACTAATACAGCATTATTTGCCTTTAAGATATCAAATCTATCAATGCTTTTGATTATGAAAAGATAAGTCAATCTAGATTTCAAAAGAGATACACTATAACTAGTATAATAATTTATTTTCTCAATATATCTAATTAAGACATTAAAAATTCTGATCATTATCCTTACAAATCATCGCTCTATCCAAATCTGTTACCAAAACCAACACCTTGATGCAGTTGTGTCTTTTAGACTATCTAAAGCTTCTCTAGCAATAGCAAGAAGAAAAATCATCAAGAGCAAGAATGGGAAGCAATAAAGAGTAAGGTAATGCATGGTGGAACAACAAAACAAACAAAAAGATAAATTGGGGGCAAAGATAAAATAAAATATAAAATATAAAAACGCCTAGCGCCTAGCTGCCTAGGCCCTGTTTACAAGGTCTAGGCTCTAGGCCTTCATCGGCCGCCCAACTACCGCCTAGCGATTTTTAGAACACTGTTTTTTTATTATATATATTTTAAATATGTATTTTGTATTTTAAAAATATATTTAATTTTCAAAAATAGCAAAACGGTCTTTCTTGCTGTTCATCTCTTAAGCTATGCTTAAACATGCTTAAGCAAAATTAGAGGCCGACCACTTTTTCCCACTGAATGCTTTTTGAAACAATGATTCAAGATTTAATATTTTAGGTTTTCATCATTTCCTCGCTTAGTCGAATCATTTGCCTTCCCTATCAAATTACATGATTTGAAGCAGGAGTTGACGTGGAACCCTAAACATAGTTGTAGTTAACATAATAGTAGTCATGGATATTTCTTCTAACTACAAAGGACTCTAAGGGAATTCACTTCACAAGTTCCTTACCCTTATCAATCTCTTCAAACACCAAGCTTTTGTTGCCTTTGGATCTAAGCAGTGTTTTAAATATCACCCATTACAGCCATTATATTGGACATTATAACTGTATGAATACGTTATTGTTACTGCTACCATAGTTTTAAATATTACTTGTCTTTTTTTGTCAGTATGTCAACATGTATTCAATATATATACTCGATTTAATATCAAGCATTATAAAAGTAAAAGCACCATATACCTTTGGGTTAGGACGTCAGGTTCAAACCCAACATAATTGGAGGCTTGACCCATTGTATGAAAAGTGAGAAGTGAAAAAAGTCAGGTAAAATTCTTATCTTCTCTCATCCTTATTGCTTCCCCACCCAAATATTTACCACACCATCTGATGTAAAACTTAATCCTAGGTAGAGAATTTTCAAGAATTTTAAAGGATTAATTTTACCAACATGTAATGCGGATCAAGTTAGAAATTAAAACAGTTAATCGGTTCGATGGATTTTCAAGAATTGAATTAAATTTAACAATCCCAATTAAAAGTTCAATCCTATCAATCAACAATAATACGTAATCGTTCTTAGCATGTAAAATATCCAATAAAGATTTGTAGACTAATCGGCAAGTAGAACACACACTCTCAATATTTGTGAACGATCGATAAATCAGATAATATAATTGAGATGATAAAGCAGTATAACACAAATATTTGAAAAGAGGAAAAAGTTTACCGGGGTTGCAGACAAAGGTAGGCGGCAGTGAAGAACACAACAAACAACAACAGAAGAGCGGCAGCAATAGCAAGGTTGCTGTCGATGGTGACAACTGGTGGGACTGGAGGTCGACGACAGAGGGGTGGCGACAGGCCGCGGGACTGGACGGCTTCAAGCGGCGGTGATCGTTGGAGGTTGATCGGCATCGAGGGGGTCTGCTATCGGTCGCTGCAGTCGAAATGGAAGAGTATCGGTGGGGTGGTAGCGACGGTAGGACGGTGCTGTCGAGGGTAGCTCGACGGTGGAGTAGGTGGTGCACGACGGTGAGGGGTTGAGGCGCTCGGGGGGAAGCAGCGATCGGAATAGAGCAGTCGATGGTTGCTCGGCGGGATGAGGGACGGCGATGGGTTCAGCGGTGCACGATGGGGGGTTGGTTGCCGATGGGGGTGATCGAAATCAGATGGGAGAGAGACGGCTGTGAGAGAGCAGAAAGATTAGGGTTTGGGTTTAATTGATATGGGGATTTTGGGGTGTAGTTTTAGAGTTTATCATAAACCCTAAAATTGGATCTCAATTGTATCATACAAAAGAAGAGGAATGAAGAGCAATAACTCAACACAATATTTTTTGTTAATCAAGAATAACATAACTTCTCATTAATCTCAAGGCCTATATATATGCTAAAACAAATCTTGATACAAATCTCAAAATATTCTAAAATCTCAGAAATATTCTAATGCATAAAAGAAAGATTACATATGGCTATAATTGCCAAAACAAAATAAAACAGATTTAATGTCCTCGTCATTCTCTCCGGGTGGGAGAGGACTCGACCCAGTCGAGTCAAAATCAGTGATTCTGTCATGGTACTTCAAAAGATCTGGATCCCAGCGCGGGAGCCCCTCATGATCACTCCAAGTGTCATCCGACTTCGGCTTATTCTTCCACCTCACCAAATACCTGTGAATACCACCATCTCTTGTAGAGATTATCTGATCATCTAAAATATTATTCAATTCTTCTGTCGGTGGATAAATAGTATCAGGTAGAGGGGTAAATGTAGGAATCTCACCATTAGGCTGCAGGGTAAGCTCATCTATAAGAAAATTTCTAGGATTAAATTTTGAGGCTTCATAGAGTACTAGATCCCTATTATTGAAAGTCTTACTTATGCCAAAACCTTTAGGAAGGTCAACGACATAGGTATTATTATTGATTGTATTTAGAATCTTAAATGGGTCTGCAGCACGTATGTTCAAGTTAACGATCCAGCTGGAAACCGTTCCGGACGAATCCGAACCATCTCTTCGTCACCAACATCAAGAGTTATAAATTTTCTTCTAGTATCTGCTATTAACTTGTAGTTAAAATTATTCTCATTAATTTTCTTGAAAATTTTTCTATGCAAGTCATGAATGTGATATGCAAATATGGGTACAGACTATATGACTATAGGATGTTCTAACACATGGATGAAATCTATAGGCTGCCAAGTTACTTGGGAAAAAATAGGTGACTCAGGTATATTTAATGGATGTGATTGGATAGACTGAATACAGTTGAGGGACTGGTTATTCTCTTCTTCTTCAAAGTCATCACTTACATAAGGTTCATAGATTAACTCATTGTCGGGCTCATCAGCGATGATAGCGGTACTTTCTACAATGTTGATCCTCCTGAGGCTAGGATAGTTGCTAGCAACATAGCCGTATCCCTTACATTTATAGCACTTAGTGAGAGGATCAACCTTAGAGTAGTCTTTTTCGGTATTCTTACCCTTATTTTTATTTCTAGGTGGATAGGAATTTGAATTAGGTTTGCTGGGGTAAGATTTATTGGGGTACTAAGAAGATGAGGGCTTACCCCTAGAGGAGGCAGTGAAGGTCATTCTAGCGGAATGATTTTTCGAATCATTGGGTCTATAATGGGAACTAGCTTAAGGGAATCCATATTGAGGACAAGGGCATAAGCTGCCGCTAATGAGTCTACATTTCTATGAATTAGCTCGTTCCTCAGATTGGCTCTGAATCTAGAGAGAGTTTGTTCTTCGCTCTCTTTACCTAAGGCATTGCATCGAATAAGGAAGTCATCAAACTTATCATATTCCTGTGTGGATTTGCTTCCTTGATAAAGTTGGTTCCACGAATCTAGCATTCGGGTGTGGAATGATAACGGTATGTATCTCTCAGTGAGCTTCCCAAGGTTATGAGTGTCAGGCCTCGGCCTCTGCGGGCATGTTCAAGATTGGTCCAGTGTTGAGCTTTATCCGTCAATTTTATAGTGGCAAATTTAACCTTCAGGGCTTCGCTCATGTCAAACCACATAAAGTAGTGGTCCATGGCACGGATCCAATCAAGATAAGCTTAGGGTTCCATGTGGCCTTCAAAATGGGGAACGTCAGCCTTAACGTTCTTATATTGTTCGTCAGGGTCACGATCTTGACGTCGGCCGTCGCGATCATTCCCTTGAGAGATCTGACGATTAGCATGAAGCTCAGGGACAACAGTTTGATTTAATTTCACTTTCTCAAGTCTCTGATTGATATTGTCAAGAGTTGCTTGAATGACAGCTAGGGTAGCGGAAATATCAAAGTTGTTCATCTCAGTTCGGAGAGGTCTAGGGTTCCTAATTGAGTGGTTTGGGAGGGACAAGAAAGGTTCTTCGGGATTTGTGATGGTGCTACGAAGATGCATTCACCAACGGTGGAAATTAAGGGTCGTGTGTATGCTAAAATTTGCAAAAACGTGACCTAAATGCACCTATGTTTTTGTTGTTGTTGTAGTTGTTTTTTATTTATTTATTTATTTATTTTACTGAAATAATCTAAAAAGGAAGAAAAATAAAAGACACTAAAAACAATCCTAAATGAATGCAATAAATGATGCCTAAATGATGCAAGAATTATGGTTTTAAGAACCTTCGCTCTGATACCAAAATGATGTAAAACTTAATCCTAGGTAGAGAATTTTCAAGAATTTAAAAAGATTAATTTTACAAACATGTAATGCGGATCAAGTTAGAAATTAAAACAGTTAATCGGTTCGCTGGATTTTCAAGAATTGAATTAAGTTTAACAATCCCAATTAAAAGTTCAATCCTATCAATCAACAATAATACTTGATCGTTCTTAGCATGTAAAATATTCAATAAAGATTTGTACACTAATCGGCAAGTAGAACACACACTCTCAATATATGTGGACGACAGATAAATCATATAATATAATAGAGATGATAAAGCAATATAACACAAATATTTGAAAAGAGGAAAGAGTTTACTGGGGTTGCGGACAAGGTTAGTCGACAACGAAGAACACAACCAACAGCAACAACAGAAAAGCGGCAGCAACAGCAAGGTTGCTGTTGATGGCGACAACTGGCGACTGACGGAACTGGAGGTCGACGACAGAGGGGTGGCGATAGGCAACGGGACTGGACGACGTCGAGCGGCGGTGGTCGCTGGAGGTTGATCGACAGCGAAGGGGTCTGATCTCGGTTGCTGCAGTCGAAAGGGAAGAGGATCAGCGGTGGGGTGGTAGCGATGGCAGGAGCGTGCTGTCGAGGGTAACTCGACGACAAAGCAGGTGGTGCACGACAGTGAGGGGTTGAGGCGCTCGGGGTGAAGCAGCGATCGAAATAGAGCAGTCGATGGCTGCTCGACGGGATGGGGGACGGCAATGGGTTCAGCGGTGCACGATGGGGGGTTGGCTGCCGATGGGGGTGATCGGGATCAGATGAGAGAGAGAGAGTCGGCTGTGAGAGAGGGGAGAGATTAGGGTTTGGGTTTAATTAATTTGGAAATTTTGGGGTATAGTTTTAGAGTATCACAAACCCTAAAATTGGATCTCAATTGTTTCACACAAAAAGAAGAGGGATGAAAAGCAATAACTCAATACACAGTATTTTTTGTTAATCAAGAATAACATAACTTCTCATTAATCTCAAGACGTATATATAGGCTAAAACAAATCTTGATACAAATCTCAAAATATTCTAAAATCTCAGAAATATTCTAATGCATAAAAGAAAGATTATATATGGCTATAATTGCCAAAACCAAATAAAACAAATTTGATGTCCTCATCACCATCACTCCCCTCACGTAGTTATTAAGCATACGAAGAGGAGACATGGACCTAGAAGTTTTTCTTTATTGAACATGTAAAAATGAGATTCACTCTTAATCCCTTATTATAACAGAGAGGATTGGGGGTTTGTAATTTTAGATTAGAGAAATGAGAGAAACTAAATTGATTATGATGGATATAGGACAAAGAATACACGAAACATATTCATTCAGGTCTCATTAACTCTTTCGATACGAGACTGCAAATTTATCTTATCTTCTCTAAGTCCCTTATTAGGTTAATTGCTTCTATGAGTAAATATCCAAAGAGAACTATAAATTACAGCATCTCCATAGTTAGTAAATTGTAAAATGAAATATTAAGAATGCTTAAACAATACAGATCATGGTTAAACATATAAATTACGCTTTGAACTAACTTTTTGTATTTTTTAAAATTCCAGATTGTGGTTAAACACAAGAATGCTTTAAACAACGTGATTGTGAACAAAAAATGTTGAAATAGGTAACGTGCCATGTTTGGCTTTTTGGTTATTATTTTGTTACTACTACTACTACGTTGGAAGTTATATACAAAATTATATGAATTTCAATACATTTAAGATGTGGTTGGTTCGTTGTTGCAACTGCAATTGCAAGTGCAAGGCTTGTGAAGAAGGTGCACACAATCTTTGGATATACCACTTTGGAAGGTTAAGGCAACACTTAGCCTTCTTTTGATTGGTCTTCAACTATGCCATTCTCGTAAGCTAAGTAGTTAAAATCCGATTAATCGCCTAATTAATCCTAGATTAATCGCTAATCGGAAGCTAAGCGATTATTTTTTAGCGATTTTTAATATTTTAATAGTTAGCGATTTAATAGGGTATAATCGGTTGATTAGTAGTTAATCGACCGATTTTAAGTGGCCGATTAACCGATTAAATCTCTTCCTTTAATTTTCATGCTCGTTTACATTATTTGGGTTCAATCTGTTCCAAACTCAAATTCAAATCCAAAATTTAATCCCCTTCTTGCCCCCACACAAACTCAAACCCTACCCGTCGCTGCGCTTCTTTCTCGCACAAACCTGAACCGAAATTCAAACTGATTCTCTTCTTCCTTGAGCAAACTCAAATCCGACCCGCCATTGTTGTCCTAGCGCCGTTGCAAACTTGACTCGACCCGCATCTGATTCACCTTCTCCTCCTCTTGCTGCTCATGCTCCTCCTCCTCCACGATTGTTTTTGTTTGTTGGAATCAACCAACAAACCCGACCCGACCCTCATACAGAATCCAAACTCAGCTTAAACCAAGTACTGTGTTCTTTTTCTCTATAACTAATTGTTCCTATTTGATAATCTCATAATAATTCTATGTTAGGGTTTAGGGTTGCTACATAATGAGGATAGATCCTTTTTTTTGAATTATATATATATAATTAAAAAAGAATCTATCTTCATTATGTAGCAACCCTAAACCCCATATATATATATATATATATAATCCCCGATTAATTTCCGATTAACCACTAATCTCTCCTAGACCGATTAGTTCCAAAAACCGATTTCAACTGGCTAGCTCTTAAGAGAAACCTCATCAAGAGAGGCAAATGTAGATGGTGCATGCAGATTCTGCTCATGCTAGTTAAAATCGAACCATTTATTACTCTAGGAATAGGTCCATTTAGGTGGAGATCCTGGATAGAGCTCTGATAACCTGGCCAATTGGAGCAATTTTGTATAGGTGCTAAATTTTCTAGGAGGCGCCCTTTTAAAAGAGGCATGGTTTATCGTGGTACTAGTAACTTGTGAATATTTGATGTTATATATCAATCGTTATTTTCATTATATCCAAAATGTGTCCCTCTTAAGGACAAGTTACTAGTTGCTAGATTTGCCACTGGATCAGAATAATTTTTATTTTCATTGTACTTTTGAGACTACCATATCAAGCTATCAATGCAACATTTTAAGTAGTAACTAGTAACTTGTCATTCTTGTGAGTATTTGATGTTATATCCACAACATGTATGGTGTAATTTGTCATATGTATTAGTATAACTCTTATTACAATTGAACAGATGATTTGCGCCACTATTTATGTTGCTTACTGAATGGTCAGCTATTTATGCGTTGCGCCATCGATAATAGGAGCACTAGGCGTGATACTTTCTATTTTGTCAAGATTGGTTTGCATAACATGTTACTTAAAAGACAACACATCACTTTTGATGTTGATTCCTGTCAACTTCTGATAAAACTTTTACGTAAATATATAGGATAAATATATTCACTTGAAAGTAATTTATCTGTATTAGGAATTATCATGTCTATATTTGTCGGTTTGGGATGCTAGTTTGAAGACGAAGTTAACAAAATTGACTGAGAAATGGCAAAAAATATCAGGCATTGTCTATATATTGCAAATATAATTCAGTTTCAAATGCAACTAGAATTTGAGTTTTGTATCAAAATCATAATACACAAGTCATGTTCTGGTTATTTTAAAAAAATAAAGAAAATAAAAAGGTCATATTCCAGTAGTGCTACAAGAAATTTCAAATTCGAAACTTCAAGTATACTGCTTTTCTGAAATATTGGTTACACACTTCGTTTTTTCGAAATCGACATTGTTTGTAAAATGAATTTGGATAAATATGTACGAAACACGAAGAACGTTGGAGGCATCCTTTGGAGGACTTACTGTTACTTTCTGTACATTGTACTTGTGTGGTAAATATATTCGATTCATGGAAAAATATAGGAAGCACTTATTCGGGTGCGGCGGATGCGGGTGCGGCGGATGCGGGTGTGGGGATGCGGCAATTTCCAAAAAACAGTGAGATGTAGGTGCGGCTGGGATTCAACTAAAATTTACAACAATAACAACAACAACAGTCTTTTTCCCAACTATTTGGTGTTGGCTACATGAATTGTGGTTTTCCATGCTGCTCGGTTTAGCGCAATATCTTCTGTAAGTCTACAAGCTATCATATCTTCTAAACTTAGTCGTAAAACATTAACAAGTCTAACATAGTCATACGGTCTAACATAGCACAACATAGTTAGAAAATAAGATATGAAGAGAAAGAGAGGATTTGGGGATCTTGGGATTTGGTGGCATTTTATTGAAACGGGTGTCAGGTTTTGGGTCAAAAGATCCGCACTAAAAACCAAGATCCATGTCACACCCAGCCGCACCCTATTTTATGATTTTAATTTAAATTAATGGGACACGCACCCTGTCACACCCGGTATTCATCCCGTCGCACCTAGCCGCATCCATGTCCGATACGAGTTCGACTCGAATGCGAGCGCCTCCGTGAAGAGTCCGTGCTTTCTAGGGGAAAATCTAAATAAGGATTTCCATATACCTAATTATGGAAACATTTAATTAAGGGCCAAATTTAGATTATTAGTCAATTGATTTCATTGACCAAAACTTCCATGCTGACGTAACAATAATTAGCCTAGGTGACGTCTGATTCATCAAATATTTTTTGTGGCCAACTTTCCATTTTAACTTTCCAAAAATGGAAAATTTAATTACCTTCCTCTTGATGTGATCTATTGATATTTGGTAATATTACCTTCCTCTTGGTGGAATATCTTGTGATATGCTAAAATAAAGCGAATATATATATATATATATATATATAGAGAGAGAGAGAGAGAGAGAGAGAGAGAGAGAGAGAGAGAGAGAGAGAGAGCAATGCTCCATTGCAAATGAGTATGCAAACCACTAAAGCTGTTGTTCTGAATATAACGCAAGCCGTTGTTCGTAGGTTTGCAATGGAGCATTGCTCATATATATATATATATATATATATATATATATATATATATATATAGGGTATATATATTTTTGGTGTGTGTGTATGTGTGGAGGGGGGGGGGGTACACAGCTAAATATTCTCCTTTCTACTTTTGGCGAGATTAGTTCCAATTGAGCTTACCATTAGAAAGTTGAACATATAATGGTAATTATACACTTACATTCTGACCAAAATGGGCCGGAGGCCGCCCATTGGAATTTGATGAGCTGGACTTCTTTTTCCCCCTCATATACCTATTTAAACTCACCCTTTCATCTATCTATCTATCTATCTATCTATCTATCTATCTATATATATATATATATATATATATATATATATTTGCAGAGAAGCTAGAGGAGATAAGGAGAGAGGGATTCTCTAAGATTAAAGCCCATTCTCCTTCTATCTCGGCAATCCTAATACATCAGTTCAGCAACTGGTAAAGGTTCATTCCCCTACCCAATTTTCAATTACGACGTTGCATATCTTATTTCTATTGTCTGTTATAGATCTGCATATTTTAAGTTTTTTGGGGGAAACTTTCATGTGATGTTAATGTTCATTTTAGTTTCCGGTTTTGATTAGAGTGAAGATGTTGCTTCCACATTCTGTTCAACGTTCTATTCAGTTGTTTCTGCTTTGTCTGGTTTTGTCTGATGGATTTTAACTCTATAGTAGTTAAAAGCACTAGTTATTGACAGTGACAGAGGTAAACTGGTGTGATATTGATGATCTTTCGTTCATTTTTTTCTTTAGCTAGCGAATTTTGTCTATTTTGTGCCAATGGTGTCTGCTCTTGCTTACTAAAAACATTTGAATCCCTGATCAAAATTAAATTCAAGTGAAAATACTGTTGCAAAAAGACTGCTAAGCACTGCTTTTGGTTCCAGTGTTAGCTTTATAGCCTTTTAGCCCTGCTTCAATATATAAATTGAACACTGCTTTCTGAGATTGTGCTTTAATATAACATTAATTTTATAATTTTATAATTATTCATCCACATTCTGACATTCCTCCTTTTATTTTTATTATATATATATATTTATGTAAGTATGTTATTCTTAAATTTTGTATATTTAAAATAAACTTTCCAGTTTTTGTCGATAAAGTTAAAGCTTGCCTCCCAGTGTCTTTCTGCTTTCCACAATATCCATGGGAAGTTCTGAAATTCTACTATGCTCTTTTTTATGTAGATGCTAGTACTCTTACCATATAGATGTTAGATGTCTGTCTTGTTAGGTTTCATTAATTTTTTCTGTAGAATGTCAATCCCCATCTCAGTCAGTCACGTGTCACAGTCAGCAGTATTACCTGATTCCCGAAATATATGAAATAATGAATCCACAAAAAATATTTCCCCATTCATATGGAAAGAACATCCTTTTTCTTTCTTTCTTTCTTTCTTTCATATAACCACCTAACATTATTATTATTATTATTATTATTATTATTATTATTATTATTATTATTATTATTTTGAAACACACCTTACATTGTTTTGAGGTCTATAACATAGTTCTAATATTTTAAGATAATTTACAATGAAACAAGATGTGTGAATTAAATAATCTTCTCATTTGCTTTAATTATTGTTTTCTTCTATCCTGCTTCTAGTATTTGTTCATATTTTATCTTGCTGTCATAGATTTAAATCTCCCTTGCATTGATTGCTGAATTAATAGATTGTGAATTTACTCCAAGAACTATTAATGAAGACAACTGCGAGTCATTATTTTTGGTGATTTCCTAAAACCACTAGCAGGGTGTTATTATCTTCCATGCTTTACTGTAGATAGGTATTAAGAAAATCATGTAGAAGATATCATCTTTGATTATGAATTTAGTATCAATAATTTTATTGCATGCGGCCTCTTATTTAACAGCCTCGCCAAAAGGATTCTCTTTTTTGCAGCATTTCGTAGACATGCAATGTCTTTCTTTCCATATGTTCTTTTCCTTGACATATTTTATTTGCAAAACTGGTCACAATTATTTTGCTTCAACATATGTATCACACATCATGTATCTATCTTAGATTTGTATTATCCCATTAAAATTATTTCGTTTTAAATGTGATAACAAGTAAAGGTGAAGCCAATTTAATTGAGTTAAAAGTAAAGAGAAAGCCTAACTGAAAAGAGGAAGAAATGAATGCTCACACAGACACATGCAATTTCTTTTAATGTCAATTATAGTTTCATGAAAATTTAATTATGTGAATATGATCTAATCAATGATTAATTACCCATGTTTTTAGATTTTGAAAAATGTACCCACAACATCCACTAGCAAGAGATACATTTTCTGCTGAGGCATCTGACTGGCAGGCTGCTAATACTCCCTCTACAAGTCAAAATACTCCCTCATATGCTCGAAGCATTATCCCTGGAGCTAATCTTGCTGCTTCACTAGAAACTGTGTCGTCACGGCCAGTTGCTGATGGGGACCACCAACAAGAACTGCTAGTGCAACCAGGCGACAGTACCCTTCCAGAGGATAATTCTGATAACGATTATGATGATGAAGTTGAACTGAGCGATTGCGACTTGGATGAGCAAGGCCTAGTTGACAGGAGATATAAAGATGGATTGAGGCTCAGGCGTATCAGAAATCAGAAGCTGCGTTCCGACAAAGGACTCATGAAGGGTTCTAAATATGATCAAAGCACGGACGCGGCACGAAAGAAGAAATTATCAAGGGCGCGGGTTGCTATTTATAATCAAATGCGCATAGCGACAGAAACTTTCAAGGCAAAAGGGTATGTGTATGGTATTATTCCAGAGACTGGGAAGGCCATCACTGATTCATCTGACAATCTCCGTGGATGGTGGAAAGAAAAGGTAAGGTTCGACCGAAATGGGCCGGCAGCTATGGCAAAGTATGATGCAGAGACCAACAACTCTGATCGCAATAGAGAGGACCAGCCGGATATCAATATCCGTGAAAAGTTGCTTGAAATTCAAGACACGACGCTGGGGTCTATTCTTTCTGCTCTAATGCAACATTGTGATCCTGCACAGAGAAAGTATCCACTTGAGAAGGGATTGCCGCCACCTTGGTGGCCCAAGGCAGATGAAACATGGTGGTCAGAGCTCGGATTTGAACAGCCCCCTCCCTACAAAAAACCTCATGATCTTAAGAAGTCGTGGAAAGTAGCTGTTCTCACTGCTGTTATCAAGCACATATCACCAAATACCGAAAAGATACGGCAGCAAATCAAGCAGTCAAAATGTCTTCAAGACAAAATGACTGCAAAGGAGAGCACCCTCTGGTCAGCCGTGCTTAACCAAGAGGATAGAACCTACAGCAAACTGCACCCAGAGCATCAGCCACCAAAATTGACAGGTAGGTTTGGAAGCAGCAGTGTAGCAGTGTCTTTCGACAACAGCACTAAAGAATATGATGTCGAAACAGATGAAGACGCTGAAGAAAAGCCGAAATTCAAGGACATTATGAATGAAGGTATCATTCCTCCATCTGAACCACAAGAAGCGTATGTTTTGATGCATTATCCTCACAAGAGGATGATGCCTTCTCAGGATCCGCTGTCAATTGGCCATCAACCTAATTTTTTTTGCAAGTACAGCGGCTGCCCTCACAGCAACTCGCTTGGATTTTCTGACCGTGCCACCCGAAATGCCCACCAGTACATGTGCACATATGCGGCCAGCTCCTCATCCTCTATCCCTCAAACTTTTCAAATGAATGCAGCAGCAGAGGGTCCTGTAATGAACGAGAACGTACACAGCCAGCTGAACCCTGATCTTGGGATGCATCAGATGAATCTACTGGGTCAATATTGTTCATACCTTCCAAGAGTCATGAATGCTGTTAATGAGGGGAATCCCAATTATCATCCAGGGGGAATGGATGTTGTTAATGAGGGGAATCCAGATACTGGAAATTTCAAGCCGATGCTTATCAGTCATCTCCAGCATCAGCAGAGAAATCTAGGGATGGCGGACAACCGTAGGGTTCTCCAAGAACCGCAACAACATGGGAGTTCTGCTCATGAGGCGGGGGGATATTATGGAGACACGATTCCGAGGCAGGACAATAATCCGGGTGACGAACTGGCTCAACTGCAATCTCTCAGTTTCAGCAGCATAAGTGACGGAGATGCCGTGAGGGAGGAAGGCTTGGATGAGTGGTTTGGTGATATGTGAAGGCACCAGAAACAGTTTTTTTACTTCTTCTACTCTAGTTTTGAGAGGTGGAGGAATTCCATTAGAGTGGCTTTGGTGGTCGGCTTGTTAGACTCTGTTTTTAAAATTCTTGTATCAAACCTTTTCTTGATATTTTGGCTTGAAACTTAATTTGTAAAAGAGAAATATGATGGCAGTAATTGATTGTTGCCGTACTCCTTTTATGTGCCTTGCATCTTTCTTCAATGCTTTCAGTGTACCATTTTTGATTGATTGAACCTGTATCTGTATAATTCAATAGTGAATACAAATGCAATATTATTACCAATTAATGCTCATTATAAACATGCATGGGTTTAAAACGAGTGATGATCAAAACGATCTGATGATTGACCATGTCTACACTTGGAAGAATAACTGTGTTGGTATGTGGTTAGAGGGGGGAACAGGACGGGCTTGGGTGAAACTCATAAAAAACCCGAGTCCAGTATATTTTCTTGACAATTACATTATGATATATTCATATCAATAGTAACTGGTAAATATTGATTTCATTTCTGAACTAGTGATATATGGTTTTTCTTGGAGATAAGAGTTAGAGCTGCTATCGGGTCGGGTCCTCGACTATCCGGACCCGGTACCTCACGGTCCAAAAATTGGACCTGGACCTGGATTTGCGAGAACCGGGTCCGGTCCGGATCCTAGTTAAAAAAACATACCCATCGGGTCCGGTAGCGGGGAATAAATATTTGTACTTAAGTATTTTTGCACTCGATACCCTACGGTTCTAACAAATTTTACACTTAAGTACATGAATAAATATTATATTTACACATCTATCTTCAACAATTACTATTTACATGTATATCCCCATAACCTTATTATTCAAATTCTATATTTTTTGGGTATTTTTTAATGGATCCGGGTCTAGGTCCGGTCCGGGTTAGTTCTATTTTGAGCGGATCCGGACCCGGACCCGAACTCAGAAGTGCATCGGGTCTTATTTTAGGATTCGGACCCGGGCCCATATAGACCGGGTCGGTTCTGGTCCAATTCCGGGTCCGGGTCGGATCCGGTCCGGGTATCCGATAAAAGTGACAATGCTAGTAAGAGTTTTATATGTACCTTTGGGTTCTTAGTAACTATATATTTCAGCTAAATGTTTCTAGAATCAAGTTAAAAGTCATTTAGAAATGAAAAAAACAAAAATTTCCCTTTGTTGGCAAACCGATGATCTATGCAAAACCATAAAAAATTTATAAGTGGTTTCTGATCAATTTTCCTACACACTTATTCTTCTAATATGACTAAAATTAAATATAAGTTAGTTTTGTGCTAGGTCTCAAAGTCAAATTCACTACAAAGCCAACCTACTAATCTCACGTCAGGGTTGCTCAATTATCACCATTTTCTCCTTAAAATTTTGACAGCTTTTTGTGGGTACAGAAATTTGAGGTTCCCCGTGCATACATGCAAAAAGATGGACAATAATTAAGATCTAAAGAAAGGTACTTTGATCATGATTGTTACTGCATTTTAGAGAGCCGTGGTTTCTTTCTCATGTTACACGAGTGCTATACCCGGCAACATGGCGGTAATGCGTATTATGATACTTGTCTTGCTTCGACAAAACAGAAGATTGAAAATATAAGAAATTTGAAGTATAGTATTGTTGGGTTTATGTCTTGCATACTATATTAGATAAGAAGACGATGAAGTAAAGAAGGTCGAAGCAGCAGAGTGAAAGCAAGCCACAACAGCAACATGAGGAACAGAGAAGGTTGCGGTCAACTGTGCAGTCGACCGCCCACCTCTCTGTTGGAATTAGTTTTTGCAGTTTTCCGGGCCGGATTCCGGCGAGCTCCGGCCACCGGCGGCGCCGGAAAATGAGTGGATTGCGATCCTCTCGTCGAGTACTATTCCGTAGTATACTCACTTGCCAAAAACCAATTCCGTATGAATGAGAAATGTTGATCCAAAGTTGGGTACTTGAAAGGTACCAACTTAACAAATGGATAGTCCCATATCGGAAATTGGGAAAGATTTTTACTAGTATATATACTAGAAAACTGGACTAGAGGGCGTGGCCCGGGGGTTACCACTAACGTGTAGTGGAGAGAGGACTTAGCCAAAATGACAAACACACGCGCGCGCGCGCCCGGCCCGGCCCCGGCCCCGGCCCCGGCCCGGCCCGGCCCGGTTCGGTCTGGCTTAAATTTTTTTGCCCAGACAGCCTTTTCCCCTACTGAACTGAAAAGACTTTTCAGATTCAGTAACTGAGGCCATTACTCTGTAACAGCAGAGTAATGGCTCACCAGTTACTAAACTTAAGAGTCCCCATTACTCTGCTGTTACAGAGTAATGGCTGCTGAACAGTCTCCAGTCCAACTCTTATACCCAGACATCAGCTCCCAAACAGACACAGAAAATTTTTCCACTTGAGTCTTCCTCTTCTTCTTCCTCTGCTCTGAGTCCACGGTCTGTCAACTGAGAGTAGACACAGACAGCAGTTCGTTGTCTCTGAAGCAAGGGTGCCGCATTCTTCAGAGAAGGTACAGTTGTATCCTGGGAAGCGATTTGCCGGAAACCGTCGCACTACGGGGCAAATTCTGCTTTAAGGACAGAGATTCTTAAAATCTCGACTCTGTACAAGTTTATTACTTACTGTTTTCATTTCTGTATTTGAATTCTTCACAACTTTGTTAGAATTTCTTATTCAGGTTCTAACAATCTTAAAGCAGAATTTTTCCTCACAGATTCTAACAATTATTGTGAAGTTTTGTTTACAGGTTCTGTTCGGAAAAATAACTAATAGTTTCTGTTTCAACCAATTTCAGAGAAGAGAACAAAATCAAAACATGGAAAACACACAAACTGAAGTTGCTGCTGGGCTTATCAGTACCCAAACTCCGGTGACCCAGAATGTGACTGCACAATCGGTTGCGGCACATTCGGTCGTTCTGCCCACGCACATAAGCGTGGGAGAAAAACCGGAGAAGTTCAATGGAACTGGGTTCAAAAAGTGGCAGGGGAAGATGCAGTTCTACCTGACCACATTGAAGCTGGACAGATTCCTCAATGAATCTGCCCCGATGCTGGCGCCAATGGAAGCACACTCTGTTGCAGCAGTTGACGCGGGGACACAGGGCGACTACCTGTGCAGGAACTACATCCTGAATGGCCTGGTAGACTCTCTGTACAACGTCTACTGCGTCTTTAAGACATCCAAACTCCTGTGGGGGTCCCTGGAAAAGAAGTACAAAACTGAAGACGCCGGGTCCAAGAAATTTGTTGTCGGCAAATTTCTGGACTATAAGATGATTGACTCCAAAACTGTGGTGAGTCAGGTCCAAGAACTGCAGGTTATAATGCATGACATTGCTGCAGAAAACATGACGCTGTGCGAACCATTCCAGGTTGCAGCGTTCATTGAAAAACTTCCACCTGGGTGGAAAGATTTCAAGAACTATCTCAAACACAAACGAAAGGAGATGTCTCTTGAAGACCTAATTATCAGGTTGCGAATCGAAGAAGAGAATCGCAAGGCTGAGAGGTCCTATGGAAATCAGTCCATAGAAAAGGCCAATGTGGTGGAGCATGAACAGAAGGGCAAGAAGAGGAAGTTTCAGCCACAGACCTCAAGCAAAAAGCCACTTGCAAAGAGGTTTGCAGGGAAATGCCACAAGTGTGGTAAACTGGGGCACAAAATTTCAGAGTGCCGCAGTAAGGACAGTAATTATTCAAAAACAGGACATGTAAAAGGAAATGAAAAATCCCATGTACACATAGCTGAGAACTTGTCCACTGGTCTCTCTGACCTGGACCTCTGTGCTGTTGTTTCAGAGGTAAATCTCGTGGGGAGCAATCCTCGTGAATGGTGGTACGATACTGGGGCCACCAAGCATATCTGCTCGGACAAGGAAATGTTCACTTCCTATCAGAAGTGCAACAAAGATGAACAACTGTTCATGGGAAACTCTTCCACCTCCAAAATTGAAGGAACAGGGAAGATAGTGCTGAAAATGACTTCAGGCAAAGAACTAACACTCACAAATGTGCTGCATGTCCCAGACATTAGAAAGAACTTGATATCAGGTTCTTTGCTAAGTAAGAATGGGTTCAAAGTTGTACTTGTTTCTGATAATTTTGTACTGTCCAAGAATGGGGTATATTTGGGTAAAGGATATGTAAAGGATGGACTGTTCAAGTTTAATGTAATGACAGTCATCCCAAAAACTATTGTTCCTGCTGTTCCCAAAGTTAATGAAATAACTCCTATTGCCTATGTTGTTGAGTCTTCTTCTGTTTGGCATGAAAGACTAGGCCATGTTAATGTAAATTCTATGCGTAGATTAGTTAACATGAATCTGCTACCAAAGTTTAAGGTAGATAACTCAGAAAAATGTGAAGTTTGCACGGAGGCCAAACTCACTAAAACTCCATCACGTTCTGTAGAAAGAAACACAGAAACTCTAGGTCTTATTCACACAGATCTGTGTGACTTAAAATACGTGCAGACCAGAGGTGGCAAAAAATACTTTGTGACTTTCATAGACGATTGCACAAAATTCTGTTATGTATATTTGTTACATAGCAAAAATGAGGCTTTGGATAAATTCAAAGAATATAAACTTGAGGTTGAGAATCAACTTGGCAAAACGATTAAAATCGTTAGAAGTGATAGAGGAGGAGAATATGATGCACCATTTAACATGTTCTGCTCGGAACATGGAATAGTTCATCAGACAACTGCTCCCTACTCACCCGAATCAAACGGTACAGCCGAGCGCAAAAACCGAACTCTAAAGGAAATGATGAATGCCTTGTTGTTGAATTCTGGCTTACCCCAAAACATGTGGGGGGAAGCGTTGCTGACTGCCAACTACATTCTCAACAAAATACCTCACAAGAAAACCGGTAAGACACCATACGAATTGTGGAAAGGTAACTTACCTTCGTATAAATACCTCAAAGTGTGGGGGTGTCTAGCAAAAGTGGTAGTACCTAACCCGAAACAGGTCACCATCGGACCTAAGACGATTGATTGCATATTCATAGGCTACGCACACAACAGTAGTGCATATCGGTTCTTGGTATACAAATCGGATATACCGGATATTCATATAAATACAATAATGGAATCGAGAAATGCTTCATTCTTTGAACACGTGTTTCCGTGCAAGGATACTACGTACCCTAAACGTACACGTGAACAAGGGACTGCAAGCACTTCAGTTGATGAACCAGAACAAGATATCGATGAGCCTAGACGAAGTAAACGGGCTAGAACATCAAAATCATTTGGTCCTGACTTTGTGACGGCCTTTCTGTTAGAGAATGAGCCCAGAACGTTCAAGGAAGCCATGTCTATGCCTGATGCTCCTATGTGGAAGGAAGCAATCAAAAGTGAAATAGACTCCATTATGCAAAATCATACATGGGAGTTAGTCGATTTGCCTTCTGGATGTAAAGCTCTAGGATGCAAATGGATTTTCAAACAAAAATTGAAACCAGATGGTTCAATAGAGAAGCATAAGGCTAAACTTGTGGTACAAGGATTTAGGCAAAAAGAGGGCCTAGATTTCTTCGATACATATTCCCCAGTTACAAGAATAACATCCATAAGAATGTTGATAGCTATTGCAGCTCTACGTAACCTGAAAATACATCAAATGGATGTTAAAACTGCATTTCTAAATGGGGACTTAGAAGAAGAAATATACATGAAACAACCTGAGGGTTACGTAGTTCCTGGACAGGAAAATAAAGTGTGCAGGCTTGTAAAATCACTGTACGGCCTGAAACAAGCTCCAAAGCAATGGCATGCAAAATTTGACAATGTTATGATGTCAAATGGTTTCAAAATAAATGAGTGTGATAAATGTATCTACATCAAAGATACTCCAAACGGATACATTCTGGTTTGTCTATACGTAGACGACATGCTCATTATTGGAAGCAATAACGACATTATCAAACAAACTAAAAGCATGCTTAGTGGCAAGTTTGACATGAAAGACTTGGGAGTTGCAGATGTCATACTAGGAATCAAAGTCTGCAGGACATCTGAGGGAATTACTTTGTCTCAAGCTCATTATGCTGAGAAAATACTTGAAAGATTCAAGAATTATTCCAATGGGACAGCAAAAAGTCCCGTCGATCCCAGTCTTCACCTGTTCAAAAATACAGGCGAAAGCATATCACAACTGGAATATGCACGTGTAATTGGTAGTCTGATGTACCTAACAAATTGTACAAGACCGGACCTAGCACATTCGGTAAACGTACTAAGCCGATACACGAGTAATCCAGGACGAAGTCACTGGAAAGGAATAACTAGAGTATTGAACTACTTGCGACATACTCATAGTTATGCGCTGCATTACACCAGATATCCAGCAGTACTGGAAGGCTACAGTGATGCCAACTGGATATCGAACTCCAAAAACTCAAAATCCACAAGTGGATATGTCTTTACACTTGGTGGTGCAGCTGTGTCATGGAAATCCTCTAAACAAACGCTATTGGCCAGATCCACCATGGAATCTGAATTCATTGCTTTAGACAAAGCGGCAGAAGAAGCAGAATGGCTTCGCAATTTTTTAGAGGATATCCCTATGTGGGAAAAACCAGTGCCTGCATTATGTGTACACTGTGACAGCCAATCGGCTATAGCACGGGCACTGAATTGCATGTATAATGGTAAGTCTCGTCATATCAGAAGGCGACACAAAACCATTAGACACCTGCTCTCAAATGGAGTAATCTCTATAGAATATATAAAATCGGCCGACAACCTAGCGGATCCATTTACTAAAGGTCTGTCGCGAGAGCAGGTTGTGAGATCATCAAGAGGGAGTTGTGAAGAATTCAAATACAGAAATGAAAACAGTAAGTAATAAACTTGTACAGAGTCGAGATTTTAAGAATCTCTGTCCTTAAAGCAGAATTTGCCCCGTAGTGCGACGGTTTTCGGCAAATCGCTTCCCAGGATACAACTGTACCTTCTCTGAAGAATGCGGCACCCTTGCTTCAGAGACAACGAACTGCTGTCTGTGTGTACTCTCAGTTGACAGACCCTGGACTCAGAGCAGAGGAAGAAGAAGAGGAAGACTCAAGTGGAAAAATTTTCTGTGTCTGTTTGGGAGCTGATGTCTGGGTATAAGAGTTGGACTGGAGACTGCTCAGCAGCCATTACTCTGTAACAGCAGAGTAATGGGGACTCTTCAGTTTAGTAACTGGTGAGCCATTACTCTGCTGTTACAGAGTAATGGCCTCAGTTACTGAATCTGAAAAGTCTTTTCAGTTCAGTAGGGGAAAAGGCTGTCTGGGCAAAAAAAAATAAAAAATTTAAGCCAGACCAGACCAGACCAAGCCGAAGCCGAAGCCGAGGCCGAGGCCGGGGCCGGGGCCGGGCCCGGGCCGGGCGCGCCCGCGCGTGTGTGTTTGTCATTTTGGCTAAGTCCTCTCTCCACTACACGTTAGTGGTAACCCCCGGGCCACGCCCTCTAGTCCAGTTTTCTAGTATATATACTAGTAAAAATCTTTCCCAATTTCCGATATGGGACTATCCATTTGTTAAGTTGGTACCTTTCAAGTACCCAACTTTGGATCAACATTTCTCATTCATACGGAATTGGTTTTTGGCAAGTGAGTATACTACGGAATAGTACTCGACGAGAGGATCGCAATCCACTCATTTTCCGGCGCCGCCGGTGGCCGGAGCTCGCCGGAATCCGGCCCGGAAAACTGCAAAAACTAATTCCAACACTCTCTAGAATTGACGAGAGGTCAACAGTCGATCACAATTGTGTGCGGTCGATCGAGCACGACTGATGTAGATTTTGGGTTCGGGTCTAGGGAGATATTGAAGCCCAAACTTGCTCTTCAAGATAGCATGTGGCTCTTATCGTATGGTTATCTCTTCGGAAATATCTAATGGCTATTGTATCAAGATATCAAACGAGGGTTTATCTAGATCTCGATAAAATTAATTGTAACGGCTCCAAAAACGAGATAATATTATTGATTGTCGAATAGAAGAAGAGAGTACTTCATCTGAGAGGTGAGATATTTCTCCATTGTAAATAACAAGTAGTTTCAGTTAGACTTGAGAGAGGGTCGTGATGAGAATTGTACTTGTATCTTCTCTAGTTGAAATAACATCTCGGTTCTTCATCTCCCAGATTAAGGCTAAAGTCCCAATCAAGATAATTCTTGTGTGCTTTCTGTGATTGGTGCAATCTAGTTTTAACTTTGTGATTTGTATTGATCGTGTCGAAGATTTAACAGGATCCTCTAGAAGGAATAATTTCCTAACAAGTATCTACTCAAAGAACGAAATAGAGTTGAAATAATTGAAAGCAATACTAACCGGCAGATTTTTAGCAGGGGGAAAGCCAAAGCTCTCCCTACCCGTTGGAAATGGGTCTATAGGTGTCTTTGTGTGTGAGAAAATGTAGATGAATATGGATATGGGAATACAAAAAAATACAAGTGAAATAGGGGTGTAGATCACAAGTATGAAAATAGCAAAGTATGCAAGGAGGGAATGATATGAACATACGCAAAATGATGTAAAATGTAAAAGAGTGAGTGTGTGGGTGTGTGTGTTGTATGCAACTATATGATATGCACAAACAAGGAAATATATATATATCTATATAATAAAACACAAAGAAAGCTATCAAGTGGTTCTCATTCAATTCCTTAAAATCAAAGGCCCAGATCTAACCTTACAAAACACATTTCCCCCCCCCCCCCCCCCCAAAAAGTTTTCCCCAAAAACTCAAATTCAAATCCCAAAACAACTCATTTATCTCTCTCTCTCTCTCTCTCTCTCTCTCTCTCTCTCTCTCTCTCTCTATATATATATATATATATATATATATATATATATATATATATATATATATATATTAACATGGACTTTTATATCTCAATTTATAGTTAATTTTCACCATATACTAACGGAAACATGGACTTTTATTTACAACTAATTATTGTCATACTATTCAAACTTCAGCTACATAATTGTAGATTTACTGTTTACAAGACTTTTCATATGCTGTATCGTTCTGAAGTCGTGTCGTAGGCACGTGGCCAGAGGCAAATCTAATCTATATAATAAAACACAAAGAAAGCTATCAAGTGGTTTTCCTTCAATCCCCCAAAATCAAAGGCTCAGATCTAACCTCACAAAACACATTTTCCCTCCCAAAAATTTTCCCAAAACTCAAATTCAAATCCCCCACCCAAAACAACTCCCTTATTTATTTAATTATTTCTCTCTCTCTCTCTCTCTCTCTCTCTCTCCTATTCAAAAAATTAAGAAAATAAAATTTTGAAACCATTAAAAATAATTCAAAAATATCAAAAATATCAAAAACTTATAAAAAAATTAAAATAAAAAAAAAATTAAAATAAAAAAAAATTAAAAAAATTAAAATTTTGAAAAATTGAAAAATTTAATTGAAAATTTGAAAAATTGAAATTTTGAAAATTTGAAAATCTCAAAGCACATCCAAATCCAAATCCAATGCCGAACCCCAATCAAGATGTCGTCGCCGATATCTGATCCACTGCTGATTTCGTATTGGTTACTACCCACCACCAAATCGAGTGCGAATATCAAGCGATTCCGTATCGGCGACTCCCCTCCACCGAATCGAGAGCCTTTATATGCGATGCAGCGACTCTAATTTCATCTCATTAACTGAATTCTCATTTTAATTTTTAATTTTGTGTGTGTAGAGGATTACTCAGTTTTTTATTGACTCGAATTTTGTGTGTGCATGGAATCTAAGTTCAGAGTGTTGGGATTGGGGCGTCAACAAACGCCCTCTGGTCGCAGCGGAACTAATTAGAGCAATGAGGAAGTCGAAGTAGATGAGGCGAATAAATTGTGCAAGCAAGTAGATCCACCAAACTAACACAAATACAACAACGATGACTTATCCCGGTTAGCTTTTGCTTAATCCGGGGGAAAATATAGGGAGATCTGATATTCAACTAGAAGAGATTACAAGGAGTTACTGATTCACTTGACACAAGGAATTAAACTCACCCACCAAGAACTATCTCTCTCTCAAGCTTCTCTTTGCAATGGAGAAAAGAATCTATGAAGTACTCCCTCTCATATTGGAGGAATTTACAATATATATAGAAGAATAGAGAGAAACCTTAGGTCTAATCTTGATCCTCAATCGTCCGATATAACCTGGAAAAAAAATAACTGAATAGGAACCGTACGATCTAACTTGGAGTTAAAGATTGGGCTGAAATGACCTAACAAATCGAGGCCCAAAACTAAACACAGCGGTGCAGGCGGTCGACCGTCCACCAAGACCAGTCGACCGTACCGCTCTCTGACTTCCCAGTACAAATAGCAGTCGGAGGTGCAGTCGGGGGGTACGGTCGACTATCACCCAGACCGGTCGACTGCAACTAGTTGCACTTGCTGCTGCTGCTGTTCTCCTTCTACTCGCTTCGACGGTTCAACCTTCGTGCTTCATGTTACCTTCTTTCAATCTGAACAACGAGTATACAAGACACAATCCTAACAAACTCCACCTTGGATTGCATCCGAGTGCTATCACATGATGTTTTACTTATCTGCAAACTCTAACAAATTCCACTTGCAAAGAAAACTTAGAATAATAGCTTCTTCTTCTAGTTGAAATGATCTCTACCCAATCTCACTGAATCCAGTGCAGCCCCTCAAAGGCCCACCTCCGTAGATGTACTCATGAAGTTGCCAAACTCCCCACGAAATCCACCTACCCTTAGGCTTTCTCCACCTCTCGACAATATTCGAATGTCGTGGTCTCGTCTCGATGAATCTAGTTGCGGCAAACTAGCTGAGCTTGCGGGAATACCTGAAAAAGAAGCAACACTTCCGCAAGTATTTCAAATTCCCCAAAGCTTGTAGAGATTGTTTTGGCTTGGCCCAACCATTCTCATACCTCTAATCACCTTACGACGATCCTGAAAAACAGACAGAACTCCTCCTCGAGCTGTGTACCTACAGTCCCGTGTATCAAAGAGTTCCCAAGGAAATCAGATTCCGTTTCAGCAGAGGAATATGCAAAACATCCCTTAAAGTGAACATGTGTAGACCTGACATCTTCAACTCAACTATCCCCTCACCCATTACTTCACAAATCTCTCCAGTTCTCGTTATCACACAATGCCCCGTAGTAGACTTATAAGTAGAAAACAACTCCCTGTTGGAGCAAATATGAGAAGAACTCCCTGAATCAAGAAACCAACTAGAATCCACTTCTAAAGAATTTGAAACAAGAAGACACGAACCACCTGAATCAAAGGCACTAACCACATTTGCGGCTGAACTCCCATTCTTTGCACTCTCTTGATTTTGTAATTTCCAACAGTCTTTCTTGATATGCCCTGGCCTCCTGCAATATCGGCAACGGATCGAATCCTTTTGCAAAAAACTTTGTCTTCCCCCCGAAGGACCATCCACTGCTAGACAACTTGTAGGAATAGACGACGAAGATTTATGGGTCTCCTTCCTAACTTGATTTTCCTTCAATGCTTTGATTACACCATCTACCGAAATACTCTTCTTGGTAGATCTACCGTGTAGCATGGTCGTGATCAAAGGCTCGTACAAATCCTGTAGTGAATATATCAGGTTGAAAGCTTTATCTTCCTCACACACATCTGCGTTGATCGCCTTAAGTTTAGATAATACCTTATTGAACTCTGTAATGTGGTTTTGGAGATCGGTACCTTCCTTCATAGATAAACGGAATAACTTTCTCTTCCAATGCATCCGATCTAATAACGACGAACCAGAGTAGTCAGTTATGAGTCTTTCCCACAGACTCGCCGCGTCAGTTTCTTCAAGAAATCTGCACTTGACCTCGTCTGCCAAGGATAGACGGATTAGACTTATGGCTCTTTTACGAATATCTTCCCAAACATCATCTTTCATATCTGTTGGCTTTTCCTTCTTCTTTACTGCTGACTGCAACCGTTCTTGAACAAGAACATCATACATGTTAGTCTTTCAAAGATTGAAATTGATCTTACCATCAAACTGCTTGATCTTCAAAATACTATGGCCTATCATCTTAACCAAGGAACCCGGCAACCTGAAGCTCTGATATTAGTTGTTGGGATTGGGGCATCAACAAATGCCCTCTGGTCACAGCGGAACTAATTAGAGCAATGAGGAAGTCGAAGTAGACGAGGTGAATAAATTGTGGAAGCAAGTAGATCCACCGAACTAACACAAACACAACAACGATGACCTATCCCGGTTAGCTTTTGCTTAATCCGAGGGGAAATATAGTGAGATCTGATATTCAACTAGAAGAGATTACAAGGAGTTACTGATTCACTTGACACAAGGAATTAAACTCACCCACCAAGAACTATCTCTCTCTATCGAGCCTCTCTTTGCAATGGAGAAAAGAATCTATGAAGTACTCCCTCTCATATTGGAGAAGTTTACAATATATATAGAAGAATAGAGAGAAACCCTAGGTCTAATCTTGATCCGCAGTCATCCGATATAACCTGGAAAAGAAGTAATTGAATAGGAACCGTACGATCTAACTTGGAGTTGAAGACTGGGCTAAAATGACCTAACAAATCAAGGCCCAAAACTGAACACAGCAGCGCAGGCGGTCGACCGTCCACCAAGACCGGTCGACCGTACCGCTCTCTGACTTCCCAGTACAAATAGCGGTCCGGGGTACAGTCGGGAGGTGTAGTCGACTGTCACCCAAACCGGTCGACCGCAACTAGCTGCACCTGCTGCTGTTGCTGTTCTCCTTCTACTCGCTTTGACGCTTCGACCTCCGCGCTTCATATTACCTTCTTTTAATCTAAACAATGAGTATACAAGACACAATCCTAACACAGAGAGGTATGATTTTTTTATTTTTGGGTTTTAAAAATTTTAATTTAGTAGTTTTGATTTAAGGTGTACACAAGTGAGAGATGGATTATTTGGTGGCCTCAATTTGGGCTTCCAAACCATAGCAGGACAGGTAAACTGCCTAGCAACCTAAAAAACTTGGCAAATATGCAATATTAATTTCTTTACTACAAGAGAAAATACTATCGTGAAGTGTTCCCTTCACTGGTTATTAGAAACCATGGATAATATAACATATAAGAACTTTTAGTGTATGTTTGGATATATAGGATTGGGATGACTAGAGTTTACCAGTGAAGGGTGCAAACTCTCCACTCAAGAAAGACAGGACAGGTAAGCTGGCTAGCGACCTAAAATAACTTGGCAAATATGCAACATTAATTTCTTTACCACAAGAGAAAATACTATTGTGAAGTGTTCCCTTCACTGGTTATTAGAAACCATGGATAATATAACATATAAGAACTTTTAGTGTATGTTTGGATATATAGGATTGGGATGACTAGAGTTTACCAGTGAAGGGTGCAAACTATCCATTCAAGAAAGACAGCTAAAGTAAATTTGTTTTTTATCCATTTTGATTTTTTTTTATAAAGGTGCAATGGGGAGACAAAGTAGAGATAAAAGAAATGATTAGCTTGGATTAGAGTTTTGAGAACTTCATGCATTATATTTTGGTTGAAATGATAATAAGAGTTATTTTAATTGCAAACTGAGTCTCAGACAAACAAATATTTAGATTATTGGTATTGTAGATACCTTCACATATGCACTTGCGTTACTATTGTATTTAGCATGCTCATAGTGGTTATGGGATTAGAGTAAGATCTATAAAAACTATATGATAATGTCCTTGCATAACGATTACAAGCATCTAAAAGTGATGCTGAAGTTAAAAACTCTATGCAGTGTTTCTAACAAACTATATGCATTCTAGGTAAGTTCAAGCTAATGATCAAGAGGCGATGGTTGAGCTTAAAGGTAGATATACTGCTTCCTCATATAATATGTTTGTTACTTCAATTAATTTGCTGGACCTCCAAAACTATTTTATATAATCAAACCAAGTGTATCGTTCCGAAGACGTGTCGTAGGCACGTGTTAACGGGCAAACCTAGTACATATATATATAGTAATCTTCCATTGCAAACGGGTCTGTTTGCATAGACTCGTTGCAAACAGAAGCCCACGCCCATCTCCTTCTCTTCACTTATGTGAGAAGAGGGGTATTTGGGGGTTTTCACTCCCAAATAACTCTTCACCTCCTTCACTCTCTCACTCATTATCTTTTTGAACGAACAATAGCCGTTGTTTCAAACAACAAATTTTTATATCCCAGGTGTTTCAAACAATGACCTATTCATTTTAAACAACGACTTTTGCTCTCTGTTAAAAACTTGTCTTTTTGAAGAACAATAGTCGTTGTTTCAAACAACGATTTTTCATAACCTAAGTCGTTTATATATATGTGGAGTCTTCCATTGCAAACGTAATGGAAGTGCAAACGGTGCGTCTATGTATCCAATGGATGATCTGACCCACTCACATTGTTTAACATAGCTAAATTAGTCTATGAATGAGAAATCAAGTCGTTTGATATTCGTTTGTCCATGTATTGAAGTGTTACAAATTCTATGTCTGAAAAATCGTTATTTTATAATGACATGTTGCATGGAAAAATGAATTTCAAATGACTTAGTTTAATATTTATGAATGAGAAATCAAGTCGTTTGAGATTCGTTTGCCCATGCATTGAAGTGTTACAACTTGTGTGGTTGAAAAATCGTTATTTTTTATAATGACATGATGCATGGACAAATGAATATCAAATGACTTGATTTTTAATTTCTTGACTAATTTGGCCATGTTAAATAATGTGAACGGTTCAGATCATCCTAAGATAGATAGACACATTGTTTGCACACCGTTTGCACTTCCGTTATGTTTTCAATGGAAGACTCCCATAAATATATATATGGTTAAATTTGAAAAAACCCCTTGAACTATTCCCTTTAAGCAGAAAATCTCACTGAACTATTTTTTGTGCAGAAAACCACACTCAAGTATAGTTGCAAAAAACTCGCTCCGACGGCCTGAGCTCTGCTAAAGTTGAGTGAGATTTTTTGACAATAATGAGAAAGATGCATGATGTTTTCTGAACCAACTTGCAAAGATGAATGAGGTTGTCTATTATAAGCAAAAAAGTAAGATGTGGTTTTTTGAAAATATACTTCATGGGGGTTTTTTGCAACCATACTTGAGTGTGGTTTTCTGAGCAAAAAAAAGTTCAGTGCGGTTTTCCGCATAAAGGGGATAGCTCAAGGTTTTTTGTTCAAATTTAGCTATATATATATATATATATATATATATATATATATATATATATATAGGGAAAGCTTCGGTTGAGCACTACTCTAGTGCTCACCGCGTGAACACTAGGCCTTCGGGCGTTCATATCGAAAATCCGAACCGTTCACATTGATCTACACATCTAAATTAGTCTAAATATGTAAAATCAAATCATTTGAAATTCATTTGCCCATTCATTGAAGTGTTACAAAATTGTATGGCTGAAAATCATTGTTTTTATAGTCACATGATGGATGGACAAATAAATTTCAAATGATTTGATTTTACGTATTTAGACTAATTTAGATGTGTAGATCAGTGTGAACGGTTCGGATTTTCGATATGAACGCCCGAAGGCCTAGTGTTCACGCGGTGAGCACTAGAGTAGTGCTCAACCGAAGCTTTTCCTATATATATATATATATATATATATATATATATATATATATATATATATATATATATATATATATGGCACTCACGAAATAGAGCACCTATGACAAATCCGAACCGCTCATATTGTTCTGTATGTCTAAGATAGTCTAACAATTAAAAATCAATTCATTTGACCATGATTTACATCATCAAAAAATTGTATGACTGAAAATTCTAACAGCATGATGGATGGGCAAATGAACTTCAAATTACTTGATTTTTTATTGTTAGGCTATCTTAGGCACATAGAACAATATGAGCAGTTCGGATTATCATTGGGTGTTTATTTTATGAGTGCTCACCAAAAGTAGTGAGCAACCGAAGGAGACTCATTATATATATATCTATATAATAAAACACAAAGAAAACTATCAAGTGGTTCTCTTTCAATCCCCTCAAAATCAAAGACCCAGATTTAACCTCACAAAACACATTTCCCCCCCAAAACTCAAATTCAAATCTCCCCTCCCCCCCAAAACAACTCATTTATTTATTTAATTATTTCTCTCTCTCTCTCTCTCTCTCTCTCTCTCTCTCTATATATATATATATATATATATATATATATATATATATATATAGAAACATGGACTTTTATACCCTAATTTATAATTATTTTTCACCATATACTAATGGAAACATGGACTTTTATTTACAACTAATTATTGTCATACTATTCAAACTTCAGCTACATAATTGTTAATTTACTGTTTACAAGACTTTTCATATACTGTGTCGTTCTAAAGACGTGCCATAGGCACATGGCTACGGGCAAATCTAGTCTATATAATAAAACATAAAGAAAACTATCAAGTGGCTCACCTTTAATTCCCTCAAAATCAAACGCCCATATCTAACCTCACAAAACACATTCCCCCCCCCAAACTTCAGCTACATAATTGTTGATTTACTGTTTACAAGACTTTTCATATACTGTGTCGTTCTAAAGACGTGCCGTAGGCACATGGTCACGGGTAAATCTAGTCTATATAATAAAACACAAAAAAAGCTATCAAGTGGCTCACCTTCAATTCCCTCAAAATCAAACGCCCAAATCTAACCTCACAAAACACATCCCCCCCCTCGAAAATTTCAAACCCCAAAACTAAAAAACTCATTACTTTATTACTATCTCTCTCTTCTCTCTTCACTTTTTCATATTTCTGTCTTTCTCTCTCTCCTATTTTTCTTTATTTACTTAGAAATTTAGATTTTAAGATTTCAGGTTTGTAAATTTTTTGAATTTTTAGGGTTTTTTTATTGCACATGTTATATTGAAAATAACAAATATTCTCTTCAACAGTTAAATTTCATCATTTTCCATACTTAAATTTCTAAGAAGTTAGATTTTACACCATCATTTATAATTATTTTTCAACATATATTAATGGAAATATGGACTTTATTTACAACTAATTATTGTCATACTATTCAGACTTGAGCAACATAATTGTTGTTTTACTGTTTATAGGGCTTTTCGTGTTTTGTATCGTTCCGAAGACGTGCCGTAGGCACGTGCCCACGGGCAAATCTAGTATATATAATAAAACACAAAGAAAGCTATCAAGTGGCTCTCCTTCAATACCCCCAAAATCAAAGGCCTAGATCTAACCTCACAAAAAATCCCCCCCCCCCCCCCCCCCCCCCCCCAAAAAAAAAAGAAAAGAAAAAAAACTCATATTTTATTTAATTATTTCTCTCTCTCTCGGCCCCCCCTATATATATATATGGAAACATGAACTTTTATACTCCAATTTATAATTATTTTTCACCATATACTAATGGAAACATGGACTTTTATTTACAACTAATTATTGTCATACTATTCAAACTTCAGCTACATAATTGTTGATTTATTGTTTACAATACTTTTCATATGCTATATCGTTCTGAAGATGTGCCGTAGGCATGTGGCCACAGGCAAATCTAGTTTGTATATATATATATATATATATATATATATATATATATATATATATATATATAGGGAAAGGCTCCGTTGCACACTGGGCTAGTGTTCACGCCCATGAACACTCGTCGTGGGCCGTCCGATCTAAGATCTCATCTTGATCAAGATCCAGCGGTTGAGAAGCATTCCGCTACTCTGCCTATTATGGAGGGGGGGGGGGTATAATCGTAATTTCAACCCCCCCCCCACTGTCTATCTGTCTCACTCTCTCCCTCTCTCTCCCGCTCTCTCCCGCTCATCTCTTCATCGAGACGAAAACCCTAGCCCCCTTTACGACCCATACTCCGATCGCCTTTCCCTCTCTCTCCCGCTCATCTCTTCATCGATCGAAAAACCCTAGCCCACTTTCGCACCCATACTCCGATCGCCGTTCCCTCACTCTCCCGCTCATCTCTTCATCGATCGAAAAACCCTAGCCCCCTTTCGCACACATACTCCAACTCCAGCCCCCTTTCTCACCCCTAGATCGGAAAATACCCTCTATCTCCCCCTCATCTCAAACCCTAGCTGCGAAACCCTAAAGAAAAAACCCTAGCCCCCTTTTCCCCGATCGCTTCAGCTGCTCTCGCCCGTCGCGTGACGATCCCGTTCTTGAGGCTCATTTCATATTGGAATCGAAGGCACCCAATCTTCAGTGAAGGTATTTTTTTATTTTTTTTTTCATAATTTTTTTTGGTGATTTTTTTTGTGAGAATAGCTCGAAGATACAAAGAAATTAGTAAACTTTATCTGCATCTTTAATTCAATTTTATTTCTTGGCCGTGTTTGAGAAATCAAAAAATAATTTTAAAACATTTTAAGATAGTCATAAATCAATCAATTGAAAAATGAGAGGCTCAATCAACTACTATTAAGAACACTTTCATACAGGTGGAAATGAATAACAATGTAATCTTTGCTAATGGCGAAGTTAGAATTAATTGAGGATTTTGTGGACCTACCCACCAAAGTTTCCAACTCAAATTTGTGTTCTCTGATCTTCTTAATTTTTTACTAATTAATTAACTAAAAAGAACATTGCTTTGGCATAATAATAGCCTACCATTTTGGATTACTATAAGAAATGATTGATTATCCTGAAGTTAATGAGATACAGCCAATGAATGTGACAACTTGGTTTAGTCTGATCATGAGATTGGGAGATAGATTAGAGAAACTATGTTTGCAGCTTTTTTAGATTATGCTAAAAAAAATCTTCAAGCAGGTGATGTTTTATTGGATAGCTATTTGATTATATACTGTGATAGATATTTGATTTGTAAATAAGATATTAATTTGTATTCCTCCTAAAAAATAATAATCAAGTGTAGCCTTAATTAAGATTTTTCTTCACTCTTGTATTCCTCCTTGATTATTATTTTTTCATCAAAATATTGTATTTCAGAATGAGTTAATTTTTTAGGAGTACTGCATAATGACTTAATTTTGCTTCATCTTTTCGATGGCAGGAGTGCATTAAATGAAAAGGAGGTGAATTCCTATACTGAAGATAGTACCGAGTACGGTGACGAGATTATATGAACTGAGGAAAGTATTTGTTTCATGCAATTCGGTAAATATGATGCCTTACTGTATTTTATTTTGGGGATGAATTGATAGGCAATGATGAGTGCATGGAACATCAGGTTTAATTTATTGTTTCCCCCACTACCAAGTCAAATATGTTCTTTCCTTCTCTGTTTTTAGGTAGTTACTGGGCTGATGTACACACTTGATTTGGTCATGGCATATACTTGATTTTGGCTGATACTTGACTTTTTTTTTGGAGTGCCAGATACTTTGTATGCTTTGTATATTCACCTCTATTGACTTGATCAGCGGAATGAGATACTTTGTATGCTTTGTAGCCTTTCCCTGTATGGGAAAGGCTCCGTTGCACACTGGGCTAGTGTGCAAGCCCGTGCGCACTCGTCGTGGGCCGTCCGATCTAAGATCTCATCTTGATCAAGATCCAGCGGTTGAGAAGCATTCCGCTGCTCTGCCTAATATGGGGGGGGTATAAAATAGATATGGGAGATCAAGATCAAAACTGGTTTAGTCTGATCATGAGATTGGGAGATAGATTAGAGAAACTAATTTGCAGCTTTTTTAGATTATGGTAAAAAAAAACTTCAAGCTGTTGGTTTTTTGAGGATGACAGTTGGGATTTGTTTACAATTGAGCTGTGTTATTATTTCAGAGCTCTGTTTAAATTGTGAACTTTGGAAAAAATATGTGAGCTATGATTATACTGTATTGGTGATTTTTGAAGGAATGCATATATTTGATTTTGGAAGAGGTGGGGGTTTGTGATGGTTGCAGCAATTTGGGCGTGGCAATCTACTGCAGCCATAGTGCTAGACCAATACACGTATGCTTGATACATTTTTTCTCCCCCAGTGAAATTGCTTTCAAAGATCATTTCAGAGCCTTGTCTTGTGAATTCATGTGATTTCTGAGCCTACTTTAGTTCATGTCATGAACATAATCATCCTCTCTGTTATCTTTGCTTCATGTTATCTAATAAATCTGATGTAAATTCATCGAACTTTATGTATTTTTTTCCAGTGAGCTCTGTACAAACTCATATGAAGAGATGCAACAGTAGAATGTTCGTTACATGAAAGTGTGAGAACCTCTTGTTAGATGCAGAGATGCAGCAAATGGCACCTGATAATGGCGTATAATTGATTTTGGCTCATAGTTGATTTTTTCTTTGGAGTGCCAGATACTTTGTATGCATTGTATATTCACTTCAATTGACTTGATCATGGCATATATTTGAGAAAAAGTGGAGTTAATTGGTGCTTAAATATATTTTCTAAACTCCGACCTAAGCCTTTTGAAGTTGGGGACTGTGCATCTCAGAGTGCCTCCTTAGTCCTTAGCATCTACCGGAAATTCAAACGGAGATAATGTAAGGGGTGCACTTTTCAAAGCGCCTGTACTTCATCCAAGGCAGAATAGACCCAGAATTATTAAAACTAGTATCTGTATGATTATTTTTCCTCTTATGTAGTCTTACATGACAGTTAGAAGAGCCGATGATTCTGTAAAGGCTAAATCTAAATTTTGTATCTTCACGTTCTTTAGTTTTGTTACTTTCAAAGTTGAACTGGCCTGAAGGCAGTGCTTCAGGGATGATATGCATTTTAACAAATCTGCTTCTTTTCTTTGTATCTTTTTTCCAAGGAAATGAACTCGAGAATATTTGATATCTAGTTCCAGAATATTAACAGGACTGAAGGTTGTGATAAGTTCTCGTCAGTAGTGCATGATTTTTTGTGCGAAGCTAATTTTTTTCGAAGTTACACTGAATATGGAATAAAAGAAAACACCATTTAATATGATATTTTGAAAGGAGATCTAAGAACATTCTCATTGTCAGTAACCACAGGGTTTTATATCACAAACAGAAAGGAAACCTGACTGACTTGACCTTCTGAGAATCATCTTCCTCTTATTATTAACTACTAAAAGCTTACATCTTTTTTCAGAACAGCATGTACTCAGAGATATCAAACCCTTCAGCACTTGCTCAGTGAAGAAGAAACAGAATCACAACCTGAATACTTATTCGAAACCAAAAACATCGATATAAGCACTAAAGCTTAATTTCCATGCTACCATCAGCCATCATTGAACTCATCTCCCATAAACTCTCATCATCCGGCCAATATATCCCATGATCAGTTTGCACCGCTTCACCTAAGCAGGGGAAGCTGTCTGTGTTAAATGACTCAACTTCTTCAACATGGTTTTTTTGAGATGACATCCCCATTAAACAACTCTCAGGAACAACACTACTCAAGTAACAAGTCAGTAACACCCAAGGTTTGAAATTTCAATACTACTTTATTTCTTCAGTTCCCATAGAGTATCAGCAGCATCTGCAGCATCAGCAGCATCTACAGCATCAGCAATCAAGAAGAGCAATTATAAAGATTTATTAGATACCATAGAGTAATAGCAAAAAATACAGGATGATTGTGTTCATGAATTGAATTTAAGTAGGCTCAGAAATAACTTCAATTCATTAGAATGTGATGTTGTAGTCAAATTTGGCTGCAGTTGGACTGCCACGCCAAAATTGATGCCTAACATTAACAATCCCAATCATGTGGTACCAATTTCTCAAATAAATGCATCCGTAATTCATGTAAGCCAATTTTCAACCAGTGAAACCAAAACAAAATAAAATTTGGTCACTACAATTGTTGAAATGAGCAGGTACAAATTCAAGATAAGACAACCATAAGTAGTATGCATAAGGGTGTTATAAACTGCAGATATATATATGCAAAGGGAAAGGATCCGTTGCACACTGATTGTGCAGACAACCCGAACCCAAAGCATCAGTTCCCAGAAAGCCAAGGCCAAAGGTAAAAATAATGAGATTACTGCAGATATATCTCAGCATCAGCAGCATCAGCATCTCAGCATCAGTTCAAAACCAGGTAACTAGTATTTTCATATCAGCCAAAGCCAAAGCCATTTTCTTCCAAATCCCATTCATAAGTAGTTTGCACATAAAAGATGTTTACGGACAGCAAATATAACCCGATATATATATAGTTGGTAAACAAGAAAATAAATTCATCACTGCCTATCAATTCATCCCGTACTCAAAAAAATATTTAGGGTATAAATATTTAGCAAAAATGACTAGGAATGAAATACTTCCCTCAGTTGTTACTATCGTGAAATTCCTCGGAACTTCCCTCAGTAGATGAATTCACATCATCTTCTTCAAATGCAGGAATGTCACTGCACAAAAAAAACAAAACACGTTAGAGTCATTAAACAACAGAACTATGTAATAAAATATAAATAAGTGCATATTAAATGACTTCAATTTTCTTTTTTACATAAATAACATTAAATACCTTTCTTTTTTCTTTGGGCAAGTTCGCGCATCATGGCCTTGCCCACGTAACCCGCAACAATTGCACTTCCTAGGTTGCTTCCTTAATTTCTCCCGCATTGGTTTCAATCTTTTCCCACTTGGTCTTCCCTTCGTATTACATTGGCGCGGTTCTTCCACCGATACTTGAGACAAGACCAATTGCTTCCCATGAAGTGAAGTTCCACTACCTTTAGCCCCACTACGCCCTTCGGGCGCAATCAAATTGAACCCTTCAAGTGACTTGATCATAGCATCACGCATGAACTCATACCCTTGATCGCAAGAGAGTCCAATCTCAACTTGTTGCTTGGACAAGTTATTTAACTCACAATATCGAGAAGCAAAATTCTCGCTATTATTGCCATCGGCTTGACCGAAATTAATGGGGGTGTAGCTTCTTCTAATAACTTCACGGTTCCATCTTCTCATCATATATTGTTTGGGAAGTTCATTACAATTTGAATATTTAAGGAATGCCAAGAGATGCCTACAAGGAAGGCCAACAAATTCAAACATACAACATGAACAACACCCATATGTAGTCTCTTTGGAGTAAGTAATGGTGGTCTCTTTTTCCGACCTACCAATGAATGTCACTATGTAGTAAGTATTGCCAGTATTCACGTCATCTTCCAATAAATTCACATTAAACAGTAGGCTTTCCTTGAGTTCTTTTTGAAACTTTAAAAACATTGATAAAGTATAGATTTGAGCCATTTGTTCCTCCATATACCACCCGGTCTTCAATTTGGGTTTCCTATCTAGTGTACGGTGGTTCTCTTTAACCTCTTCTTCTCTTTGCCTACAAATAACTCTTTCAAAAATCAAGGCAAATTCATGAAGTGAATACTTCTTTTGGGTGTGTTTCTTTAAAAAGGAATTCATTCCCTCGCTTCTTTGACTACTAGACATACCCGCCCAAAATTGAGACCTATGGTATACGGGGGCCCATTTTTCACGAATCTGAAAAATATCACTCAACCATTTGTTGTTTTGAGCCCCAAATTCGACAACCAAAGCCTTCCATTGTTCTTCAAAAGAGACACAGTCATAAGAATTCCAAACATTAGCTTTAAAAGCTTCCATGAACTTGGGATTTTGTACCAATTGAGGCACCTCGGAAGGGATTTTATCTAAAATATGCCATATGCAATATCTATGGCGAATATGAGGAAAAACTTGTTGAATTGCAGCACCAATACCCCGGTCTTGATCCGTTACAATGCCAACGGGAGCTTTTTTCATGACTCCTACCCAAGTTTGGAATAACCACACAAAAGATGCAGCAGTCTCATTCGGGATGAACCCACAACCAAGAAAAATAGACTGCCAATGATGGTTGATCCCAACAAATGGAACAAATAACATACCATAACGGTTTGTACTATGTGTAGCATCAAAAGAAACTACATCACCAAAAACCTCATAGTTCAAACGAGCAATCCCATCAACCCAAAAACAATGAGACAGTCTACCGGACTCATCTTGCTCGAATGCATAAAAGAAAGAAGGATCTTTTTCCTTTTGCCATTTAAAAAAGTCTACCAACATTTGACCGTCGTGACCTTTTAATGACTCCCTCAAATCTCTTTCATGATTCCTAACATCTTTTAGAGTAAATCCAACCTTATTGTACCCCCCACTTGAACCTTCAAAATAAAGCATTTGTTTGCATGTGGGAATATTTGCACCCGCAAGTTGCCCCATTATGATTTTATCTGAACTTGACACAGCGCGATTACGCGGCAACAAATGCCTGCGACCGGGTGTGGTGAATTCATGATTGTGCACTTCATGGAAAGAATAAACAGACCATGAATTTGTTTCTTTGTTTAATCTAACCCTAACCAATGCATTGCAAGATGTCCTGGACGTAGTACCAATTCTAATTTCATTAGTCTTGCTTTTCGTCATCCCCGCTTTATTACATAAAAAAGTTTTTTCCACTACCTGACCATCCTTCAATTTATTACCTCCTTTACGCATTTGAAAACCCGAACATTTTGCATAGCTATCATAAAATTTTTCTGCTAGCTCAAGGGTATCAAAAATCATACCAATCTTAGGGATTAGATGTTCTTCAACTGTGGGGGTAAATTCACCTTCTTGAACATGTAAAAAATTGTCACCCAATTGTGAGCAACCTTCACCTAAGTCCATACCTGTACCAAAATTGAAATGTTATTCAATCTCATTAGCAAACTATTTCAACAGTAGCAATTAACTCAAAAAAAATTACATTAGCAAATTCGACGGTGGCAACAAGATCAAAAGTAGCAAGATCGGGGGTATAATAGGTGCAAAAAAAATTGGTGCCGATTGGAGCTATTCTAAAAAAAAATTAACCATCAAAAAAAAAAAACAGAAAAAAAAAATTTCAAAAAAAAGGGTTACCTTCACTGCAAAAGGGGGAATCGAGTATGAAATGAGCCTCAAGAACGGGATCGTCACGCGACGGGCGAGAGCAGCTGAAGCGATCGGGGAAAAGGGGGCTAGGGTTTTTTCTTTAGGGTTTCGCAGCTAGGGTTTGAGATGAGGGGGAGATAGAGGGTATTTTCCGATCTAGGGGTGAGAAAGGGGGCTGGAGTTGGAGTATGTGTGCGAAAGGGGGCTAGGGTTTTTCGATCGATGAAGAGATGAGCGGGAGAGTGAGGGAACGGCGATCGGAGTATGGGTGCGAAAGTGGGCTAGGGTTTTTCGATCGATGAAGAGATGAGCGGGAGAGAGAGGGAAAGGCGATCGGAGTATGGGTCGTAAAGGGGGCTAGGGTTTTCGTCTCGATGAAGAGATGAGCGAGAGAGAGCGGGAAAGAGAGGGAGAGAGTGAGACAGATAGACAGTGGGGGGGTTGAAATTACGATTATACCCCCCCCATAATAGGCAGAGTAGCGGAATGCTTCTCAACCGCTGGATCTTGATCAAGATGAGATCTTAGATCGGACGGCCCACGACGAGTGTTCACGGGCGTGAACACTAGCCCAGTGTGCAACGGAGCCTTTCCCTATATATATATATATATATATATATATATATATATAAGGCTAAATTTGATAAATTTGAAAAAATCCCTTGAACTATGGCCTTTATGCAGAAAACCCCTCTGAACTTTTTTTATGCAGAAAACCCTTTGAAGTATGGTTGTTGCAAAAAAAAAAACCCTTGAAGTATTTCAAAAAATCACATCTAACTTTTCTATTTATATCAAATTACTCCATTCATCTTTGCAAGTTGTTTCAAAAAATATCATACATCTTTCTCATTATTGTCAAGAACCTCCCTCAACTTTACCAGAAGTCTTACGCTGGCGGGGTCGGTTTTTTGCAACAATACTTTAGGTGGATTTTCTGCATAAAAAAAGATCAGGGGGGGTTTCTGCATAAAGGCTACAGTTCAAGGGGTTTTTTTTCTTTCAAATTTAGCCTATATATAAAGAGCCATTCTTACGATCTCATAATAGACTAACTCATAGTAGGACCATGCTTGCTGAATTTATGGTGAGTTTTTTTTTGTGTGTTTTTTTTTGTTTTGTTTTTTTTTTTGTTTTTTTGGGTGTGGGGGACATGGTTGGAACTAGTTGGCATGACATAATAATGCGGCCCTAGCGATGTCCTAATGCTTGATTTGAACAATCCTGATATACATGTGTGTTCTGAGCCTACGACTAATTCAATTCATGATATTGTTGATTTAATTCTACATTGTAGTTACTTTCAGTTATTGATTTCATGTTTATTTTTTGGCAGGAGTTATCTTAGCTATTAGTGAATGAACAAGATTTAAACCACCTTCAGAGATGAGAGAGGAGAGAGGAGAGAGGAGAGAGGTGCGTGCATGGCTGTCTTGGAACAAGAGAAAATCTTTTGCTCAAGTTCTAATGTCTACACATCCCACCTCTCGTCATTACCCTCCCCACCTACCCCTCGATTCCCATGCCCTTCTCGATATCCCCAAAACAACTTCATTACTCCACCGTCTCACCTTCCCCTACTCCTAAAAAATCCTACTTTTCCCCCCAAACCCATTTTCCTCTTCAATCCCTATCCCCGAAACCATAGACCCCCCAACACAAGTCTCGCCCTAGAAGGATGGAGAAACGATGCATGAAGTGCGGCGAGTCCGACCAACTGGCAGTCGACTGTCGCAAAAGCGGGTTCCACTGCTTCAACTGCCAAAAATTCGGCCACCGGGTTCGAGAGTGTCCGCTCCACAACCGAAGGGAATCTATGACCATCGAGGTCTCTCACAACTCAGAAATCGCCTCTGCTCTTCCAGGGCTACATGCAAGCACCTTCCTCCACCTGATCAACCCCTGCACTCGTCCCGATAAAGCGACGGTTGAAAGTGCCTTGAACTTTGCTTGGAGGATACAAGGAGGTTGGTGGGTTTTGAAGCGGGTCAGTGAGGCAGTGTTCCACGTGCAATTCCCCAACGAAGAAGAGGCAAAAAAGGCAATCGCTGATTGTGTCTTCTAGTTCTCGGGTTTCAATGCCACTTTCTCGCCCTGGTCAATGGATTATGGTGTTAAGCTTAAGCCCAAGCCAAGCTTCATTTGGATTAATGTGCCGCTCCTCCCCTTCCATTTGTGGAACCAAACATCTTTTGAGCAGCTGATACAACCCTTCGGCAAATTCATCACCATGAGCGGTGACATGAAGAACGTGGTCTCCAGAGACCAGACACTCATCCTCATTGAAGTCGAAGATGTTAGCCTCATTCCTAAGAACATCCTAGTCAACTTCAGAGTGCCTTGGACCCAAGAGCTTCAGATCCATGAAGTCCCCGTTCTTATTCTCGGCAGCTGTATTCCATCTGACGATGTTGCAAAAGGCAAAGTCCAACTCTTCACCTCTGGCACCGGCTCGTCCACCTCATTTTGGCGCCGAAGGGGATCTCCGACGGAGAAACAAGATGAAACCAACCAGCCGCAAATTTAGGCAATCGTTGGAGATGCAAAAGGAAAGGCACCTTTCTCGGATGCAAATCTTTCCATTAGAGGATCTACAGCGCAATCACCGCACCCACCAAATCTTGCCACCTTTAATGGAAAATTCCTTAATATCTCAGGTCTGGATGACTCTACCGCTGATGGTTCCAAACTGGTCCCCCAACCCCCCCCAAAAGCGGGATGTAGCTGATCCTATGAGGACCAACCTTGATGAGAATATTGTATTCAACGCCCCCCCCCCCCCTAATTGATATCCCCTCAGATTCCCCTAAGGGCAATTTGGGGATTTCCTCAAGTGCTTCCAATAATAACCCTGACAGCTCTTCAAGCTCGCACGACATCTCCCCAGAAGAAGAGATTCGGCAGATGTTATGGAAGGGAAAAATCGTGCATATCCCCCGGTCTCTCTTTAAGAAAATTCAATCTGCTGTTGAGTTTGCCCTCGAGAACTCTGTGGCCAAGCGTGTTGGCAAATCTGATGCTCCCAAGACTATGCAATTCAGCGCTGGCACCAAGGGAGCGTGCACTTCCAGCTTCCGCACTAAGTCTCTCATCCCAAGGTACCGCAGACTAATCTCCTCTTCTACCTCAGACTCAGCACCTCCAGGCTTCGACGAAGGCAGTAGCAAGCGGCGCAAACGTTTCTGCTCAACATCCAAAGTTTCTTCCACCAGACCCTTCATGCAACATTTGCGGGTTTCTGCCAAGTCAGCCTCCCACCGTAAGACCGAAGGTACCTCCTCTTTTATGCTTTAAGTTACCAACGCATGCAACAATCCATTTGCTTTACTTTCTAATGAGGACATTCTTGAGGTAGCTGAATCTATAGGAGTGGAGGTTTTTGGGCCACACTCGGTTGATAAGCTCAAGCAAATTGCAGCGGCTACTGTTGATCCTCCCGATCAACAGCAGCAACTCAATTGAGTGCCTGCGCTTATTGGCCCCAACTTTTTCATGTTTTTGTTGTGTGCTCTTACTATTTTAATGAAGATTGGCAGCTGGAATGTTTGCGGGTTGGGAAACCCTAACAAATGTGCCCTGATCAAAGATGGTATTCAGAATGCTAAGATTTCTGTGGTCTGCCTTCAAGAATCCAAACTTTCTAAGCCCTCCAACCGCAAGCTCACATCCATTGAAGGAAATTCTCTCACAAACTGGAAATCACTTGATGCTATTGATAGCAGTGGCGGTGTTCTCGTCGGTTGGAATGACAACATTTTAGATTGTTTCTATTGTGCAGTAGACATCTTCTCCATATCCCTCTCCTTCCGTACTAGAACAACTGGAGCCGAGTGGTCACTCACATTTGTCTATGCACCATTTAAATTGGATGACAGAGACCTTTGCTTCAGAGAAATCACCCTCCGAAGAAGACTCTTATGTGATGCTTGGGTCATATATGGAGATTTTAATGCAACCATCTCTAATTCCGAAAGTAATGGTGGCCTTAGTTCGAGCAGAGATATGAAGGACTTCAGGAGCTGGATTCAGCAGCTTCACCTCATCGACCTCCACCTCGCTGGTAGGAAGTTCACTTGGCCTAATCTCTGAGCCAAGCCTGCGCTTGCTAGATTGGACAGATTTCTCATCACAAGCCAATTTGACCAACTATTCCCTAATTGCTTCCAGCATTCTCTCCCGCGCATTGCCTCTGACCACTGCCCTTTAATTCTTGACTCACAAGCTATTACGCCCAGAGTTCACTATTTCAAATTTGAAAAGGTATGGACCTCCCACTCAGACTTCACTCCTGTTGTTTCTACTTGGTGGTTTAGCTTCTCTTGCTCAGGCTCTTTGGTTGAAGTCTTTGCCAGCAAACTAACGCTTTTGAAAAGACGGATCAAACATTGGAGAAACGAGGAATTCGGACACATTCCTATTCGCAAAAAGACCCTCCTAGAGAAAATTTACAGCCTGGATTTCTTGGCTGACTCACAACCCCTTTATAATGCACAAGCCAATAAGCTCTCTGCAGACCACAGGGATTACTAGTCTCTGATACAGGTGGAGGTTACCTATTGGAGGCAGCGAGCTAGAATATCTTGGATCCAAGAGGGGGATGCCAACACCAAATTTTTCCACTCTATTTCTAATGGAAGAAGGCACAAGAACTATATTTACTCTTTAGTTCACAATGGTGATTTCATCATAGATCAACCCTCTATCAGATCATGCTTCGAGCAACACTTTAGAGATATCTGTGGATCTAGTTCACCCCCAGATTTCAAAGTTGACTGGACTGCTTTATACCCCAACCCTACTCTTGATTTCTTCGAGCTTGAAGCTCCCTTCAGTAAAGAAGAGATTCATAAGGCAGTTTTCAGCATGAATGGGGACAAGGCTCCTGGCCCCGATGGCTTCTCTATGCGCTTCTACCAAAAACACTGGGAGACAGTTCAGGATGATCTCTGCTGCATGCTACTTGATATTCAGAATGGAAAGGCAAACATTAACATACTGAACTACTTCAACATTGTCCTTATTCCTAAGTGTGAAGGCACTAACACTGTCTCTGACTTCCTTCCCATGCCTTCTCAATTGTTCTATGAAGATCTTCACCAAAATCTTAGATAACAAATTAAGCCCATTACTGCATACTCTTGTTTCTTCTTCCCAAAGTGCTTTTCTCAAAGGAAAGTCCACGGTAGACCGTTTTCTTGTTGCCCACGAAGCAATCAACCTTTGCTGCTCCAGAAAGTCAGACACACTTATGCTTAAGATAGACTTTAGGAAGGCCTTTGATACCCTAAGATGGACTTTCATTGAGCAGATGCTAGTAGCTAGGGTTTTGGCCCACGCTGGTGCAGATGGATCAAAGCAATTCTCCACTCAACCAAATTCTCTGTTCTTGTTAATGGTGTTGCCGGTAAGACCATTTTATCCAAAAGAGGACTGAAGCAAGGTGACCCTCTATCTCTGATGCTATACATCTTGGGGGTTGATGTTCTCGCCCAAATGTTGAGAACGGGTAGAGATAATGGCACTTTTTCTCAGTTGAACCTCAGGGGCTCCTTAGCTGAGCTATCCATACTGCAATTTGCCGATGAGACACTTATCTTCTGCAAAGGTGATGAACAAGATGTACTCTATTTAAAATTGCTCTTACACATATTTGCAAATGTCTCTGGCCTCCACATTAATCTCTCCAAATCCTTCATTCTCTATTTTGGACATTCAAAGGCTAAGCTTCAAGCTTTCGCTCAAATCCTGGGTTGCAAACAGGATTTTCTTCCCACCAAGTATCTGGGAATGCCCCTTTCCAAAGGTAAACTTAAGAAGAGGGATTGGTAAGCTTTTATTCTAAAAATTGAGAGGAGACTTTCCACCTGGAAGGGGCGTCTGTTATCTAGGGAGGGAGACTGATTCTCATCAACTCAGTTCTCAGTGCACTGTCAACCTACTTTGCTTCCTTCTTTAAACTACCACAATGGGTAATTACTCGAATTGATCGTATTTGGAGCAGATTCTTTTGGGTAGGAGGGGACACTAAGGCTTCAGGCACCACCTGTACAAACTGGAAGCGCATCTGTTAGCCTAAAAAGCAAGAGGCCTAGGGATCTTAAACCTTAACCAATTCAACAATGCCCTACTAATGAAATGGTGGTGGAAAATTTTATCTGAAGAATCCCTTTGCACTCAAATTCTTAAATCCCTCTACTTCAGCAGAGCAACCGATTCCTTCATATGAAAATCACAAGCCTCTGACTTTTGGAAGAATTTCTACAAGCTCAAAGAGCAATTCGAACAAGGAATCTCCTGGCAACTAGGAGATGGAAAACTGCTTAAGTTCTGGATCTCCAAATGGATTGGAGGTAGCAACATTGCCACTTTGTTTCCTGCTCTATTTGAAGCAGCTTGGAACAGAAAGGCCTCTTTGCACTCTCAAGGTATCATGGATCATGACAGATGGACTTGGAGACCAAGCCTTCACACTTCCACTTCCACCACATTAGCCTCGAAAAGGCAAACTTCTGCAGCTTCTCTCCAATGTACAACCTTCTACTGATCCTGACATTGCACATTAGAGGCATTCTCGCACAGGGAGCTTCACTGTGAAATCAGCATATGAGTTCTACAGCATTTCAGGACTTCTCTCTCCATTCTACCGTGCTTGTTGGGAGAACCTCGCACCGCTCAAATGCACGATTTTTATATGGATGTTGAGTTGGGAGATACTTAACTCCAAAGAGAGACTTCACTCCAAGAGATGGGATGGTGATCTGACATGCACAACTTGTGCATGTCCGATGGAATCCACCTTCCACATCTTCTTCCAATGCCCCGTGGTTGTTCAAACCTGGCAATACTTCACACACCGCTTCAACATTCCTCATCTACCCTCATCCATTGCTGTCTGTTTTACACACTGGTGTTTTGACTATCATAAGTACAAGTTCACACACTCATGTCATTTGGTTACACTTGCTGCATATTGGAGCATTTGGCATGCTCGCAATGATTATACATTTAACAAGAAATCTATTACCGTGGAAAAGCTTATCTTTAACACCAAATTTTGGTTCTCTCATTGGTTAGATGCCAGCAGCGAGTCAAAGAAGAAAGCAAGGATTATTCAAGAGCTTCTGGCTACCTGGGATAGCGACCTGATGAGACCAGGAGGCACCTACTCACAGCGCAGTGCAGGGAATTCCCAGGGATGATCCATGGCTTAGCAACTCCGCTTAATGATCTGTTAGTTATTTTTTGGGGACATTGTCTGTCCTAGATCTTGTATTTTCTAAACATTATTATGCTCTGTTACCTGATGGAGGATTGGCTTTTTGTGTTTGGGCTTGTTGCGGTGTGTGTCTGGGGGATGAGATCATACCCTTGGGCTAGTTGAAGAGTACGACAGATGTCCAATGCTCTCTCTATGACTCAATGGTATGCTATTTCAAACTTAGACACACACACAGAGCTCGGTTGTCGCCAATCTACTCCATCTGTTATTTTGTAACTCTGTTAACTTTACTCATCTATATAATTATTTTTGTGAGGTAGGATAATCCTACCTTTTACCAGTAAAAAAAAAAAAAAAAAAAAAAAAAAAAAAAAAAGGATTTAAACCAAGTTGTTGAAAATCAGGATAGTATTGCTGATGAAGAGTAAGCACAAATCCCCTCATTGTTGGTATTATGAGTTTTGATTTGCCAACATTATTATGAGTTTGATTCGTCAATGTTGTTATGAGTATTATCCATACCCCAATACTTGAATTTATCTAATTTTAGTCTAATTTTGATAAGGTCAATTTATTGGTAGTAATCAAGGGTCATAGTTTGGGCCTACTATCTCAAAGGTTAATTAATTATCACTTTCTGTTTACCCTTTGCTCATTCTTAATTATAGCTACTAATAGTAATAACAGATAATCATGGACTGTTATTATCCGTGAAAAGCACTGGTATGATTAGTCATTTATGAATACTGATATTGACCCTGAAAACTAATTGAATTTTCTGTTTTAATTTGGTATTGCGTTATTGGAATGTATACATTAGATTATGCTATTATGAGTACCAGTTTTTATGTGGATGTTTTATCATCTTTTTTTTGGTTAATTTGTTTGCCTGCGAACATAGTCATAATTATTTTCCTGAGCTATTGAACACCAGGTATATGAGAACCAGGTATATGAGAACCATGATAAATATGTATTGCGTTATTTATTTGTCGTTAAGAAGTATTGATCTTTATGTCTCTATTATTTATCGAGGAATTTTTCTTCATCTTGCATCTCTCTCTCAACAATGATTTGGAACATTGCAATGAATTCGAACTCAACGAGTTGGAGTTCATATCTTCAGAACCCTACGAGATGGAATCTATTGATGAAGGTTAGTAACTTGCAATTGATGTTTTTTTTTTTTTTTTTTTTTGATAATAGGATGACCGAAGTCATCGTTTCATTAATGAGAATAAATGAAACAGAGCATTACAAAGTTCCAATATTACATATAAACTGACATAATCAGCAGGGATAACCAAAACAACATAGTCTAGACATCAAAATAGGACAACAACAGGAATGAAAGTACATAAAACAACCGAGACTGCTCCCGCCCAAGCCCCGCTAAGCTTCTAAATCGCTACTCTCCCTCAATGATCCTGGACCTCTTAGCCGATTCCTGATCACCTGCCCAATCATGAATAAGAAGGAAAATTTTATTCATAGAGTGATGAAAAGTATAAACTTTCTTGCGAAAAATAAGATCATCTCTTACTAGCCATAGGTTCCAGATTGTGGCTGCTGTTGCTATGTCCCAGGCTTTCCTATCATTTTGTTTAATATTCGACGACCTAATATTAGCCCATATGTCAATGGTTGAGTTAGGAACCTCGTTACACCCAAAACCCCTACATACTATTACCCAAGTCAGCCAAGCTTTTGGGCATCGAAAGAGGATGTGGTCAACGTCTTCTTCAGTAGCAAGGCACATCTCGCAGCTAACGTCGACTTGCATATTCCTCTTCTTAAGGTTGACTTTGGAAAGTATCGCGTTATGATGTGCTAACCAACAGAAAACTTTCACTCTATATGGAACTTTGGCCCTCCAAATAACAGATTGAACCTGGCATCTTGTACCTCCATCGTTGATCCATTTATACATGGATGAGACCGTGAAAACTTTTGAGTTGTCCCTGTCCCACCATCTTTCGTCGTTAAGACTATTAGCCTGCCCACCTTCTTGGAGAATCCGTTGGTTCAGCTCTTCGAATTGCGCTCTGCTCTCTGCTGAAATGTCCTGTGAAACTATGAAGTTTAGTTTCCCTTTCTTGCGAATGTCTGCCACTGAGAGGTCTAGATTCTGAGTAACTTCCGCTGCTCGGGGGAATTGATTTTCTAGAGTTGTAGCACCGCACCATTTGTCTTTCCAAAATCTGGTGGTTTTCCCGTTTTCCACTTTGCAAGTGGTGTTGGAATAAAAGATAGTCCCTAACTTAGCTATCCCCTTCCAGAGAAAAGACACTTTTGCCGAGGGATTTCTTCCTCCGAATCGAAATTTTCGTCTCTTGCGGAAGAGATCGAAAGAGTGGCTCCACCAACCTTTGTGCTTGTTAGAAATCTTCCACCACCACTTACAGAGCAGGACTTTGTTCATATCGTGAAGGTTTACAATACCCAATCCTCCCAATTCCCTCCGCTTGCAAACTCTTCCCCAATTAACCAGGTGAAAACCTTTATTTCCCTCATCTGTACCTTTCCATAAGAATCTTCGTCGTAGTTTATCTATCCTGTTGATGACCCACTTCGGCAGTTCGTAAATGGACATCAGATACAACGGAATCGCACTAATAACGGAGTTAAGTAGGATAATCCTTCCTCCAAGAGAAAGGAACCTACTCTGCCATCTAGCCAGCTTCTTTTCAATCTTGGCGATAAGGAAATTTCAGTCCTCCTTTAGTAGAGCCCCCGGCTTAATTGGCGTGCCCAGGTATTTGATTGGGTATTCGCTGATTCTGCATCCCAGGATTTCCATAATATCCTTTCATGATGCTGAGGACTGCTCATGAATCGGGACGATGCTAGTCTTAGATAGATTTACCTGCAGGCCTGACCATCCCTGAAAACAAGCCAAAACCGTCTTAATGGCAATCGCTTCCTCCACTGTTGCTTTTCCGAAGATAATTGTGTCGTCTGCGTATTGTAGAATCGACATAGGCTGTGTGATTCCTTTGATCCTGATACCTTTGATAGTGTTGATATTCATCGCTCTTCTTATCATTTCCGCTAATCCGTCTACCACGATTGCGAAAAGAAGGGAAGATAAAGGGTCCCCTTGCCGAAATCCTCTCTTACAGGCAATCTCTCTACCTTGCCAACCATTGACCTGGACGGTTGATTTTCCACCGCGTATACACTTTTTCATCCATAATCTCCATTTAACGCCGAATCCTTTAAGAGCCAGAGCTTCCTCCACGCAGTCCCATGATATCGAGTCGTAAGCTTTCTTAAAATCAAGGTCAAGGATGAAACCATCCTCTCTATCTTTGTGACCTCGGAAAACAATTTCGTGGGCAGAGGCTATGCTATCCATGATATCCCTTCCACTAATGAAACCGCTTTGTGATTGATCGATGATCTCGTTAAGGTGAGGGGCTAGTCTTTGTGCCAAAACCTTTGTGATTATTTTGAACGATCCGTTCAGCAGACTTATTGGTCTGAGATCTTCATGAGTGTGAACTTCATTTTTCTTGGGAACTAGAACAATCGTAGCATAATTTAATCTCTCCAAATTAGCCACTCCATCGTCTAACTCGTGGAAAATGTTCAACAGGTCACTTTTGATAATTTCCCAATAGATGTTAAAGAAAAAGATAGGAAAACCGTCTGGCCCTGGAGCTTTATCCTGTCCCAGCTTCTTTATTGCCTCGAGCACCTCAGTTTCAGTGAATCTTGTTTCGATGCCATTGCTTCCGTCTAATCTGGAGCAGCTCCACATATCCTAGGCCATCTCACATCTGCTAGCTGTATCACGTCCTAGGAGATCGTGAAACTGTCTATCTATGTGCTCCTTGATCAGATCTTTGTTTTCCGTCCAAACCCCGTTAATTGATATTCTCGTAATGTGATTCTGTCTTTTCCTACCGTTTGCGACCTTGTGGAAATATTTTGTGTTTGCATCTCTCTCTTTTAGCCATTGAATCCTCGATCTCTGTTGCCAGTACAGTTCCTCCATCTTGCAAATATTCTGTAACTCTAGTCTATTATTGGCGAGCTCGTCTTTCTCGTCTTCATGTAGATCTCTCTCCTCCTGTACGCTTTCCAGATTGGCGATGCCGGTCGCGAGCACCTCTCTTCTAAGATGAATGTCAAGCGTCTTTTGTCTCGCCCATGATTTTAATCTCCTTCGAAGCCTCCTTGTCTTCTCTACCCAAACACCTACTGCTGAAGTCTGAGCTGTGCTAGTATTCCACGATTCTGCGATGACTTGCCTAGCCTCCTCGCAGACGGTCCATGCTTTCTCGAATTTGAAACTGAAATGCTTTTTCCTTCCAATATGCCCGCAGTCAATGACTAGAGGTAGATGATCTGAAGTGTATCGTATCGCCGATTTGACTTTTGCAAAGGGATGGGCATCCTCCTACTCGTTGGAAACCAAAACTCTGTCAAGCTTGGCCAAAATAGGATTACGCTGCATGTTTGACCAAGTAAATTTCCTATCCGTCATCTCTAATTCTAATAAATCTAGGTCATCTATCGTCTGGTTGAAGGAGTCTTGCTCAGTTCGACTATGGCTTCTACCTTTGTGCTCATCCTGAAATCTAGTGATATTAAAATCTCCTCCAATGATCCACGGCCCGCCCCATTTGAGTCTAATGCATCTTAGTTCGGACCACAACTGTTGGCGCAATCTGCTGTCGTACGGACCGTAGACACTAGTCACCGTCTGGGTCCAATCGTCTTGTCTACGTCTGATTCTAATCGAGTCCGAAAATGCACCGATGAAATTATCGACGATCTCGAAGGAGGTAGAACTAGCCCTAACGGCAATACCCCCCGAGAAACCCCTAGCCGGCTTAAAACACCAGTGGAAATCTGACATCCCTCTAAGGGAAATGAAATCCTCCAGTGTTGGGGTTTCTATTCTAGTTTCTTGGAACCCACATATAACAGGATGGATTTTGCTCAAAGTAACACCTATAGCTCGTCTTTTTAATTTTTGGCGCATACCCCTAACGTTCCAAAATATGTATACCATTAAAAACCAAATAATACTCTAAGTGAAGTACGGTCTCCTCCCCCAAAGGACCCCGGGATTAGTTAGAAATTATTTTGGTATCCTCTCTAATGATTGCTACGTTAGTTAATTGTTCAGCCCAAGTGGAACCCATGGCTAGACCATACAAACTAGCGAAGTAAATTAGTGATTCATCTGATAAAGAATTAAGAACAGAGCAGTTAGATTTAGAGGTACCTTCGCCTGATGCTTTTACCTCCGTTTGTATGTTACTGACCAACTGTCTTTTCCCTTTTCTCTGATATTCTGTGATTTTTCTAGTGGAAGAGCTTCCGACACTGCCTCTAACTTCTTTGTCGTCGCCCTCTGTTTCGGTGACTGAGATGAGATTATCCTCTCGAATGCCGTCTAGAGCTCCAATTATACCGTCCTCTGATTCCGTAGCTGAGATAAGTTGTACCATGTTGGAGTGGGACGGCTGAATAATCGAGGTAGCATTTATCTGGTTCGGAATTGGAGTAATGACTCCTATTGGACTGTCATGGGCTTTTGAGAATAACCCCTCTTGGTCCATGGTCCTAAGCCCTTGCTGCTTGAGCTCTTTGGACTGGATCAGAGAGCAGAGAGCTATCTTGACAGAGTGTTCAATTTCGTCTTTGGAAAAGTTCATCCACGCGTCATTGACTAAGCCCAACTGATTACTAAAGCCCATATCATTAGCTTGTTTGAGAATGCCTGTTAAGCTGTTGACTTTCGTACCACCTGTCGCTTCGACCTCAACCCTCACGTCTCTGCCAACCGTCACATCGCCGAAAGCAGCTGCCTCGGCTACAGTAGAAGTGTCGCATCTGATAGGCGCCAGGCTGTTTGATGGGGGAAGAAGGGACCGTTGTGGGGCCCGATGACAGCTGGCTTTCGAAGTTGGGGACTGAGTTTGAATTTTGGGCGGCTGAGATTTGTCTTTCTTTCCTTTGTTCGAGTTTTTGAACTCCCGCTCATAATCCAACGGACTAGATCTCGTCTGATCTGTACCAAGCACAGGACGCCAGTGAGGACCCTCCTTTGCATCCAACGGCTCTGAGTCGTCGTCTACCTCTGGCAGCACATCACGGCCCTTGAAATTCATGTCGACACCAGCGTTTGGATCCCTAAAAGAAACGATTTTCTGAACCTCCACAATAACTCTGACCTCGTAGAGATGTTGATCGAACTCAGTGATGATCTTAGAAGGAATGTCGGACTTGTTAGCAACCCCAATCTTAATTCTTGCAAATTTCCTAGCAGAGTGCGTAAGGGTCTGTCTGTCAATGTCTATGAGCATGCCGAACGGTCTAACCACGTTTTGAAACCCCGAACGGACCAAACAATGGAAGGGGAGATTGTAAAGCCGAATCCAAACTGGGGGAAGATTATCCGCCTTCATTGCACCGAATTCTCGAGACCACCACTTAAAGGTGACGAAGAATTCTAACCCGTGAGCATCTTTCCCCTCTAGTCCCTTTACTCTGATCGTCTCTTGTGCTAGCGCGGCATCATTGCAGTGCGCATAGAATGTATTAGTCGCTATTTCTTGGATGACCCACGTAGGAGGTGGCGTTGTCACAAGTGTCGCTTGTAGCAAGTCGGAGACGTCTGTGGTAGTGGGCTCTCCAGTCTATGCTTTGATTAAGATACCACTATTGAAACGACGCTCGAAATCGGCAATCAAAGGCGTCGGGGATATCGACGCATGGATAACACGTCGATCACCAGCAGAACTTTCTTGAGTTTTGCTCCCCTCAGAAGCAGTAGGAATCCCCTTCTTCGTTGCTTTCGCGTTGGAGGACGAACCTTTAGCTCGCTGAGGGCAGTTGGTCGAGATGTGGCCGGAGCTACGACAAAGATAACAAAACCAATCAGATTGGCATTTGCTAATTGAATGACCAGGCTTAGCACATTTGTGGCAATTTTTGTGGCCGTCGATGCGCGAGTTTTCCGACGAACTTGAGCTCTTCTTGGCCTGTCTCTGCTTTCTTGGCTTTACGAGAACCCATTCGCCATCTTCGTCTTCTTTAGTTGTACGACACTCTAGATCAGGAGATGGAGTGCGACGCCGCGCTCTATGCGCTTCATCGTCAAGTAGCTTCCCTCTGGTCACATCCGCGTACGAGCGGAGTTTTCTGTTGCTCCAGTCGTTGGATGGGGTTGATCGATCGACTCTGGCGTAGGTCCTGGGCGTCTTCGCCTTCTCTTCCTCTTCTCGACGGTGCAGCTGGCGCAGGGGTCTTCCTCTAGCACCATCCAAATACTCGCGCTCCCTCCTGGCCCGAGGAGAAGTGGATCTGTGGAACTCTCTGGCTAAGCTTCTTACTCTGCTCCGATCACCTTGCCGTGGTTGCCCTTCGTCCTCTTCTCTGGTTCGTTTGGGCATGGTTGGGGAGAGGTTTCGAGTGGCTTTGAGGTTGAGGTAGGAAGAAGAAGAGGATAGTCTATGGGGGGGGAAGGTTTGGAGTTCGCATGGCTTTTTTTTTGCCCACTCTTAGTTGTTACTTGCAATTGATGTTACATTCTCTTGATCATAGAAAGTGGATAGTTGATACTTTAGAATGCAGTTTTCCTATAGCAGCAACAAAATATGTACTCTTCTTTTGGTGATAATTATACCTGGTCTCCCTTTTGTCTCCTTTACCACTGTATCTTTTTTGCATTCAAATTGGTTGAGCTCTGTGAACTTTGTAACCTATGAACTCGGTTTAGTTTGTTAAAGAATTTTTTAGTGGTTTACAGCTTATGTTATTTCAGACGTAGCTTCTACTGTTTGTGAATGTACATTACAAGATAATGGGTGCCTACATTTTGATGTGCTGCAACTTATTACATGTGATTTGTATTTATTGCCAAATTGTGGCATATGAAATGTTTGAACTTCAAAATTAATGGCAGAGAAGCTTTGCAGGTCGATAGCAGTGCTTCTTTTGGACCTACGAGTAGGAAAATAGTGTGACATGAAATGAAAACCACGTTAACCAAAACACTATTTTTGATCATCACAATATAGCATCAGTAGTTCATGTAAGAGTTCTTTTGGAGCAAGAGGTGTTTCATTTTGAATTTATTTAATGGTTGTGCCCTACAGTCATTAGCTTCTTCTTTGGTCCAAGCAGAAATGAGATTACAAACTTATGATATTAATCATGTTGATTCTGTTACGTCGGGAGATATGGTCGTCTTTTGTTCTTCAAGCTCTTCAAATGCTTCCTCATGGTTCCTAATGCCTTCATAGTTGCACAATGATTTATTTTTCCTTTTTGATAGTGTGAATAACCCCGTGAAATTATATCCTGGATACCTCCTATTTATTCTGCATTGCATTCAATGTATCAGGTAGAGCCCTCTATTTGAATCCTCAAATGGGAACTAACAAGTGGTTACGACTTCTCCTTGAGACCAAGTAAAAACAAACTTGTTGCATGGCTCTACAATGATAATCAATAAGGGAAACAACGGAATCAGGAAGTTACATAGCTCACTCTCAAATGATCCATGCATACTCCCACCAATATAATGCGAGACAAAATTTAGAATCTCACATTTCGAAAAGGCTAAATCGGTATACAAACCATGTTCACACTGTCCATCTCAGCTAATCAAATAAATAAAAATCTCTCAGTCACACTACTCATCAAAACTGAAAGCAACAACACAAGAAGTTCTATTGAGTTAACGCACATGCGAGTCAAAAAAATGCTAAAGTCTTACGAAAGAACTATATGGAATGATTTTAGCAGATTGTGATCCAAATTATTCACAAATACCTGAAACAAAATTGCTGACAGGAAATGCTTTAAGCAAAAAAAAAAAAACTAGTCAAATATCATAGAACATCAACAAGCAAAATAACAATAGTTAGTTCTACGCACTCGAATGTTGATAAACTCACTACAATAACATATATATTAATAATTCTACTCACTAGAATGTGGATGAAGCCACGACATAAAGAAAAAGGAAAATGAAAAAAGATCATCTATTCCTAGATGCATGAGTGATGCCAATCTATAGCACTCTACTCTTCGTTGCCTTGATTCCCTCGGTTCCCTTTAACCGTGATTCCCTCGGTTCCCTTTAACCTGTCGATGAAACACCAAGTAAGAAATATCTTAATAGTGTATATTTAAGGTTGTTTGATGTTAGAGAGGTGGATGACATATATATATATACTAGATTTGCCCGTGGGCACGTGCCTACGGCACGTCTTCAGAACGATACAGCATATGAAAAGCCTTGTAAACAGTAAATCAACAATTATGTAGCTCAAGTTTGAATAGTACGACAATAATTAGTTATAAATAAAAGTCAATGTTTCTAATAGTATATGTTGAAAAATAATTATAAATTGGGGGTATAAAAGTCCGTATTTCCATAAGTATAAATATATATAATAGAGAGAGAGAAATAAATTTTTAATTTTTTAAAATTAATTTTTAATTTTTTTTTATAAATTTTTATAAGTTTTGAAATTTTTGAATTATTTTTAAATTTTTAAAAATTTTAATTTGTTTAGTTTTTTAATTTTTTTAGTTTTTTTAGTTTTTTTAATTTATTTTTTTTTAAATTTTAAATTTCTTAATTTTTTAAATAGGAGGGGGAGAAAGAGAGAGAGAGAGAGAGAGAGAGAGAGAGAGAATTAAAAAAATGAAGCTGTTGTTCTGGGTGGGGGAGAGATGAATTTGAGTTTTGGAGTGAAACTTTTGGAGGGAAAAATGTATTTTGTGAGGTTAGATCTGGGCCTTTGATTTTGGGAAGATTGAAGGAGAGTCACTTGATAGCTTTCTTTGTGTTTTATTATATATATATATATATATATATATATATATATATATATATATGAGGCTTCTTCGGTTGCAAACGGGTCTGTGTCTGTGTACACAGACCCGTGCGAACATTAATCTGGGCTGTTGGATCAAAGATCCAACGGGTTTGATCCAACGGCCCATATATTTTTTATAATATTTTGCCTTAACCCGGTGTTTCCAACGACGGGTTAAGGCAAAATTTTACAAAAAATAATTGCCTTAACCCGTCGTTGACAAGGACGGGTTAAGGCAAAGATATATTCTCAGATCTGTATACAGTCATTCGTCTTCCTCGTCGAAACCAAACCCCAAAACCCAAAAAGCCTAGCACAGATCCCCCTTTTTTTGGGCGAAACCAAACCAAAACCCTAAAAAAATTCCAACGTCCTCCGTTTGCTCCTACTCCGCTTCTTCCACTCTCATACAATCTCTCTCTCCAAATATCTACATCAAAAGCAAATCAATTCCCGTGCGAAAGCCACAAATCGTTCTATTGGCAAAATTCGTTGTTATTTTGTAAGGTATTGACTAATTCTTTGCATTATTAAAGTTAATTATGTTGATTTCTAAATTTTTACATAGTAAATTATTTAGGAAGTCCAAAAAAAATGCTTTGCCCAAAATAATTTAGAACTATAGTAATGTTTGGCTTACTAATTTAGTTTTATTTATGTTGATTTTTCACATTCAATTTATATGGAATTAGTGACTTAGAATTTTTTAGTGCGGTTAGAGTAGAAAACCTTGCAAACGGTCTCCAAAAAATATGAAACTTTGAGAGTAGGTTGATCTCACGCAGCACAAGCCACCCCAACATGTAGAAGTGGGTTTCAATTCACGGTTCGAGATATACGGCCGTGTATCGCTTTTGGTTAAAAAAAACCTAATAAAGCGGTATACGGCCGTATCTCGCAAAGCGTGAGTCGAAACTTACTTCTACAAGTTCGGGTGGCTTGCGCTACATGAATTCGACCAAGTTGGAAATTTTTATAAATTTTGAATGCCGTTTGTGTGGTTTTCTCACGTTTCTCGCATTAGAAGTTAATGACTTACAATTTTTTAAATGCTGTTAGAGTTGAAAACCTTGCAAACAGCCTCCAAAAAATACGAAACTTTGCGAGTAGGATGATCTCACGCAGCACAAGCCACCCCAACTTGTAGAAGTGGGTTTCGATTCACGATTCGAGATGTAAGGCCGTGTATCGCTTTTAGTTGAAAAAAGCTAAATAAAGTGATACACGACCGTATCTCTCGAACCGTTAGTCGAAACTCACTTGTACAAGTTGGGGTGGCTTGCACTACGTGAATTCAAGCAAGGTGCAAAGTTTTATAAATTTTGGATGCCGTTTGTGCGGTTTTGTCACGTTCCTCTCATTAGAAGTTAGTGACTTAGAATTTTTTAAGTACGGTTAGATTAGAAAACCCTTCAAACGACATCCAAAAAATACGAAACTTTGCTAGTAGGAAGGTCTCATGTAGCACAAGCAACCCGAACTTGTATAAGTCAATTTCAACTCACGGTTAGAAAGATACGGCTGTGTATCGCTTTCGGTGGAAAAAACCGAAATAAAGTGATATACGGCCGTATCTCTCGAACCGTTAGTTGAAACTCACTTGTACAAGTTGTGGTGGCTTGCGCTACGTGAATTCAAGCAAGGTGCAACGTTTTATAAATTTTGGATGTCGTTTTGTGGGGTTTTCTCACGTTCCTCGCATTAGAAGTTAATAACTTAGAACGCGTTTAGTACGGTTATACTAGAAAACCCTTCAAATGACCTTCAAAAAATACGAAATTTTGCGACTTGAATGGTCTAACGTAGATCAAGCAACCCCAATTTGTAGAAGTGAGTTTCGATTAACGGTCCGTGTGATACAATCGTGTGCCGCTTTTGGTTATAAAAACACCAAAGACAGCGGTACACGACCGTATCTCGCATACCGTGAGTCAAAAATCACTTCTGCAAGTTACGGTGGCTTGTGCTAGGTGAATTAAAGTAAGTTGCAAAGTTTTATAAATTGTTGATACCGTTTGTGCAGTTTTGTGACGTTTCTCTAATAATATGTAAATAAAGATAGAAAGTTATCATCACATTCCGTAACAGGTTTAATAGCCCTAATTATTCTCCTTTTCATGCTTTCTTAGGTATGGACAGTTTTGAAGAAAGTTCTATTGCCGGAGAGAAATTTGTTCGTGCACAACAAATTGGCGAGTTTCTTCCTTATGTTGACGAGCACCTAAAACCGAAGATTGGTATGACATTTCCCACTCTAGAGGAAGCGGAAAAATTTTATTCATCGTACTGCAAATGTGCATAGGGATCGAAATAAATATAAGAGAAACAATGTAGTGAATAAATCATATGTTTGTAATAAAGTCGGGGAGTCATCGAATAATCAGAATGAAGCTAGATGAGGAACAACTTCAAAAACGGGTTGCAAAGCTTTCGTTCGTGTCAAACTAAACCCACAAAGTAATTCGTGGGTTCTTTATTCATTTAATGAACCACACAATCACGAATTTACTTCACCCGGTAGACGTCACTTGCTACCTCGAAACCGTGAATTGACAAATATAGATAAAAAAGTAATTTGTCAACTTACCGAAGCTAATGTCCCTGTATGCAAACAAATATTATTCTTTGAAGGTGCAAGTGGAGGTAATGAGAAAATTGGTTTCACTGAAACCGATGTCAGAAATCTCAGGATAGACGAAATGGAAGGTTTAAAAGGACACGACGGGCAAATGCTACTTGAGTTCTTTAAATCCAAAAAGGAGACCGATCCTTTATTCTATTATGATTACCAATGTGATCCCGAAGGGCGATTGTCCCATTGTGTCTGGGTGGATGGTATCGCTAGAAAGAATTATGAAGTATTTGGGAATGTTCTTTGCTTTGATGCTACCTACAACACAAACCGATACGGGATGTTGTTTGTACCCTTTGTTGGATTCAACCATCATTGACAATCAATATTCTTAAGTTGTGGGTTCATCCCAAATGAGAAGGCATCCTCATTTGAGTGGTTCTTTGAAAAGTGGCGAGGAGCAATGACTCACGATTCGATGAATATCGTGACAGATGCGGATCGTGAAATAACTTCTGCAGTTTTTAAAGTTTTCTCAACTACGTCACATACATATTGCATTTGGTATATTTTGGATAAGTTACCGCATGAAGTGCATATGCCGAATAACATTGACGAGTTTAGGGATGCTTTGAAGACTATCATTTATACGGCGGAATATAAAACTGAATTTGAACATAAGTGGAAAATTTTGATTTCCCAGTACAAACTTGAGAATAACAAATGGTTGAAGGAAAAATTTGAGATTCGCGAGAAATGGGCTCCCGTGTATGCAAGAGACTCATTTTGGGGCGGCATGTTGAGTACTCAACGTAGCGAATCGCTACATTCATCCTTGAAGCACCATACTCATAAGAAGTACTCATTACATGAATTTGCCGTCATCTTTGACTGAGTCTTAGTAAAACAAAGACACGATGAACTTAAAGAAACACATTGTAATTGCGAGGAGAGGCCAAAATTGAAGACCGAATGGGCATTGGAGTCACAAATGGCAGAAACATACACACTGAAGATTTTCTACAAATTCCAACAAGAAGTCGTAAAAATCTTATTACTTAATGTGAATTTAATTGCGAGTATAGATACACCGGATAGTGCAGCATATTCTGTAATTGTTTGTGGAAATTCAGAACCGGAGAGGGTGATTTCTTATTGTAAAATCAATCAAATTGCTAAATGCCCTTGTGCTATGTATGACTTCGTAGGCATTCCCTACAAATATCTATTGGCAATTATTCGGTTCACATATCACACCGCACTACCCGAGCAATATATTTGTAGGCGAAGGACTAGGGATCAACTGACAAGAAGCAGTACACTGGTTCCCAATAGTATGGGCGACAATTTTGCCTCTCGTTATTATGAATTTACTATGCATTCAAGACATTTGGTCGATCTTGGTTGTTCTTCAGAGCGAGGGTATAAGTACATGCTCGACCACATGCTCAAGGGAATCGAAGGCTTTGCTCACATTGAATCCAGGAATAGCACACCACACGAAGGTAGCGCACAACTGGAAAGTGGTGGACATGCACAAGTAGGGGACCCCGTGCAGTGCACCACAAAGAGGAGGCCTAAAGGGAAAAGGTTGAAGTCTATCAGAGAATCCCAAAAAACGAAGAGGCCAGGACTTTGCAGGACATGCCTTCGTGTCGTATGTCACGATTCACAAAATTGCCCAAAAAATATGGCAAGGTAATATATCAGAGACTAAGTATTTGTTAATTGGACTCAATGAATCTAAACTTATTGTAGTCGATACTAACCCATTCTTCTCCCTTATTTAGTGGATCGGTAGGGTATGAAGAAGCTGCAAACACTGGAGAGAGTGATGATGATGAAGGTGAATGTTCGTGCTAAGGAGTTTTTCGTGTTATGTATGTCATATCAAACTTTCAAAATAAACACCGAATAATTGCTTACTTTTGTCTTTCGATGTGAAGAGAATTATTAATTTCGACTTGATTATTAACCTTTTTTTTTTTGGTGTAGGGCCAGAATGAAACAAAATGGTGCCCATGGAAAGAAACAATGCGCTGAAAACTTCCATACTTTTGATTGTATATATGTGGTTAATTGAACGTTTCTTTTTGGTACAATTAGATTACTGGTGTATTTAATCAGAGTGCAATTTCTGTATGTGTGCATTTTGTGTATTTGTGAACTACATATGTTGTTGTGGGTTTTGATGTTGTAATTGGGTAGCGAATATTTATTTATGTTGAAATTTGTGAATTTTGAAGATGTGTGCAATTTGGGCAACCCGAACTATTTGTGAATTTTTTTGTAATTGAATTTTTTTGTCTTCCAATGTATACAGATTTATTATTTGTGTTGAAGGTTGTGAGTGAATTTTATGTATTTGTGCAGATTGTGTATTTATGCAATATATCTATGTTGTTGGATTTTTTTAATTTGTGGAAAATTGTAAAAATTTATGCAAACTTACATTTTGAAGATAAAATACTGCAAAAATCGGATAAACCTAGGCCGTTATTGGGGATAACGGGTTAAAATAACTTAACCCATTATTGAGGAGAACGGATTAAGTAGATTGATATTGGTAGGACTTCATACCCTACAGACCAAGTATTGATAAAGTACTGCCAATTTCTCTCTACTTAACCCGTTATTAGGGATAACGAGTTAAGATCACTTAACCCGTTATCGTCAATAACGGGTTAAGTAGATAGATATTGGCAGTAATTTATCAATACTTGGTCTGTAGGAGATGTAGTCCTGCCAATATCAATCTACTTAACTCGTTATTGGTGATGACGGGTAAGACCACCTAACCCGTCATCGTCAATAACGGGTTAAGTAGAGAGGGTTTTACAGAACTTTCGTCTGTGTAGGCTCTATGTACTTTTGTTGATACATATACAACTTCACAAAATCTGTTCATTCACAACAACTTCTACAGATGATAATTTGTTCATTCAGCAATTCACATCAATCTTGGGATACTTAACCCGTTAGGTTGATTGATATTTGCAGTGTCTTTGCCTTTGTGGTACAACTCTTCAAATTTCACATCACTTCAAGTAGATAGTTATTGGCAGTATTTTATCAATTCAGCAATTCACATCAAAGCTAATTGATATTACAAAGTCATTCTTTGACACTTTCACCAAAATTTGCAATTAATTTAGTATACAAGTACATGCTGGTTTCTTCTCAAAGAGGTAGGAAAGACTGCTGACACTGCTTTTTTTTGAATACATAAGTAGCAGTTATCCCCCCTGCATACAATTTAGTTCACTATTATTACACAGAGGCAGCAATTCTCCGGTTCGTGGGATAGAGTAGTAGTGGGTGTAACTGTATATTCAAAGTACTTGACAACTTCTTGACACACTCCTCATATTCGTACTATTTGTTGCATGATTGTGAGGTGTGCATGCCAAGAAGTTAAAAAGTACCATGAATACATTGTGACACCCACCACTACTCCGTCCTACGAAACCAGAGAATTGTTGCACTCTGTGTAACAATAGGGAATGAATGTGTATGAAGGGAGGAGAATTGCTAGTTCTGCATTTATTCAAAAAGCCCCAAAAAGAAGAGTAAGGGGAATGAAGAAAAAAAAGGCAGAGTCAGGAGTCTTCCCTACCCCTTGAGAGAAACCCAGCATGCACTTGTACGCTAATGTAGACATGCATCTGTCTCTCTACTTCTACATCTTCAGCTTCTTTCTGAAACAATGTTATGAAGAACTCAGTTGAAGGAGACTCTCTTTGAACTCAGGTTTTTTTTTAACTCAAACTTCTTCCCCCTTCAGCATCTGTCTCCTCCCTCTTTTTTTTCTTCCTTTTCTTCATCTTATGTATTTTCTTTATTGAACTCAAGAGGCATAGTTATAGGGAAATAAAGAAGGAAGCATTGAAGTGCAAGAAAACAAGAAGGAAATAATGAAGACAAGAAAAAAAGATTGGCAAGAAAACAAGAAGGCATTGAGTGTGATTCTGAAATGTTGAATGAAGAAGGCAAGAAAACAAGAAGGAAATAAAGAAAGCAATAAAAGATTGAGAAGAAAATAAGAAGGCATTGAGTGTGATCCTGAAATGTTGAATGAAGAAGGCAAGAAAATAAGAAGGAAATGAAGAAGGCAAGAAAAGATTGGCAAGAAAACAAAAAGGCATTCATAATGATTCTGAAATGTTGGATGAAGAAGGGCAGATGCCAAGAATGCATTGATACACTTCTCAATACTTTGTTGAAGGAAGAAGGCAAGAAAACAAGAAGGAAATGATAAAGGCAAGAAAAGATTGGCAAGAAAACAAGCATGAATAGCAATATGATACATTTCTCAAAATGCAGCAACAACGACAGCAATATACAGACCAAGTATTCATAAACTTCTGCCAATATATCTCTACTTAACCCGTTATTAAGGATGACGGGTTAAGTGTACTTAACCCGTCATCACCAACAACGGGTTAAGTAGATATATATTAGCATTACTTTATGCATACTTGGTCTGTAGATGATGAAGCACTGCCAATATGTCTACTTAACCCGTTATTGACGGTGACGGGTTAAGTACACGTAACCCGTCATCGCCAACAACGGGTTAAGTAGACATATGTTGGCAGTACTTGACATATATTGGCAGTACTAATAATTTTAACATTGTTTGAAAAAAAATATCAAAATGTTTGTAAATATAATAAATAATATAGTTCAATAAATGAAATCAATTTATTATAAATTATTCAAACACTACTGTAAACCTACTAAAACTCTCTAACCCTAGCACGTTAAAAGGTTAGAGTAGGATAAGAGATAAGGTTAGAGTAGGGTTAGGACCATTTTGAATAAACTTTTTTCATTTTTGAACTGTATTATTTATTTTGATATTGTTTAAAATTATTCCATTTTTTTATTACACTTCAATTGAAGCATTTTTTGTTTTTAACATACAGTTTATCTATTTTTTCAGTTACATAAAAACTCTTCATAAAAAATTATAAATATAACTAGCCAATGATCAAGAGTCACCTAATTGGTTAACCACCTTTTGAGAGGCAGCCTGTGGTGGGCAGTTGTACTACATAGTATCTAATTTGTCTTCTAAAAATATTAAAAATTGTCTGAGTATTGGGGCGGGGCGTTACAGTGAATGTGGGGGGATTTGTTGAATTTGTTGGAATTGTAGTTGCAAGTGGTGGTGGTGATATCAGTCAATTGATTTGGGGGGGGGGGGGGGGGGGGGAGGAGGCATGATGCTGCGGCGGATGTTGTTGTTGTGGGTGTTGGAGATGTGGGTAACAGTGTTGAGTTTTCAGTTGATTGTTGGAATTAATTTTTGCAGTTTTCCGGGCCGGATTCCGGCAAGCTCCGGCCACCGGCGGCACCGGAAAATGAGTGGATTGCGATCCTCTCGTCGAGTACTATTCCGTAGTATACTCACTTGCCAAAAACGAATTCCGTATGAATGAGAAATGTTGATCCAAAGTTGGGTACTTGAAAGGTACCAACTTAACAAATGGATAGTCCCATATCGGAAATTGGGAAAGATTGTTACTAGTATATATACTAGAAAACTGGACTAGAGGGCGTGGCCCGGGGGTTACCACTAACGTGTAGTGGAGAGAGGACTTAGCCAAAATGACAAACACACACGCGCGCACGCGCGCCCGGCCCGGCTCCGGCCCGGCCCGGCCCGGCTCCGGCTCCGGCCCCGGCCCCGGCCCCGGCCCCGGCCCCGGCTTCGGCTTCGGCTCGGTTCGGTTCGGCTTGGTTTGGTTTGGTTTGGTCTGGCTTAAAATTTTATTTTACCTTTTTGCCCAGACAGCCTCTTCCCCTACTGAACTGAAAAGACTTTTCAGATTCAGTAACTGAGGCCATTACTCTGTAACAGCAGAGTAATGGCTCACCAGTTACTAAACTGAAGAGTCCCCATTACTCTGCTGTTACAGAGTAATGGCTGCTGAACAGTCTCCAGTCCAACTCTTATACCCAGACATCAGCTCCCAAACAGACACAAAAATACTTCCACTTGAGTCTTCCTCTTCTTCTTCCTCTACTCTGAGTCCAGGGTCTGTCAACTGAGAGTACACACAGACAGCAGTTCGTTGTCTCTGAAGCAAGGGTGCTGCATCTTCAGAGAAGGTACAGTTGTATCCTGGGAAGCGATTTGCCGGTAACCGTCACACTACGGGGCAAATTCAGCTTTAAGGACAGAGATTCTTCAAAATCTCGACTCTGTACAAGCTTATTGTTTACTGTTTTTCCTTTCTGTATTTGATTTCTTCACAATTTCTGTTGGGACTTTAGTATTTTATATTCAGGTTCTAACAATCTTAAAGCTGAATTTTTCCTCACAGATTCTAACAATTTTTGTGAAGTTTGTTTACAGGTTCTGTTCGGAAAAAAATAGGACTAACTATCTCTATTTCAACCAATTTCAGAGAAGAGAACACAATCAAAACATGGAAAACACACAAACTGAAGTTGCTGCTGGGCTTATCAGTACCCAAACTCCGGTGACCCAGAATGTGACTGCACAATCGGTTGCGGCACATTCGGTCGTTCTGCCCACGCACATAAGCGTGGGAGAAAAACCGGAGAAGTTCAATGGAACTGGGTTCAAAAAGTGGCAGGGAAAGATGCAGTTCTACCTGACCACATTGAAGCTGGACAGATTCCTCAATGAATCTGCCCCGATGCTGGCGCCAATGGAAGCACACTCTGTTGCAGCAGTTGACGCGTGGACACAGGGCGACTACCTGTGCAGGAACTACATCCTGAATGGCCTGGTAGACTCTCTGTACAACGTCTACTGCGTCTTCAAGACATCCAAACTCCTGTGGGGGTCCCTGGAAAAGAAGTACAAAACTGAAGACGCAGGGTCCAAGAAATTTGTTGTCGGCAAATTTCTGGACTATAAGATGATTGACTCCAAAACAGTGGTGAGTCAAGTCCAAGAACTGCAGGTTATAATGCATGACATTGCTGCAGAGAATATGACGCTGTGCGAACCTTTCCAGGTTGCAGCGTTCATAGAAAAACTTCCACCTGGGTGGAAAGACTTCAAGAACTATCTCAAACACAAACGAAAGGAGATGTCTCTTGAAGATCTAATTATCAGGTTGCGGATTGAAGAAGAGAATCGCAAGGCTGAGAGGTCCTATGGAAATCAGTCCATCGAAAAGGCTAATGTGGTGGAGCATGAACAGAAGGGCAAGAAGAGGAAGTTTCTGCCACAGGCCTCCAACAAAAAACCTCTTGCAAAGAGATTTGCTGGGAAATGCCACAAGTGTGGTAAGTTGGGGCACAAAATTTCTGAGTGCCGTAGTAAGGACAGTAATTATTCAAAATCTGGACATGTAAAAGGAAATGAAAAATCCCATGTACACATAGCTGAGAACTTGTCCACTGGTCTCTCTGACCTGGACCTCTGTGCTGTTGTTTCAGAGGTAAATCTTGTGGGGAGCAATCCTCGTGAATGGTGGTACGATACAGGGGCCACCAAGCATATCTGCTCGGACAAGGAAATGTTCACCTCCTACCAGAAGTGCAACAAAGATGAACAGCTGTTCATGGGAAACTCTTCCACCTCCAAAATTGAAGGAACAGGGAAGATAGTGCTGAAAATGACTTCAGGCAAAGAGCTCACACTCACAAATGTGCTGCATGTCCCAGACATTAGAAAGAACTTGATATCAGGTTCTTTGCTAAGTAAGAATGGGTTCAAAGTTGTACTTGTTTCTGATAATTTTGTACTGTCCAAGAATGGGGTATATTTGGGTAAAGGATATGTAAAGGATGGACTGTTCAAGTTTAATGTAATGACAGTCATCCCTAAAACTATTGTTCCTGCTGTTCCCAAAATTAATGAAATAACTCCTATTGCCTATGTTGTTGAGTCTTCTTCTGTTTGGCATGAAAGACTAGGCCATGTTAATGTAAATTCTATGCGTAGATTAGTTAACATGAATTTGCTACCAAAGTTTAAGGTAGATAACTCAGAAAAATGTGAAGTTTGCACGGAGGCCAAACTCACTAAAACTCCATCACGTTCTGTAGAAAGAAACACAGAAACTCTAGGTCTCATTCACACAGATCAGTGTGACTTAAAATATGTGCAGACCAGAGGTGGCAAAAAGTACTTTGTGACTTTCATAGACGATTGCACAAAATTCTGTTATGTATATTTGTTACATAGCAAAAATGAGGCTTTGGATAAATTCAAAGAATATAAACTTGAGGTTGAGAATCAACTTGGCAAAACGATTAAAATCGTTAGAAGTGATAGAGGAGGAGAATATGATGCACCATTTAACATGTTCTGCTCGGAACATGGAATAGTTCATCAGACAACTGCTCCCTACTCACCCGAATCAAACGGTACAGCCGAGCGCAAAAACCGAACTCTAAAGGAGATGATGAATGTCTTGTTGTTGAATTCTGGCTTACCCCAAAACATGTGGGGGGAAGCGTTGCTGACTGCCAACTACATTCTCAACAAAATACCTCACAAGAAAACCGGCAAGACACCATACGAATTGTGGAAAGGTAACTTACCTTCGTACAAATACCTCAAAGTGTGGGGGTGTCTAGCAAAGGTGGCAGTACCTAACCCGAAACAGGTCACCATCGGACCTAAGACGATTGATTGCATATTCATAGGCTACGCACACAACAGTAGTGCATACCGGTTCTTGGTATACAAATCGGATATACCGGATATCCATGTAAATACAATAATGGAATCAAGAAATGCTTCATTCTTTGAACACGTGTTTCAGTGCAAGGATACTACGTACCCTAAACGTACACGTGAACAAGGGACTGCAAGCACTTCAGTTAATGAACCAGAACAGGATACCGATGAGCCTAGACGAAGTAAACGGGCTAGAACATCAAAATCATTTGGTCCTGACTTTGTGACGGCCTTTCTGTTAGAGAATGAGCCCAGAACGTTCAAGGAAGCCATGTCTATGCCTGATGCTCCTATGTGGAAGGAAGCAATCAAAAGTGAAATAGACTCCATTATGCAAAATCATACATGGGAGTTAGTCGATTTGCCTTCTGGATGTAAAGCTCTAGGATGCAAATGGATTTTCAAACAAAAATTGAAACCAGATGGTTCAATAGAGAAGCATAAGGCTAGACTTGTGGTACAAGGATTTAGGCAAAAAGAGGGCCTAGATTTCTTCGATACATATTCCCCAGTTACAAGAATAACATCCATAAGAATGTTGATAGCTATTGCAGCTCTACGTAACCTGGAAATACATCAAATGGATGTTAAAACTGCATTTCTAAATGGGGACTTAGAAGAAGAAATATACATGAAACAACCTGAGGGTTACGTAGTTCCTGGACAGGAAAATAAAGTGTGCAGGCTTGTAAAATCATTGTACGGCCTGAAACAAGCTCCAAAGCAATGGCATGCAAAATTTGACAATGTTATGATGTCAAATGGTTTCAAAATAAATGAATGTGATAAATGTATCTACATCAAAGATACTCCAAATGGATACATTCTGGTCTGTCTATACGTAGACGACATGCTCATTATTGGAAGCAATAACGACATTATCAAACAAACTAAGAGCATGCTTAGTGGCAAGTTTGACATGAAAGACTTGGGAGTTGCAGATGTCATACTAGGAATCAAAGTCTCCAGGACATCTGAGGGGATTACTTTGTCTCAAGCTCATTATGCTGAGAAAGTACTTGAAAGATTCAAGAATTATTCCAATGGGACAGCAAAAAGTCCCGTCGATCCAAGTCTTCACCTGTTCAAAAATACAGGCGAAAGCATATCACAACTGGAATATGCACGTGTAATTGGTAGTCTGATGTACCTAACAAATTGTACAAGACCGGACCTAGCACATTCGGTAAACGTACTGAGCCGATACACGAGTAATCCAGGACGAAGTCACTGGAAAGGAATAACAAGAGTATTGAACTACTTGCGACATACTCAGAGTTATGCGCTGCATTACACCAGATATCCAGCAGTACTGGAAGGCTACAGTGATGCCAACTGGATATCGGACTCAAAGAACTCAAAATCCACAAGTGGATATGTTTTCACACTTGGTGGTGCAGCTGTGTCATGGAAATCCTCTAAACAAACGCTATTAGCCAGATCCACCATGGAATCTGAGTTCATTGCTTTAGACAAAGCGGCAGAAGAAGCAGAATGGCTTCGCAACTTTTTAGAGGATATTCCTATGTGGGAAAAACTAGTGCCTGCCTTATGTGTACACTGTGACAGCCAATCGGCTATAGCACGGGCACTGAATTGCATGTATAATGGTAAGTCTCGTCATATCAGAAGGCGACACAAAACCATTAGACACCTGCTCTCAAATGGAGTAATCTCTATAGAATATATAAAATCGGCCGACAACCTAGCGGATCCATTTACTAAAGGTCTGTCGCGAGAGCAGGTTGTGAGATCATCAAGAGGAATGGGTTTAAAGCCTATGACGAAAGAGGATACTTGATGGAAACTCTACTTAGAAATTGGAGATCCCAAGATCTAGGTTCAAAGGGACAACTAAATCTTGTTGAATCAACGAAAGCACTTAGAGATTAACATCTCATACCCATTCTTAGGATGACAAAACAAGTGCTGCCTGCAAATAGTTAGGATAAGCTTGGCTTTTAATGATTCCCATAGCTTTGAAATAAAAGTGGGGTATAGCAGGATACTCTTTATGGGAAATCACCTTGTGAGTGTGAAATGGGGCCGTTTCTAGGAGAATGAAGAGAGGCTACATTCTCCAAGTTCACTCATGATTAACCAGGGATGTTCAAGGCCAAAATGAACACAACAAGAGAACTTGGTTCTGTGAGGAGATGAAACTGTGTGATAGTTATTGTCTAGGTTCACATGAACGTCCGGGTAGTTCAAGACATCATGATCACTACCTGGTCAAGTGAATCCGATAGCTAATTACTAAGGGTGGTTCAAAGTTGAAAAATTACTACCATTCCTGATGCAGTGATTTTCCGATTGTACTCTCAGAGTCTTTCTGTCATGTTTTTTGTTTTTTCTGTCGTGTCTGGATTACATGGTCTGGTAATTTCCATTCATGTGGGGGATTGTTGGAATTAATTTTTGCAGTTTTCCGGGCCGGATTCCGGCAAGCTCCGGCCACCGGCGGCACCGGAAAATGAGTGGATTGCGATCCTCTCGTCGAGTACTATTCCGTAGTATACTCACTTGCCAAAAACGAATTCCGTATGAATGAGAAATGTTGATCCAAAGTTGGGTACTTGAAAGGTACCAACTTAACAAATGGATAGTCCCATATCGGAAATTGGGAAAGATTGTTACTAGTATATATACTAGAAAACTGGACTAGAGGGCGTGGCCCGGGGGTTACCACTAACGTGTAGTGGAGAGAGGACTTAGCCAAAATGACAAACACACACGCGCGCACGCGCGCGCGCGCGCCCGGCCCGGCCCCGGCTCCGGCCCCGGCCCCGGCTTCGGCTCGGCTCGGTTCGGTTCGGTTCGGTTCGGTTCGGCTCGGCTCGGCTCGGCTCGGCTTGGTTTGGTTTGGTTTGGTTTGGTCTGGCTTAAAATTTTATTTTACCTTTTTGCCCAGACAGCCTCTTCCCCTACTGAACTGAAAAGACTTTTCAGATTCAGTAACTGAGGCCATTACTCTGTAACAGCAGAGTAATGGCTCACCAGTTACTAAACTGAAGAGTCCCCATTACTCTGCTGTTACAGAGTAATGGCTGCTGAACAGTCTCCAGTCCAACTCTTATACCCAGACATCAGCTCCCAAACAGACACAAAAATACTTCCACTTGAGTCTTCCTCTTCTTCTTCCTCTGCTCTGAGTCCAGGGTCTGTCAACTGAGAGTACACACAGACAGCAGTTCGTTGTCTCTGAAGCAAGGGTGCTGCATCTTCAGAGAAGGTACAGTTGTATCCTGGGAAGCGATTTGCCGGTAACCGTCACACTACGGGGCAAATTCAGCTTTAAGGACAGAGATTCTTCAAAATCTCGACTCTGTACAAGCTTATTGTTTACTGTTTTTCCTTTCTGTATTTGATTTCTTCACAATTTCTGTTGGGACTTTAGTATTTTATATTCAGGTTCTAACATTGATTAGGGTGATGGTGTTATTGGTTGTGTTGTTGTTTGCCACTGGACATTTGATGAGACCCCCTATGAGGATTCCCTCTTGGAGCTCAGCAATTAGTGGTTGATGGTGATCTCTGCTCTGAGGAGAATAACGCCGATGGGTAGGTGGAGTTCAGTGGTGCCCCTTCACTGGGCTCCTCCCGTATTTCCTCTCTTTTCTTGGTGATTGCATTGTTGCGGTGATCAATGTTGCTTGTACTGTTTTCGACCGTAGACCCCCTCTAAGGGCACACGTCCCCTTCTTTCCATCTATTCCAACACCCTCGTCGTCGCCTTGGCCACAAGGTCCTCTGGTTCCTTCGCCATCGCCATGCTTTTCTTTTTCTGTTAGCTTGGCCACCCTACTTACCCTCGGAAATAGAGGATTTTGGTAGAGTTGAATGATGTTTGAATCATTTTTGTTCGGAAGAAAAGAATGCCATATGATGACTCACATTGTTGTCAGATTGAAAGGTTCTATTGATCCTGCAGAGACTGAAATCTTCTTGTGAGAATAACACTTTATACCATTTACTTCTTATGTTTCATATGAAGATCGAGGCACAACATCTTCATTCATAATCTTGTTCAACTTGGGCTTTTCCTCAGCGTCATCATCCATTTTGACATCATGTTCTCTAGTGTTGTTGTCGGAAGAGGATGCTGCTACAATGCTACTTTTGTAGCATGTCCTTTGGGCCAAACGCAAGTAACTACAGAGGATCTTTTGTAGTTATTTTGTCTTAGAGAACATTTTGAGTGGTCAATTTGCTGGCGATTCTTTTCGGTATTTAGCAATATGTGCTTGATCACAACAGAGTGAGAACCTATGAAGCACGGATACATGTAAACATATCTGGTACAATAAGTATCCGGTACTTAGATACGCCGATTTCTCTAAAACTATGGTACAGATACGTTAGGATATGTTTAAATAAAATAAATAAAAATAATAAATTATATATATCCTCATGTGCACTGGACAACATAAGATTGCATTAATAAAAATATACATACCTCATACCTGAGTTAGATACTTCTTATCCTCTTCGATATTTGTTTAGTTATGTCCATCATCATCCAATTGTTATGGATCCAATGATCAATAAATGTATCCTGAAAGCAAAGCTTTGAAACAACAATTGTGAACCATCAATCAAACAATATGAAAACGGAAAGGAGCAACAAAAGCAACAACAATAACAGCAAATATCAATTTGCTACAACAACAGCAAATATCAATTTGCTATAGGTCCTTTCATGCTTCAATCTTTTACATTGGATGGGTCGTATTAGAGAAAGAATACTAGCAGATAAGATAACAACATTAAGAAATAACTAAAAGGAAGCATGGGACAAAAAAATTTTGGTAAACTTTAGTTCCACATACAAAAAAAAACTGTACAGTACATTTACTATCGAAACCAGTATAGAACGTTTTATCCAATAAATCATGACAACACGGTGCAGCTTTGTTTACACCATAGCCATTGATGGACCTTTCACTGCTTTCTTGGTCATTCTTTGGTTTGATTGAGAGAATTAAGAGGTAGGTTAAGAGAAACAAGAACTAGGGTTTGAGTAGAATACCCAAGCTCCAAGAATCAAGAAGACAGAAGGAGGATTTTGTTCACAACAACAGATGATCAGCTATGAAGCTGATCAAGGCATTTTTATACTCATGAAGCTCGTACAAAGCACGTGCCTAAGCCTTCTTACAAATGGTTACAGCGTGGGTCCCCCCCGTAACAGAATGACAGCTTATTTACACAAAGACCCTTACAAATTGACTATTTACAAACAAACCCTGCTCTTAACTACTAATGTGTATCAATCCTGCTAGCAACATCGACTCTACTTCTGCTCCTTCACTTCTGGCTTCTGCTCCTTCACTTCTGGCGTGTAACACACATGAGCCAGATTTATATCAAGGAAACCATGAATCAGATGGTCTCAATGCTCATTCCCTCAAGTATACTATAGTAGTTTCTTAGAATTTACTACCTGTCATTTGCAACCTACCCTACAATAACAGCAATAAGAGCATATTTCACCCAAAAAAAGGTGGAGGAAGGACAACAAAAGCAACAACAGCAACAATATCAATTTGCTATAACAAATGAATAAATAAAAGTACTTTTTTTCTGAGATTGTTGCAATTTTGCCAGAGTTCGAAGGAGGTCGAGGGTGGTGCAGCGTGTGGAGGAGATGAAGTGGAGGTGGTCGAAGTTGAAGTGAGGTGGTCGGTGATGGTGGAGTGAAGGTGGTTGAAGTTCAAAGTTGAGGCTTTGCGGGTGTTCGAAGTTGAGGTGAGGAGGCCGAGGGTGCTGTCGGGGTGCAGGCTGGAGGTTGGTCGGGTGTTGATGGAGTGGAGAGGAAGGAGATTAGGGTTAGGGTTTGGATCGGGAAAGAGAGAGAGGAAGGGGGTGAGGCGACTGAAAAGAGAGAAAGAAAGGGGGCGGGGCTGGGCCTGTGTGGCCTGAAAAAAAATAAAAATAAAAACCAAAACGTATCCTAAAATGTATTCTCGACGTATCTCTGCATATCCAATGAGTATCCAATATTTTTTATTTTTCTTTAATTTAAATTCCTTGGATCCCCAGGATACGTATCGGATACATATCCTGATATCGCTAAGTGTTTCGCGTCCGAGACATATATGATACTTGATACGTAACTCCCGGAGAGTATCCGTGCTTTATAGGTGAGAACAACCATTTTGCATCACTTTTTAAGATCATGGTTTTGTGTGTGTGTACAGAGGGGGCAGTTCAAATCCAAGCTATGACCACCATGTTTCATCTGCCTTGGGCAACCAAGGCGGCAACAATATCTTGTCAAGTGGATATCTGCTCTGCGGAGGTTTACAGTGTTGCATTAGAGCCGAAAGAAGAGATCGCATAGTTGTGTCTTGAATTTTGAGCAAGTTTTCACGGAAATTGATGTTATGCTGGTCCTCTCCATTGAAATCAGAGTCGTTGGTCTCTCCTTGGTACTTCACACACACTTTTCTTTTCAATAACGAGGAGATTCTCAAATGCACCAGCGATAACCTTCCCTTTCTCAGAAATAATTTTGTAGACAAATCCTTGTGCCCTGGAAATTTCCACTGTTGTAAGCATGCATGTACTTAAGAATAGCATCATCTGCCAAAACATCTTCTTTCATGCCATTTCCCTGATTTGAAGATGTTTAGGCATATTCATGAGTTCTTTCTTAGCACGCAACTTCTGATTTATTATATGTCAGAGCATTAATTTTAACAAGTATTATGAAGAATAAATTGATAAAATTAGGTTAATATCGTAGACTAAGGTGTTAAGATTGTAGCTCAAATAATAATCTTATATAATGGAAAATCAATTAGATGGACAAATGATTAAATTAGATTAGATCATTAAATTCAATAGAAGTTTCTCTTTTTGGGCCATATAGGGCTATGAATAATTTACCAACTATCCATCTGGACTATGTTGTCAAAGTTAATAAGTCTTTAGTCAAAACAAATGGTACCAGAGCGCATAGTAACCATATTGGGCTGATGTGGGGATATTAATGAAGTCGTCGAATATGCGAAGTTATTGTGTAACATCCTGAATTTTCAAATAATCAAATATAAAGTTTTCTTTTATTTTCACGTATTTTGCACGTGCAAGTTAATATGTGTATTTAGCTTTAAAAAGTATTCTTATGTCATGAATAAACATTTTCTTCTCTTTTTAAATTAAAGCTTATTGTTAATCTTTAGGCCTAATAATCTAATTCTAGCCCACTTAAATTAATTAAAAGAGCCCATGGATTTTAGCCCACCTAATTAGCCTACTAGTTAATTTTATTAATAATTAATACAACTTGTAGTGTAAACTTGATCAAGTAGCAATTAAATTAACACTTTAATAAACAAACTAATTTATAGTATGCATAATGAGGCACGTGCATTGCACATGCACGTGTAAATTGATGAGAAGGGGTGATTGGCCTTGGATTGTGGAGTGGGAGAGATGGAGAGAGTGGAGAGTGGTTACTAGATGGTGGGTAGTTCTTCTAACTCCCAAATGCATCCTAGCCTTTCATCTAAACTCATCTCAACCCTTCATCCACTCTTGAAAAGTGTATAAATACCCCCCTTGTCTTCTTCATTACTTGCATTAGAAATTTTCAATGAGTAAGAGAAAGAAAAGAAGCACTTGTGAGGAAAAGATTGAGTGAGAAAAGATTTTGTGTGAGAAAAAGAAAGAGAATTGTGTGTGTTCCCTTCCGTTGGAGGCTGGCCAAGCATCAAGAGGAGGAGGAGGCTCGGTGGCACATTAAGCAGGAGAAGGCTCAAGTTTTGTGGCACAAACTAGGAGGAGAAGGGAGCCGATCGTGCTTTCAAGGAGTTCTTTAAGAGCTTTTTCATTTGTTCTTCGAAAGATGGGTGATTTATCAAACTTCTAATATCGATGCCATCCTAGGATTTTAATTTATGAAAATGTTAGAAACAAGTAGAAAAATTGTCATACATTTGCTTGAAGAGACTAGTAAGAAAGAAAGGAACTCTAGTTTATCTACATGAAAAGTTAGTAAAATGAATTGGAATGTGTTAATTAAGATTTGTTAAGATGCTTTGTTAATATATTTGCATGCTAGAATACAAATGAATTGATGAATCAATGATTATATGAAATTGTGCCTATAAATGAATTGTAGAATGCAAAATAATATCCATGGATTGTGAAATAAATTGACTAGTTGCAATAAGTGTTGACTTTAATTGTATTGTATGAGTAATATTATTCACTAAATTGTAAATTATGTCGTCTCTTTGAAACATAAGAAAATGGTTAGTTTTGTAAACATAAGACTAACTTAAGAGATTTGATCATGTAAAAAAATAAAAAATTGTATAAACACATTGTGAATAAAAGGGAAATAAGTTGATAAAAAGATTCATCTAGATAACCAATTTTTTTAATGTCGAAAAATGCATTAATGTTCCATTCTTTCAAAGAATTAAGAGAAATAGTCTACTATGTGTTTAAAAATGAGATTTTGGAAATCTAAGAAAATATAAGTTACTATTTTTTTAAGGAAACATATTCTGAAAAAAGATTTAGATCTTTATAAGTATAAATTAATTGAGAAAAATCGAGTTTATTAAAGGAAGAACTAGATACAGTGGAATCCATACAAAAGTAATTTAACCGAGCCTTATACCGGTTAGTCACTCAAGACATACTGGTCTTCGGGTGCGTTTTGGGTGCGTTACTCTAGCTGAGCGAAACTACTAATCTTGGGTTCGAGTCTTGTAAGAGACTCTGTTTTTCTGAGCATTCGATTTTTAATTAAATCCCGAAACCAGACCTTAAGTATACCTTAAGCCCATCCTATATCGGTTAGTCACTTTGGCCTTTCTAGTTGAAGGGTGCGCTTTAGGTCGGTTACTATTCACCAGCGGGGGGTTTGACCTGGGTTTGAATCCGGCCTTTGGCCTTTGTTTGTGAGTTTTGTTTTTTTTTTCCTTCTTATTTTGATTTTTTTTGTGAGTATTTTAAGAGTATAAAAATAAGGAAAAAATATTAGAATTCTTCTAAAATTACCTAGACTTCATGAAAATTATTTCTACAAATTTTGACATAAGATAATAAGAATTAGAAGTAAATTTGAAAAGAAGAACTTGATAAATTTTCCTTAAAATATGATTTTGATTAATTAAAGAAAACAAATATTTTAAATGTAAAGAATTTTGGTGTAGAGATTAAGGATGTGATTTTTGACATGGAAAAAAATTGAGTAAGATAATAAATGAAGTTTGTTGTTAAACTATGCAAGTGTGTATGGAAAAAAGAAGTAAAAGAATCATGATGAAATGTAGAAATTTGTGAATATGAACTCTCATTTTGATGAACATGAAACGAGTTTGACACTAGAGTTTAGCCAAGTCCTCACATCGACATGAATGAATTTTTAAAAGAGAAATGTGATAAATAAAGACCAAGATTGGGTCGTGATTAATGGTTGATGTTTAAGACCGGTGTAGAGGTGACGCTAACTCTAGGATAGTAATTTTATTCATGATTCAGTTATCTAAGGATTAGAAACATAGTGAAGATGTGATGAAAGTAAGAGAAAAACACAAGTATGAGGGTCTCGGATCTATGGTGTGAGAGTGTTCACAGGATGTCCACATGATGCGTCATGTCAGGGCGTGAATACATCTCCAGGATATCGGGACAGTGGCGATGCTTGTGGGATGCTTGGTGACTACGTAGTGTCATCGTTCCATGGCAGAGGCGAATTGTCCATAGGATGTCTGCATGATGCGTCATGTCATGATGTGGGATTCTCGTCAGGATGTCTGGACATGGGCTCGTAACTCATAGAACACCTAGGATACTTACCGTAGTAGTTAAACTTATAGCGAGGGAATCTACCCTACAAGATGAAGAACAATTAAGGGCTTGCCCTCGGACCTATGTAGTATGAGATGCATAGAATCCGAACAAGTGCACATTAGTGTCATTAAATATAAATAACTGCATTAAGGACTAAGTGCACATTCACACACGACATCAATAAGATAGTCCCCCTTAGTTTGTTTGTGAACAAGTGTGTGCTTTCTAAGTAAGAGAAATTGATGTATTATATCATAGTGTCAGTTGTATGCAACTGATGTGCCTGCAGTTTCTATGCAGGATAAATTGAATGAAAGGATTAAAGAAGGAATGATGCTTAAAGAAATGTTCAAATTGATATTGAATTTATGTATCATATTGTAATTTATAATTCTGCTACGTTGATGTAAAGACATTGTTGTATAAAAAGTTTTAAATTCCTTGTAAAATTGTACGAAGTGAAGTGTAAAGATCCTGTGGAACTTCGAATTCAGACTTATTTAAAATTCGGGGTGTTACATATTGTGTCAAGTCAATTGGTGGTGGAAGTTTTGTTAAGTCATGAGGTTGGCTGGAAGTTATTCTCTTGCTGAATCAATGAAGTGATTAGCGGAAGGCATGGATGTCTTGTCAACAAAGTGGCGGCAGACATTGAAAACTTGCCTAGTCAATGAGGTATTGGCGGGAGGCATGGGTGCCAAGTTAAAAAATATTGGCAGAGGCACATGGAATATAGTCTAAAGTGGAGACTATAAATATTTGAAGTTCTTCCTACAATGGTTACTCCTCGAGATTCGAGTTGTTGCTTCAATAATAATCTTATATTGGAAAATCAATTAGATGGACAAATGATAAAACTAGATTAGAGTCAGTTCTTGCTTCGATGTTTACTAGCTGGGATTCGAGCCTAGGTGAAGATTGTTAAGGTTGTGGTTCGAATAATATTCTCATATTGGAAAATCAATTAGATGCATAGATGATTGAATTAGATTAGAGTCTAGACTCCAGTAGGAGTTTCTCCTTTTATGTTATGTAAATCTATGAATAATTTACCAAACTATTCATCTAGACTGTGAGGGTCAATGTTAATGGGCCTTTAGTCATAACATAAAGTGCTTGAGATATTATATCCTAGGTATCAAGATTGAAAAACCTAGAATACTCCTCTAGTGAGGATTTATAGTATGAATGATGGTTTGTGTATTGGGCTCTAGGCCCGCTCGACCAGTGGTTCGATATATATACAAGTAGTATGTGCAACATACTTCTCACTTATACAATACTAGTTGAAATTTTCCGTGCACCAAGTGCACGTTGCTTGGTGCATAAGGCTAATAGTTTAAGTCTATCAATCAAAATTAAATAGTATCACAAGAATCATACCAAATGTTATATACCTCATTATCTAACAAAATAAAAGAGATGAATGAGCTATCATCATTTATATTTACTAAGAATAATTTTAGTTGCTTGAAAAACCACAATATACAAATAGTGTATCAAACGTTTCAGTATACAGAACAAAACTACTAGTATTACATTTAGTATTACACTTTGTACATGTTGTTTCATCTTGTCTTGAAAAGTTGACGGAAGCATGTTCGGAAACACCTTGAGTAAAGTTGGAAGTAATAACTCCATGAACAGGACTATGATAAAAACTGCGACAGGTTCCAACTTGGATATGTCAGCTATAGTGCAAGTCAACTGCTGTCGTTCCCTTCTAGAAAGACTCTTCCCACCAACAAGTTTAAGCAATAGTCTTGAAGAAATCCTCACATCCGTCCACAACAATTTCAGACCAAGCCAATAGTGCTGCAAAATAGATACAAACTCATTCTTCTAGTGGTGCAACTTTACAGCCCGATCCGCCCTGCATTAAGATCCAATACAGTGACTTGCATAAAAGACTGACATGGTCCTAACTCTTAACCTCTGATACCACATCAGCGCATTCAATTTTTGAAAAGAGGGCGAGCCCTAAATGCTAGTATTCGATGGGAGATTCCCTGCCAACCCGAAAAGCAAAGAGTCACGAGAGGCACTCAAGCTCTACAACAGAAGGTAGCAACAGCTTAGCTTAACTTAATAGCACTTGGGGGTTGCAGAGGGATTAGTTAAGCTCGGGGGCTGATACGATAAGGAAGTAGAGAATGCAATTGAGTGTTAAAGGTCCCTTTAGGCATTGTTTCTTCATTGTAGTTGTAGTTGCATTTCATGCAAGTCGTGCAAGTAAAATGGTTGCAACTAAGCTAAAAAAGTTGGAAATGGTTGTTAACCAACATCCTTTCCAAGCATTGCAAGTGGAACACTTAATGATTGAAATTGCAAAATAGTCTGGTTATAATGCAACAAAACCAACAGTGAAACCTTAAAACTAGAGATGGTTTACCTGCTCTCGATTGCTCTCAATGTAGGCAAGAAGCTTAGCCCAAAATCTACGTACAATTTATTGTGAAGCTTTCTGAGATTCTTGCAGCTGGTTGGCTTTTGCTTTAGCTTTTGCACTATTCAGGCCTTCAACTGCTTGATCAGGGTCTTCTGGGTGAAGCCTCCTTTTGTTTTGGGTTCCAATATTCTCTATCCTCTTTTTGATGACCTACTTCTCATTGATTCGCTGAAGATATCGATGTCGATGAAGTCCAAGAGGATTGTGACAACCATCTTACTTTCAAAAGGAGAAAAATATCTGGTCCCCATATTGACTACCCTAAAAAGAAGTAGGCAGTTAAGAAATCCTTTGAATGAAAGGTACAAGCTAGGGATGCTCTCGGATAAGGATCTATCCGATCTGATCCGTATCTGAATCCGAAATTTTTGCGGATACGGATATGAAAAATCCATTTCCGAACGGATACAAATACGGATTCAAATATCCAAATCCAAAAGAATTAGGATGCAGATAGGGATACGAATATCACTTAAAAAAGCAGATTCGGGTACGGATATCTGCAAAAATATATTTATTTATTTATATACCATATATATATATATATATATATATATATATATATATAAGAAATGCTTCATTGAAAACAGGTCTGTTTTCACAGACCCGTAAAAATAGACCCGCTTTGGTTGTATGAACCTAGGCCGTTGTTTGAAACAACGACCTAGATTATAAAAATTTGAATGAACGTAGGCCAATGTTTGGAACAACGACCTTTTATAACCTAGGCCGTTGTTCCCAACAATGGCCTAGGCTATAAAATTTTATAGTCAATTTTTTATAACCTAGGCCGTTGCTTCAAACAACGGCCTAGGTTCATTCAACTTTTTAGAGCGAATGAGGCGAAAAGTTATTTGGGACGAAATTTCCAAATTATCCCTCCGCCACTTAAGTGAGATGGCTGATGGGCGGGCTGGATCTGATCCGTTGATCACGATCAAGAGCGATCCAACGGCCAGAATCTTTGTTTTCACGGGTCTGTGAAAACAGACCCGTTTTCAGTGGAGCATTTCTTTCTCTCTCTTTCTATATATATATATATATATATATATATATATATATATATATATATATAAGCAAATGATCCATTGAAAACGGGGTCCAGTTTTTACGGGTTGGAAAACAGCAATCTGAGCCGTTGGATCGCTCATGATCGTGATCAGCAGCTCAGATTGAGCCCACCATCACCCGTTTCAATTGTTCAGTTGAGGGTTATTTTGGGAATTTCGTCCCCAATAACTCTTCGCCTCACGGATTCTAAAAAAATGAATTAACCTAGGCCGTTATTGGAAACAACGACCTAGGTTATAAAAAATCATAGGCCTCGTTCTAAATTTTTATAACCTAGACTGGGTTATAAAATTTTATACCTAGGTCATTGTTCCCAACAGCCTAGGTTATAAAAATTTAGAACAAGGCCGTTGTTCCAAACTGTAGCGCCCCGAATTTCTAACATAATAACTTAGAAAATACATGGCACAATCCCAGCATCAACTTCAATGTAATAGTACACATAGCCCAAAAACACAAATAATTTTATTCCAACTTTTATTACAACAATCTTTTTCATATGCAGCGGAAATACAAACACCTTGAATTAAAAACATTCTTTTTACAACACTTCTCTTTACAAAAATTACACAAGGCTCTATTACATTACTTATAATCTCCAAATCTAACTCAAGCGTACAAACCCCCAAACTCTAAGCAGCAACCTGCAACATATGAGGCTAGAGATGATCCCTAACCCCCAAACTAAAGGGATCAGCCATAAATGGTGCGAGTGACATAAAAACAAACAACATAATTTAATCGTAAAACATAAGGTCATCAACAACATGTATTAACCACAATGATAAATGAATGAGAAATAGCAAAGATGTAAAGCATGAAAACATCATAGAATGAAAACAACAAGTGCATCTAGTCTAAGTGTCAAGTGTAGGAAAACTGGAAAACTCATGCATAAAACCAAGTCAAGACAACACAAAATCTATATGCGGACTCTCTAATGCATACTTGTCGAAGTCTATGCATCTCATTCTACATAGGTTCGGTGCAAGCCCTTAACGTCTTCACTTCATAGGGTTCAATCCCCCGCTATGCAACTAATCCTATCACGATGACTACTACGAGATAAAGATAAACTGTGAGAATTAGCCCATGCCTGATAATTCCGGAGATGGATCCCACATCTCAGGTATTTTACCTGGATAATTCCGGAGATCATCCCACATCTAGACATATACACATCATCACATGAATACCCCATGTGTGTCGCCTCGACTTCGATAATTCCGGAGATCAATCCCTCATCTCAAGCAAACCACTTGGATAATTCCAGAGATATATCTCACATCTCAGGTAATTTACCTGGATAATTCCGGAGATAAATCCCACATCTCAAGATAGTTACTTGGATAATTCCGGAGATTAAATCCCACATCTAAAGCCATACTGAGGTGCGTAACCCATGTTCCCGTTCATCATATCACCACTAGTGCCTGTCCTTATTATTTGGGTTATTTAATTACTCAACGAATCTCCTAGAGTGGTATACCCTACCGGCCTAAATTTAAACTGAATAACTGAAATGCCTCAATGGGCCTCAACAAAATAACTCAACACCGGTATACTAGGGTCACACACTTCTAGAGACTCAAACTCAAAAGTCTTAAACAACTTTCCACTAAACAAAATTAGCTCAACTGAATATCTCAAATCAAAAGCTTAACTGAAGACAAAGTATAGACTGAATTATCTGAAAACCAATCATTCGAAATAACACTCAAGTTTACAAAGATCCTTCAGTACCAGTCGACTTATACTGTGGTAAGTCGACTGCCCAGAGGACAATTATCCAAAATTTTACAAAAAATAATCTAAGTCATAGCAGTCGACTTAAAAGAGAATCGGTTGACTTAACCGAGGTAATTTCCAATAATTTCTCAAAAATATTCTAAGTATATAAGTCGACTTAAAGAGGGTCATGGTCGACTGTCCAGAAAGGACTATAATAGTTTTACAAAGGAATTTTCTCAGTGAACCAGTCGACTGCCTATAAGCTAGGTCGACTGTCCAGAACGACTTTTCAAAGATACTAACATACAGTAGCAGGTTCGTACCAGTCGACTGTACAGTAGACCAGTCGACTGTCGGCCTACAGTTTTTATAAATTAGGTCTGATTATAAAATCAAAACTGGAGTTTTCTAAAGATTCATTGTTTATGAAAAATAGTTCGTATTCAGGAAAAATGACAAGTCTCAATTAATCTCCATTATGGATACTTTACTTAATCATCCAATGTCTCAAACCTCAATTCTCATGTTCTAAATTACTAATCTTTTGTTAGGGTTTTTCAATACTAAATTTCTTCACAACTCATAGCATGATCTGATTTATAAACACGAGATCCAGATGCTCACCATCTGATCATAACCATACTCAAATCTTAACATGCTTTTTTTAGCTACACAATTATATAAATCAAGATCTACTAGTCATTCATAGATTTTACATACATGGCCTACACAACAATAATTGTCCACATGAATCATACCACAATATAAGATCCATGTCGTTCTCAACATCAAATCAAAAAAACATTGTCACTCGCATACATAGATCAAAACAACAAAACAATTTTATATCACTCACAAAGCAAACAACACAAAACAAAGTCGCTCACCTTAGGAACGAAGAGATCCAACAAGAAAGCCTCTCCTCTTACGAGATCCAAAAATCCTCCTTCCGATCCCCAAGAAAACAATATTATAATAAATCTGGAGTTGTGCAACGAATGACGGCTGCACACCTTCTTTTATACAGGCTGGGATTGAAAGGAATTAGGGTTTTGAAGTACTTTTGCAAAATAGTCCTTTTTCAATTTATTACTTCACATATATAACCTTCCTTAGTTAAAATAAGTTAAATAAATCAAAAATAAATAAAATCCTTTTACCACTAAGTTTTCCAACAACCCAGCACAGCCCAGAGATAAGAAAATTTCGGATTTACACTCAGGGTGGCAATTTTGCACAAAAGCCCTCCCTTTTGTAATATTTGCAATTACATCATAAAATATTCGTAAAAATCCAGAAAATTCCGAAATAATATCTAATAATACATATTATATTTTCCAATCAAAATATCTGACTTTTACCCTCCAGAAAAATATTTGCACGAAGATCCAACATGAATTCTATATTTGCAAAAACACTCTGTTGATTTAAATCTTCACCAAATCGATTTTAAATAAAATATAAATGTATTTAAATTTAAATGCTAGCCATGGGAAACCAAAATATCAGTAAAAATGAATTTTTATAGTTTATTTAAGATCCAAACGACTTTTTACATAAAAGCCCCTCTCTTTCGAGATATTTGTAAAAATAGTTTTTTTATTCAGAAAAATCCCAAAACTTAGAATACACTCCATTATAATTAGGAGAATCTAATAAAAATATAAAATTGGTTATTTTCACCAAAAATATTTGCACGTGTTTCGCACGTGTAAAAAGATAAATCTTTAGAAAATATTTATTAAATCTCTAGTAAATCATTTTAATTCATTTTCAAATATTAAAATAATATTTAAAAATACGGGGTTCTACACAAACAATGGCCTATGATTCAATTTTTTATAACCTAGGCCATTGTTCCCAACAACGGCCTAGGTTAACTCATTTTTTCAGAGTGAATCAGGCGGAGAGTTATTTGGGAAGAAATTCCCAAAATAACCCTCCGCCACTTAAGTGATATTGGGTGATGGGCGGAAGCGATCTGAGCCGCTGATCATGATCAGGAGTGATCCAATGGCTCAGATCGTTGTTTTCCAACCCGTGAAAACAAACCCGTTTTCAATAGAGCATTTTCCATATCTATATAATAAAACACAAAGAAAGCTATCAAGTAGCTGTCATTCAATATGGTTGAAATCAATTGTCCAGATCTAACCTCACGAAACATATTTTTCCGTCCAAAAGTTTCCCCCCAAAACTCAAATTCAAATCCCTCCAAAACAACGCCTTTATTTATTTATTTATTTATTTATTTATCTCACACACACACTCTCTCTCTCATTCTCTCTTTATTTACTCAGAAATTTATATTTTCAGATTTCAGGTTTGTAAATTTTCAAATTTTTTATGCTTTTTTTTGTGCTCATGTTACATTGCAAATAGCAAATATCTCATCAACAATTAAATTTCATCAATTTCCACACTCAAAGTTCTAAGAAGTTGGATTTTACACCCCCATTTATAATTATTTTTCAACATATACTAATGAAAATATGGACTTTTATTTATAAATAATTATTGTTTACTGATGCGGTTTATTTCTGGGAGACGTGTGGATGCACCAGGTGTGAGTTCGGACTCAATTTGTATTTGAAGAAGAATGCTGCTCGTCTGACGACCCGTGGCTGACCGGGCGGAACCTGTGGCGACCTCGGGGTGATTCGGAGATCTGGGCTCGGATCAGAGGATTCGGATCCGAGGTCTTGTGTACCTGCAGACGGTCCTGAAACACTGGGGTTTGTCCCGGTGGCGGACCCTCCGACGATCTAGTCAGTCTCTGTGAGAGAGTAGCAATAACTAGGTGAATTTAAGTGGAAAAAGATTGATTACCTGAAAAGGTGGGTGAGGGTCTAGTATTTATAGGGAATCCCAACCGGATTTGGTTCCGCTTGGGGGCCGAGTCTGGACCCGAAAGCCCATGGGCCTGACGTGGCAGAGGGCCCAGGGGGTTTAGGGCAGACGTGGCCATACCAGGAGTGGTATAGGGCTGACGTGGCAAAACCCTGGGCGGTATTTGGAGCTGACATGGCTGATCGTGGGTCTTCAGTGCTTCTGGGAGAATCGGAGGGCCTAGGCTGTGCCAGGTCATCCCCCTGCTTCGCCAGAGAGGGGGGACGGCCAGTGGGGCTGTCACTGATCGGAGGCCGAGGACCGCTTAAGCCCGTCGGATATGAGGAGGTCAGTTCTGCAGGGGTGAACGTGAGGTTCGGTGCCGACCCTGCGGTGGTTCGAGGCCGAACTAGATTGCTATTTTTACCTTTCTTGGGTGAGAGTTGTATTGGGCCCTGGTAGGGCCTCCAGGCCATTTTTACCCTACCACACAAGCTCCCCACTCCTGCGGGGGTGCGGGAGCTAGCCGGGAAGGAGTGTTCATGGTCGTGGAAATGGGATGGCAAATCGTTGAATCTTTCGGAGGAGAGTACCCTGGTGCTCGACCCAACCTCGAGATGACGAGGGATTACGTGTCGACAAGGGCGATGCGAGCCGTTGTTTCTTCCTGAGAAGAGTACCCTGGTGCCAGACCGAACCTCGAGATGAGGAGGGATTATGGGTCGGTAAGGGTGATGGCGAGCCGTTGGTCTTCCTGAGAAGACCACCCTGGTGCCAGACCTGACCTCGAGCTTGGCGAGGGATTACGGGTCGGCAAGGGCGATGGCGAGCCGTGAAGCCTTCCTGAGAAGACTACCCTGGTGCTAGACCTGACCTCGAGCTGGCGAGGGATTAAGGGCCAACAAGGGTTGTGGCGAGCCGTTGGCCTTCCTGAGAAGACCACCCTGGTGCCAGACCTGACCCCGAGCTTGGCGAGGGATTACGGGTCGGCAAGGGTGATGGCGAGCCGTGAAGCCTTCCTGAGAAGACTACCCTGGTGCTAGACCCGACCTCGAGCTGGCGAGGGATTACGGGCCAACAAGGGTGATGGCGAGCCGTTGGCCTTCCTGAGAAGACCACCCTGGTGCCAGACCTGACCTCGAGCTTGGCTAGGGATTACGGGTCGGCAAGGGCGATGGCGAGCCGTGAAGCCTTCCTGAGAAGACTACCCTGGTGCTAGACCTGACCTCGAGCTGGCGAGGGATTACGGGCCAACAAGGGTGATGCGAGCCGTTGGCCTTCCTGAGAAGACCACCCTGGTGCCAGACCTGACCTCGAGCTTGGCGAGGGATTACGGGTCGGCAAGGGCGATGGCGAGCCGTGAAGCCTTCCTGAGAAGACTACCCTGGTGCTAGACTTGACCTCGAGCTGGCGAGGGATTACGGGCCAACAAGGGTGATGGCGAGCCGTTGGCCTTCCTGAGAAGACCACCCGGGTGCCAGACCAGACCTCGAGCTTGGCGAGGGATTACGAGTTGGTAAGGGCGATGGCGATCCGTGGAGCTTTCCTGGGAAGACTACCCTGGTGCTAGACCTGACCTCGAGCTGGCGAGGAATTATGGGTCGGCAAGGGTGATGTCGAACTGTTGTGCCCTAGAGCGTTTTGAGCGGGGGTAGCCCGCCGTTCCTGTGGAGCATTGAAGGCTCTCCGGAATCTGTGTGATGGTCCAATTTCCTAGGGGCATTGATGGCGCCGTCTGATAAATGCAGATAGCGCATGGGCTTCCGCCGATTGGCTTTCCCCATGTCATAATGGTTGGTCTATGGGGGAGGCTATAAATACCTCTCCCCCCACAGTGGGTTTGATTACAGCAGGGGTGGTCTATTGGCCATCAGAGGTGTCTACTTCGGCGGGCGCCTGTCTCTTGCAAAAATTTTCAACCCTGGCAGTGTCGGAGAGGTGGTTACTCTGCCGCCCGGATCTTCTCTTGGATCTGATGGCTCTTGATACGGTAGCCAGATCCAGGGGAGATCAGGGCGAGAGGGGTAACGGCCGAAATCCGTACTGGTAGAAAAGGAGCCTCGGATTGGTGGTGGCTGTGCCGTCTGGATCCTTTTTCGGGTCAGACGACCCTGACACGGTTGTTTGGCCCGAGAGAGAACCAGACGGGAGGGGCACCAACCGTATTCCGGTCTTGGGGCTGAAGATTCTCAGATAGAGGGGTCGCCTCCGACCAGGGGTTGGCCACTCCGTCTTCCGATAGGGCTCCAGGCGATGGTGGTTTCTGTCCCACCCTCGATCAGTTCGGGGTTTTCGGTCATCAACCCGAGGCTGTAAGCCCCGAGCTGCTCGGGGATGAGAGGGGAACCGATCGAATGCTGGAGCCCGGGGCGTCTGTCGAAGGGCGGCGCCTTAAACCTTAAGTAAAGCATTTTCTCCGTCGCATACTCCATCCGAACCGACCTCTGAGCCTGGCCGCCAGTCTGGCACCCGATGACGTCAGCAGCGCACGCTTCGAGGATGTGGCGCGGTTTTCCAGGCGGCAGTTGTACGTCAATCGGTGAATAGTAATTGCGGAAGTCGAGGAGCCGTTCTTATCCTCTATAAGTATTCCCCCCTCCCCTTTTCTCGCCCACTTCTTTCTTGCTGCTTTCTTTCTTGAAAAATCTTCCAATCATTCAGTGCTCGTTCTTGCAGTTTAGCTGTACTAGGCTCGTCCTCCTGAAACGTCACCCGGTTAGTCGGTAAGTTCTTTTGGTTTAGGGACAGATGGATAGGGCTCAGTCTGGCTCGTCAGCGTCGACGTCCAGGGGGGAAGTGAAGCGCGCCTCCACATCGACGTCGTGGGAGGAGCCCGTGCTTGAGGAGGAGTCGGTGCACGCTGCGGAGCCTTCCGATTCAGTTTCGTGGGAGTAACCAGTAGGTGAGGGGGAGGTGGTACACAAAATGAGGCCGTCACGCTCCCGACGTCCCTTCGTGGTGGAGAGTAGTGAGTCGGAGAAAACTAGTGATAGTTCGGACGACATCCAGGTACTGGAGTTGTCTTCCGAGGAGGAGGAGGGCGAGGGCGACATGATGAGGAGATCCACCGTTCAGGGTGCGGGCTCGAGTTTCACGCCGACAGGCCTGGGGCCCTTACCTACTCCCTCGTCGGAGCGAGCCAAGAAGAGGAAGAGGGCCTCGAGGAAGGCGGGGTCGAGGACTGGTGGTTCGAGTCAGGTGCCTGTTTTCCGCAACTTGATGACAGGTTCGCCCGTACAGCCGAAGCCTTTCCGTCAGTATCCCGACGATCTTTCTGACAAGGAGCTCTTCGGTGTGCAGCCCTCTTCGCCGAGTCGGAGGAGGGTGATGATGGATGCGATCCCGACTGTCTTGGAGGGCGAGGACTTGGAGGTTCTGCAACTGGCGTATCACATAGGGCCTGGCTACGAATTGTTGCTGCCGAGCTCTACTCTGCGCCCCACCGATCCCCTTTCTGCTTGGTATTGCGTCTTCCCAGTGGACGCTTTCATCTCCGGGCTGAGGTTGCCGGTTCACCCGTTTGTTCGGGATGTGCTGAACTGGGCCTCCTTGGCCCCCATGCAGTACGGGCCGAACTCTTGGAAGCAGATTATCTGCTTTGTGTTGATGTGCGAGGAACAGAAGGTACCCCTGAGGCTGAATGTGTTCCGTGCGATGTTGATGATCAGCTCGGCGGCCGAGGGTGTTTACTACATCTCTCCCCGGAGTAAGGGGAAGGTCATTCACAGTCACCCGAACTCCATCAAGGAATGGAAGAAAAAATATCTGGTGATCCGGAGTGAAGAGCCCTGGGACATTCCCACTCGATGGAATCACTCCAAACCGAACTATCAAGCGCCGAGGCCGAGGGATTTGTCGGCCGAGGAGTGGGGGTTTGTCGAGCGCCTCCGTTCGTCACCCAGTATCGATTGGACGAAGGTGACGGAGGCCAACTTGGCGAGCGTTGGACTGAGCCCGGCCGTCATGTGTATGTAGTTGTTTCTTTTCTTTCGGTCCCTTCGTACTTTCTTGCTCATTGCTCTTAATGGCTTTTTCTGCAGATATGGACGAAGCATCGATCAAGGCAAAGAGGCTCGCCATGAGGAAGGAGAATGCCGAGAAGAAGGGGGAGGCGGCGAAGAGGCTAAGGGGGTCGCCCCTAGTCATTTCTGAGGTCCAGGCCGAATCGGGGACCAAGAGGATCCGCTCGGAGACAAGCAAGGGGGCGGCTGCTTCGAAGGGCCAGAGCCTAGCGAGGGCCTCCGTTCTTGATAAGGGGAAAGGTCCCTTGGTCGAGGTTGAGGAAGAGGATCCGGTGGCGGAGTTGCTACGACAGCGGTGGGCTCCGGACTGGTCTGTTCGGACGGGGGACCGTCTGACCGACGAGGCCCAGGCCGTCGAGGTGGTGGAGAAGTTGGCGACCCCTCGTGACCGCAAGGTGATGGAGGGTGAGCCCGTGGAAGTGACGTTCACGCGTCTGGCGCAGGCCCTCGTGCAGGTACTTCCGTCGACCCTATTCTCCTTGTCCATTTTTTCTGCGGAAGTCTTTTTCTTATCTGCGCTCGTTGGTCGCAGGCTTGCATGCAGGGGGCTAATATGAAGAACCTCTACGAGGCGTCCCTGGCGCAAGAGCGAGCTCGGGCGGAGAAGAGCGAGCGGGAGATGAAGGAACTGCGGATCGAGCTCGAGGGTTCGCACAAGAGGGAGCAGCAGATGAAGCTCGAGCTCGAGGCCAAGGATGCGGAGTGGGGGAAGAAGGTGGCCTCCTTGAAGAAGAAGTTCGCCAAGGAGAAGGAAGAAGTGACGATTACGGGCCAGATGATGGTGATCAAGGCCCAGGACACATGTTATGCGAAGGCCCTCAGCCATGTGAGGCACTTCTATCCGACCATCGACCTGTCCAATTTTGAGTACGACATGGAGATTGAGGGAACGTCGAAGACTCCTGGCGAAGAAGGGCCTGCTCTCGACCCGCCGGCCAATCCATCTGTGGATCCGTCAGTCGACGCTGAGGTGGGACGATAAGCTGTATTATTCTGTCTTTCTTTTCTCCTCCTCTTGACTGTATTTGCCTCCCGCGGACTGGCCACTGCCCCCCCCCCCCCCTTTTTTTTGTAAGGAGTACTTAAATTTATAGGGAAAAAAAGTTTTTTGACCGGCCAAGTGTTTTGAACTCGGGTTTTTCTGAACCTTTTCGCGTGTGTGTATTGGGTTGGCTGGTCTTCCTGTAGGTTGTGGCTCCCCTTCCCGAGGTGGACCCCCGATGTTCCGATGTGGCGTGGCTCCGGAGCAAGGTTGAGGTCCTGGAGGCCGCGTTGGTCTGCCACCGAAGGGGGGCCCGTGACACTGACGCGGCTTTGAATTTTTATTGGTATAAGTCTGAAGCCTTAAGCGAGGAGGCGAGCCGGCTGAGGAGGGCGACGCTGGATCGGGGACTCGGCGGTGCGAGCCTTGGGCAGGCGGTGTTGGGTGCCTCAGCACCGAGGCCTACTTCTGAAAGGTTACTTCTGGGTGCCTCTGCGTATTCCTCGCTGGGTCGGCAAGCGGAGGGTGTTCCCTCTGCGCTGCTGCTATTGCAGCGTACGCGACCAGGTGACGCCCAGAGCTCCGTGGCTGGGGAGTCGACCATGGCTGAGTTCCAGGATCATCCTAACGAGCAGGGGGAATTTTTAGCCGTTCGTTCGAAGTAATCCCGCCCTCTAGCGGACCCGAGGGGCTCTAAGATGGCGACTTCCTTCAGTCTGAGATGAGTGGAGTGGTCCTGTAACGGTCTTCGTTTGTTTTCTTGGGATGAAAAATAGAAGGGTACGAATAAAGAATACTGTTCCTTCTTTGCTTCGGCTAGTAGTGTAGTGAACGATGGTGGTTTTTTAGGGAGAGTCCACCGATTCGTGAGGGATCGAAGTGGGGCCTTAGGGAGAGTCCTCAGCTTGGATCCGGTTGGAGCCTACCGAGGTGTGGGGGACGATACCGGAGTGAGGACTCAGGCGCCGATCTTATTATCTGGCGTTAGGATTTTAACAAAAAGAGACCTCTTTTGCATAAGATAATGAGGGCCGCTAAGATTGTCCTGTACATAAGAGTGTTTACACAAAAACAGGTCTATATTTAGCCAGGCTAGAGCTTATGTCTGTCCCTCGAGGAGTGTCATTAGGTACTTGGCTTCGACTGAGGTCTCCTCCCGCTCGGCGTCAGTTCGGAAGCAGGGTCGTCCCTCTCAGGTTGGGACTCGACGGCGTCGAGGGAGAACACACCTCCCCCGACGGTGGTCATGTAGCACGATCGCACTGCTTCTTGGCTACCTCGGACGGTGCCGACTCCTTGCGAGGTGGGAAATTTGAGTTTCAGATGGTAAGCCGACGGCACCGCTTGGAGGGAGCATAGTCCAGGTCGGCCGAGTATGGCGTTGTAAGCCGCCTTGACGTTGACCACCATGAAGTCCATGGACTCAGTCCTCTTGACCGGAGCCGATCCTGCGGTAACGTCGAGGGTGACAATCCCTTCTATCATGACAGGGACGCCGGAGAACCCATGCAAGGTGTATCCGGCCGGCTTGAGTTTGCCTTTAGGTAGCTTGAGATTCTCGAAGGCTTCGAGGAAAAGAATGTTAACCGAGCTGCCGTTGTCGACGAGGATTCGGCGAACTTCACAATTAGCCATGTGGAGATTAATGACGAGGGCATCGCAGTGGGGCAGGCGAACGCCTTCGAGATCCTCTCCTGAGAAGGAGACCGGCATCGGTTGTAGCTTGGGCGAGGGACTGTCGTGGACAGCATTCACCTCCCGGATGAAGGCTTTTCGGGAAGTGTTTGAATTTCCTCCCATCGGCCCTCCGTGGACACAGTGCAAGATGAAGGGCATATCTGTGGCTCCCTCGGAGTCGGGATCCCGACCCCGGATGCGGTTAGGGGTAGGGTTCGGAGGTGAGGACCTCCGGTTCCTAGTATCTCGTCGATCCCGCGGGACTTCTTGGGTGAATTCTCGGAGGTACCCCCTGGAGATGAGTTCCTCAATTTCGTCTTTCAGGGCCCGGCACTGGTCGGTTTCGTGCCCGTGATCTCTGTGGAAGCGGCAGTAGAAGCGTTGATCTCGATTCTTGTTGTTATTAGATCGGGGGGGTAGTCGGACAATGCCTTTGTCTTCGATTTCTAAGAGGATGGTGGATACGTCATGCGTCAAGGGAGTGTACCTTTCGAAGCGGGGGACCGGCAGGACCTTCTTCACGGCCCCCGCGTCCCCCGGAGCTTTCTTTGGTGGTTCGACAGCTTCGACCTTCTGCTTTCCCTTCCCGATGGCCTCCCTGGTATCTTCGGGGTTAAGGGCCTCTTCTGCTCTAATGTATTTCTCGACCCGGTTGAGGAGATCGGGAAAGTCGATGGGGGGTCTCTTTGCCAGAGAGGCTTTCAGCTGTCCATGACGAACGTTGTGCCGAAAGGCCGCAGAGGCGACGCCTGGATCAAGAGAGGAGACCGACCTCGCCTCCGTGGTAAATCTCCGGACGAACACTCTGAGGGATTCTCCCTCTATCTGCTTGAGCCCAAGTAAAGAAGCGCTAGTCCTTTCCGCCTTCCGGCTGGTGACGAAGTGGGCGAGGAAATTGCCTTCTAGTTGGTCGAAGGAGTAAATGGAGCCGGGGGTGAGTTTCGAGTACCATTCACGAGCCGGACCCCGAAGCGTGGCGGGGAAGGCTCGGCATAGCAGGGGATCCGAGGCGCTGTGAATCATCATGAGGGTTTTAAAACCTTCCATGTGATCAGCGGGATCTCCCTCGCCGTCGTAGGTCTCGAACTGAGGTGGTCGGAAATTCCTTGGTATTTCCGCTTGGAGGATGGGGGCGGAGAAGGGAGGTCGGACAGGTCTGTACCCCTGAGCCGCCCGTCGGTCGCCGTCTCCCATATGATCGAGGCGATCCTCCATTTCTTGGAGGCGTCTTAGGAGTATGCCATCGTCTTCTGGCTGGTGTGTTGAAGGGCGCGATGCGCTGGTCTCGACATCCGACCCTGTTTGGGAGCGGAGGGTTTCCTCCCTGGGGGTCCGTCGGAGGGCCCCGAGAATTTCTCTCCGGAAGTCTTGGAACTCCTTGTGAGTGACGGGGGCTCCCTCGATCCGGTGGGGTTGGTCTGGAGGCTGCCTTCCGATGCGGCTGAGTGCTGATCTCCGTCCCTCGGGCGGCGGTCTTGGATGGTTCGGGGCCGGGTTGGAAGCGGCCCTTCGCCTGCTGCGGCTAATCTGTCGGTTGACGATTACTCCCCGTAGGTCGGGTTGGACTATACGGGTGGCGCTCTGCCAGGATCCATGATGGGAATCTCCGTGCCTTGATGCGCGTGGCCCGGCATTGGTGTTTGGTGGGGGTGTGCCCCGTCGGTTGACGGAGGAGGCGGCCCCCTTGCCCTTGGAGGCCATGAAAGTTCGGCTGTCGAGGTCGCTCGATGGTCGGGCTCGGGTCGGCTTCTGAAGTAGTGTTCCCACAAACGGCGCCAACCTGATGCGGTTTATTTCTGGGAGACGTGTGGATGCACCAGGTGTGAATTCGGACTCAATTTGTATTTGAAGGAGAATGCTGCTCGTCTGACGACCCTTGGCTGACCGGGCAGAACCTGTGGCGACCTCAGGGTGATTCGGAGATCTGGGCTCGGATCAGAGGATTCGGATCCGAGGTCTTGTGTACCTGCAGACGGTCCTGAAACACTGGGGTTTGTCCCGGTGGCGGACCCTCCGACGATCTAGTCAGTCTCTGTGAGAGAGTAGCAATAACTAGGTGAATTTAAGTGGAAAAAGATTGATTACCTGAAAAGGTGGGTGAGGGTCTAGTATTTATAGGGAATCCCAACCGGGTTTGGTTCCGCTTGGGGGTCGATTCTGGACCCGAAAGCCCATGGGCCTGACGTGGCAGAGGGCCCAGGGGGTTTAGGGCAGACGTGGCCATACCAGGAGTGGTATAGGGCTGACGTGGCAAAACCCTCGGCGGTATTTGGAGCTGACATGGCTGATCGTGGGTCTTCTGTGCTTCTGGGAGAATCGGAGGGCCTAGGCTGTGCCAGGTCACCCCCCTGCTTCGCCAGAGAGGGGGGACGGCCAGTGGGGCTGTCACTGATCGGAGGCCGAGGACCGCTGAAGCCCATCGGATACGAGGAGGTCAGTTCTGCGGGGGTGAACGTGAGGTTCGGCGCCGACCCTGCGGTGGTTCGAGGCCGAACTAGATTGCTATTTTTACCTTTCTTGAGTGAGAGTTGTATTGGGCCCTGGTAGGGCCTCCAGGCCATTTTTACCCTACCACATTTACTATTCAAACTTGAGCTACATAATTGTTGTTTTACTGTTTACAAAGACTTTCATATGCTGTACGTTCCGAAGACGTGCCGTAGGCACGTGCCCATGGGCAAATCTAGTATATATATAAACAACGGCCTAGGTTCTTTCAATTTTAGAGCGAATGAGGCGAAGAGTTATTTAGAACGAAATCCCAAATTACCCCTCTGCCACTTAAGTGAGATGGGTGATGGACGGGCTCGATCTGATCCGTTGATCAGGATCAAGAGCGATCCAACGACCAGAATCTCTGTTTTCACGGGTCTGTGGAAACAGACCCGTTTTCAATAGAGCATTTCTCTCTCTCTCTCTCTCTCTATATATATATATATATATATATATATATATATATATATATATGAGAAAAGTGAGCCTCATATAGAGTATGAGAAAATTTTCCTCATACAAAGTGATTATACTCACTTGGTGAGACCTTTATGAAAGATCCACTCCGTCCATCATGTTTATCATGCTAATGAATGTATGTGTAGAAAAAATCAAGTGCTTTGGAGGTCATTCACCAATGCATCATGTTGATCTAATTTGTATTACTGTTGAATACGTTCATTTTTCAACAACATGATGCATGGGTGAATGACCTCCAAACCGCTTGGTTTTTCTACTTGTACATCCATTATCATGATAAACATGATGGACGGAGTGTATCTTCTATAAGGGTCCCACCAAGTAAGTATAATCACTTTATATGACGAAAATTATCTCATACAAATATGAGGCTCACATTACTCTCTCTTTCTCTCTCTCTCTCTATGGAGGCATTTGGTACGTGGGAATGTGTAAGGGAATCCCATATTCTCTCTTAGATTACCTTGTTTGGAATGTGGCAAGCATGGTTTTGGAAGGAATGATAGATTCCCAAGGGAATCAAATTTTTTTGGTGGGAAGGATTTCCATTCCCCACAAAAACCATGGGATTTGAGGATTCCCATGGAAAATTCATAACAAACAATAAAATAACAAAAAAAAAGAATAAAAAAATATATTTCTCGCTAAAATCATGGGATTTGAGTATTCTCATATGATTTCCATAACAAACAATTAAAAAAACAAAAAAAAAACTAGAATAAAAAATTACAATAATAAAGGATTCCCGGGAATGCAATGTACTATACCAAACGCGTTAATGCAACATTCCCGGGAATCTTTATTCCCATCCTCACATTCTCGGTAATCCTTTCATTCCCAGGAATTTTCCAATCCGTGTACCAAACACCCCCTATATATATATATATATATATATATATATATATATATATATATATATATATGGAAAGCTTCGGTTGTGCACTCCTTTAGTGCACACGGCGTGTGTACTAGGCCTTCGAGCATTCATATCGACGATCCGAACCGTTCACATTGATCTATACATCTAAATTAGTCTAAATATGTAAAATCAAATCATTTGAAATTCATTTACCCATCCATTGAAGTGTTACAAAATTGTATGGCTGAAATTATTGTTTTTTCTAGTCACATGATGGATGGGCAAATGAATTTCAAATAATTTGATTTTACATATTTAGACTAATTTAGATGTGTAGATCAATGTGAACGGTTCAGATCGTCGATATGAACGCTCAAAGGCCTAGTGCACACGCCGTGTGCACTAGAGATAGTGCACAACCGGCATTCATGTAATCTTCTATCATTTCTCATCCTCTCCCTCTCATTCCCACCCGATCACAAATGCCCCATATTTCAACTCCTCCTCTATAGTAGCTCCACCTTCCTCCACCCTCCTCACCATCATCTGGCTATTCCTACACCCCAAAATCCCCCAAATCCCCCAAATCTGAAACCCTTGCTCCACCTTGCTCCACCACCTCCGCTAACATCGGGCTCTTCCTCCACCCCAAAATCCCCCAAATCTGAAACCCTAGCTCCACCAGCTCCGCCAATATCGAGCTTTCCTCCACCCAAATCCCCCCAAACCCCAAACCCGGTTCTCATATTCTCCGTCTCCGTATTCGCATCCGACCTCCTCGCCGTTGAGATCTCCGACCAACCTCCTCTCCAACCTCCTTTCATGAGCTATTTAGTAAAGAATTGGAGTTGAACTTATCGTTGGGACAGTGGGGTTGGCCTACGGGGTCATCGTCGAGGAGTAGTGAAAAAGTGGGGGAATGGCTCTCTCCATTTGATCTAACTGTTGGGAGCTCGACGAAATCAGTTGGCTCTGATAGTTATGGAAGGGGTGCAAGTTCTCAGTACAAAAGGCCTAAACTTCTCGACTTTGCTTTGGCTCCAGCATCGTGAGTTTCTTGCTTATTGTTATTATATTTTTTCAATTAAGATAGATAGAGTTCACATGGAACTCCACCTAAAAAATGCAAATAAAAATGCATGTAGATTTTTAAATTCATGTAGGCTGTAGCATTTTAACCCATTGTGTGTATGATTTTATCTTTGTCATGTTTGATTGTTGAACTGAGTTTTGCCCAGCTCACAAATTTGGAACTTTGTAGGTTCATTTTGTCAATTTGTTTTGTGTGTGGAGTTGTTTGTAAGTATTTGATATTTGTAGAGAAAAGTGGTTTAACTATCAAAGTTTTTTTTTTATCGTAAAAGGTTGGAAATTGCGCCCCCCCCCCACGTGTTTCATTAAAAATTTAACAAAACAAACAACCAAAAATAGGCTTATGAAGTTCAGATCCCAACAGGCTGGGTTCTGGAATTCATACACCCCAACCAACAAACAAAAATACAACGAAATCTAGTCCTACTGATTGGCCACCCCCGCCAGAACAACTTTCTCGTGCCAATTTGGGCTCATTCCCTCACTCAGTCCCTCGCTTGTACGCCGTTTATCCTCTCCAACTATCGTATGCTTTTCCTTGTCGCCCCCAGCAGTGACCCATACGACAAGCATAAGCACCATATTAGAGACCGCACATGCACTCCACCAATCTGACAGCTCCATGTCAAGATTGAGTCCTCGTTCTCATCCCCTTGCTTCACCCTTGATGACTCTCACCGCAACCTCGCAACGAGGGTAGACGACGCACCTGATCCCTGCGAGCCCTCTAATATGAAAGAACCAAAGACACCCCTCACTTTAACCAACCAAGGTCAAAGTAGAACCCAAACTATAAAATTGCCCGACAATCGTCGCCTACACCAACTAGGATACATTTTGTTGCTAATTGTAAGTCGGTTGTAATTTGGATATTAGGTGTTGGATCCTATAGGCAAGGCAAGAAACACTAGAGGGGGGTGAATAGTATTTTATAAAAAATAATTGCAAAATTAAACTTTTCTTCTGACCAATCGACTTGAAAAGATAAACCATCGACTGGGGCGATAGTTAAGAAGAGTATTTTAAAGCGAGTCTGATCAGCCGACTTGTAGAAGAGCCAGTCGACTTATCACACAAGTTTTCAGAGAAAGTAGTACAAGTCTGAACAGTCGACTTACAAATAGACACAGTCGACTGTCCAGACAAGTTTCACAGAGAACTTAAAATGCAAGAAAATAAAATGCAAGTTCAAAGAGATACATCTACAGAAGACACACGATGTATCCTGGTTCGGTCCTTCCGACCTATATCCAGTCCCCAAGCAACCTACTTGAGATTTTCCATTATTCTTGAAATAGTTACGAGAACACCCTACGCCGTTAGACAACAACCTTGTCCAACCCGTAGTCCTTTCTCACAACTAGAGAAGGCAACCCACTCTTCCACCAAGAGTGAAAACCTGACTCTACACCCTAGAGCCCTACTCTCCAACCGAGAGAAACCACTCTCACAACCCGAGAGTGAAGAACAACAACAACAAAAAGTTTACAATCAACCTATAACCTTGTTGTGAATGTGATTTTATGTGTGGCTATTAGGTCAACTTCCAAAATCAGTCTAAAACGAAATCACTGTTATGCTAGACTGATTTCAAAGAACCAAGACTTAGAAAGTGAGTGCTTTTGAATGCTTTTTCTTGTTAAAACCAAAAGCTTGAGAACTTGAGAAACAAAAAGCTTAGAAAATAAGTTGTTAACATTTTCCAAGTGATTTATATACTCTATTTATAGAGTTAGAATTACTGGATGTTGAGAAGCAGTTGTACCAACTGTCAACCAACTGTAACACCTCGAATTTGTGAAATACCGAAAATGTCTGTTTTTATATATTTCGAGTGGTGAAAATTATTTTTGATGTATTTTATTGAAATATTGATATTGGTATGGATATTTGTGGTAGATTGGTATTAATGATATATTGGAGTTATGAGTCGAGTTTTATGTGAGGAAATATTATTTCCCTTATTTTCTACTTTTGGAAATTTTTTTATGAGACAATTTTATGTATTTGATGTTGTTAGTATTTCTTTAAAGTGAGAGAGAGTTTGGGGTCTATTTGAAATATTTTGAAGAGTGGGGGCTCATATGCAATTATCCCCTTCTAATTATATTATTAATAATATAATATTTCCAAAAAAAAACCCATCCCTTTTCTTCTCCTTCTCCATCTTTCTTTCTTTCTGTTCTTTCCCTCCCGAACCCGCCGAACCCAAATCGGCGCATCCTTTCCCCGCTCGAATCCACCCTCCTACTTTATGGTTTTCGAATTAAATTGGGGGTAGGCTAATTGAAGGGCTCTCTACATCGTGGAAGCGTTGGATTTTCGAAAGGATTCCGAAAAGGTAAACCCTAAACCATTTTATTGCATAAAATTGAGTTGGGTTAATTTCTATTGAGTAGGAATATTATGGTAGAGAGATTTTGAGATATTGGAAGTGGTAGATGTGAGGAATTAGTAGATTATTAGAGAGATTGCAAGTTATTAGTAAATTAGGATTTTGGGTTTGAAAAAGAGAATTATATATGTGAGAATTAACTCCTTTATAGTAGTAGAATTTTAGTAGAACTATTATAATAAGTTGGGGGTGATTTTGGTACTTGTTTGGGGAAAAACATTCTGTAGGAATTTGTCTATTACGTGCATTGCACGTGTGCATCCCAGACGTTCGATAAAACGCGTGAGTGATATTAGAAATAGTGTTATTATTTTCTGTGATTGATTTGGATAATTTGAGCCTTAATTGTGTTGAAATTTGATAATAGGATATGTTAGCAGATTTGGATGTGGAACGGCGTGCTGGCGCTTCGAGTCTTCACGGGATGTTATGTGGGTATGAATATATTGACATATTTGTGTTTTAAGAAAATCTTAGTGTAATACGAACGATTGGTATGAATTACGGAATAAGGTGTATTTATATATGAGAATTAGTGTTTGGTGTTGGTGTGTAATATGATGATTAATTACTCATGTCCCTTGTGTATTGATATAAACTTATAGATGATGGATTATATATATATATATATATATATATATATATATACGGGGACGAGTTATATTTATATAAGATGTCGGTATATGGTGAATTGATGTGATTTTGAATATCCAGTGGGATGGTAACATACTGGGTGTATTTATATATATATACGATGTTGTGATGTGTTGATCTATTGGGCGTATGCAATCATGTAATATTGAGATAATAAACGGTATGATATACGCATGATGTGTGGGGTAATGATAAAATAAATAATACAGTACAGTTGTGATGTGTAATATTATGATGTGATGATTTTTATGTTAATTACAGTGATATTTCTTTTGTGTGATGCATTGAAAGGGGTAAGTGTGTTGGTCATCATTGTTTATGCGAATAAGTAAATAAAAGGGGAGATGCTGTGATGATAAAAGGGTGATGTTAATATGAAAAGAAAATATTAACAGCAATAATTTCGGTTGACTTGAGTTGATTCCCCAGGATGGACCTGTGTGAACAGATACCTCTGGATAGACCGGAGAGAGATATGATACCTCAGGGTAGACCTGAGAGAGAGTTGATTCCCCAGGATGGACCTGGGAGAGCAGATACCTCCGGATAGACCGGAGAGAGATATGATACCTCAGGGTAGACCTGAGAGAGAGTTGATTCCCCATGATGGACCTGGGAGAGCAGATACCTCCGGATAGACCGGCGAGAGATATGATACCTCAGGGTGACCTGAGAGAGAGTTGATTCCCCAGGATGGACCTGGGAGAGCAGATACCTTCGGATAGACCGAAGAGAGATATGATACCTCAGGGTAGACCTGAGAGAGAGTTGATTCCCTAGGATGGACCTAGGAGAGCAGATACCTCCGGATAGACCGGAGAGAGATATGATACCTCAGGGTAGACCTGAGAGAGAGTTGATACCCCAGGATGGACCTGGGAGTGCAAATACCTCCGGATAGACCGGAGAGAGATATGATACCTCAGGTGGGACCTGAGAGAGAGTTGATACCCCAGGATGGACCTGGGAGTGCAGATACCTCCGGATAGACCGGAGAGAGATATGATACCTCAGGTGGGACCTGAGAGAAAGTTGATTCCCCAGGATGGACCTGGGAGAGCAGATACCTCCGGATAGACCGGAGAGAGAATTGATACTTTAGGCTAGACCTGAGATACAATGAATATGATATGAAATGTGAATGAGAAAGAGGATGAAGTATTTGGTGTAAGATGAAATGAAATAGTGAAGTAAGTGTATTATGAGTTAAGAATAAAGGATAAATAAGTAATTACGTGATGAGACTCAGAAAATATGAAAAGTGTATTAGTATGGATTAAATGAAGAAATTGTGTTATGATAATGAATACGGGAAGTAGAAAGAATGCATTAAGTATCTTCTAAATGAAAGTAAAATACAGTATGATATGAGTGGTTCCACCTTGGAATTGTGACAAGGAACTACCTGCCCGCTGTTTCTGTGGAAATGGTGAGAACTACCTGCCTTGGCATAATTCGCAGGGTGAGTGGGCATGATAGTGCTAGTGATTAATGGAAATGAAGAATTAAATAAGTGAAGATGATAAGTGATTGAAGTGAATTAATAACCAAGCTATCGGCTTGAGATGTGATATGATATTACCCAAACTGTGTGTTTGGGGTGTGGTGATTATTACCCAAGCTATCGGCTATGGGGTGTGATATGTTGTAGCCCCAGATTGTGTTTGGGAATTAAGTGAAAATGATAATAATAAGATATAATACTTATAAGAATGAGAAATTCTAAAGTGGTATAATGAGATGGGAATGAACCATAAAGCATGTTTTTGATGTAAAGAGTATAAGCATTCTATCAATAATGTGTTAATAATGTGATGAGATGTGAGAGCATTGCAATAAGCAACTGGATATTATAATTGCGTTATAAAACATGAATAAATGTGGTATTATGAGAATAGAAGCATTTGTAAGAAGTGATACTTGAAAGGGCATAATAAAATAAATACCCGTATTATGAGATTGGTTATAAAAATGGTTATTAAGAGAGTATGTTGTATTATGAGTAGTATTCATATAAATGGTTATTAATGAAAGGAGTAATAACATCATGTAGTATATTCATATAATGCTATTATGACGATACTTGTGGAAGAATGAATATTTGGGTTAGAGAATTTATATTGAAAAGTAATGGATTGTATGTGTATTCGGGCTATGCGGATGTAAAATAAGAATATATATACATATACGAGGTTGAGGTGAAGTATATTAGGAAATGTGGGAAGTTATGGATAATTAAATAGTTGAATGCAGGATTGGCAAAGTATTTGATATATCGTCGTATTGATGGTGTGTTGTGTTCAGGATTCAGGTTGCATTACCTTAATTTGGTATTTGTAAGTTTAAATTATTTTCTTTATACTATTTTAATTTGTTATTAGATTAATAACTATACTCACACCAGAAATGGCTGACCACTTAGTGTTTAGGGGGTTAGGGGAGTCCGAGGACTACCCTAGATCCCCTACTGTTACAGGTTCTCATCAGTGCAGAGGTGAGGCGTAGATGGTAGGGTGAAGTTTTATTATCAAATTTTTGTACTAATTAGTTATGATGAGTGGTAAAGTTATGATTTAAATTGTATTATGGATGTATAAGTATGTAAATGATGATGATGAGTATAGTGTGGAGTAGTGTATGGTGGTTGTGACCCGTACCCATCATGTTGTGGTGTACCGGGTTCTGTGGTAGATTTTACAAAGGTTTTTCTAAAAACTTTACCTCGTTTTCAAAGGAATTTATGGTTTTTAATTAATATTTGATATACTGTTATGAGTTTGGCCCCCAGAGCATTATATTATATTGCCTGTGTGATACTGCTCATTTTGGCCTGGGGAGCCCTTGATAATATTGTCTGTGTGGTGAGCTACGGAATTTTGAGCAGGATTCCGTAAGTTTTCTGTGTTTTGGGGCAGAAATTACAGGGGAGATTCTGCCCAAATTTTTATTGATATATAACTATTTTAGTTTATGTTTAAAGTGATAGAGAAATTGAAAGAATTGAATTTCAAGGTTTAGCTTTCAAAGAAAAAAAAATTTGGGGTGTTACACCAACGGAAATAAAACTTTTGAATTCGAAAAGTCAAGTTTTGAAATCAGTAAACTATCGAAAAGACTTGAACAGTCAACTGGGTTGCCGTTATGAGTCGACTGGTTAGAGTTTGAATAAGTTCAGTTAGTTTCGTACTAGAACAGTCGACTGATGCCTTATGGAGATCGACTGGTACTTAACAGCTGAGCTTTTTCAATCTTGTTTCAATCTTTTTAAGTTTGAAAAACACTCAATTATTTTAAAGATAATGTGTGAGTGTGTGTGACAAGGCTTTTACAGAATTTCTAAGACTCAAAGAAAATAAAAAAGTTACAATTGTTACAAGACACTTAATACAATAAATTGAAGCATAGGTCTTGTCTTGAGTCTTGAGTCTTGAGATGGAGCTTTTAGCCTTTGTCTTTTTCTTGTAAGCTGACAACCTTATAGCTTTCTTGATCAATTAGCTATAAGAGCTTTGTTTGTAGCTTTGCTTGATCAACTTGCTTTAAGAACCTTGTAAAGCTTGTTAGAACATTTTGCCTTTGTATATCCTATAATATTTAAGAAGTAGAACAACAACTTTGCATTGTGTTGTAATCATCAAAATCAAGAATCAACATTCTTCCCCTTTTTGATGATGACAACACAATAGCTTACAATAAAAGGAATAAATATTACAAGTGCTCACATGCTCTCCCTATCAAATGTACAACATGCATAAGTGTGAAAGCATGCATAAGTGAAAAACATGTACAAAGATATGTATCACCATAACATTATCACCACAACATAACACACAAAGCAATATAAAAATTGGAGCTTATATTTTCTCCCCCTTTGTCATCAACAAAAATGGGAAAACATAATCCTCACAAAAAAATAATACAGACAAAATGTCATTCATATAAGAAAAAAATTAGTCTTAGTTCAAACGATTACATAATTGATAGAAAAAGCAACAACAAGTAGGAAAATACATAGAAAAAAATATAAAAATAGTAACTCATCAGTCTGCATCATCTTCATCTTGGTCATCATGAGAGGAAGGAGGAAATTGAGTGGTGAATAGGTGGGTAAGATGAGAAATATGTGACTCAAGAACATCTTGACGATCCATGATATAATTGACAGCATGATAAATACTACGAGGATCATCAAAATCTGCTCGAAGGAGACGAACTAGAAGCAGAAGACCGACGAGCTGAAGTAGCTAAAGGAACAGGAGGGGAATTCCTAGAAGTAGACCTAGGTGGAGAAGAAAGAAGCTTCATGCGTGCTAAACTTGCACGATCAAAAGACTCATAGTGCTTTACTACATTGGTCTCTGCATAGTCGTTGGTTTCTTACCTTAATCTATGAGTATCTTTTAGTACTTGTAACATCAGAATACGATATTAGTACCATTTTGCTTCGTTATTTATCTACTAGTGATGCTGATCTCCGCCTTGATTGCAACTCCTACTGGTTGGTGACTACTCCCTCCTTAGAAAAGGACGAAATCACGAATTGCCGCTTTAATCTTCAAGCAGGCCCTGGGTGATTTTGCTGAATGTTTGACGTGGTCATCCTCGGTCTTGGGGAAGTTTCCTCCTTGGCGTGCTCCTGGCGGTTGCTTGATCATAAGTTGATCTTGGAGTGCTCTGCTGTTTCTGGAAAAGAATTGAGTTGGTCGTCGATAGATCCTTCCTCGAGTCTAGGCATGATTTATTCCTGGCGATGGCATCTGGTTTCTGCTATCTTCCACTAATGCTTTCCTCGGCATATCATGAATTCTAGTCTTGATGTTAAGTTATTAGTGTGGCTTTATTGTTCTTCCTCAACTCCTGTGCTCCGGATTGCCCTCATTTGTTGTTTTGCTGCTGACTTGCTATATTAGCATTAGGTTACAGAAATTCTCCTCGGCATCTGGCTGCAGGTTGTCTTCTGGATATTTGGTTACAAACTCGTATTCCCAATATCCAGTCACACCACAATAGTGAAAAGAGAATCAATCATCCAGGAAGTAGTACATCGAAAGTTCCCCCAAACATAATATTATACATAGCTAAGTTGAACCTTCGGAATACAAGGTATATTACATCTTACTTCGACTTCCAAAATATTCCAAAACATAGTCGGTTCTCATAATATTAACACCCTATTACTGATATCCTGCTACTTGTTCGTGGAGCATCCTTCTTGTAGTTGTGCCCGAATTTCCCACAGTTGTAACAAAACTTGGCTATAGTTGCTGGGCAGGTTGACTTGAAGTGTCCAACTTTTCCACATTTGTAACAATTCTTGGCTGTAATTTCTTCCTTAGGGTGTTTTCTCTTAGAATGTTCGGTAATTTTTCCAGCTCCCCTTGGTTTGGTGGCCTTCCCAGCAGTTCTTGGCAAGGTGTCTTCCTGGAGTTCCCACCTAAGATTCTGAAAGTGTGTCATATCGGATTGAAGTTGCTCTCGTTCTTTCTTTAGGCATGCAATCTGTGTCTGGTAAGTGTTGATCTGCCCCTTGGCCTGGCGGATCGCCTTGTCCTTGCTCCCTTTGCCTTTTCATTCTTAGATATATGATGGTTGTCATCTGCTGCTCCGCGGTTGGGTTTGGTGATGGTGGAGGTGAGTTCTCTTCATTTTTGACCTTTTGTAGCACTCCCCTCATTTCTTCCTCCACTGTCATCAGTCTCTTTGTAGGTATTGGTTCATCCGCTGCTACTGACACATCATTGATGAAGATATCTTCGAACACCATCCTGCAAAACATACACAGGTTTAGTTCCGGTTAAAGATGAATCACAGACATATATTGATTACTCGAAATGTTAGAACATAAACCTACCTCTAACTGGCATTTTAAGTCTTCGTGTTAGATTACAATTCGAAGTTAGCTATGATATCACTTCTGTAGCGCCTCGGGTCCCACTATCGGAAATCCGTGACACAAACTAGAATCTTTTCCTTTGAATTCATCTCAACACAGTAATAATAAGGAAAATTTAACTTTTATTGCCAATAAAGTTATTACATCATCAATTACAATCATTATCTTGTTCTTGAATGAGGAATACAAATTACATCCACTTAATACAAATTCTACTGAGTAGTAGCTATCGCCTGCCCTTTAGAACATTGCCCCCCAGTCACACTTCCGAATTTGTAAATACATCTAGTCTAACCCAAGCTCTGATATCATTTTGTAACGGTTACTATCTGTACCCCAGCACGGTAGTCAACCAATCACCTCTGGAGATCCACTGAGTGGTCAGTCTGCTTTCCTGAGATGTGCCACACGGCTCGAGTCTTCCACAACGCTACTCTGATTCTTCTGCAACTGCTTGATTAGTGGAGAGGTATATTAGTTATTCCACTTGGATACTCTTCTGGCCTTGAGTCTTCCTGTATTTGCAAACTGGCATCCAACACCTAATTGAGTGGGCACGTCAGTACGTATAATGATGCAATGCTGATGAAAATAAAGATCTTCAAATTGTAAAATCACAAATGGTCATGATGGAAAAGGAAATGTCCATCCTAACTTCCTGGTGTCTGAGTATGTCATGCCCTCAGGTCTAATGCACAATACAATGTATAGAAGAAACAGATGCACTTAATCTAATGTCAGCAAGACTGTGGACATGCATGCATCCTATACTACATACGCTCCAAATCAAGCCGTCTTCTCTAGTTCAGGATTTTAAACCCTCGTTATGCATTGCATTCCACTATTGTACACTTCCTGTTCTCGATAAGTACAACGTGATTGAGGAGGTTTCAAAATTTTGGGGTGTCCCCGTTTACCACTAATAACTGGCATACCGGACCTCACTCAAAAGTCGGGACGAACTTACAGATACACAGCAGCATACCTATGGTGTCGAAGATCTATAAGATAGCAGCCCCATGGTCCGTTCCTGTGTTCTCGACTAGTTGGAAGACACAACCCGTATCCCTTTGATAGGAAGAGACAATCTTGGTTATCACCGCCTAGTGCTTGCCCTTAGAGCAAGTCGAATTATAGGGTGTCAACCCTAACACCAACTCGATCCTCAAGCGGGAAAGAAAATAATTAATTAACAGTGTTACCGAAAATATGATGTATATTCAAAATATGCACAGTGTTTAACAAACGATTGAGCCCGACTAGTCTTTTAAAATAATAACTTAGCGAGTCGATATTCATCGGTTGCCACCACCTCTATTGGTCTTTGACAAAAATCTGGCCCGTGACCCTCAATAAGCGGTACGACGGTGCCCAAGGGATGCCTTAAACCCAGCAATAGAGGTAAACATACACAAATACCAACACCCAGCCATTGACAGACTCAAGGCATCAAAATACAAATCATAATTAATTTCAGTAATACCTAGGTAAGAAATGGATCTGACCTGATATATTTACCGAAACACCGGCGACCCGATCTTTATCGTTCGCCACCACCTCTGACTCGGATCGCATCCAGTATCCCGGTTCGCGATCGATTACCCATTGGGTAAAAATTCGTCGGTGCACGAAGGATGACTATTCAGTTCTCGAGGTGGAAGAATTCAATTCTAGCCTAATGGTTGATAGTCGTCGGGTAATACCTTACCCTAGGCGATCCCCCAAACAACTCAAATCAAAACAAACCATCACACACATTTAGGAAAACTCAAAACATGATAGAATCAAGTATTTTAAGTATAGAAATGCTACTAACTCTTAAGTTCAAGACTTAGGAGTAGAGCAAAATAACATACTTTACAAAAATAATAACTTCCAATAAGACTAGTTCTGTCCAGGAATTAGAAAAATCATATATTTCAATATACATACTGGTTTTGCATGATTCTAAATGTTATGAAAAGCTAAGACTCTCTAGTACAAGTATCTAGTTGATAATTTTTTCAGATTCTAAACACACAATTCCAGAAAATCTCAAGTTCACAGACTATCTAAATCTGAATTTAAACTAAACATGGTCTATTCAAAATTTTATATAAATTTATACACAATTCTAATATTTATCAAATTTGGGATTCATTAACTAAACATATGCAAGTTTAACATATACAAAAATTGCATCAAGATTCAAAATATGCATGGAGTTATAACTTTTTGAATTCAATAGAAAAACTTCTCTATTTTCAGGTAGTGTGCCAAACTTCTTTCACTAACTAATTTTAAAAACCGATCAAATAGTGTCTAGAAATTTAAAAATTTTACATACATGATCTAGACACACATTATATGCTACATTAAAAATTTTATTGTAATATTATATACCAAAAAATAGTTATGATTTATTGAACCTCACTTTTGAAACAGGACAATGCCAGTCTTTAGCTCTGGACCAGTCGACCAAACATAATTTTTAAAAACAACAAATAAATTCAGAAAAATTTAAAATTTTACAAGAATGTTTTTAACACATACAAGAACCTCTGGTAAAAAATTGGGCTCAATATGTCTTACCAATTCCATAATATGAATTTTCAAACTTCACTTTGAAAACAAGGCATACCCAGTTTTCTCACTGTCCTCTGTTCCGAAAAGAAATATTTTATTGAGCTACTAAATGAACCCCAGAAATTATGAAAAAAATTAAAGTAAGCTCTAAACTAATATTAGAACATGCCATAAAAATATTAAGTAAAGATTCGGAGCCATTTGCAAGTTAGGAATTCTCTAAGTATTAACATAACATAAGCACATATATTCCTAGTATCAAATTTTACTAACATACAAACTTATGTCTTCATATTCACTCAATCACACAATCATGGTATGAAGCTTCTATTAGAATCCTACATACAATTATCATATCAAAAATAAAATTGAAGTTAGAAGAACGCCCACCCAAGAGTGGGTTGATTGCACAAAACTTGGCTTTAGAGCTTCTCCTCCTCCTCCTTAGCTTGTCTTCTTCCTTGAACACCCTACAAAAAAAGTAAATGAATCTAGCTACACACGCTCTCTAATTCTCTTACTTACTCACTTTTTTTTGTTGATCAAGCCTAAAATGAAGAATGAAGAACGACAGATTGATGATGGGGTTTTATGAAATGGAGGGAGAGTGGGGAGGGGGTTGGCCGGCCTTGTCCAAGTGGAGGGTGGGGATGAGGTGTAGGGGTGAGTGGAGAATGGAGGGCTAGGATGTATGCCAACTCACATTGCTAGAAACTTCAAGTGCCATCTTGGTTGCTTCATGAAGGTGTCCACCAACATAGAATAAGGGAACATCCCGTTCTTATCTAGGTAACTCTAAAATTAACAAAGCAATATATGGCTCTCGTGTTCTCGACTAGTGAGAAGACAGCTCATATCCCTGTGACAGGAATAGACAATCCTTGTTATCACCGCCTAGTGCTGGCCCTTAGAGAAAGTCCAATTATAGGGTATCACCCCTAACACCAACTCGATCCTCAAGTGGAAAGGAAAATAATTAAATAACAGTGTTACTGAAAATATGTTGTATATTCAAAATATGCACAGTATTCAACAAACGATTGAGCCCTACTGGTCTGTCAAAATAATAACCTGGCGAGTCAATATTCATCGGCTGCCACCACCTCTATTGGTCTTTGACCAAATTCCTGGCATGTGACCCTCAACGAGCGGTACAATGGCACCCAAGAGATGCCTTATACCCGGCAATAGAGGTCAACATACAAAAATACCAACACCCGACCATTGACAGACTCAGGGCATCAAAATACAAATCATAATTAATTTCAGTAATACCTAGGTCAGAAATGGATCTGACCTGTTATATTTACCCAAACACCGGCGACCCGATCTCCATCGTTCGCCATCACCTCTGACTCGGATCGCATCAAGTATCCCGGCCCATGATCAATTACCAATTGGGTAAGAATTCGTCAGCGCACGAGGGATGACTATCCAGTTCTCGAGGCGGAAGAATTCAATTCTAGCCTAAGGGTTGATAGTCGTACGGTAATACCTTACCTTAGACGATCCCCCAAACTACTCAAATCAAAGTAAACAATCACACACATTTAGACAAACTCAAACATGATGGAATCAAGTATTTTAAGCATAGAAATGCTACTAACTCTTTATTTCAAGACTTAGGAGTAGAGCAAAATAAACCTTATTTACAAAAATAATAACTTCCACTAGGTCTAGTTCTGTCCATGAATTAGAATAATCATATTCTTCAATATACAAACTAGAATTGCATTATTCTAAATGTTTTGGAAAGCTAAGACTCTCTACTACAAGTCTCCAGTGTATCATTTCTTCAGATTCTAAACATATAATTCCAGAAAATATCAAGTTCACAGACTAGCTAAATCTAAACTTAAACTGAACAAGGTCTTCTAAAAATTTTATACTAATTCAACCATGACTTCAACATACAAAAGTTCAACATATGCAGGGAGTTAAAGTTTTTTGAATCCAGTAGAAAACATTTTCTGTTTTTAGGCAGGGTGCCAAACCTCTTTCACAAACTAATTTTAAAAGCCCATTATATTTTGTCTAAAAATTCTAAAATTTTAGATAAATGATCAAGACACACATTAGTTGCTACATCAAAATTTTCATTGCATGATTCCATACCGAAAAATAGTTTTGATTTATTGAACTTCACCTTTGAAACAAGACAGAGCCAGTTCATGGCTCTGGGCCAGTCGACAAAAAATAATTTTTAAAAATATCAAATAAATTCAAAAAAATATGAAATTTTAAAAGAATGTTGTTAATACATACAAGAACCCTCTGATAAAAATTTGGGCTTAAGATGTCTTATCAATTCCATAATATGAATTTTCAAACTTCACTTTGAAAACAAGGCATACCCAGTTTTCTCAATGTCCTCTGTTCCGAAAAGGAATATTTTACTGAGCCACTAAACCTAGAAATTATGAAAAAATTAAAGTAAGATCTAAAATCATAGTAGAACATGCCATAAAAATAAAGTAAAGATTCGAAGCCATTTGCAAGTTAGGAATTCTCTAAGTATTAACATAACCTAAGCACATATATTCCTAGTATCAAATTTTACTAACATACAAGCTTATGTCTTCATACTTTCTCAATCACACAAGCATGGTATGAAGCTTCTATTAGCATCCTACATACAATATCACATCAAAAATATAATTGAAGTTAGAAGAACACCCACCCAAGAGTGAGTTGATTGCACAAAACTTGGTTTTAGAGCTTCTCCTCCTCCTCCTCCTTGGCTTGCCTTCTCTTGAACACCCTACAAAAAATGTAAATGAATCTAGCTAGACACACTCTCTAATTCTCTTACTCACTTTTTTTTTGATAAAGCCTAAAATGAAGAATGAAGAAAGAAAGAAAGAAGATGGGGTTTTATGAAATGGAGGGAGAGTGGGGATGGGGTTGGTAGGCCATGTCCAAGTAGAGGGTGGGGATGAGGTGTAGGGGTGAGTGCAGATGGGCTAGAGTCTTCACACACTCTCTAATTTTAAAAACCCATCAGCATAAAGCATGGTATACTTGTTTCTTGAAGCAACCAAGATGGCACTTGAAGTTTCTAGCAATGTGAGTTGGCATACATCCTAGCCCTCCATTCTCCACTCACCCCTACACCTCATCCCCACCCTCCACTTGGATAAGGCTGGCCAACCTTATGTTGAAGATAAAGCCAAGACTTAGTCTTGTCATTATCTCATAGGTTGTAACAATATTCTAGCTATTAATATCTTTAGTTAGGATATTTATTTCTTTGCTATTCTACCTTATCCCTTATAAACTAAGTTTGTTAAGTCTTCCAGCTTTCCTTATATTATATATACTTGTACTACTCATTAATAAAAATATAACTTTCCCAAAACCTTTCATGGTATCAGAGCGGACTTGATCCTCATCAATATACATATATTCCTTTTTTAAGCATACTAATCGCATACTATGTCTTCCCCTCACATTATTCCCATCAACTTCCGCCCCAACCCAAACCATAAGACCAATCACTCCAACTCCAAATGTCCTAACCAAACTGGATCTTGTGGCTACCAAGGCAATGCCAATGGTGCCACAGAACTAGGCATTCACTCCATATATGCCCCATCATCCAGAAATACCTCGTCATTCACCTACCGCCTCGCTCCACCTACAACCAATTGCTGCCCCAAGCACATGTAACCACCGCTTCTACCCTCTCCCATCCCTATCCATGGCTCTTGGATACCGGTGCATCCCATCATGTTACTCATGACCTAGCAAACCTATCCCTCCATCACCCCTACAATGGCATTGAAGAGATTGTCATTGGAAACGGTACGGGTGTTCCTATCACTCATACTGGTTCACTTTTCTTTCCTACTTCCTCTTACAAATCTTTGTTCTTGTCTAATGTTTTATGTGCACCCACTATGACACGTAATATTATTTCCATTTCACAACTTTGCTCAGACAATAATCTCATCATTGAATTCATTTCTAATTCATTTGTTGTGAATGATCATCTCACGGGGGCACAACTCATTTAGGGTCTAACTAGGCACGACACTTATGAGTGGCCATCTCCTGCACCTATTCTAGCTCTTTCTAGTGTCAAAGCGTCGGCTATAGATTGGCATCATCGTCTTGGCTATTCCTCTTTATCCATCTCCAAAAGTATGGTTTCAAATTTTAGACTTGATGTTTCTAGTGATTTCTTCTTTAATTGCAATTCATGTCAATGTAATGAGAGTCATAAGCTCTCATTCAGTCAATCAACCTTGATATCAAATGCTCCCCTTGATCTTATTTACACTGATTTATGGACTTCTCCATTATACTCTATTGATGGTCACAAATATTATGTTATTTTTGTTGATCACTTCACAAAGTACATTTGATTCTATCCTCTCAAAAACAAATCTGATAGAAAAGCAGTGTTCATTAGATTCAAAGCTTTGGTGGAAAAATATTTTGAGAAAAAAATCAAAGTTATATATTCCGACAATGGGGGGGGGGGGGGGGGAGGCTATCATCGTCTCTTTGGTACTCCTAACTATCTCAAGTTAAGAAGCTTCGATTGTCTGTGTTACCCTTGGTTACGACCTTATGTCACACACAAATTGGATCCCAAGTCCATTCCTTGTATCTTTATTGGGTATTCTAAGACTCAAAGTGCTTATCATTGTCTAGATCCAATCACCCACAAAGTCTACACGTCTAGGCACATTCGGTATATAGAAACCGAATTTCCTTATATTCGTCTTAGCTCCCGTGCTCATCCTACTCCCGTACCCAATCTGAACCATCGGAGTTCCTTGTCACTGCCCATAATCCAGTCAGTACCAGTTCATAATCCCGTGGACAATGACAATGCTCTAGCCACTGTCATAGTGCCAAACTCCCCCTCAGTCCAGCTAACCCCAACCGATGTCCAACCCAACTCCCCACAGCCGGTCATTAAACCTCAACCCAGCAATCCATCTCTTCCAACTATTCTACCACCCTTTGCACCTCCTCCTCCACCTTCCGACATTGTCACTCGCTCCAGAAATAACATTCACAAGCCCAACCCCAAGTACAACCATCATACCATTGTACAACCTAAACCAACCGAACCTACCACCGAAGCCCAAGCTCTTAAAGATCCTCTTTGGCAGCAAGTAATGATTGCTGAGATCATGGCATTACATAAGCTTGGTACTTGGTGTCTCCCGAAATTGGTCGTAACCTTGTCAAATGCAAATGGGTAAATACAAACATGATGGGAGTGTAGAATGTTATCATGCTTGTCTTATTGCAAAAGGATTCCAACAACGTCTCGGTATTGATTATAGGGAAACCTTCAGTCCGGTTGTAAAACCGGCCACCATCCGTACTCTTCTTAGCCTTGCAGTTACAAATAAGTGGCATCATCAGTAACTTGATATTAATAATGCATTTCTTTTTGGCACACTTCATGAGGAGGTATATATGTCACAACCCCCTGGTTTTGTGGATGCCGCCTTTCCGACTCATGTTTGCAAATTGCGCAAGACAATTTACGAGCTCAAGCAGACACCTCGATCATGGTACACAAAGCTATCCAACTTTCTTCTTGGTTCGAGTTTCCGGTAGTGGGATCCGGGGTGCTACAGAATAAATGCTTCTAACTAAAACACTCACTAATCTATTTCACTCTCTTTTCTTCTTCTTCTTCTTCTTTTTTGGAACAAACATAAGATGAAGAAATGAAGAAAAAAAGAAGGAATTGGGGTTTTATGGAATGGAGGGAGAGGGGAGGGGGTTGGCCAGCCTAAACCAAGTGGACGGTGAGGATGAAAGGGTGAGTGAGTGGAGGGATGAAGAGCTAGGATGAATGCCAACACATCGTGCTAGAAGGTTCAAGGGTTTCTTGGTTACTTCATGAAGAAAGCATCATGGAAAAACTAAGGTCATTGGATCTCATCAACATACAACCAAGATCAATCATGATTGCTAGGGTTACATAACCCTAGTTTCTAACCCTAGGTCAAAGCAAATCCCTAACCCTTATGCTAAGAAACCCTTGAACCTTCTCGCACAATGTGTTGACATTCATCCTATGTAACCCCCCGTACTTAAGAGTGTATATATATATAATATTATATATATATATATAATAATAATAATAATAATAATAATAATAATAATAATAATAATAATAATAATAATAATAGTGAGAAGTGGTTGGAGTTGGCCTATAGGACTTCTATGAGGCTATGGGATTAAATGGAATTAATAAAGGTGTCTAGAGAATGGTCTATGGGGCATAGGCATTAAATGAAATAATGAATGTAAAAAAAGTAGCTGCATGCATGCATGCTTACTGACATGGCTTGGTGTGGGGGGTTGCTTTGATCCCACATCGGTGGTAACTTGGAAGAAAGAGAGTATAAATATAGTTGTCTATGATCAAAGGTTACCTACTAGTCCGGACACCTTTTGTGAGGCACGCTTATAGTGGGCAGTTGTTAGAATTTTATTTGTTCACGTATTGCGCGCACGTGTAGCCACGTGCACAGCTGAGCCGGGCTCGGGACTTTACAGATTGAAGGTGAATTTCCACAAAAGTACCATCAGGATTGCTATGAACTTATAGAGAGAATTTCTAATGGATTGGAAAGATGGAAAGGGAAGATGTTTTCTTTCGACGGCCGCCTGGTTATGCTGAATTTGGTGATCAATTCAATACCGCTCTACTTTTTGTCATTCTTTAAGATATCGGTTTGGGTAACAAAAAAGATAGATAGGTCAAGATGTTGATTTCTTTGCACGGGTCAGGGGTAGACGAGAAAGGATATCCGTTAATCAAGTGAGGGAGCTAGTTTGCCGACGAACCAAGCACTATTATGTAAGTGGTGGCAGAAACTCAAAGTATGGAATAAGCCTTAGTCAAGACAGTTTCTCTTAGAAAAGGAAGCTGGCACCAAAAGCAGAAGAATATTGCGTCCTGTCTGCCTTTTGGCAGGGAGTTTCGCACACAAAAGACTTATTTTTATCAGGAATCACATTCTCCATTGGAAACAGAGTAGATATTTGTTTTTGAAAAGAAAGGTGGTGCGGCCCCATTAATTTAAAGAGAATATTTTAGAGGCTTATAAGTACACAGTAGATAAGAACGAATGGGTAGCGAGACAGTTGCGGAACAAAGTATCGGCCTAGATGCTGGGAGTGCATGGCTGATGAGTGGTGAGTCGAGAAGCGAGAGGGGATCTCATTCAGTTCTTGGCAGACTGGAAACTTACCGAAGAGGACCATCAAGACAAACCACCTGGGGGCCGGGGAAAGGCAGAAGGTTCTCGGTAAAACCAGCATATGAAATTCTTAATGTTGGGTGAGTGCGGATGCACGATCCAGTTTGGAAAGTTAAGGTACTGCTAATGGTCTGTGCTTTCAACTAGCTGGCTACTAGGAATGTGACACTTGTGGCAACTTGGCTGAGCAACAATGGCAAGGCCCGGGAAACTCTGTCATGTGCAATCACGACAGGAAAAAGGTGGACCATCTATTCATGACTTGCCAATTTGCTATACCATTATTGGAGGAATTGTTCATATTATGTATATCTGCTCCTCTACTGGACTCCGTTCACGCTGTTTGGGGAACTTGGAGGGATATCAATGTTTGCATGAGCAGCAATGTAATTTGGGAGATTGGGATAGCAGCCACTTGTTGGGCTATATGGTTAGAAAGGAACAATAGAGTATTTAGATCAACACACAAGCATCTCATGCACAACAATTATCATATTTGATTAAAGCTAATGTGGTATTATGGTCACAAACGATAGGTACCGTAGCGACGAAAAAGGTTAAGAAAATGTATGCGGATATCACTGCTCCCACATATGAGACAGACTCTCAGAACAGGGTAGTGGCACCAGATGGCGAGTGATTGGCAAGCGTAGAATTGCTGGCCACATACATGTGTATGAGGTCTTTTTGACGGGGTCAGAGCAGTTTTGTGCCGATTTTTGAATTATATATGTATGTCTTTTTTGGTTCTTGGGCAGGAAATTCTCTTGTATAGGGGAGGGTTCTCTTTTTTGGCAGAGAATGAGTCTCATGACACTATGTGTTGAGATACATGAACATCATACTCTATCTCTTGATTATATGTTTTGTTAAAAGACTTATTAATGGAACCTGGAGGGGAATGTTGACCCACCGTTTTATGATCCAAAAAAAAAAAAATACTGCGTACTAAGTTGGTGTGTTATAATATACCTGTGCATGAAATTTGCGGTTTTATTGATGCGTATCATAAGTATTGTTGTTAGACAAATTTTTTCTGGGTATGTGGTATTTGACATGTTTAATTATGTACACATAAAATATTAACAAGCAATTTTGATCTCGTACAAATTTCTTCTATGTGCTTGAATCAGTTATCTTTTACATGAAACGGAGAAATAATGGGCATTACTGAATTAATGAAATAGCGAATTAATATATTCATTGCAGGTGGAACAAGCTATGTAACAAATTGATACAGGTGAAACAAGCTGTGTCCCAAATAAACATCGTACATGGCTTGTTCTTGATGGCGGCAGGCTCTTATCACTTCAGATTGAGAAGGCACATTCGACAATCAACTGGTCACAATTTAATTAGCGCTGCAGCTAATCTTGCTGAAACTTTGCCATCACGGCCAATTGCTGGGGACAACCAGGATGAACAGTCACTGCAACAAAGACAAAGTGCGCTTCCAGAGGATAATTCTGATAACAATTGTGATGATAAAGCTGAACTGAGCATTTGCGACTTGAATGAGAATGGCCTAGTGGAGAGGATATGGAAAGATAAATTCAGGCTTAGGCCTATAAGACATCAGAAGCTGCGTGCCGACAAAGAACTCATGAGTATGCCTAAACACCTTCAAATCAGGGAAATGGCACGAAGGAAGAAATTTTCAAGGGCGCTGGATGCTATTCAAAAGTACATGCTGACAGTGATGGAAATTTGCTGGGCACAAGCAAGGGTATTATGTCTATGGGGTATTATTTCAGAAAAAAGGAAGGCCATCACTGGTGCATCTGAGGATCTCCCCCAATGGTGGGAAGAGAAAGTGAGGTTCGACAAAAATGGGCCAGCAGTTATGTGAAGTATCAAGCAATGACCAACAGTTCTGATATTGATGGAGAGGACCAGCCTGATATCAACATCCGTGAAAGAGATGCTTGAAATTCAGGACATAACGTTGGCAAGTCTCATCTTTCGGCTCTAATGCAACACTCAGTGCCTGCACAGAAAAAGTATATATTTGAGAAGGGATTGTCGCCACCGTGGTGGCCCAAAGCAGATTAAACATGGTGGTCAAACTTGGATTTGAACAGTCCCCCTCCCTACAAAAAAAAACCCCCATGATCTTAAGAAGTCATGGAAAGTAGCTGTTTTCACTGCTGTTGTCAAACATATATCACCAAATACCGAAAAGATATGGCAGTAAATCAAGAAGTACTCAAAATGTTTCAAGACATAATGATTGCAAAGGAGAGCACCCTCTGGTCAGCCGTGTTTGACCAAGAGGATAGAACCTGCAGAAAACTGCACCCAGAGCATCAGCTACCAAATTTAACAGGTAGGTTTGGAAGTAGCAGTGTAGCAGTGTCTTCTTTCGACGACAGGACCGGAGAAGATGATGTCGAAATGGATGAAGACGCTGAAGAAGACCCAAAGTTCAAAGAGATTGTGAATGAACATGTCGTTCCTCCATCTGAAGCACAAAAAGTGCATTAGGTGAAAGGTGTTACTTGCATCTTTCTTTAATGCTTTCAGTGAATGATTTTGATTGACTGTACCTGTCTCTGTATAGTTCAAAATACATGCGTAATGTTATTACCAATTAATGATCATCATATATTGTTACGTGTTAGAAAGAGCGATGAATAGAACGATTTGATGAATGATTACACATGGGAGTTGGGTGAATAACTGTGGGTTTTTATTAAATTTTTTTTAGTAAGGCTGTAGCCAGGAATAACTATGTTTTTTTAAACAATCATGAATGATTGGTGATGTGGATTCGGCAGAATGTGTTACTAGTGTTTGAATCCTGTTCATATTTTAAATTTTAAACAGTGCTTATAAGATGAACAAAATGGTTTTATCCTTTTGTTCAATTACTAAATTAATGAGTTTGGCTTCTGTAATGTTGTGTGACTAAGTTGGTGTGATATAAATGCCCTGGGGGAATACTGTATTGATACGAGATTAGGGGTGAACAGGACGAACTCGGGTCAGTCTCATTTACAGGTCCAATTATTTTTCTTGAGCCCGAGCTTAAGCCTGACAATTTATTTATTGGACTTCAATTTCTTGGCGGGAGTTCAAATATGTAATATAAATAGATCAGGTTCGGGCTAGTGGATATTCCAATTCAATGTAAAAACGATGATAAACTAATGAAATTTAATCAAAAGGTCATTAAAAGTTAGAACTAATTGCTTATATATTTACTTGAATTGAATTCAGAACTATCAATTTAATAAAACAAGTTCCTAATTTTATGAAGTTTGAGAAAGGATGACTCACATTGTTGTCGGTTTTGAAAGGTTTTATTGATCCTGAGGCAGTCATCTTCTTGCGAGAACAACACATTATATCATTTACTACTTGTGTTTCAGATGGACATCAAGGCAAAACATCCACATTCAGAATCTCCTTCCACTTCGGGATTTCTTTAGCGACATCATCCAATTTGACAACATGAACTCTAGTGCTGTTGTCGAAAGTGGACCCTGTTACACTTCGACTTCTTCAGCTACATGTCAAGATCGGTAGCTTGTAGCATATATACTCCGGGTCAAGCACAACTAACCACAGGTGGCTCTCTTTTGCAGTTGTTTTGTCTTTAGAAGACAATTTGAGTGGTCGATTTGCTGGCGAATCTTTTTCGTAGTTGGAGAAATGTGCTTGATCATTAGGTAGTGAGAACAGCAACTTTCCAACACTTTTTATGATCATGGGTTATTTCTTTAGGGAGGGGGGTGATCAATTTCAAGCTCTAATTACCATGTTTCATCTGCGATGGGCCACCAAGGTGGTGACAATACCTTGCGAAGTGGACTGTAGAAAATCTGATACCACTTGTAGTACTAATAGTGAAACAATCACCACAAGAAACGAAAACGCCCAAGAACTAGATGCTCCAAGAACAAGCTACCACAATAATCGCAAGATCTCACAAGAACACGAACACAATAATATGCAGACATAATCAATACTTCTTATTCCCCAAGAAATACAAAGATTATAAAGTGATCACAACTCTCAATCTCTCTCTATCTAACCTTTGAAACATTCGGTAATCACCTCTCTTGAAGTTTTACAATGATAACGGCTCACCAATTTCCTTTTCAGTTCATATTAGCCCTAGAGTTTACATCTATTGCTATATATATAGCCCCAAGCAAACCCTAAAAGATATACAGAAATACTGCTTACTAGACCCAATATCCGTCAGCCCAAAATAATATACAGTGCCACTGCGGTCGACTGCACTTTGTTGCGGTCGACTGCAATGAGCCTTGCCAGGACCAGAGCGTCGGGCAGTCGACTGCACAGTCGACTACATGTGACAATCGACTATCATAAACTCTATCGCTACTGCTTCTCTTTGCTGTCTTGTCTTCTCCTCTTCTTCTCCAACTTCAAATTCTGTGCCTACGTGTATTTGAGACCACAATCCTAAAAATCTCTCATTTGGACCAATTACACAATGCTTCAAAGTTATTATATCTTTACCTCGCATTATCTTTGTGAGTCTCCCACAACTATGAAAGATCCAAATACTCTTCACCCTCATGAAGAGTATCTTCGCAACTCTACCATGTGAAGTGCACCAACCACCCCTCATAGGCTCATGAAGGATGTGCCCACCAATCGCACAGGGCACGAATAACGGAGAAACAGCCTCCTGTATCAAATTTTGTGTCACAAGACTCCCTAATTTGCTGAATTTTCATTAACACCTGACATGGTTTAAAGCCTCTCAATGCACCATCTGTACTAGAAGTCTCCATGGACGACACCTCCACAAAATTGGCATACTGCTCAACCCCTACAGTAGCATTTTGGCTACACTCATTGACATCACCCAGCATATCGATATCAGTGCTCTCTACCTTACAAGAGCGAATTGAAGCTTCTTCTGCCATATCACAAAGAACCATCACCGCAGCAACGTCTTGCTCTTTAGGATCCCTCTCAAGGCAGCATCCACTAAATTTGCAACCTCCTTTGAATCCGCCCAACAACTGAAAGAACTCGGTTGCAGCCTACACAATCTACTACTTGATCCCGACTGAGAGTTAACTACAAGAGAAACATCCCTCACATCTGGCTTCCTTTGGTTTTTTCTGTTTTTTCTTCATGTATGCCTTACAATTGTGCATCATGTGACCCCGCTTGTGACAATACCAACACTTAGGTCCATGTTCCCCGTTGTTTTCATCATACCCGCTCTCAGACAAACAACTTTGATCTTTTCTTCTTCGACCGTTCTTAGATCTCTCACATCTCTTCTCAACTGCCATTGTGAAATCCTTAATATATGATAATGAAAATCCTCCGTTTCTCACCTTTCTCACCTCTTCATTCAGAATGCTACTCACCACATCCTGTAGAGTCGTCTAGTCTATCATAGTGCCTGTAATAGTCTGTTCACCATACCATAACTATCGAGCAAAGTTGATAGAAGTAACAATGATTGTTCTCTCTTAAAACTCCAAACTTGTAGTTTCAATCTGGTTGTAGACCATACAGTAATTGTTTACATGTTCTGCTACTGAACCTCCTTCCCTCAACTTCATATTAACCAATTTCTTTAGATGAAGAATTTGATTAGATGCCGATGATTTCTCATACATATCCGTCAAAATCTCCATAGTATCCTTTGTGGTCTTTGCCTTCGAGATATTAAACAACACTTTCTTGCTCAGCCCTAATTGAATCTGCCCTAGCACCTTCTGATCCAAATGATTCCAATCCGCCAAGATCCTCGCATTATTGTCTGCACCTTTTGGCTTCTCATCAAACAATAGACCATCTAGATCTTTCTGAGGAATATGCGCTATAATCTGAATCTTCGACATTGTGAAATCACTCCCATCAAACCTATCGACTTTCGACTTGCTATCAGTCATCACAAAACCTTTGCTCTGATACCAATTGTAAAGAGTTTGATACCCCTTGTAGTGCTAATGACGGAACACACTCCACTTGAAACAGAAACGTCCAAGAACTAGATGCACCAAGAGTAAGTGACCACGATAATCGCAAGACCTCACAAGAACATGAACACAATAATATGCAAAGATAATAATTACTTCCTATACCTCAAGAAATAAAAAGATTACAAAGAGATAACAACTCTCAGTCTCTCTTTCTAACCTTTGAAACATTCGGCACTCACCTCTCTTGAAGTGGTACAATGATAACGGCTCACTAATTTTTTTTAGTTCATATGAGCCCTAGAGTTCACATCTGTTTCTATATATATATATATATATATAGCCCCAAGCAAACCCTAAAAGATATATACAAATACAGCTTATTGGACAAAAAATCCATCAGCCCAAAATAACATACATCGCTGTTGCGGTCGACTCCACTTTGTTGCGATCGACGGCAATGAGCCTTGCCAGGACCAGAGCATTGGGCAGTCGACTACATAGTCAACTGCATGTGACATTCGACTACATAGTCGACTGTCATCTCCTCTGTCGCTGTTGCTTCTCTCTGTTGTCTTGTCTTCTCCTCTTCTTCTCCAACTTCAAACTCCATGCCTATGTGTATTTGTGCTAGCAGATCTTTTCGGTAGTTGGTGACAAGTGTTTGATATGAGAACAATTACATTCTGTGCCTCAAAAGAGATTTTGATAAGTAGGATTCCCAGTACTGTCAGTAGAAATTTAAGTTCCGACCCGCATGCATCGTCTGTATTAGGCCACCCTAGAGAGCTCTACAACGCAGTTATTTTATATTGACATTCAAAAAGATTTCAGTCAAATGCAACATTCAATTTTTGATCAAATACTTAGAAGAAATAAGAAGATTCTTATAGAATTATTTGATAGAACTAATAATTTACAAAACAATTTTCGAACATTAAAAGGTTAGGAGAGGATGACTTATGTCGTTGTTGATATTTTCTTTGTATCCATATCTTTCCTTCTCTTTCTCCATGTGTAAGACCCCGCAAAATAGTATATATCTATTTTATATTTTAATCCATGCACGATTGAGAGTTGTACGTACTAATGGATTTTTCTCAGTTTAATTGAGTAAGTATTGAAATATATTATTATTCGATATGTCTGAACTCAAGGAAGGTTCAATTGTAGAACCGAGTTGAGATATCTTCTCAATTAAGTCATCTATTAGTCTTAACTATAATTGAGTTAGGACATATAATATTGAATTATTATTTTGTATGCTGATAATACAATTTCATGTGTGTTATTACAAATCGTATGTACAAATTGTATTGACATTATTTGTGTGAATTTCAATTTATATTTGATTCAAATTGCATGTGAGATTGTTATGATTTAAATCATCTAATTAAACCTAATATGACTCAACTAGACCCAAACAAATACACTCTAGTTTGAACCGAAGTTGACCCAGCCTAACCTAACTTGTTTTGTGCATGGCATGAACATAATTTTGTGCACATGCACTAGTTTTGGCCAGCCATCATGTGGAGGGAATTAGGCATAGAGTTTTGGTTTTTCAAATTAGAATCTAGGGCTTTTATTGGGACTCAAAACACTTGAGTGTTTGAGAAACCCTAAGAGGCAATACCACTCTCACACTCCACCTCCCCTCCCCTCCAATGCATGTTGGCCTCACCCTCACTCACTCTCTCTCTCACTCTCTCTCTCTCTCTCTCTCTCTACATCAGCCCAATCCTCTCAAATCTCTCTCCTTCTCATTCTATTTATCTCATCTCAAGTTAAACCTACTTCTCATTTTTTCTACCTTCAGGAAAACCCCTCCTACACTTATAGTACCCATTCCTTAGACACTTAAGTTGTTGTATTGGGAGCAAAAAGAGCAAGAAGGAGCCAAGAGGAGACAAGGAGAAGGAGAGTAAGAGCAAGAAGTGCTAGCAATGAGGAGCAAGAACAAGGAGGCCAAACTTGGAGAGTACATTTCATCTACAAACAAAAGGTGGGTGTTTCTAAATCTTTGTGATGTTTAAATTTTTGTGGTGAAATCTTGATATGGTCTTGACAGCATGAGTGAGTCGTGAAATGTGTGATTAAGTGTTAAAATTTGTTGCATGCTAGTTTTATTAGTGGAAGACTAGATAAAAACCCAGTAAAAAGCTGAACAGAAAAGTGTGTTAAGTCTGGATGATATAACTCGAAAATAACTTGGAGTTTGAGGTTAAAATTTTAAATGTAGATTCGTATGCATGTTATACACCTTTCTTCCAAATTTCATAATTTTTGGAATTTATTTACTATTTTAATTAAATACAAACTTGAACACTGACTGTGCAGAAAACAAATTCAGCATAGGTTCTGACTATGTTATTCCAAAACTTATAACTCTGTAACCACTTGAGATATATATCTAAAATTTTAGTATGTGCTTTTAATATGTGTTCAGTGCATAAATATAGAATTTTGTAATTTTTGGACAACATTTGCTATTTTAATAAAATTCGAAACCACTGACTGTTCTAAAAAGAAAAGACAGAGTGAAGATGATCTGTTATGTTTTTAGCTAATCTTCAAGAAATTATAACTTGGAAAATACTTGTTATTATCACTTGAAATTTAAATATGTTCTATTACCATGTATGAAGAACTTATGTTTCAAATTTCATGAGTTTTAGAGATTATTTGATATTTTTAAAGTATTTTTATGTTAGCATTGGTTAGTTGTTGCTCTGTTCTGAAAATTATTGTATGTATGTTAAACAATAACTTATTTAATCACTTTAACGACTTAATCTGAAGAAGTATGTAACTAGTAAGTTGTAGTAGACACATAGACATTTCTGTAATGCCTAAGAACTCAAGATTTGGATAAGTACACAAAATATAATGATTTTTTTCAAGTGATAACAGAAACACACAGATTCTTAAAGCTCACTGTTTGACACTATGCCTATGAAATTGAGTTAAAACTTATAGATTTGAGTTGTTAGCTGTTGTTCGTGAGTTATAAATCACGTTATGGATGTGGGGATGAACTAAGGCTTAAATTTATTAAGTTTTATGTTGTGGGTAGCTCACATGTGCTTTGTAGAGCTACAATTTAGACATACTTGTTCAATATTTTGAAGTGGATGTTGTGTTAAGTGATTGTGTGTTGATGTGGACCATTTTGGGATGAGATTTATGCCCAATTGATGCTTGTGCTTGCTGTTTACGTTCAGTAGGAGCATAGGGAGCACCAGATCGCGTTTCTCCAATAAAATCGGACCGGGAACGACTCCGTTTTGGCATGAATGTCAATTGTATGCTTGCTGTTTGGAAATATAATTTTCGATTTTTAGTGCTTTTTAGCACTCTTTTTGGGTATTCATGGTGTATGATTTATTCCTATAGTAGTCTACCCTTGGTGAGCTTCATTGGTTGAGTTTGAGAATCTAGGATAAAGTCCTATGGTATATCTAGACAAGTAGAATAGGAACCCGTGTCGCATCGAACGTGTGGGTGGAGACGACTCGTGCACCGATGTGCTCGCCGTTCATGGAAGGATTCCATTGTTGTGTTTGATGCTACCACTTGTCGAAGACCGTGGAGCATGAGGATGGCGTGAGCAACGTGTTTGGGTATGGCCGAGGTTGCGATCGAACTCCAAGCATAGATGGCGGTTGCGGCGATCGACGGAGTCGGTTCGTCTTTTGGTTGGGCCAAGTGTGGGCCGAGGTGGGCCAACCCTTGGGCCGGATTTGAGGGCTAGATTAAGTCTTATTTTGGGATGGGTTAAGTCCTAATAATTAAAAGGCAATTAACTAGAAAAGAGTCAACAAGTAGAACTTAACTAGTTGATTCATAATAAACAAAGTTGTTTACTAAGTTAGGGTTTGGAAATACTTGATAGATTGCCTAACTAAGAGAATTGGTTAAAATGAAATAAGCCTAGACTCGCCTAATAATTCTAACTTCTATAATGAGTTAATGATAAAGGGAATTAGAGCCGAACTAGAGTCATGGAATTAAGGAAATCGGATAATTAGATAATAATTTTTAGTAATTGTGTAATTAACCTCATTCTTAGTTATGGTTCTAGTTTTGATTTAGCATTAGTACTTTGAGCTTGATTATATTTTAGGAATAGATCGAGTGTTGATTGGTTGGTAAGGACATGCACTAGTTGGTGTTATGCTCACCTGTCAGGTGGGGACACGTGCGGCGTCGTCTAATCTAGACACGTGCGACGTTGTCCCAACTATTAATTTCTGTAGTTTAGTGATAAGAGCGGGATGCGGACGTAAGTCGTAAGTCGCAAATCCCGTCAGAACTTAGGGGATGGACCCAAAGCTTCTATCTATGTTCTGAGTTATCAGTACGAATGTGGAGCAAGAGTTTAACTCTTTGGCCTTTGGCGGGGTAGGGGTGGCCTTACGATTCGCCTTATGTTCACGATAACTTTGGGTAGAGGCAGAAATGGAGAAGGACCATGATTTCGGCAGAGCCGAGGTGGAAGCCGAATGATCACTGGCCTGATCCGAAATGGAGAAGGACCATTATCTTGTCGGAGTGGAGAAAGACCATGATCTGAACGAGTAGAGTGACCACTACTGTTCAGAGTGGAGAAGAACCACGGTCCGATTGCAGTAATGGTGATAGACTGTACCTATTGCAGACTCTACCAGTCACTAGAATGAATCTCAGAAACAGGAGAGAGCACAAGAGTATGATACATAGCGAGGGATCAAACCCTATGATCTGGAGACTACGAACTCTTTGGAAAGTATGTACTATGTGATGCATACATTTTCATTGAAGTTGCATTTGGGAATGTATGTAGTATGGGATGCATACGATCCCAAATGAATTGCATTAGAGTAAGTGCATCGTGTGCATTCTTTGTTTTGTGCATTAGAATTTTGGCCATGACATACACCGACACTTGGTTTGACATCACTTGTTCTTTGCATCAAATTTTGGTTGTTGAGATTTGGAATCGCTATATTATAGCATAGCAAAGATCGTTGTATTATAGCATTGCGTCAGTTGTATTCAACTGACGTGCCCACAGTCTATATAGTTGCAGGATTGTTGATTAGGGAGCGTGGGGGAAAACTCAAGCCATGGGAAGCATCTAAGTGAAAGTTTACTATCCAATTCTGTTGTATATTCATGTTGTATTAATTAATTGTAATTGTTGTAATCATTGGACATTGTAATAATACTAGGTTTACCCGTTGACACATGCCTACAGCACATCTTCGGAATGGTGCACCTGGTTTGATCATATAAAATAGTTTTGGAGATCCAACAAATTAATTGAAGTAGAAAATATATTATATAAGGAAGTAGTATATTTACCTTTAAGATCAACCATCGCCTTCTTGATCATTAGCTTGAACTTACCTGGAATGCATATAGTTTGTTAGAAACACTGCATAGAGTTTTTTTTAACTTCAGCATTACTTTTCGATGCTTGTAATCGTTATGCAAGGACATTATCATATAGGTTTTATAGAGTTTACTCTAATCCCATAAACACTATGAGCATGTCTAAATACAATGGTAATGCAAGTGTAGGTGTGAAGGTATCTACAATATCAATAATCTAAACATTTTTTTATCTCAGACTCAGTTTGTAATTAAAATAACTCTTATTATTATTTCAACCAAAATGAAATACATGAAGTTCTCAAAATTCTAATCCAAGCTATTCATTTCTTTTATCTCCACTTTGTCTCCCCATTGCACCTTTATAAAAAAAAGGATAAATAACAAATTTACTTTAGCTGTCTTTCTTGAGTGGAGAGTTTGCACCCTTCACTGGTAAACTCCAGTCATCCCAATCCTATATATCCAAACATACACTAAAAGTTCTTATATGTTAAATTATCCATGGTTTCTAATAACCATTGAAGGGAACACTTCACGATAGTATTTTCTCTTGTAGTAAAGAAATTAATGTTGTATATTTGCCAAATTATTTTAGGTTGCTGGTCAGCTTACCTGTCCTGCTATGGTTTGGAAGCCCAAATTGAGGCCACCAAATAATCCATCTCTCACTTGCGCACACCTTAAATCAAAACCAATAAAAAACTCATCAAATAAATCACTAAATTAAAATTTGTTAAACCCAAAAATGAAACAGTCATACCTCTCTGAACTTAGATCCCATGCACGCACAAAATTCGAGTCAGCAAAAAACTGAGTAATCCCCTGCACACAAAATAAAAAATTAGAATGAGAATTCGGTTAATGAGATTAAATTAGAGCCGTCGCATCGCATATAGAGGCTCTCGATTCGGTGGAGGGGAGTCACCGATACGGAGTCGCTTGATATTTGCGCTCGATTTGGTGGAGGGGAGTCACCGATACGGAATCAGTAGCGGATCAGATATCGGCGCTGACCTCTTGATTGAGGTTCGACATTGGATTTGGATTTGAATTTGCTTTGAGATTTTAAAATTTTCAAACTTTCAAAATTTCAAATTTTTAAATTTTTTTAATTTTTAATTTAAAAAATATTAAATTTTAAATTTTAAAATGTTAAATCTTTTTATTTTTTTAAATTTTTTAAATTTTTTATATTTTTAAAATTTTCAAAATTTTTAAATATTTTTAAATATTTTTTATTTTTTATTTTTTTAAAATTTTTTATAAGTTTTTGATTTTTTTGATTTTTTTGAATTATTTTTAAAGTTTTTAAAATTTCAATTTATTTAGTTTTTAAGTTTTTAGGTTTTTTTTATTTTTTATCTTCAAATTTTTTTTAATTTTTTGAATAGGGGAGAGAGAGAGAGAGAGAGAGAGAGAATTAAATAAATAAAGGAGTTGTTTTGGGTGGGGGGATTTGAGTTTTGGGGGGAAACTTTTTTTTTCTGGGGGGGGGGGGGGGGGGGGATGGGGAGAATGTGTTTTGTGAGGTTAGATATGAGCCTTTAATTTTGGGAGGATTGAAGGAGAGCCACTTGATAGCTTTCTTTGTGTTTTATTATTTAGCTTTTTTTGCAATAAAAGTTTTTAATTTCCTGTGATTTTGTTGTGTTGTGACTCATTTGAATGAAAGATTTTAGCTTGTGTCGCAGGTTCCGGAAATTGGGTACTCGGGGCGTTACACCATAGCCTCCCCTCCTCCCTCCTTCCCTCCCTCCCTTTGCCCTCAGTCTCTCTCTCTCCTTGACCTCTTTTTTGACTATCTCGTTTGATGATGTCGTAGCTTTCTCAACCCTCATATTTGCAATCCACGGTTTCTCCCTTAATAGTAAATCTCACTTATATTTCCTTTTCACACAATAAGATGCGCCTTGCATGTATATTTCATTAGAGGATAGTTTTCTCACAAAAATAAAGAAAAGTTTATTTGTAAATTATCAGAGTATAAAATGCGGTTGGATGTTCATATATTATATATGTTCGATTAGTTACAAAATTAAAGCAACTTTACATGTAAATTATTACCTAATATTAAGATATGGTAACCTTTACCCAGGGGCGGATCTAGGATTGAAAAGTGAGGGGGGCTAAAAAAAATCGCACAAGGTAACATGCAATATATATATAGAGTTGTTAAAGATACTAGAGGAGTAAAGTTGTTATAGATACTAGATAGAAAAGAGTTGGACTTGGGCCCAAAAAAATAAATAGAAGGCTCAAATATATATGGGTTGGGCTTTAAAAATATTTTGGGGGGGGGGGGGGGGGGGGGGGGCTGCAGCATACCCCAGCCCCTAAATCCGCCCATACCTTTACCATCGCCAGCTGGAACTTCCGATCGGTTATTTAATACTAATTAAAATATGGTAACCTTACTGTCCCAAAAAAGAAGATATGATAACTTTACTGTCCCAAAAAAGAAGAAGATACAGTAATTATTACAATCAGCTGCTAGAATTTCCATCGATGTCAGGTGTCAAAGATGTAACATAAGGGAGGTGGATGTTAAGCATATTTTTATAGACTGCCCTTAGGCTAAATTGACATGGAAAATTTTGGGTTTGGGTTTTGGTATTTTAGAAATTTCAACATGTAATCAATAACATTTAGGGGGCTGGAGAACATCATACATCAGGAAAGAGAGTAGGGGCATATGAAATATTATAGTAGCGGCTATCTTGTGGATCTTATGGCTAGACAGAAATGATACCTTTTTCCGTAACATTAATTGTAGATTTAACATAATGTTGTGTAAAATTTTGGCTCTTATCAATGCTTGGGCAAATCAGGCAGGGGGCCAGGAAGAGACTGTGTACAAGGACTGAGGAGTAGGAGTGGTGGTGGCGGTGGTAATGTCCCTCTACTAATTTTGTTTTGATTTCGTTGGAGGGTATTGCTATTTTGATATTATGGATATATGCTTTATGCATTATGTTTTTAGATTTGGTTGTATTTTCTTCTAGATTGTTGTTGTGGAGTGAACATGAGATGGTTTGTATGTATGATTTGTTTAGTTAACTTTTCATTAATGGAACATGTGACCGGTGTGTCACTTTTATTTTTAAAATAAACTGCTAGAATTCCCAACATGTTAAATAAAATTATGGACTAATTAATATTAAATATTCTATAATTAGTTAAGATATGGCAACCTTTACAACCGCTAACTGGAATTTGTATCTGAGAAGGACTTCACATACCTCAAATTTTACCCCAAACATATCCCAAACACTAAAAGACAAGGTTTGGGTAATATTTTAATCATTTTTTGTTTGTCTTTTAGTGGTTGGAGGTTTGTCTTTTAGTAGTTGGGGTAAGTTTGGGATAAATTTCGAGGCATGTTTAGCGTTTGTGTTTGTATCTTGTGGGCGTTTAGATTTGATTCTAAGATTGGATGTCCTTTTCAAGTGCCAGAAATAAAATTCGCCAGATTAGTGTTGTCAAATGGGTTGAGCCAGATCGTCACGACTAAGCTGAACAGGATCAAGCCTTCATTCTATATATATATATATATATATATATATATATATATAAGGAAAGCTTCGGTTGTGCACTACCTCTAGTGCACACGGCGTGTGCACTAGGCCTTACGGCGTTCATATCGACGATCCGAACCGTTCACATTGATCTACACATCTAAATTAGTCTAAATATGTAAAATCAAATTATTTGAAATTCATTTACCCATCCAGTGAAGTGTTACAAAATTGTATGGCTGAAAATCATTATTTTTTATAGTCACATGATGGATGGGTAAATGAATTTTAAATGATTTGATTTTACTTATTTAGACTAATTTAGATGTGTAGATCAATGTGAACGGTTCAGATCGTCGATATGAACGCCCGAAGGCCTAGTGCACATGGTTCGGATATGTCATATGTCATATATATATATATATATATATATATATATATATATATATATATATATATATATATATATATATATATATAAAACATATGATATATTTTTTAGTAATATTTTGTTTAATATGCTTTTATAACTATTATTTTTGTGCATATAATTGTATCATTTATTTTCTACACTTTTCAATTATTTTTTAAATAAGTATTTAACCTTATTATTTTAAAGAAAAATACAAAAAATCTTTTTTTTCCCTACATTTGTGATGTGTCATTGGCTTTAATTGGCTACTACTTATTTGCATGCATGGTGCACACCCTAACAATAACAACTAAAAATTACAATTTCTTCTAAAAAATCAAACTTTGTCCATCAACAATTTTATCTAAAAAAACAATCACTATTTTTTGTTAAAAATCCAAGGCTGTGTTTGGATAGTTGTTCTGAAAACTGTTTTCTGAAAATGAGAGTGTAAAAGCTGTTTGGAGAGTTTTCTGAAAACTGTTTTCTGGAAATGAGATTATAAAACCTGTTTGGTTAAAAAAAAATTCTGAATACTGTTTTCTTAAAACTAGACTGTAAAATGCTGTTTGGTAATAATTGTTTTTTGAAAAACTGTTTTTTTTAAAAGGAATGTATAAAATGCGGTTGGATAAACCAAATAATTTGAAATTTTATTAAAAAAATAGTTATTGGATAATGTGGTTAGAAAAGATGTTTGGGTTTAAAATTAAATTATATATATATATATATATATATATATATATATATATATATATATATATATATATATATTTGGCAGTTTTTGTGACAAGGAGCTTATCAACTGTGTATGTTTAATCAATTTGCATTAGTTTTCTTATGAATTTTTTTTTCTTTGTAGTTACAGAGCAAAGTTCTACAAGTATACAAACAAGCAACGTACTACTATGCAAAGTTTTCTTCGCTTTATTTTTTTTTTGTTTCTTCTTCGTATCTCCCCATCATTGGCAAGCTTTCGACCATGCAAAGTTTTATCTGAATTGTGTAAGAGTCGGCTAATACAGCAATTGTAATCTACAAATTTTGAGCGGAAAAAAATTAGCGGTTAATAAATGGAAGTGAAACTTCATTCTCAATCCATTATAAATCATCAGATTGTTTCAGAATCCATCATAAAAATTAGAAGCCATGAGCAGCATCACAACCCAACCACAGAAGGATATTGGACACAGTATGAAAAATTCCATTACATGTACAAAATATTCATTACAAATTTGTGTTTGGTTACATTTATTTCACAAACTGAGATGGCCCAACCATCAATTTCGCATCACAAGCATGAGAACCCTTCAACTTTTATAACATAGTAACAAGAAATCAATTTCTAATGTGAAAATTACACCTTAACCTCTTACGAAGCAAAAAAAAACCCATTACAATCCATCAGTATCCATCATATGCCATTACCAGCATCGGAACTCATCATAGGAAGGTAATTGTAAACCGTATCCATATTTTACAAATTGAAACTCACACCTTAACCCCTTACAAAGCAAGAAGAAGCCCTGGGCAACACTTTTCAGTATCCATCAACTGTTATGAGCAACATCAGAACCCATGACAAGCATAAAACAAGCATCAGCATGCATCAGAACTCATCATAGGAAGGTAATTGTACACCGTAATTGTACACCGTATCGAAATTTTACAAAGTGAAACTCACACCCCATTACAAAGCAAGAAGAAGCCATTACAATCCATCAGCAGCCATCACAGCCTTCACAAGTATCAGAAGCCAACACAAGTATCAGAAGCCTTCACAGCTTTCACAAGCAGTATATAGTAACATGAATGTAGCTTTTCAAAGTGAAATTCATACCATAATCCAATAGAAGCCATCAGAATCCAACAGAAGCCATCAGAATTCATGAGCAACAGCAATACACATCATAGGAAGGTACATGACCAGTACCAAAACCCATATAAATATCCATGATGTTTAAAAGGAATGTATTAAGTATGAAAAGTTAAATTGATACCTTCAAAAATACTTATACAACCCAGGTTGAAGCCAGTAAATTAAAACCCCAATGATTCGAAGCCATGATAAGCATCAGAACCCATCACCTGCGAGAAGAAACATCATATGGCATGCGCGGCATCAGAACCCATTATTGGATGGAAATTGTACACAGTTTTAGAAAATTTATAGGATCAGAAGCCATCATCTCTTATGTTTTGCACAAGTTATATTTGAGACTAACTTGAGGGCCTTTTTTGGATAGTTGCTTATCGGGCCCTGTTTTGTTTTTTTTTTTAAGAAAACGAATTTGGTTATGGAGTTCTCAAAGCCTTTTTTTGCTTCTCTTTTTCAGAAAAAAACCAAAGAAGCCATCACAAGCATCAGCAGCCTTCACAGTATAGTAACTTCAAGGTTATTTTGAAAGTGAAACTTTGATCTTAATCCCTTTATAAAGGAAGAATAATCTATCACAAGCATCAGTACCATCAGAATCCATCACACAGAAACCTTGTAAGATTTGAACAGAATCTATCAGTATGGAAGAAATTTTCTAAAGTAACTTTCCAAACTGATAATTCCCTAAAGTAAACTTCCTAAAGTGAATCCAAACTGATATTTACTCAGCTTAATTCCTTCAGCAAGAATAAGACATTGTCTACAGTATGGAAATTTTCCAAATTGAAATTCAAACCTCACTCCCTTATAAAGCAAGAAGGGTTCAATATAAGCATTCAGAAGCCATCAGTATCCATGAGCAGCATTGAAACCCATCACAGGAAGGTACATTGTGTACAATATGGGTCTAAGTTCCCAAAGTGAAATTCAAACCTTATTAATAACCCCATATAAAGCAAAAAAGAAGCCATCACAATCCATCAGTAGATGATCATCTCCTACCATAAGCAGCATCAAAACCCATCACATGAATGGGTTTGTGTACAATATGGAAATTAAACCAAGTTAAACTCAAACCTTACTCAAAGCCAAAAGAAGCCATCACAAGCATTCAGAAGCCATCAGCTACCATCAGCAGCATCAAAACCCATCACAGGAAGGACATTTTGTACAGTATGGAAATTTTCCAAAGTAAAACTCAGTCCTTAATGTCTTATAAAGCATACAGAACCCTCCACAATCCATCAGTACCCATCACATGCCATGAGCAACATCAATAATTTCATTACTCCAAAGAGAATAAAGGATCAGAAAAAATCATCATCACTTCCAGATTTTGAAATACTAGTAAACAAACACAAAATTGTGACATGTGTCTGAGATGAATCTAGAGATGATGGCTTCTAATGCTATTTAACTAAACCATTGATTACCTTATTTGTCAAATTTCCATACTTTGTACAATTTTCTTCTTGTGATGGATTTTGATGGTGCTCATGGTTCATGAGAACCCAACACAAGCATGAGAAGCGTTCACAGTATTCACAAATATTATATAGTAACAACAAGGTTATTTTGAAAGTGAACTTCATACCATAATCCCTTATAAAGGTAGAAGATGTCATAACAATCCAATTCTAGCCAACAGAAACCATGAGCAGCATCCAAACCCAGCACAGGAAGGTACATGAGCAGCAACAAACACAAAATCAGAAACGATGATAGTTATAGGAAATGTAACAAAAAATTAATTTTGAAAGTGAAGATGAAGAAACCTTCATCAATACTGATGGTAGAATGAAGCCATGAGCAGCATCAGTATAATCATCACCTGCCAGAAGAAGCTAACACAACCATGTATGTAATTTTCTACTAGTATCTGAAATAAATTGTCAATACTTTCAAGGTTATATAGGATCAGAATATATCATCATCATCTCCACAATTAGTCGTAGGCTCAGAACACATTATCATAGAACTATTGTTCTAATAAATCATAAATATAAGTGCAGGGCTGCATTTTTTTAAAATGCCATGCCAATTACTACTAATCATGTGTCCACCCCATCCGTCTCTCATAGTTGATTTTATCAATCATTTCATCAGTATAATGAGAATATATCATCATAGAAGTGTTCTCTGTTTACGTTAATATAAATCAAACTGGATCAGAAGTTACCATATCCATCATATCCATATTGATCAGTGGCACATGATGGTAGGCAGGGGTGGACACAGATCCTTTTCATTGGTAGTATATTTCATCGTTGCCTAGAACGACATATATGTTAAAATTTCTTTTCAATATATTTAAACGAGAGGTACTTCATGTTACGAGAAAACTCCATCCATTCATCTAAAGTATCACAGTGCACTGCATAAAAAAACACTGCATGCATCGAACTGCACTACATTAATGTCCAAGTACAACCTGCAAATACATCAGTACACCATGGAAACAAAACATGAATACCAGTGACATCCCACAATCAGAAGTGAAAATAAAGGGAATAAATCAAACATGATTGAAGTTGCATTATAAACAGCTATTTAACTATCATGATAAGATGAAAACTTTTTACATGATCCGCATTTAGTTCCCGTCTTCTGAAAGGAAATTTTTGTCTCATAAAAATCCAAAACGGGATAAGGGTAAAGGCGTATAAGATATTTGATTTTGTATGTTTGCATCCCATCCCACATGAACCAATCATGTGTTCTTAGAGGATTGAATTAGTCGTAGGCTCAGAACACATTTGTATAGAACATTTGTTCAAATGAAGCATCAAGCTTAGTATAGGGCTGCATTATTATGCCATGCAAACTATATCTAATCAACTGTCCACTCTCTCCACCACCTATAGTTAAGTATGAAAAGCATTCAATCAATTTAGCATGAATAGTCCACATAATAACCCATCTTGCTTAACATAAACCATAAGGGGCAATACAAATTCCCCCCAATTATGTTCATTTTTATGGATATTTGACTGTGGGTGTTAATTTCATATTCAGAACTACACAAAAATAGTAGGTTTGTGAAGGGGGTGGGGGACACACATGTTTCTAAATACACTGTGTTGATTTCATCACAGCCAACATACTTAAATCAAATTTAGATGCAATTATCAAATAGATGGTCTTCAAATGAAAGAAAAGTATTTACAACCATATATTGGAATAGCACAACGAAGCCATGAACAAGTACATTGGGCCTTAAAATTACACTAATGTCTTGCATTCCACATTGCCATAGCTATTTGATCTCTTTTAGTATTCATGCGATTCAATTGAGAAGATGACATATCCAAAGGTTGAGATGTGGAAGCAGTATCTTCATTGTGTAGATGAGTAATTTGTTCATCTTCTAAATCAGAAAAGAATGCATCGTGCGCTGAATACCTACGTATGAAATTATGAACTGCACAACATGCTGATACCATCAGAACTTGCCTTATGAAGAGGTAGTTGGTCATATACTTGAATATGGGAAACCTTTTTTTGAATACACCAAAGGTTCGTTCTATGACATTTCGTATCCTAGCATGCTGTTTGTTGAAAAGTTGCCTATATTGGGTGGGTGCATGGTTAGGTCCTTCGAAATTTTGCAAGTGATATGGCTCCCCGCGGTAGGGAGCTAAAAACTCTGGCATGTTTGTGTAACCACAATCTACTAAGTAGTATCTATCATCGGGAGGGATTGGCAACAATCCTTCTCTTAATGCACTATGTATTACTCGGGAGTCATTAGCACTTTCTTCCCAACCAGCATAAACAAAAGTGAACATCATGTCAAAATCACAAACGGCCAGCACATTTTGACATATATTGCCTTTTCGACCACGACAAGTGTTTTGTCGGCTAGCGGGTACGCTAGCATTTATTAAGGTGTCATCGGCAGCACCAATAGCTCCCTACATTATTGAAAACGAAACATACTACTTTATTGAACACATTTGAATTATTAGAATAATGTGTCGTGTTTGGGGGAGTAATAAGAACTGTTGATGCTCTTTCCAAACCTTTCAACACATCAGTAAAATGTCCTTGGATTGTTTCCAATGAATGCTGAAACCGATCACAGGCCACTCTCATTCTATGACTGTAACCGACAATGTACAAAAAAATGGCAACATTTTCTTCATGAGATACGTGCCTTTTTTGTATTTCCTCAAGCGTTTTCTCAAGGTAGTTGTCATTTATTATAAATTGACACAAAGCCAAAAAACAATCCTGATTCATGCGAAAAATGCGAATACACTTATCCGGTGGACCGTCTAAGATTTCTTGTAGATATTCACGGCCTGATAGTTTAGACGTGAAATGGGGACTTTTCTCATCACAGTTTTCGTGCTCTTGAAGAAAGCACAAGTCATCAATCCTGGAGCTATCAGAACTTGACGTGTCACTTGACAAGTCCATCAGTATGGTAGCAAGTGTAATAGTACTGAAATCTAAAAAATTAGAATACATTTGCATAAAGAATATTCGAATTTTAAATACTTTATGAAAATAGTGGAGGTCATATAAATAATAACACCAACATTGCTCTTATCTAGCAAAGTTAAATATAAAATCACAAAAACAACAACAGCCAGTGAAGACAAATGCATCTAAAATTAAATCGTTACCGTAGAACATCAAACACATTGTGTCAGTACATATTCACCTTACTACTAATACAGAAATATTTCAATAAACTGCTAAACATTTAAGCAATATATTGGGTTTGAGCCAACTTTAACAAATTAGAAGTATCTTTTCGCAAGATTGGCTAACCACCTCATTCTAAGGTCCGGTTTCATCAGAATGAAGCTTTTACGCGACTTTTGGCTTTCAACTATGTTGTCCATTGCCACAACGAGCATATTATCATCAAGCCCCTCCATCTCATTAATTATTTCCATGCACTTATCAATAGACCACTGATCTTCTGCGTCCGAGCGATCGGTTCAATCGCTAATTTTCTTCCTATAATATTCGATTCTTGCAATATGCGATTCGGTATTGGCATCAACACAAATATCCATTCTCGAGCTTTTTGTTGCTCGACCGCTAGACCCACCAGAGCGTCTCTTGTGAGACCCCAAATGTATTGGTTCGTAATCATCATCATCAACCAAATTTACATGTGGTGCATTGGGGGGAGTGGGGTGGGTGAACTCAAAGTTGACCCTTCGTTCCTCATCAGAGTCATACACCCTTTGAGTTGAAGCCCTAGAAAGTAAGCCCTGGGCAGTAACTTACCAAAAATTTTGGTCAACGCATCATAATTGGCCAAACCCTTCGATTTAAATTCTCTAGCTTTAGGGTGTGCCTATTCATAAATTATTGTGTTGTTAGTTTACAAGTACTAAAGTCATTAATAAGTATATTACGATGATAATCACACACTGCATAAAAACAGTAAGTTATATGTAGACCTTGACATATGCCTCCCAAACAATGGGCTCGCAGGTGACTGTATGGTTGTCTTCATCCCAATCCATACCACTTTGATTCTTCAAATTGTGAAACTCCCTCCACTGCATCTTAAGTCGGGAATGTTTTTCTTTTAATTGTTTAACCGTGTATGTACGGTTACAAATTAGATTCAAACTACCCACAAATTGTTGCCATTGTTTTGCTTCAAAGGTCGAACTTTTCAAACTATTTCGATTGAACTCCGCCTCCATCAATTCCACAAATATACGTACATTAGATGTTGGCCAAATGACAATATCACTCTCCACCTCAATCTCCTTTTCCTTACTAGCCATCTTCATTAGCGACAGAAACGATCAATATAAAATAACATTCATCAATTGCTCAACATTAACAGTGAACGGGAAAAACTAATTTGAGGTTACTATAGCAATTGTACATGATGTCTACTATCCAGTTCCAGTTCAATCGAAATCACATTTCAAAAAAAAATCTCCAATTCCAGTTCAGCCACCATCTTTAATCCAGTACAATTGAAATATCCAATTTCAACAAGTAACAAAAGCGACGTCTACCTTAGGATCAGAACACATCATTTCCAATTTCAGTTCAGTAAAAATCTTTATCCCTCAATTCAGTATAGGTCCAGAAATAAAAAAAAGAAAATTTTTTTTATTCAGATTTGGAATTAACAAATCGACGTCGAACTTGAGGATCAGTACTCATCATCTTCAAATCACAGCAAAAAAAAATATTTGTCCCTCAAATCAGTACTCCGGCAAAAAAATAACACCAAAAAAGGGAATTTTTTTTAACAGATTTGGAATTAACAACGACCCAAAACAAAACAGAAGCAAAAAAATTAAATCGATTTTAAACATACCTTGGTTTGCTTGCTTTCAAAGCTCAAGAAGTCATCTCCGACAGATTCCCTGAGCCGACGTGTGATTCTACTACAACGTTCTCGAAGACACCTTCTTGTAAAAGCGGATCTGGTCTCACAGACCTTGAATCGAGCGTCGAGGAGGGTGAGAAGGGGGAAATAGAGCGAATCGCTGAAGAAAGTATCGACTCTTGATTAGAGTGAAGATGGAGTAAAGGATACTGAAGATGGGAGTAAATGGGAGTAAAGAGGGTGTAGGGTTTTCTGTTTTGAAGTCGGCGTCAAAGAAGAGAAAGGAAGGAGGAAAGCCAAAAGGAGAGAAAACAACGCTTGGGTTTTTTTCTGAAAAGAAGCCCCAAAAGAAAACGTAACCAAACGCGTTTTCACTAAATATTTTTTACAAAACGGACCCAAAACAGCTATCCAAACGGGCCCCAAAATTTTCTAACATGCCTCTTATGATTCCTCACTTCCCAATTCCTGCCCCATGCATAATGATTCAATTTCACTCTATTTAAGAACCAGAAACACACAAAAATAGACAAACAACAATCTTTCCATCACCACATCGCCCAAAATAAAGAACACACTTCTATTTCAAAGTCAAGTCAAGTTGTACCACATATCTATTACTTGTGTTCAAATACAAACATACCTATCCATCGTAAATTTCAAAATTTTCAATATATCATTGTTCCGTGTGAACATATCATCTACCATAGACTATGAAAACACAACAAACCACAACAAACATACAATCACATAACACTGAACAAAACAAAAACGTATAGCTCTGACTGATGAAACAACATACTCCTTCCTCGCCGAATTCATCACGTTCGATGGAACCCTGACCATATAGAACTCATCCTCCTTTAACACCCTCTGGAACCAACAATTAATTCTATTAAATCATCAAAACTACTACTCAAAATCAAAACTTTATTGAAAATCTCACATTGAAAGCCTATCTCTAAGCCATCGTCAAGTTTTTCCTCGCAAAACTTAGCTTCGTCAGAGACTACCACCACAATCACAATTACAAAACCCTAAGATTTACAACAACAACAACAAAAAACTAAAGAACTCTGCAGCGACTACAACCACAATCACAGTAACAAAACCCTATACTTTACAAAGCAAAACAAAGAACTCTGCTTTAAGATTCAGATCATTTTCACCTGGCTAGATCGGTGGCAGGTGGTGAATACGCTGGTGAGAGAGAAGGCGGAGGAGTCAAAGTCATGCTCGAGAGAGAAGGTGATGTGCTTCAATTTGGCAGAAGACGAAGAAGAAGGAGGGGGTTGGGATTGGAATGGCTCTGACGCCTTCGAATTCGTCGTAATTGAGGATGAGTTTGTCGGATTCGAAGGTAGAGGAAAGTAGGCACAGAGAGAGAGAGAGAGAGAGAGAGAGAGAGAAGGAAGAAGGAGATGATAGTGGGTGGAGGACGTCGGTGTAGAGATCACCAAACTCGTCTTCGTCGTCGATGTTCATGGTTGTGACTTTTTTTGGGGGATTAGAATTTGGAGAGAGAGAGAGGAAAAGATTTTTTTTTTTTTTGGGGGGGGGGGGGGGTGAATTTGGGGAGCTGGACTGTGAATTGTATTTTTGAAATTGAGATTTAGTTAGGACATGGTAAAATTTTAGAATGTAAGGTTGAGATGTATTGAGAAATTTAATCTACATGGACGATGCACTTAAGTTGTTTGTCTAAAAATTATACAACTCCAACTCTTCCATTATAGTATTAGAGAATAGAGAATAAAGAATAGAGATGAGAGAGAGATTTTTTTTTTATAAGAATTCTTTTCCGTATTGACCCAACATTTTAAAAATATTGAGCTTTGACCCAGTTTCAAAAATATTTACCCAACTGATTCAGTTTTGGATATGTCTACATTAACCGTTATTGAAAATTACATCATAGGTTAATACCATGCCGTTCTTCCAAAAAGCGATATAAGTTTAAATTTTTTTAGCATGCTGATGTTTGAAAAAATGGCATCGGTACAATTTTTATACAAGGATGAACCTTCTAACTTGGAAAAAATTCCAAGTGTTAAAACAACTTATGAATAATGTCGTTATCCCCAAGAACAACATTCGCATTACTGATGTCGTTATTGGAGAAAGCGACATCAGTTATAATACTCATTAAACTCTCTTCCTCCACAATGGTTCTTCCAAACAACGACATGAGATAACTGTTGTCGTTCTTAGAAACAGCAACAATAGTTCACATAAATAGATTAGCCAAATATAAATGATAAAATGAACTGTTTCTGCTGTTCCAAACAACGGTAACAGTTATCCCTAACAATGGATATTATAACTAATGCCGCTATTCCAAACAACGACAACAGTTATCCCTAACAATGGATATTATAACTGATGCCGCTATTCTTAACAACGACATCTATAATGTTGTTGCCGCTGTTCCAAACAACGACATCAGCTATAGGATTTTTTCGTACTTGAATTTTTTTCCAAGTCAGAGAGAGTACACGATTGGGAAGAAGTTAATTGAAGCCATTACTCCAAATAGCGGCTTGCGAATTTTTTTTTAACAGATGTCGTTATTGGAAACAATGACATATAAATAACCTATGTCGTTATTTCCAATAACGGTTAATATTGACGTGTCCAAAATCATGTCAGTTGGGTAAATATTTTCTAAAGTGGATCAGATCGATTAATATTTTCAAAAGGTGAGTCAGTATGGCTCAATATTTTCAAATGGTGAGTCAGTACGGCAAAAAATTCGAAATATGAAGACTTGCAGCAACTGAATCCAGAGCCTCAAACTTCACTTTGGCAAGTATTGATGGAGGACGAATATCTGCCCAAGAGTGTAAACGGAAAACAAAAGATTCAATCATATTAATAATATCTAAATTTTTTACTTTGTTTCTTTCTTGCCAGCCCGCATGAATAACTGCCATAGCAGCATCCCAAGTTAATCTAGTCGAGTTTTTCACTCTTCTTTTTCTCCATGTACTCCACCATGTCATCATAGAACAAGGCTAACCTCTATTTTTGCCAAGCTTGTTTACATATAAAACCGTAATATCTGGATAAAGAGGAAATGAATAAATGCAGTCTTGTAGATGCTTAGACGGTTGGTGATTTTAATGTGTTTAATGTTACACATCTTTTTGAACATTAGGGGGATGAGACAAAGGTATAAGAGAAGACTGATTAGCAACACTTTTTGTAAGATTAATCCTAGTATGTGTGTGTTGCAAGAAACTAGGATCGAGAACCGTAGGCCCGAAGAATTTCAAAGTATCAAGTCCATGGGGGCGATTGAGTGGTGATTCAAATTGGCTATTGGTTTTTCAAGGGGCATAGCTATCGGCATTGATCCGAGTATTTTTGATATAGTTGATGAGTTCATAAGGGTGTTTTCGGTCACTGTTAGAATTAAGCGTAAGAGGGATAATTGGGAACACATGGTGTCTTCTATTTATGGTCCGTATGACTCTAGAATGCAGGTTCAGCTATGGGACGAATTCAGAGCTATTAGAGGTAGGGGGACTGGGTCTTGGGTGGTAGGAGGCGATTTATATCACTAGATTTCAGCACAAGCACAGTGGGAAGAGGGGCAAGTAGAATTGATAGAATTTTTTTTAATTCCACCATTGATGAGCTAGAGCTCATGGAGCTTAACCCAACGAATAAGAGATTTACCTGGACGAATATGTGGATCAATCCTATCCAGGCTAGACTTGATAGGATTTTGGTATTTACTAATTGGGAAGATGTGCATCCATTAGTAGTCGTTAAGTCAGTAACGAGGTTCACCTATGATCATATTCATTTAGCCCCAGATTGCAGGGATGCAACGGAAATGTTTAGCACACGTTTCGGTTTGAAAAAGCTTGGACACTTTGCAGTAACACTCTTAAGATTATAGCTAAATTCTTGGAACGCTGACACATAGGAGGTAGGCGCTATCAGTAAATAGGTTGCTAAGACTAGGAGGCTTCATAAATGCTTGAAAGATTGGGCTAAACAAGAATTTGGACAGGTGAAAAGAAAAATGGAGAAACTAGGAGAAAGAGTTCAGGAATTAGAACTTGTGGAGGAAGAGAGGGAAATTCATGGAGCTGAGGTGGAAGAGTTGGCAAGTTGCAAACAATAGGTCCAATGGATTGGAGAGATGGAAGAGCACTATTGGAGACAGCGATCTAGGGTCCAGTGGCTCAAAGAATGTGACATAAATACTAAATTCTTCCATAAGGTGGCCAACGGAAGAAGGCGGCAAAATCACATTGTAGGTTTGTTTGTAGGAACAAATTGGTGCGAGGATGAAGGAATGACTAGATATCATATAGATGGGAGGTTCAAAGAACTTTTGGGTAACAATAAATTGACTAGATGCGGGTTGATACCAGAGATGTGGTCTTTTTTAGGATAAATGGAAGTAAGGGAATAGAAGGATTATTTTCAGAAGAAGAGGTGTATCAAGCTATTATGGGACTCGGTCAAGACAAGGCACCTGGCCTTGACGGATTCCCCTTTTTTTTCTACAAACTTCATTGGAAAATCATCAAGAAGGATCTAATGGATATCTTCCAAGAATTCCACCAAGGGACAACCGAAATTGATAGGCGTACGCAAACATTGTTCTCATTCCAAAAAAGAAGGAGGTACTAAGGGTAGAGGGTAAAAGACCAATTAGCTTGTTGAATGACTCTTTTAAGATTATAACAATGGTTTTGGTGCAAAGACTGTCTCCTCACCTGAATGACATGGTGAGAGAATCACAAAGTGGATTTATCAAAAGGAGGGACATTATGGATAGTATTGCGCCTGCACATGAGATTGTTATAAAGGAATCAAGGAAAAAATATATGGATTCTTGCTGAAATTAGACTTTGAAAAGGTGTACGACACAGCACAATGAGATTGTGTGGACGAAGCATTACCACTGGAAAGATTTGCAGCAAAGTGGAGAATGTGGATTAAGATGTGTGTTAGATGAAGGAAATCATTCATTCTACTTAATGGTAAAATAGGGGAAAAGTTCGATTTCGTAGGGGGCTGAGGCAAGGGGATCCTTTATTCTCCCTTCTTTTTACCTTAATAGCAAACGAGCTGGCAGAAATGATCAAGAGAATATAGAAGAGCAAATCAGAGGAATAGAGATTAAAGGTATTCTAGATGCGATCTCAATTCTTCAATACATGAACGATACTTTAATGTTCGGTAAAGCGATGGAAGGCAAAATCATTGCAGTGAGTATCGTTCTTAAGTGCTTTGAGGCATGGGCTAGCCTGAAAGTGAATCTGAACAAAAGCTATATTATTCCATTCAGCAAAAATCTATCCACCATGATCGCCAACATAAAGATCTACCTTGGTTGTGAGATTGGACAGTTCCAACTCATATATCTAGGAGCGCCCGTTAGGCCAGGATCGATGTGAAGAGAAGATTGGGAAACTCTAATGGAGAGGGTAGAGAAGAGATTGATAGGATGGAAGGGATGATCGCTTCCTAAATGAACTCAATGCTTAGCAGTCTTCCTATGTACCTTATGTCCATTTACAAGCTTCCTAAATAGGTTATTAGCAAAATTGATAAGCGTCGGAGGAGATTCTTGAGGAAAGGAACAAATGAGCTCAATAAAGACATTAATCTGGTCAAATGGGGTAGAGTATGTAAAAGGAAAGAATACAGGGGACTGGGTATCCTTGATCTACGAGATATGAATAAAGCTTTGATTAGTAAGTGGTGGTGGAAAATGAGAAGAAAATAATTGGCCATGTAAATCGTTTGCGGGATATCAGAAGAGAAAGAAATTTAGATTTAGAGGAATAAGTGTGCATGGTAAAGCATCCTATCTTTGGAAAAGGGTGGCAAGGGTGGGGGAGATGTTTCATACTAATACAATATACAAGATTAGGAATAGCACAGATACAAGATTCTGGAAGAATAAATGGTGTGGAAACAATATTCTTCTTAGCTGATTTCCGGAGGCAGCGAGGGTGACGGTAAACGTTGACATGTTAGTCACTGACGTGTGGAGTAGGGATAGGTTAAGAATTCAGGTTGTTCACCGATTGTCTCAAGAGAGTATTATTCAACTGCAAAATCTCAATAATTTCATTCGGATCGAGGGTCAATAAACCACTGAAATGGAGGACATAAGAAGTTGGAACTTAGGCCCAAATAAGAAATTCTCAGTATCGAATATGTACAAGTGCCTTAACGACGGAGGGTTAAGGAGCAGGGAGGCAGACATTATATAGAGTACCGATGTGTTGTTGAAGGTGAAAGCTTTTCTTTTTCTGGTGTGGAACGATGTTATCCTAACAAAGGTTAACCTACAGAAATGCAATATGCAGATCGATGTTAGATGTACTAGATTTTCAAATGTAGACGAAGACACAAACCACATTTTATTTATATGTCCTAAGGCCAGGTTAGCATGAGAGGTGGTATACCTAGGGTCTGGGAGTCTAGAATGTCCTAAGTCAGTTATAGAGGTATGGGGATACTGGAGAGATGTCATAGTTAGGAAGGAGGATAAAGTTTCCTGGGATATGTCCATTGCTGGCATGATGTGGGGCCTGTGGCTAGATCGTAATGAGCACTGCTTCCGTAATATAGAATATAGACTTCATGTTATGATGCATAAATTTTTTGCTTCTATTCATACTTGGGCAAGTCATGCAAGTGCAAAGAAGAGACTGCGTATGGAGGAGGAGTAGGAGGGATCAGGGCAGGAGGGACGAAGACTTTTCGCTGGAGGTTATGCTCTATTTGTATCTTATTTTCAACTATTGATGTATTAATTTTTACTTGTCGCTTTGATTTTGGTTAGATTTTGAATATATGTATTGTAACTTGTACTTTTATGTTTCGTTAATCTTTCATTAATGAAGTGATGACGAAGTCATCTATAAAAAATAAAAATAAAAAAATACATGCAGTCTCAAGATGAGCATTGCATAAGATACATTGTTGACCGATGCCCAGATTTTTTTTTGGGTTCAAATTCTCAACTATAAGCAATTTATTGTGAATGACTAATCAAGCCATGTCTAACTTTAAGAGGTGTAAAGATTTTCTAGATATAAGGGTGAAATAACATTTATACTACTCAGAAATGTATAAGAACACTTTACAATATGTACCGGTATTAAGTCATTTCCATTATATATGATATTTGATACATATCCCCAACTTAATTTCATATTATAACTGAGTGTCAACCTCTTTAATTAACTTATTCATTAACTCAAACTCACCTTATATGCTAGATTGTTGTATGAATCTAAGAAGGATTTGTGGTAAAACAAGAAAGGATAGAATTAGAAATGAGCATATTCGAGATATGCTAAAGATAGCTCAAATCCAAGATAAGTTAATAGAGAATCACCTCAGGTAGTTTGGACATGTCACACATAGACCTAGTAGTGCCCCGTTAGAAAGAGTGATTGATAATTATTGATGGTAGAGTTAGGGGTAGAGGAAGACCTAAACTAACATGGATGGAAACGGTGAAAAAAGATATAATAGCTTGTGACCTTACGGAAGATATTACGCTAAACCAAGCAGAATGGAAAACCAAGGTTCATGTAGCCGATCCTAACTAGTTGGAAAAAAGGCTTTGTTGTTGTTGTTGTTGTTGTTGTTGTTGTTGTTGTTGTTGTTGTTGTTATCCCCAACTTAATTTCATGTTATAACTGAGTGTCAAAGTCTTTAATTAACTTATTCATATATGCTAGATTGTCGTATGAATCTGAATATAGTAAGGCTGCAAAATTTATTTGAAAAAAGTGAAAGGTTATTGTTAAAATATAAATATTAAACATTCACCGTTATCACAACTTCGGAATCATGGTCTATCGATCGGATCTTTCATACGGTACCAGAGAAACTCAAGTGTTGCATACAATTCAGATATCAACCCACAAAAATGGCCCTTAATTTGCAGGGGCGTGCCATCTGTAGGGTCAATTATCTGAATGAATATGGTTACTGACTTTAATTAATAGGGTTAAAAGTGAAAAACACCCCTGATCTATGAGGTCACAACAGCAAACTCCCTAAACTATTGGTCAAAGCAATAAACCCCCCAACAATAAAGCGTGGTCAAAGTCCATACGGAAACCCTAAAAGTGGGTGTGAAATGACCAAATTGCCCTTTATATGAAACTCCCCCCCCCCCCCCCCCCGAAAAAAAAAATCTAAAATCCAAAACCAAAATAAAAAATTTAAAAAAAAAACTCTAGAATCAAAACCATGCAATGCTTTTTTTTGGGATCTCCATAATCATCACATCATCACCATCATCATCTCCGGAATCAAAACCATCCAATGTTTGTGTTTTTTTTTTTCGGATTTTGTTCTTCTTTTTTTTCCCGGATTATGATTTTGTTGGGTTTTGTTCTTGATTTTGTTCTTCTTCCTTTTTTTGATGGGTTTTGGGCAACATGATGTTATAATATTTGTAACACAATAAAGCCAACTTTGTAAAATTTATTTTCTTTGTTCAAACTTTGGTTACAAATGTTTGCAATAAATCTAAATATGAATGAGATGCACAAAAATCAGAGAAGGAGGAGAATAATAAAATCAATAAAATTAAAGAAAAATGCAAAACAATAAAACCGAACCGACTTGTGCCAAGGCTTATGTATCACACAATCTCCTTAAAACATATTTCGCCTTGTCCAGGTGCTGGAACTTGCGTAGGGGTCCGTCTCCCAGAATGCATTGACAAGAGGAGCTGACGTAGGTACCACGTCATGCTCTCGAACTAGACAGCGTCTGAAATCTTTCACCACACGACCGAAGAACGGAACAAGCACATAACAGAGAGGTTGGGGAAGAGAAAAGTTTCTTGTGTTCTGAATCAGGGGAGAGAGGCCTCTATTTATAGGGCCAGGGTAGGAATTGTAACGACAGACAATGCATTGACTGCATCCACTGTAGCGACAGACAACTCCTTTAATGCACCGACTATAATGGCAGATAGAAGCTTGAATGCACTATTGTAACGGCAGACAAAACTGTTACTTGAATTAATGGCAGACAAAATAGTTTTTGCATTTATTTCAGCCGTTACAAAACGAAAAAAATAAAACTGTAGCAAAAAATTCGCTCTGCACGGGATGGGTTCACATCAGTCTGACATTTGTGTCTGCAGTACGTGTAGGCGCACACAAGTCGCTTGTAATCTGGTCCGAGCTTGTGACCCATTTTCTAAAATTCCACACATGAAGGAAATTGACGACCACAGACATGACAGACTTGGTGATAGAATTTAGCGATTGAGACCTACATAGGATAAGTAGGTGTTACCTTTTGAACCTTCCCTTATGAAAACACGTTTACTTTACTAACTAAATAGTAGACGTGATGTCCTTGAACTGTTCATTCAATTGTGTAAACGATGACATATCTCACACAGGAAACTTCCTAACGCATTTCAGTTCTCACTGTTATGTTCGTTTTGGCCATGAACATACATCTGGTTCTGCAAGAGTTTAACATGAATATTGTTCTACATTATTCCCTTGGAAGCGGCCCTTCCTCCCTCTCACATAGGTGATATCTTAGTTAAGAGTAACCCACATTACTCTGCTCGGATTTTCGGTGCATAAGAACCATTAAAAGCCTACATTAACCTCTTACCTTATGAGAATCACTGTTTCATCATAGGAATGGACATGAGGAAATCCCCACAGTGATCCAGCATGGTCTTCACAATTTAGTTGTCCCTTTGAACCTAGATCTTGGGATCTCCAGTCAACTAGGTTGGGTGTTTGTAACCACCGTTTTCGATTATACGGATTTGTATTTATTTTTTTCTCATATTCTTGTATTCTAATTATCTAAATAAATCATACTATTTTTCTGATTTTGATTTCTTCTTTTTGACATTCAATTATATTGTTAGAACCCGAAATTTCAATCAATATTATTACTATTATTATTATTTTAGTTAACAATCAAAGCCCAAGTTCTTCAACCCATTTCAACCCAAGCTTATTATTATTTTTATTTTTATTTTTTTTTATAAAAAGAAATCCAAGCTCAATCCATTCTGTAATTTATTTAGCTGAGCCCATCCTATTTGTAATTGCAATTTTTCATTAATCATATCTCATCCTATAATTATTTAATCCTTATTTTATTGTGATGCCCAACCCAATCAAAACCAAAACAAACATAACAGCCAACAATCCCGTTCATCTTCATAACAGCTCAAATCCCACTATCTCTTTAACCCCATGATCAAATCCCAACTTACTTGCCATTTAACCACCACTAAATAAAACCTATAACCCCCTCTTAATTACCCCATTATAATATTAATCCATTATTTAATATATTATATTAAACCCCCTACCTCTCCCACTATTTCTCTCCCCGATCCTCTTCATCTTCTTCCTCCTATTCATCCCCGAAACCCATCCTCCTCCACTCCTTCGAATGCCAGTCGTCGACCACCCCCTCATCGGCATCGACCTTCATTCCCAATGCCCCAAACCACCGAAGCCCCTGTGCACCCTCGCGACTACCACCAAGTTCCACCTCCAGCTTCGCCACTACAGACACCCACCTCGTGACCACAGCAACTCCACCTCCAACCATCGCAACCCCACCTTGCAGCAGCACCGCGCCATCTTCCTGGTGCACCGAGCCACTCCGAACTCCTCTCGCACATGCTGCAACCCATCACCTGCAGCCGTCGCTGCCAACCACCGATCGCGGCCCCGCCTCCACTACTCGAGCTGCCACCGACTACCGTAGCACCGTCGAACACCCCGACAACACTGCCATTTCTGCAACCACTGACCACCTTCCCCTTGCCGTCGCCTGCTCCACCAAGCACCCCCAACTTCTACAGCTGTCATGCGCGCCGCCGTAGCTTAACCACCATTGCCACCGACTGCAACTCGCCAACAACAACCACCATCAACCTGCCACTACCTTTGACCTCCTCCCATTATCATTCGACTCCACCCGCAGTCTCCACCTCCTCACCGAGTGCCGCCCCTTCCCTGATAGCCACTGCTTGCCCCTTCATCACTGCTGACAGTGACACCCCGCCTTGCTGTCCCCTTGATGACACCCCGACTGCGACTGCCATTGTCGCTGCCTCTTTTGGTTGTGTTGCCGCTATCTCTCTTGCCGTTGTGTCTTCGTTGCTCTTGGCCGTGTCGTCGCCGTCTCTTGCTCTCGCTGTGTTGTTTCCGTCGCTCTCGCTTGTGTTCTCGTCACACATGCTAACACCGTGTTAAGGCAAGCATCACTTGTACAATGTTTTTATTCTTGTGCAAGCATCTATTGCACACTTTTGTTTCTTCATGTGCAAGCACTTTTCTTGATCTCCGCAAGTAGTCTCATCTTTGTACCCATGTTGTTTATCTACTCATTATCGTTATATATTGTTGAATCCTAAATTGACATCATTCATCGTCTCATTCAAATTTTATCCACCCAATATGTCTTAGAAATCCATGAAACTGTTTATAGAGACACCCGTTTCACAAATGCAATTTGAAACACTAGAACATAAGATGAAGAGTGATTGAATGAATTGTATGTGCATATATGGTCATATGATTGTACCTGCAGATAATATCGTCGATGTGCTAATATTCACAATGCTAGTGTTGGAGGCCATGATGATTTCTAGATGTAAATGCATACTCAGTGTCATGCCCTGCTTCCCAAAAATACGGAATACGAGTACGTAACAAAAGCTCAGCGAATGATTTTCATCATCCACAAGCTGTTAAGGAACTCTTTACAACATATCACAATAAAATCTGAGTTGGAAGCCAGAAAAGTCAACCATATGCACATATGAACCAAATACCAACAAGAATACTTGAAATAAAATATATTAATATCAAATAGTCATGATCTGAAATACACAAATATCCTGGGTCACATTGCCCAAATATAAGAATAAATCCAAACACATGAATACAATTATTGTTCAAGCAAATTACAAGAAATAAAAATAACAAGATCCAGCACTAATACATCATGTCACCAATGCCGTCTGGAACCTGTTCTCCAAAATCTGCAATTCAACGAATGCAGAAAAGAGGAAAAGAGAAAATACAAGTACCCGTCAACTGCAAATTACGGGCCACTTATAATGTAGAATACAAGCACATGGAGAAACTAACTAATCACATGTCAAAATATAACAACTAGCATGATAAGGTGAATAGGTATAAATGGCATCATGTAAACATGCATCAGGTATCAAGTGTCGGATAGTATGCAAACAGATATACAGATAGTGTCAAGTAATGGTGTCAGATGGTAGTATCAGACAGATAACAGATAATCAGATAATCAGATAACAGATAGTCAGATACATATAACAGATTCAGATTCAGATTCAGAGGTCAAGTTCTTATAAGTCTTGTGTGATTACTATCTAGGTATCACTTCATGCGCCCCAAAAACATAACACATGGTTGCTACAACAAAAAAATTTGCTTTAGATTTCGTAGGGGATCATATAGGTCCATGTACTCAGGGTTCAGACAGATATCAGATAACAGATCCAGACAGACAGATAACAGACGATCATGTAACATGATCTCATACAGATAACAGACGATCATGTAACATGATATCATACAGATAACAGATAATCAGATGGGAAACACGGGCCCCCTTCTAAGTACACATTTCTATGCTTTCCCACTACTAGATCTTTTCCTTAAACCCCGGCTTGGTTACTTTTATTATGGTCATCAAACATGCATGAATGTATACAGAATGATGTCAATTTAACATGGTATAATCAGTATTAGATTCAGGGAAATAAATAAACATGCATAGATAATATACAGTCACATAAACGACCAAAACAGTGTATGTTCATATTCAGCACAGCAAGACAGTACAGTACTAAAATAGTGAATCCCGCTACTACAAACATCCAAATCTGGATCCGTCGAAGAATCTGGAAAATAGACTCCCAAACACATCCAGCAAGTAAAAATAAGTTATATAGTAATTCACAACATCATAACTCAGAACAGATTTGAAAACTGAAAACATGTTCAGTCAGAAATCAGGAAAACGAATTCTCAGTTAAGAAAACTGCATCAAAACCTCTCAAATAAATTCAGAAAAAATCTGGGGTATTCCCTTATATGTCTAGCATCAAAATATAAAGTTTTATAATATTCCAGTAAAATTATTTTAGTCATCAAAAATAAGAAAACATCAAGAAACGATAATTTGGAAAATCTGGAATTCTCAACATTGCTGTACAAAAACTGAAATATCTCGCAAGCCGTGAACCGAAATCCAAATCCGCCAAAGGGAGATGAAAATAGACAAAATATATTAACTTTTTATTTCAAAAATATTTTTCATACAGTAAAAGGAATTATAGTGAAAATAGGGTTCTTTACAGAACAGCGAGCAAAATACAACACGAATAGATTTTAGAAACGAGCATGAAACATCACATAAAACTTATCAATAAAATTCTCCAAAATTCTGGGTAATCCCTAACTTAATAAAGAAACACTGACCAAAGTTTCAAATCAAAATAATATGTATAGCATGGTTCCTGAAAATAGTTTGTTATCAAAATTACCGAAAAACAGAATCTGGAAAAGATCGACACCTCTGTACCAAAATAAACATAATTCAGTCATATGAAATCAAAATCAAGCAAGATCAGAGGGGTTTGAAAATAGATGAAATTATCTACAACTCATATTTTATACCGAAATCAAGGTACTGACTGCAACACAGTCGAAAAAAGCAAATGAAACAGAACAGTGCAAAAAATACAAATTTTTCCCTCAAGAACAAAATCAACATAGTTTCAAGAAAATTGATCCAAATACATCCAAACTTGAAATAAAGTCTACCAAGTGTCTAAACATCATGAATTAGGGTATCTAACATGTACACACAAATTCTCCCCAAAGTCTCACATACATGAATCAAATCAAGAACGGGTGAATCCTAGGTTAAATCATGTCCAAATTGATCGGGCGAATCCTAGGTTAAATCATGTCCAAATTGTGTCGTGAGTCATCTATGGTCAAATTTTCATAATAGAGACAAAACCCATCAAGGAAAACACAATCAAGAGTTGTCTCTAGACCCAACTATACTATAGGTGAACTTTTTAACTTATATCAAACAAATGAATTGGAGTACAAGTTACTTGCCAGGAAGACGACGATGAATCCAACGAAAGAAAGAGAAAACGGGAACGGATTCCCGGGCACGAACTCAATAGCAACAAACGGACGAGACCCAACGAACACAAAAGGAGCACAACAAACAACTACGAACGATGAACGACGAATCCCATGAACCCACAAACTAATGGATCCAACAAACACACGAACTCAAACGAACCAATGAGAACACACACCCCAATCACCCGAGACCCAACACACAATCCACAAATGAATAACCAGACACACGATCACGATCGAAATCACGAAACTAAGCGCAGATCATCGAGATGATCAAGAGATCCAATGGTCGAGATCAGACTTGATCGAAACTCGTTCAAAACAGCAAGCACCTAAGAAGAGGTGGCCGAGGTTGGGTGTGTGTGATGCGGGAAGGACAACGGCAAGTCGCGACGGTAGGAAGAGTACACGGCGGAGGCAAGGGCTGTCGAGAGGAGGCAGGTGCTGCTGTTGGTGGAGGGAAGGGTGCGACACTGTGCTGGACGACGGAGAAGCACAGAGGTGGCGTCGCAACTGGCGGTGCTGGCCTGCAGTCGTGGGGTGGAGCACTGCGAGGCAGAGGCCAGGAGGATGAAAGGTTGTGGTCGGGGTGGTGGCGCGTCGCGAGGGAGAGGCGCGACGATGCTGCCGGATGGGAGTGCTACACCGCGATCGAAGGGGAGACAGGGGGGAGCGATCGGGAGAGCGGGGAAAGGGCAGAGTGGAGTAAGGGAGAGGCCAGGAGAACGATGAAGGCAGGGAGAGGGGTATAGGGCGGCTGCATCGCGGCTGTGCAGGGTCGCGAGCAAGGAGATGGACGGGGCGAGAAGAGGGCAGCTGTAGGGTTAATGCATGGGAAGATGAAGAGTCGGGATACGAGGTATTAAATAGGTTGGATAAGAAATAGGGTTAGGGAGAGAGTGGGTATCGAGTCTGGGGACGTACTAACGGGTATGGTAGTTTAGTTAAAGGTTAGGATTAGGGTTATTGGATTTAGGGGATTAAATGGGTAGATATTGGTTTTTTTATTTTTAAACCCAATAAGAATAGGGTTAAGTAAAATGGGTATTTAAATCAAATAGAAAAAAATTTAAAATAACCAAATAAAAGTACGTTTATCAAAAATATATTTTGTACTTCAACATAATATTATTAATAATGAAAATAATAATACTGACACAAATAACAGGATTTGTATTAAAATGTAAAATTTGTAGAAAATAGTTACAATAAAATTATTGATCAAAAATTTAGATTTAAGTGGAAGACCCAGCAATAAATTTTGACAAAAGATTTTAAAAACGGAAAAACTAATTTAGAAAAAAATTTAAATACAGAGAAATACACTCAAAATACATTTTTGAGAAAACAGGGGTTACAATCCTACCCACCTTACAACAAAATTTCGTCCTCGAAATTTGCTTAG